>CM051531.1:49557892-50787892 GCA_028017165.1 Herpetospermum pedunculosum | reverse complement strand
ATTTAATTATTTGTTATTAAATCTCTCATTTTTTTTTGTAGGTATTTCAAGCGTTTAATGAGTCAAGGGTAGTTTTGTCAAACTACATTCTAAATTAGTATCTAAATATAGGAGTTAGCTAATTTTCAAACCATTAATTTATTTAGCTATTTTTCAACTGTGTAATGCTTGTTTCAGCTATTCTTGTAGTTGCTCCTTCCAAATGAAAAAAGTTCCCAAAATATATATTTTGAAAAAATGCCCAAATTTTGAGTTTAGAGGGGTAGGTTTTAGAGTTGAGAGTTTAGGCTTTAGGGTTTGAACATATATTTTAGTCTTGTACATCGTTTTAAATTATAGTATTTAACCATTTTTCAAATAAAAAAAGATTTCGATTTTTTTTCAAAATTGCCTATTAAAAATGGACATTTCTCCGTTTATCTCAATAATCTATTTGAAGACCAAATTTACTTACATGTCTAAATTTGTCAAAAAAAATCCATCTTTATGAATGACTCAGTTGAAGAATCTTCATCGATGTTTCTAAGGTCGTTGGTGGCCGACGAAGGAGCGACAACGGTAGAATTTGTACACTTGAGGGATGAGATGACCTACGAAACAAAGATTAGAAAAACACCAGTGTGGTGGCTTCCACAGTAACTTCGATGCTTAAGTTAGAATCATAACTTTTGTAGTAGCGAGCTTAAGATGTAGAGAGTAGACTAGAATGAACTTACTTTCTCACTAAGATTTGGTGGTATTTATAATGACTTTTGAAGGTCTTTTCTTCTCTTCCTAGGTTTGACCTAGGAAGACTCCCCTGGATTCGTTCGGATTCTTCCGGCCTATAGGGCATAGGGTCAGTCTCAGCGACCGACCATAGTCTTTGGGCTTTTGGCCCATGGTGTGTTCCTTATAGGGTCTGATTGAGCCCTGGGTTGGAATGACCTTGTAAGTGTGCGAGTCTGGACCAACTTCATATTCGGTCTCAACTTGGCCTAGGTGCCTTTGGGTCGACCTATGTATTTGGGTCTTGGTTCTTCATAAGACTTTTCCAGAGCCAGTTAGGGTATTGGGCTAGTTTATTGTGGGCCGATCTCTTACTTTCTTTAGTTAGTGTGGGTCTGGACCGAGACTTCTTTCATGTTGGACCATATTTACCTATAACATTTATAATTTCATTTATACTTGGATTCAATTGCAATGATTTCATAAGTATAGGGATATAATTTCAACAATTTTATACATACAAATAGAGTTATAACATGACTTTTGTAAATTTGGGAGAGTTCGATTGTTTAAATTGAAAGTTCCCGAGTGTAATTGTCGAGTCCAAAAAAGCAAGTTTTGTATATTTTTTTTTTCACAAAACTTAATAAACTTATTACAAATGACTAGAGATGTCTTTTTTTTTCCTTGCCGAGATTGGGAGAGGGAGAAGGGAAAAATTTTCTGCTAACTAATGTGTTTTCTCTTTATTTTCATTTAGAATAGGATGGTATATATACAACCTAAAACTAAACATAATTTTTCAAAACAAATATAGAATAAGATAAATGCATAAACATAAATAAATAACTTCTTAAATAGATAATCCATAATATTCATCTCCCTTATACTAAAAAATACTATTGTTCCAAAAATCATTCAACTAACATCTATATCCAAACACATTAATAATTACTACCTATTATAATTTTCAAACAAATACCTCTTATTATATGAAAAAAATATAATTCTTAAAATCTCGGTCAAAATCATATTTTTCAAAAGTTTTTCATACGCTTTATATCCCTCAATTAATCCAAACTTCAGTCGACATCGCTATAATATGGAAAGATTATAATTTTAGGTATTTTTTAAAAAAATAAAAAATTATAATATATACTTATCTTTCGTGTCACGTCATGTCAAAAACATCATTTGTTAATTGGATCATAACACGATAAAGATCGAATAGAATCAAAATAAAAACATTAATAGTCTAAATTTATAAATTAAGCATTGCATTACTATATTCTAATTAAAACTTCTTTGGTCTTCCTTTACCCCTATGTTATTAACTATTGTTTACAAGTAATTATTGGAACAGGCCTTGAATATATATAATTAGGTGAGAGATTCAAGGGAGGACAACATTAATTTAATCAAACAATTTTCCAAGTCTTTGTTCTTTGTTTCATTAATTATTAAAATTAAAAAGGTGCTTTGACCTGGTTTTTCAGGTTGTGTGGATTTAATTTAAACAACTTAAATTCTCTTTGTAGGACTCATCCCATTCTATTCCCTTGTGAGGAAGATTCCAAAATAGTTGTTATTTGGTATCACCAAATAGAGTAATTAAAGATTTGTAGTTGAATAATATTAATGCAATTTTTTTTTCTTTTAATTAATAAAGTAACATGACACAAACTTAAAAAAGAAGGAAAGTTTCAAAAACTCATTCAGTGGACTTTCTCTCCACTCCGCTGACATCACCTCCGCACTAGAACGACGAGCCAACATATGAGCGGCTCAATTCTTAGACCTAGAAATGTGATCAAAAGATAAAGTTGCACCATAGGCAACATGCCGAAGAATTTAGGCGACAAAAAGAACCACTCCTCCTCTTCACCCTTGATGAGTTTAATCACCTGCAAACAACCAGACTCCACATGGATATAATCAGGACAACTCAAAAGAATAGACTCAATTCCCACACAAATCAATTGAGCTTCAAGCACACTTATCGGTCATTCCTCTTTGGACGAACGACAACCAACCAAAATGGTCATACCCGTTGAGTCTCGAATGACCCAAGCAATTGCACCTCGTTTCTTAGAAGCATCCTAAGACGCATCACAATTTAGTTTCCAATGACCTCGAGGTGGACAAGTTCATCGATAGTCCCCTGCAGGATTCGCCACTCTCACCGGCTCAACTGGGGTTCCTCTACTCAGCTTCTCATTGTGGTCTAGCTCTCGAATACAAGTTTTTGTGATGATTACCAAAGTTTGGGAATTTTGGCTTCCTCCGCCATGAAGAATTGTGTTCTTGTATTCCCAAATTTTTCAGATTGCAATGAGCAATATCTTCCTTGTCGAATCATCCGCTTGAGCCCAAATCCAATCAAAGAGATCCTGAGCGTTCCACCTGTCCCTGTTACCAAAAAAAAAAAACATAATTTAGGAGGTCAGAACTTAGTTCACAAATGTTTTGTCAATTTACATCTCCAAAACAAATGAGAGGTAGATTCCCCATAAGAGTTATACTGAACACATCTTTTAGTTATTTTCAGCCCTTTGGAAACAAGGTTGGATCTGTTCGGGATAATGTCATGGTACATCTTCTAGCAACACGTCTTTATTTTATAAGGAATTTGGATCTTTCAGAAGCTCTTCCACCTGGACTTGCTAAGATCATGATTAGATCGGGAAGCTTCACCTCTTGTCATAAGCTCTGTTCTGTAAGCACTTTTAACTTTTAAGATGCTTTTTTTATCCATAACTCAAATGATCTCATTCGGAGGCTTCAACTTAGATAAATGAATGTTCAAAATAATAATCTCCGAGAGGTCTTCTGAAAACAGGTGACGAATCAATCGGACATTCTAGTTATTATCTTCTGTAATCAAATTCGCCAATAAGCCCTCCCGAATATTATGGAGAAGGTTGAAGGCGAAATGATAGCCCTCCCTTGGATTAAAAAAAAAAAAAAAAATGATTTGTCAACCAACTCCTTTGGTGTCATAATTAAAAAGCTATATATATATATATATATAAATGAAAGGTTTTATGGGTTTTTTTTTTTTTAGCGCATTTTTTTTCTTCCAAATGTCGACCTGTGATTTCTTGTATATTTAAAACAGACAATTGTGTTCTCTTTTGTTTCAGCAGATTTAGTCTCTCTAAATGGTAGTATATATATACATATATGTGATCTATTCTAATTTCTTTTTAGTACTAATCTATTCTAATTATGGTCGATTTAATAATCATTTTGTTGTTTTATTTTTTGTTTTAAAATTAAACATATAGACATTATCATTTACTTGTAAGTTTCTTTATTTTGTTATCTATTTTTTACATATGATTTCAAAATTCTAAGTTTTAAAAATTAAAATCAATCAATTTGATTAAGAATTTAAATGTTTTTCTAAAAAATGATGAAAATCATTGTAGAGAAAGAAATTGTGAGAAAATAAGCTAAAAAAAAAATAAAAAATTGTGAGAAAACAAACATAATTTTCAAAAACTAAAAAACTAAATAGGGCATGTTTGATAACTATTTGGTTTCCTGTTTTGTGTTTTTGTTTTTCATTTTTTAAAAACATAAGTGTTTAATAATTAATTCAGAGTTCTTATTTTTCTGTGGAGGAAATTCGTTAGTTGCAAGTTTGGCGACCTTTTGTGTTTGCTTTCGTACGTTGTTGTTGATGTGTAGCTATGAATGATGATTATTATTGACTACATTTTTTAACGTTGATCCGAGAGTTCTAAACGACAATGGTGAGAGAAAAATTATGGGTGTTTGGACCGATTTGAGGATATTGAGTGTTTGGACCGATTTGAGGATATATTGAAGGATCGATTAATCTTTTTGAAACTAAAACTGATAGCGGGATATGTACAACTAAAGGATGATTTAATTTAAAAAAAAAAAAAATTAGAGTCTATACGTATTTGAAGATTCGTGAGTTTGTGAATGAAGTGCTCAATGATACAACGATTGCTATGCTTTTAGATGACGACGGAGGCAAGAGTCAGTGCTAAAAGAACGAAAGATTTTCGTAACGGGAAGCGAAAATGCCTAAAGAGGAAATACATATACTATGTATTTATACATAAATTTACACACTATTTGTTAGAGGTTCTTAATCATCATCTCTCGTGCCACCAAATTTTTTGGTTTGAGAGTACAAAGTATTTATGTGGCTCACTGTTGAATACATAATAGATTCCCGAAGAAAAAAGCTTATGAGAGAAGATGGTTATAGTTGGGAGAAAAACAAAAATTTCGATGTTTGAGGAAATTGTTGACGCTCTCACTCTCACACTATCACTCTATCTATCAATCTATCAATCGAGAGTATTCGTGTCAACAAAACTCTTTAGCCCTAAAATTTGATTTTTAGAAACCTGCAAATACTTGTTTATTTTATTATTCCCCAATTCTTAGATTTAGTATCACATCTTAAATTCCTTTGCAATTCAAATGAGCAAATTCTCGAATGTCTCATTCGTTTTTTTATTATTTTTTTATGAAGTCGTGTACAAGTACAACAACCTTAACCGCACAAGCCTAGCTAGGTTGGGTCTACCTCCTTCCCTAGAGGAGTCGTATCAGGCAGAATCTCTCCTTATGGTTTTGAAGCTGAGTCTTTCCGGCAATGGAGTTTTCGAATTGTATTCCTACAAAAAAAAAATATATATATATATATATTGCAAATGAAAAGACTACTTTACCTAACCATTCGAATACTTGTTTAGTAGTCTCTAAATTATACGCCCTCTATTTCTAATTCTAGTTGAATATCGGTCTAGTTAGCGCCTCTATGGCATTAACCATTTAAATATTTATTATCATTTGATTGTTTTGATTCTCTTCTTTTTTATTTCACTAAAATTATCTTAATTTCAGAAACTTATTATTTAGGGTATTTTAATCTATTTCGTTAATTAAAACTATCCATCATTAAATCTTCTAGTCATTTATCTAATAAAAAGTTGATTGGTCATTTTTCAAAGGGTTAATGAAATTCATTCAATCATTTGGTTACCTAAAGTGTATAGTTGGTTTTGTTGCTCAATGTTTAATATCAATCTGACATGGTTTAAGATTTTTTTTTTTTTTTTTTTTTACATGTAGGAGTGGGAATTGAACGTAGAATCTTTTAATCATTAATCGATATATCATGTCAGTTGAGCTATTCTGTTGACAAAAAAATTAATAACCAATACATTTCTCTGTCGGTATAATAAATTAAAATATATATATATATATATATATTATACGATTATCTAGAAAGAAGTGGATTGATGACAAGAAGATTGAGACAAATAAGAGGCAAGTAGGGTTTGGGACATAATGATAACGAAAAACCCACCTTTGAAAGAGATCATTTTGTTTCTCTTTTTATTTAAGTTTCAGCAAAAAGCCCCTTCAAAAGCCTACACATATATTTTTTGTACTATCAAACAATAACGTTATTATCAACTTCCTTTATATTTATGTACATCAAATTGAAGAAAATAAAAAAATAAAAAAAGACTGCAAATTTTGACAGATGATATTCAAAGCTTATGAGCCATGGTGGAGATTGATGATGATATTACACACGCCGGCAGCTTTTACTACCCTTATTCTTCTTTCTCTCTCCTTCCTCAAAGCCTCCATTTGGCACACACTTTTAGTACACACACAATTATTTGAGAGACTAAAGCTGACTGAATCATTCTATGCTATTCACATTACACCCTCCGATCATTATTATTTGCCATATAACATCTACATTTAAGAATATTGTCGCCTCATTAAAAAAAAAATGAAAAAAATAAGTTAAATTACGAGTTTAGTACTCGAATGTAACATCCAAGTACATGAATGAATCAAGAACACATCCAAATGAGAATGATCCTAAAGATATGAAGTATGATTAAAAAGGAGTTGGAATTGATAATTACTACTCATACCAACAAGGTGCACATTCTTTTTCGGTGACTCAATCATGAAAACTTTCAAAGTTAAACGTGTTTGACTTTTAGAGAAATTCTAGATTGGGTACCTCCTGATTATTACTACTGAAGCAGGAGAGAATTTAATATATGTATATTTTTTTCTTAACAAGGGATTAGAACCTCTTGGTCGAGGTACATATACTTTAATTTATGTGTGTTTTCGGGTGAATCTGGTCTGCAGGGGTCGACCTCGAGTTCCTGGTAAAATCGAGCATTTGGGTTTGGTTCCTGGTCGGGTCACATCGCTTAGTCTCCAGATGACTTGCGAGGAAGACAAAATCAGAGCACCGATCGATGTAGTGTTATGCCCAACACGTTCTGATACCTAAGTCAATAAGAGGTCATATTAGTCAAGGGTTAAAAGCTCGGATTAGAGTGGCTTACCAAGCTTAAGATTTGAAGAGTAAGACATACTCATAATCGAAGAAAAAAAAAGAATCCCTCTTTTCGAGAGGTAGCCTTTGTATTCATCGGCGTTTAACATCGGAGGGACACGTGTCGTCGTGATGGGACGTATTCAACTATCGGAGGAGTGCTCAGTCCTCGTCTTTTCACGCATGCATCGACGACTGAGGTCCTTGATAAGTTTTGTCATACGCCTACGTATTTGGTGGGTCGCTGGGCAAGCGGGTCTAGGTGGGCTCGAGCCTGGAGATAACTGGTTGTGGGTCAGCCTCATTCGTGCTCATAACTAGTTCAGTCTGATTCGAGTCTGCGACCTGAACTAGTGTCAACTCATAACAATGTGTCAGTTGAGTTATGTTCATGTTGGCATATTTAAAGTGGGTATAACACATTATTAAACAACCGTTGGATTAGATTTTTAACTTGTATTATGAAAGGTTATTATAAGACAACTATACTATGATGGTCAGATTGAATAAATTGTAGTTGGACAAAGTATAGAGAGAGAGAGAGTGGATGGACAGTCGTTGAAAGGTAAACGAAACCCACTAAGTTATGAATGATCTCGACATTTGTTAACCTTTTCTTCAACACTTTTATCATCTTTTTGTCAGACCCACCAATTTCTCCATTTCCAATTAGCCCACCTTCTCCACTTACTTCCTCTTCCCCACTTTCAGGTTTTTCAAATCAAACCCAGAAGAAGAATTTTGCAGTTTTGGAGCTCTTTGTTAATGGTGGGTTTGGTGTTAAATTTTATTATTAATTAATGGATACCTTGTTCAGGCTGGTCTCTGATGATCAATCTTACAACTCTAGCAAAAACTCCAGAAGCAGCAGCTCAAAGAATTCTGCTCATCAAAATCATTACTACCTTCACCCACAACCAGAAGATCAAGAATGCTTCAACACCTCGTTCATGGAGGATAATGAAGATCATTTCTCTGCCTCCTCTTCTTCAAAGCAACATCAGCATCAGCATCGACATCGACACCGTCATCCCTATCAACCCCACCAGTTTCAATGTTCCACCACTGCTAGTACTACTTCCACCGGTACCGTTACGTTAAATTACCACTGAATTCAAAAGCTTTTTTCGCTTTCAAAACCGCAAAACCTAAGAGCTTTCATGTAAAAAGATTTCCCTTTTTCTTTTTTAAGGCCAAACCCAGAAATCTAAAAGTACATCTAAAAGTTCGAAGTTGATGAATTATAGTTAAAAGTACAAGTATGAGTGTGTTTAGATAATTAAGAGAAACAAAATTGAACTTTCCTTTATTTTTTCTATATATTCTTTAACGCTACTCTTTGATTTGAAATTACCTAACAAATGATAACCTATATATATTAATAGGGAGGGAGCCAAAGCGAGAATAACTCAGCAACACATATGTATGTGTTGATGAACAAGAGTTCTGTGGTTCGAATCTCCCCACCACTAATGTACTAAAAAACAATAGGGAGAGAAATGACAGTACAAAGTTTGAATACGAAATTTTATATTCTAATATCATGTTAAACAAGGGCCCAACTCAAAAACTTAAATTGATGGTTATGGTATAATATTTAAATTTCTTTTATTTATATTCTTTATAGGTACTACTACTCCAAGTGATCAATGGTTCTCCCCGGTCACCGGAGACTTGAACTTCGAATTCTCCGACGATTGGGCCACTACGTTGCTTCTCCAAACAGCCATCGCCGTTGTCGAGAACAACGCTTCTCGTATCCAACAACTCATGTGGATGCTCAACGAGCTTGGCTCCCCCTACGGCGACATTGATCAAAAGCTGGCTTTCTACTTCCTTCAGGCCATGTTCGGCCGCATCACCGAGTCTGGCGATCGGTGCTACCGGACGTTGGCAGCGGTGTCGGAGAAACGATCTTGTTTCGAGTCAACGAGAAGAATGGTGTTGAAGTTTGAAGAGGTGAGTCCATGGATGACGTTTGGTCATGTTGCTTCAAATGGTGCGATCATGGAGGCTTTTGAAGGAGAAAAGAAGTTGCATATAATTGATATAAGCAACTCATTTTGCACTCAATGGCCGACTTTCCTTGAAGCTCTCGCAACGCGGTCAAACGAAACTCCGCACCTCAGGCTCACGGCGCTAATTGCAGCCAAATCAGATGGGAGCATTCGAGCTCATAAGGTGCCAAATTTTCACTACATAAACATAAATTTAATAAATATTTTCTATAACATATTCATAACCATTTTAGTTTTTTTTTTTTTTTTGCAACGGTATTTTAATTAAAGCGAGGCTTGAACCCACCCATAACCTTTTAGTCACGGGCACAACTTTATGTCAATTGAGCTATGCTCGGTTTGGCAACCATTTTAGTTTTAATTTTTAGTTTTTACCATTTTTTTTTTAAAAACTATTTTAATTAAGAACCCATGACTTCTGGGCACAACCTTATGTGTTATGCTCGGTTTGACTTTACACCATTTTCTTATCATGCTTTTCATCTTTCAAAAAAAAAAAAAAACATTTGAATTCTTAGTTAAATTCTAAAAATCAAAACAAATTTTAGAAACTATTAATTTTTAGTTTTTAAATCTTGACTTAGATTTTGAAAAGACATGAAAAATGTATATAACAAAATAAAGGAACCCATAGATGAGAGTAATATTTATAATCAACATGACCATAGCCTAACTGACATAAAGTACAAATTAATAATCGTGAGGTTAGAGGTTCAATCCTTCCCTCTCCCTAATTAAAAATATATTTGAAAAAAATAAATAAATTATAAACTTAATTTTAAAAAATAAGACTTTTGATTTTGATTTTTTGTTTTTTTGTTTTTTTATAACCAATTTATGCTCTATTATGAATTCTAAAGATAAAAAAATATATATAAATCAATTTAGTTTCCTCACTCTTAAGATTTTTTAATTTACATTTTTTTTTTTTTTCAAATGTAATCAATTAAATACGAGGTGGGAAATCAAACTTCTGACCTATTAGTTAGGTAGTTCATATTTTATGTGAGTTGGATTATATACATGTTGATTGTAGATTTGATTAATAGATGCTAAACGAGGCAAAATGTCTTCTGACCTATTAGTTAGGTAGTCTATATTATGTGAGTTGAATTATATACATGTTGATTGTAGATTTGATTAATAGATGCTAAACGTGGCAAAATGTAAGTTTACATTGCATGATAACGAGTCTTTTTACAACAATTTTAAGAACAATAGAATTAGGTCACTTAAAAAGGAAAACTTCTAATCCTCCAAACAAAAATTCTCCCAAGTAGCTTAATTAATTCCTTCCCCATATTTTCGTTACCTCACCAAATATTATACCATGTAAATTTTTCATCTAGAGTGTAATTTTTAATATTATACCATGTAAATTTTTCATCCAGAATGTAATTTTTTTTAATCAATAAACACTAGGGAAATTGTAACATATGTCAATTGAGAGTCAAATAATTAAAAATATAGCACTTTTTTAATTTTTTTTTAAATATGGCAATTTTTATCACTGATAGTAGTCTATCACCTCAGTTTTTTTATAGAATTTTGTCAGTGACGTCAGTGATAGTCACTGATTTTTTTGACATATTTGTAAAATGTTTTAAATTTTTCTAAATTTGTCATTATTTGGGTTTGATTGGTGTTTGTGCAACCGACCCTAAACACTAAACTTAAAAGTTCAAACATTAGTCGAGGACAAAAATACATTGTATTCTTTGTTGTACTATTTCCCTTGACTTAAGTTCAAAGTTCAAATTTAGATACACTCAAATTTGTTTGAGGAAAAATAATGTTCTTTTAAAGTTTATGCAACATTATTAGAAATTGAAAATTTGGAATTTGAGTTAGTTTTTTTTTTTTTTTTTATGAGAAAAAATTGAGCTGGATTGAGGTTGTTTGGGACACCAACTTAGACTTGAGTGGACTATGTTATTATAATATTCATATTCACAACACTATTATAATCCTGATTATTTTAACTCACTTAGCGCCCCAAATCATCCTGAATACTTTTGTTAGCATTATGAACACATTTTTATTTCTATTTATGTAAATGTGTTTTTCAGAAGGTGATGAAAGAAATAAGTACAAGAATGGAGAAATTCGCCAGACTTATGGGAGTTCCCTTCAAATTCAAAGCAATATTCCACTCCGGCGACGTTTCAGAGATCAATTTCACGGAATTAGGCGTCCAACACGACGAAGCCGTCGCCGTCAACTGCGTCGGCGGGTTGCGCTCCGTCGCACCGGTCAATAACCGCCGCGGTTTTCTGATATCCTTGTTCGGAGCTTTACAGCCGAAGATAATCACGGTGGTGGAGGAGGAGGCGGATCTCGACGGCGACAGCAGCGGCGGTGTTGACTTTGTCAAAGACGTTCAAGAGTGTTTACGGTGGTTTAGAATTTACTTTGATTCCTTGGACGGAAGTTTCCCGACGGCCAGCGACGAGCAATTGATGCTTGAACGCTCCGCCGGACGCGCCGTCGTCGACTTGCTTGGATGCGCGCCGGCCGAGTCGGTGGAGAGGCGCGAGACGGCGGCGCGTTGGGCGCGTCGTTTGCATGAAGGTGGTTTCAATCCGGTGTCGTTTAGCGAGGATGTAAACGACGACGTACGAGCGCTTTTGAGGAGGTATAAGGACGGGTGGACGGTTACGGAGGACGGCGCCGTCGCCGGAATTTTTTTGGCTTGGAAAGGGCAGCCGGTGGTTTGGGCCGCCGCATGGGCGCCTGGACCGCCGGACGGAGAGAAGAGTTGCCGGAGTTAGTTCACACGTGTGACAATTGGGCCTTCGCACGTGTGTTCTAGGGAAGTTTATTATCGATTGAAGACAAAAATTTGATCCTGAGATTTAAATAGGAATGAATTAGAATTTATTTCATTACGTATCTTAATTCTTCGGTTTTCCTTTTCCTATTTTGGGATATTATAAAATTTATATGGAATTATTTTTCAAAAAAAATAATAATAGTAACAACCATTTTTAATAGTATGCAAAAATAAGGAGGTTAATAATTATAATTTGTGGCAAAATTAGTTGTCATATTTACAAATATTTTACATAAATAAATCATTTATAAATATGATAATATTTTAAATTTTCGAGTTTATTATTAATGGACTATATCACTTATATACCATTTTTATAGTTTATCATTTAGGGAGCGTTTAGGGTACCAACTTAGAGTTAAGGCGAACTGAGTTATTATAACACAGTTTACGTTTGGCCTACCGACTATTATAATTCAGAGTCAATAAAGTAACTTTACTGATTTCAATATTTACTCTTCACAAATATTATAACCCATAGACTATTATAACCACACCGACTATAATAACTCACTTAGCGCCTCAAACAACTTCTTATAGATTATTTTATGTCTATCTTTGATAGATGTCCATCACTAATTTGTCATTTTTATATTTAATGCTAATGAACATTTTTTTATGTCTATTGTCGATAGACCATTAATATGTCCATCAATAATACTTATTTTTTATTACTAGTAGACCATTTGTCTATTAGTATTAGCCACCATTATTTCTACGTGTTTGTTAGACTATTTTTATGTCTATTAATAGTAGATTTTCATGTTTATCATTGATAAACCATTTCTACTTCTATCAATGATCAATGTCTATATCATTGAAACTCATTTATCGCTGATAAATATAAAAAAACGATACACTACGTGATACATTGCTATTAGTAATTTACTATTGTTTGTTATCATTTTTTTTATTGGTATTAAGTTATGTATATCAATTATAGACCAAATGAGCATGCAAACGCCATAAGAGGTCAAGTTCGAATCCTCCTCCCCACATCTTGTCAAAATAATAAATAAAAAAAATAATAATAATGAGCATGCAAACAATCACTAAAATAAACCTTCCATATCATCATTTTCTCTCTTTCCTTAAAACTCGTTCCCTAAACCGTAAATTTTCAAAACCCGAGAGGAGTAATTTTTAAACACGTGGTTAAAAATCGTGAATAAACTAAATGCTTGGGCCGATAGAAAGTGAGGAATGGTAATTTTATATGAATATACACTTTTTTCGTGAATTAAAAAAAGTCAAAAAATCGTTTACTATAACCCACCAATTTTGGTCTAAAAACGGTCATTTTTGTCATTTTTTGATGAGTACATTTCTCACTTTCTTTTTTCAATGTTGGGTTTAAGAGCTTCATAAACCTCCAACCTCATAG
This sequence comes from Herpetospermum pedunculosum, assembly GCA_028017165.1. NCBI lineage: Eukaryota > Viridiplantae > Streptophyta > Magnoliopsida > Cucurbitales > Cucurbitaceae > Herpetospermum > Herpetospermum pedunculosum. Next base: position 50,774,588 of record CM051531.1, on the reverse strand, counting down.
CTTTAGGACCAAAAAAGTCAAAAAAATCGTTTACTATAGTGCTCAAATTTTGGTCTAAAAACGGTAATTTTGGTCATTTTTTAATGAGTACATTTTTCACTTTCTTTTTTCAATGTTGGGTGTAGGAGCTTCATTAACCTACAACCCCATAACTTTAGGACCAAAATCCGTATGAAAAACACCTTAAAACTTGTTCCTTAAACCGTAAATTTCCAAAACCCGAAAGGAGTACTTTTCAAGCACGTGGTTGAAAACCGCGAATAAGCTACATGTTTGGTTCAATAGAAAGTGAGGAATAGTAATTTTATATAAATATACACTTTTTTCGTGAATTAAAAAAAATCAAAAAATCGTTTACTATATAGTCCACCAATTTTGGTCTAAAAACAGTCATTTTGGTCATTTTTTAATGAATACATTTATCACTTTCTTTTTTCAAAGGTTGGGTTTAGGAGCTTTATTAACGTGCAACCCCATAGCTTTAGGACAAAAATCCGTAAGAAAAACATCTTAAAACTTCTTCCCCAAACCGTAAATTTCAAAAACCCAGAAGAAGTAATTTTCAAGCAAATGGTTGAAAACCGTGAATAAACTACGTGTTTGGTCCAATAGAAAGTAAGGAATGATAATTTTATATGAATATACACTTTTTTCGTGAATTAAAAAAAGTCAGAAAAATCGTTTACTATGGCCACCAATTTTGGTCTACAAACGGTCATTTTTTAATGAGTACATTTTTCATAAACCTCCAACCTCATAGCTTTAGGGCCAAAATCCGTAAGAAAAACACCTTAAAACTCATTCCTTAAACCAGAAGTTTCAAACGTCGATTTTTTCTAAGTTTTGACGATATAGTGAAGGTTCGACAGCGAGGGTTCAGACGATTGAAAACGTAGGTTTCTCCGACGGTTAGGGTTCGACAACGAAGGTTCAGATGATTCAGATTCTTCGAACGTTGTCGATATGGGTTCGACGTCGATACCACCAGATGCCATCGTCGGGCCACGGTTGAACAGACGTCGTCACCGTCAGCATCACGCACCACTGTCGGATCGCTCGCATCGTCGCTCATCTGTTTGCTGAAGTCATTGCATTGTCGTTTGTTGCCGCCTGAAGATAGGAACGTCGTTGTTGTTGCTGCCTTGGTGTAACCGTCGAAGGAGCAACTTGCAAGGATGATATTTTTATTTTTTTTATTTTTTGCAGAAGGGGCAACAATTATCATCATGAGGTTGAAGATGAAGTTTAGGGTTTGACACTATTTTGTTTTTTTTCTTCTTCATTTCATGTTTATGTTTCATCAATGTGAGTTATAGTTAATAATATGAGGTATATATTATTGTTTTATTTCATATTTAGATTTCATTATATATAAACGAAGTATATATGTTTGATTATATATATATGTAATTGTATGAAATTAATAAAAACGATCTTTTAGAGCAATAGTTTAATTATGAAAAAAAATAGGATTTGTTGCATAAATAGTAATCACGCCCAAAATAATTACAAATATAGTAAAATATAAAATATTCTACAAATATGGCAAAAAATAGTGACTATACTGATAGACTGCTATCACTAATATTCATCGATAAAATGACTGACAAATTATTATTATTATTATTATTATTTTTAATTGTTTTTTTAAAAGAGATACCCAGCCGGCTGAAGAAGCTGCCAAAATTTACGTGGGTTTGGACTTTGGAGAACGAAGGAATTTGAATTAATTATAATCAAATTTCCAATATTAAATGCAATTATCTCCTGTCATTAAAACATCATTTCTATCCATAAATTGGCAACGATTTTGAATAATTATTTAATATATATTGTACTAAATGTGAGTGATAATTTGGTATAATTATTTAATATATATTGTACTAAATGTGAGTGATAATTTGGTATTTAAAAATGAGTGAAACTTGGCTGCTAGCTGGGCTACAGCCACCGACACATGGCCCAACAGTATGGGGTCGAAAAAAATAGTTTTTCTAGCACGTGATAACAAAAGTTCAATCAACAATGTGGTAATTGATAATTTAAAAGATTAATTATATAAAATTATTGTAGGATGTTTATTTATAAATTTGTTTTGATTTATTTATTCCTATTATTGTTATTTTAAAATCTCAATTATCAATTAGTTTAAAGAAAGTGATAATATTGTGTTAATGATAAAAGGAAATAAATATTTAAAAAATGAAACAAAATTGATATTATTCTCTAAAAAAAAACAAGGATTTTGTTTATTTATTTATTTAGTATGTAGATTCAATAATTTTAGAATATAGATAAATATAAAATACACAAATCTTAATTCTTAAATACATAAATGGATTGTGCTCTAGCCTAGCTAGCAACCAAGTTCTGCTCTTTAAAAAATGTTTATACTTTCTAATAGGTTAAATATTATTATTTTGAAGATGTTTGACATTTTTAAAATATTATACAAAAAAAAATAACAAACCAATCATAATACATTTAGTTCCTAATTAGTTTGTTGAATATGTAAGAAACCTCGTTAAATCTTAATAATATTTTTTACGGTAAAAACTAAATCGTTATAAATTTCAAAACACATGAACTAAATTTTACATATTGTTATGGAATTAAATTGTTACAAATTGAAAGTACAGATAAATTGTTACAAACAAAGTTCATAAACTAAATTATTACTTCTATGAAAGTTCAAACAACTAAAAATATTTTTTAACCAAAGTGTTATAATTCTTTTGTTTCCTTCAATACTAAGTTTGTCTCTACTACTTTTTCCACATCAATTTGAAGCTCTATTTTATGAAAAATTAAGAATATTCAAACATTTACTAATATTAATAAAGAAAATTAATATTTTGATCAAGGAGTAAAGATAAAACATTTATAAATTTGAAATACATAAATCACTTTATCTTTTTATAACAACATGTGGGGTGTCGAGTGGCTTTCCGAAACTCTGACTTTATGTCGTTGTAAGTTTATGTTGTATTTTCTTTTTTAAAAAAAACAAAAAAAAACATGTGGAGAACCTAGGATCTCATAGTCATTAGTCGATACATCATTTTAGTTGAGTCATGCTCCATAAATGACTGACTTTTAGTAAAATATAAACTATATCATAATAATTAATGTGAAACATTTTTATATTAAGATATCAATTCTATCAGTGTGTAAAGATTGCTTAACTATTATATATAAACCAAAACTTGGAAACTTTTATAAATTTAAAACACTAATTCACTTAAAAAAAATGAATATAATTAGTTTTTTTTTAATTATAATATGAAATAAAGTAAAAAGAAATACAACGTACATTGCATAAGATAATAAACAAGTGAATAGAAAAGGGAAAGAGAAGGACTAAAATTTAAAACCTAATATCATTATCATCATTATCATTATTATTATTATTAATTAAAAGAAGAAAAAAAAGGTATAAAGTTGATTCGAGGGATGAAAACTGTGTGCCTATAATATGAACTAAACATTATTGAATTGGTAAGGAAAACTATTACTATGGGACACTGAAAGAATCAAACAAAGACCTTTCTCGTATGATACATTGAGGTGGAGACTTATAAGAACAATTTGTATCATTTCAATTTCAACAGATTCCATCCCTGAGGAAGCCTCCACTTTCTATGCCAATATATGGACACTCTAGACCACAAAGGGAACCCAAAATTGTAGTCGAGCGGTTCATCGACAAGTCCTCCGACCATCAATGGCAACCAAATGTACCTTGAGTCTCTAAGGTCGGCGGGATTCCATCGGTCCGCCATGAAAATAAACAAGTTGGGATATGAAGGTAGGGGAAGAACAAATGTGCTCTGAGCAAAGAAAGTAGCTAGTCGAAACATCTTGTTTCCTCCTATACATGGGTTTCCCATTGTCTCCCATGGCCCCATTATCGACTCTGCTGCATGTGCCAGTGCCTCGTTCGGTGCCCATCCCGTGCACCCTGATGTGATCATATAGTAAGTGCCCTGGTGTTTGAACAAAGCTGGCGCTTCCCGGTGCTGGCCGATGAGAATCCTTCTCGCAGTATTGGTCACGTCTAGATAATCTTCTGTGAGAGGTCCTATATGAAGTTCACTATTGTCTTCGGATGAGTAAATGAGATAGGCTGTACCATCATCATCTTTGAAGATTGACATGTCTCTACTGTCAAATCCATGAGGTCTTTTGCTGTAAAGATAATTGAATGGACCGGTTGGGTAATCACTGATGGCGACACCCACAGAAGCCTTCGTATAGTTCGTATCGTCGATATGCATCCACATTACATATTTTCCAGTCCTTAAATTGTAGATTACTTTCGGCCTCTCGAGCACATTGGATTTGTGAAGATCATGGGTCTCATTTGTTTCTTCTGCTGTCAAAACAATGCCTTCATTTTTCCAGGTCCACAAGTCTTTGGAAGAGTAGCAACCGACTCCTATAATGTCGACCTAATCATAAGAATGCCAAAATGTTTGTCAAGTTTCAAAGGCTAATTTATTGCGCATGTAGAGAATAAATTATTCTAGTGAAAAAGAAGAGAAGATAGCAGAAGTTAATAGTGGAATATTAACAGTGAACCTGAATCACACGATGAACAAAAGACGGTAAAAACTGCGAAAAAATTGAAGCTAGTGTAGCACAGGACTAAAGAATATCTGATCTGAAAGGAAGTCACAACAAAACAATTGTTGGTTTTAAGATCATTTGATGAATATTACATCCTAATTATTCAAGTTGCACAACTTAGTATCAACGATTCTCACAACCCTCCAAACTCCTGAAGATTAATTATCACAATCACAGGAAAAGTGCTAGAACCTTCATGTCCTTGACCACAGCCAACAATTTCCTTTTCAATAAGAAACTAAGGATTGCATTAAAGCAAGAGATAAAAAATCAACCCAAAAGAGCTAAGGAGATAAGAAACAAAGTCCCTCCAATAGACATTGGTCAAGAAAATATATCATAATTTTTTTTTTATATCTGTGAGTGTCCGGGTCTGCTTACGCGCACCTCGACTATTCTCACGGAACAGACTGCATGACCCTACAACATTTGGCTGCCAAGGAAATCTGTAAGAAATTAATTCTTAGGTAAGTGGCCACCAAGGATTGAACCCATTCCCTCTAGGAGGGCTTTAATAGTCCTAAGGCCCTTCATGACCACTAGGTCAACCCTTGATGGTTGAAAATATATCATAATTACAAAAGAGAGTTGAAGCAAAAGACCAAGAAAAGGCTTTAAAGTGTGTTTCCAAATTTGGCTGAAGTTTCTACTAGAGTTTTTGAAATGCTGGGGTTCCTTTTGAACCATGTTTCCCAAAAAACACCTCTGATTGAACATTTCTACAAAATCTTCGCATTATTCTTAGAAGCTTGGCCTAGAAGGAGCGCTGCTCCATAAGTATGTGCTGTCGAAAGAGGACAACGAGTAATATTGATGTGTTGGATAAGAAACCACAGAAGTTGAATAGCTTGGGCAGTGAAGTAGACAGTACCAAGTTGCTGAGGTTCCATCTCAAACTGTTAGCTCTTGAACTTGGGGGACACTGATTCAAGAAGGAAAGAGCCTCAAAGACACTTCAATTTCAGTATAATAGAGAGATAAAGCAGTACTTATGTGCCACCGCCAGCATCTACTTCACACTGACCAACAATCACACCCTAGCAAGTACATCGTCAGAATTCTGGGAAAGTTTAGGAAAGGTGTATTTCAAAGGAATGTCAACCCAAGTAGAATTCCACAAGCTAGAGAAAACAATCTCCAATTTTGATGCTAAGAGGATTCTCTTTGGCGACCGAGATGAGTCAACTTGAGAGTCCATTTATAAAGGGAGTAGCTTGGGTTTTAATAAATTCACTCCCTTGTGGAGTTCGTATCCTTTAAGCATTAGTCTCTCTTCATTTCATCAATGAAAAGTTTAGTATCTTCAAAAAAAAAAAAAAACAGCAATGGAGTTATTTTACTGGTTTGGCTGGAGAATGGGTGGGTAAGAAACATTTTCCCTTGGCTGATCAGATGTCTAAATTTGGGGAGGGAGGGAAGAGGACTCCAAATCTCCCCACATCGGGTCTACTTGGAACGAGCGGAATCATCGCATTTTCAGAAACAAGGAAAGGAATTTAGTTCAACTTTTGGATAGTACTACTTACCTTGCCATTTCTTGGTGCAAAATGTTAAATTTATTTGAATCATACTTTTTGTAACACTTACTACCAATTGGAGACGTCTTTTGTAACTCCTTTGGTTTTGGTTTTCCCCCCTCTCTTGTAATTTTACTCATCAATGAAATTGTTACTTATCCAAAAGAAACCATCAAGGGTTGGCCTAATGGTCATGAAGGGCCTTTAGACTATTAAACCCTCCTACAGGGAATGGGTTCAATCCTTGGTGGTCACCTACCTAGGAATTAATTTCCTACGGGTTGTTTTGTCAACTGTAGGGTCAAGCGGCTATCCCGTAAGATTAGTCGAGGTGCGCGTAAGTTGGCTCAAGCGGCTATCCCGTAAGATTAATCGAGGTGCGCGTAAGTTGGCTCAAGCGGCTATCCCGTAAGATTAGTCGAGGTGCGCGTAAGTTGGCTCAGACACTCACAGATATCCAAAAAAAAAAAAAAAAAAAAAAAAGAGATATCAAGGATCCAGACTAGAAATGTATGCTTGGGTTGTTTTTCTCTCAAGCCTGACTCTATTGTTGCCTTCAAAAAAATCAACAGGGAAATATTGGCACTCAATGTAGCCTTTACAACTCGAGGGTTGGCATGGTGGGAAGCACAGAGCGGACAACAGAATGGGAAAGTTACAAGCTAAGGGGAGGGGGAGAGGGAAGAAGAGGAGATCCCCCCATTAACCAGAAGTGAGATGACTTAAGAGAGGAGGGAGTAAGCTTTGGGAAAATATTAGGAGAGTTTGACCACAACCTACTTCAGAATATTGAATATTGGAGTCATCTTTTCCCATATTTCACTTCAGCCAATAGTTTTAATATATTATAATACAGATATCAAAGAACTAAGAAGTACAAAAAGTTCAAATAAGCAAATTACTTCTTGCCAATGGATTTACCAAACATCTTTCCAACATTTAAATTCCAAAGGAACTTAAGAAAAAAAATCCAGAGGAACTGTCATCGCATAGAAAAAAGCTGGTACTCTACATGTAGTTTGTCTGCTTCTTAACAACAAAAATAAATAAATATTAAAAATCCAGGGCAACTTTCATCCCAAAGTAAAAAGCTGATTCTTACAAGTGGACAAGTGGTTTGTCTACTTCTTGACGAACCGAACGTACAATCATGTGGTGGGATTGGAAGATATAGACAACATAATATGTTTGAATTTCTCAAAATATTTAGAATACAGATAGATCAATATACCGTGATTGTATTTGAGATTATTCAGAATTTATATCCTTCATTAAGAGAATCATTATTTCAACATATTATAATTTTAGTATTCCATTACTTTTATTCTTACCTACAAGTATAGGCCATCACTGTAGATCATATTGAAGTTTTTTTTTCTATTAATAAAACAATTTCATAAGAGACATGAAACTACAAAAGAAAGAGCTCAAAGAATAAAAGATTCTATAAACCAATCAAAGGATTTTTCATCGTTGCTGAAGATTTGGTTGCTTCTTTCATCGCAGAAAGGTCAAGAAAAAGGCTCTAAAGATATAGGCATAGGACCTTCTTGTCTTTTTTGAAGGGATGTCCCACTAGAATCATAGAGAGAAGGGTGTCTGAGTCCCTAGGGATTTGGGGAGAGTCAAATGCCAATTAAATGTGGAAAGTAAGAAACTCCAGAAATCACCAGCAAAAGAGCAGTTGAGAAAAAGATGGTCTGGAGTTTCTGATTATTTCTTGCATAGAGTACAGCACAATGGCAAAAACACACAGGTAGGGAGGCATTTTTGGATCTTGTCGTGGGTGTTTGAGCTCTTGTGGCTAAGCTCCCAAATAAATTTTTTGACTTTCTCCCAGCAATTTTCTCCCTAAATGTATGGATGAGAGCTCTCCATCTTCCTTTTGGATATCTGTGTAGAGAGATTGCACAGTGGATCTGCCGGATCCAATAGCCAAAACCAGAGATCGACGAGGTCATTAGTTTAGAAATGCGCCTACTCATTCATCTTCCATGAAGTTTCTTATTATGCCGAGACTTCAAGTGTAAGTTGATCAACTCCAGAAGTATCTTATAAAAAAAAATGAACTCCAGGAGTCTTTGATAGATGATGCTTTTCAGTTGGATAAAGAATAAAGCCTTTGAATGGCCTTTGAAAAAGGGGCATTGCCCAACCAATGATCTTCCCAAAGTATGTTGAAAAATCAGTTCCCACTGCCGACTTTATTCTAGAGTAAATGAGGTTTTGGTGCTTGAAAATACTTCCAAGGGCCTTTTGATGAGTGTAGAGAGAAAGAACTCGGCTCATGCCATAACAGGAAGTGCCAAATTTAGCCTCAAATTTCGATAACCATTGTTTAAAATTTAAGACATTATCCCATCATCAACTGTGTTTAAACTTTGATGAGCACATGCACTTGTTTACCACTCCCCCTTTAATTTCTTCTCTTCCCTCTCTAACATTCTTTTCTATTCCGATCCTCTTCCTGTACTACAATTTTGGTATCGTAGCATTTCCCCTTTTTCTGACCAATTTTTCTGTTACTTAAACCAGCATAAGCAGCAACTTTAACCACTACCTATATTTAGAATACCTCTAAAGAATTAATAAAGCTAAAGGAAAGGGAAGCATCCAAAGTAGACCTCTTGATGACCTTCAAGATTTTTCAAAATCTCAAAAAATCAATGGAAACTCCATCAACTCCCATCATCAGACAGAAGGCAAACTCATTTTGGCCAAACTCTAAATAGCATTATTGAGTCTACTAATTACAAGAGTGTATTTGATTACTTGTGCTATAGATTCCCAAATAGATGCAAACTCCTTTAGTAGATAATGCACCAGAAATTGAAGAAACCGCTTTGCAGATGAAAACCATTTGTGAACATTAAATTATGAACAAAAGTTTCCATCAAAGATATGAAATTGAGATAGGTATCCTGATCGATACGAAGATTCCAATGGATAAAAAAACCTCTTTAGATTGAATGAAAAGCAAGGACTTATCTTCTCTTCTCACAGTTCCAGCATCCAATTGCTTGTATTTGGAATTTCATTCTTCAACAATATAAAACTCAATAACTAGTTCTCCACCATCAAGATTGGGAAGAAGCAACATAATTATTTTCAATATTCTATACTAGAATAGATAAATCAGCATAGCTGGATAGTTGTCTTAAATTATACAAAAATTTATTTATCCTCCCTCACAATAGATATCGGCTATTAGGATTCTGTCTAATTTGAGTTCTATTTTGAATAAGATTCTTTGTCTATAATTACGGGCTTAGTTTATAAACATTATTGAAATCTGAGCTTATGATGAAATAAAGAAAAAGAATTCAAGATTTTTTTATCATGTGTTCCCTAGAACTCCTTTATTAACCCTTCTATTTTCTCCCCCTTCCCATCCTACATCAGGTTGATAGTGTGCCAATCAAGCAATTGGAACTTCTTAAAGATGATAGACACTATTAGTCAACTCAAAGCTTACAATTTGATAAACAGCCATATTAAAGACAAATTCCTAATTGCAAGGGAAATATCTTTCATTTATTACAATACCAAGATTTTTGTTTCTCAATGACAAAAAACATCTGGTCCACAAAAGCAAAGTATATTAATGTAATTTTCTCGTCCTTCCATCAACTAGTGTCTATTCTTAGTGTGTGCATCACAATTAAACTAAGGATGTCCACGCTTATCTGATATAGATGGACTAAAAGATTCCAAGGGATTGGACCTCTGACTTTCATCATAAGATTTATAGTGAAAGAAGACTTAGATGGGGACAGAAACTCAAGGTAGAATGGCTTAAAGGAGGAGACAAAAATTCAAATAACTACCATAAAATTGATGCTGGAAGGAAGAGGCGGACCTCATCACTAGTATGCAAAAAGAAACAGGTGTCGTCCTTCCCAATGATGCGCACCTTGAGACAGACATTGGGGTACTCTTTCAGAAGTCTAATACTAGAGATCCTGATCTAAGATTTATTTCCTCAGGGTCTGGACTGGATGTCAACTTCATCTGAGGATAGTGTTTGGATGGAGAGTGTTTGGAGATAAAGAAAGGAAAGTTCTTGTGAAGTTTTTAAACTTGGCAACTTGAAATGCCAACAGCAAATATAAAGTAGTTGGGAATTACTGGAATGCAGTTTAGAAAGGAATAGTCCCTAATCTTTGGGAAACCCTTTCAGGATTAAAAAAAAATTGAATTTAACACAAAAACTTCGTGTATGTCATTTGTCCTTGGATGACAGAATTTGGTCCTTGGAGAGTTGGTTAATTTTGCTAGTAAATCACTTTTTCATCACCGAACTTCTGTAAAGGAAACCTTGCCTGAGGAGTGTAGGCTGATATGGGAACACAAATGCCAAATAAAGTTCACCGGTGTTAACATGGATGATAGAATCCAAGGTTGAGTCCAAATTCCTTTCTCTTCCCTTACTCATGCAGTTTGTGTAGGTGCAATAGTGAAAAATGCCTCTCATTTCTTTCTGGCGTTTTAGAGACATTCTTCAGCATTCCAATTTCAAGGTGGTGCTACACAAAATTCTAAATCATGTTTCCATACAAATTCATAGAGATGCGCACGCCAACAGTTTATGTGATACGAATTTCGTAACCATGGAAGCATCAAGCATTAGACTAAATTACAGAAAATAGAGGCCCAGAAAGGCAGAGTATTGAAGCTTTTACCCGTGCAGCTCCCTTTTTGTGAGCATGGTAGGTGGGACCATCTTTATACTCTCCATACCAATAGTATGTTTCAGATTGTTCATCGAATAAAACTCCACCTCCGTGAGCTTGAATGGGATTTCCTTCAGTATCCAGCCAAACTCTCCCTGGATAATAGAACATACTATCGTTTCCTGTGATCATTGGATCAACAGAAGTTTTATGATCAGGAAAGAATCTGTGCCGAAGCAGTGAATCTTCATCAAGAAATTCATCAATCAGTGTGGTTGCTTTCTTTGGTCTTCGCTTTGCAGCACGTGGAGATCTCTTACCCCTTGGAGGGGGAATTTGAATGTTTTCTTCTTCCACCTCTTCAAGTTCACGGAAGTGAAGGTGATGACTTGCACGAAGTTGGACACCCTGGCCTATCTCATCCTTGCGGCTTATAGGAGAATATAAATTTAGCAGAAGAATACACACCATTAGACTCCCTATTACCGCAGATATCAAACATCTTCTCCCTGCATCGCAACGTAAAGTGGTTGATTTCCTGTATTTGTTCCTCATCTTCATTTTCTCTTCCTTTTTATCTCCAAAAGAATGCAGCATTTAAGAAAATGAAACCTATGAGATTCAATAAATCCAAGCAAAACATAAGTAACAGGCATTCTACTATTGTATAGAGGCGAAAAACTCAATTTCCAAAGTATATCAGGTATTGTAGTAAATGTTATAAATAGGAAGATCTTGACAGAAAAATATATGGAGTAAATACCCATTAAAGAAAAAGGGATAAACAAACGATGTAGAATGAGTAAATTAGAGACCAAAGTATATAAAATTAGCTGAACCAGAAACAAAATCAGAGGCAATTGAACAATCGTGAACCATATATCTCAGAAATCAAACCCATCAAACACAAACATTCAATTCAAGAGATTAAAAAACCTTCAAAACATAAACAAAAGTAACAGAAAGATCAACAGAATTGAAGATACAGAGAAGAAACAGAAAAGAAAAGATTCCCAGTAACTGCAGAAAAACGCACCTGAAAACCCACAAACTAAAAATGAGGCAAAATCCCGAGACATAGAATTCCGATGGAGAGATCGTGTGAAGCAAGAACAGAACCCAGTTGAGGCAATCCGAAATGGATTCCAGAGTTGTCCGGCACAATCCGATGATTGAAGAGGTGGATCGGGGTCGGTTTTCAGAAATTTGAGTTGGGTTTTTCACTTGCAGAAGGAGGAATTGAAAAGGAAAAAGAAGTTGGGATGTTGGATTTTAGTTTGGTTCGAATGTGGATGGATGGATAGTGACCTCGACTGTCCTGCAGTCATCTGTAAGAAATGTCTGAAGACTTCTCCATCCATACACCTACATTCCACTACTCTTCTTACGCCTTTGACCTAGGGTTTTCTCTTCTCTTCTCTTCTCTTATCAGTTATCCATCCACATTTTAATGGTTGCTCCTATATTTGGTAGAGTCACCTCATTTGCCCTACACTTTCTATATTGAAATGTAGACGTTACATTTACATTAATGTTAGATTTTCTTTTTGGAGATATTAAGGTTTCATTTGACCCCATCGGGTGCCAAGTGAATATTTGTTCGGTTTCTTTCGAGAGGTTGTTACTAACCTTGATCATGTGTTCGAATCATAACTAGGAAGACTAACCTTGATCCTGTGTTCGAATCATAACTAGGAAGATCTTTGTGGGGATTTGATTTGCTTAAATACAAGAAGATTGAATTTTTTCAAAGTTTTGTTATTAACTTTAATTTTTGTTTCATTCTAAACACGTTATGTCATGCATCTTAATATTTTGTTGGTAGTGATAAGTGTTTGACATTTTTCATGTTGATTTTTCTTACAGCGTCTGTGTATATCTAGTCATGTATAGGAGTCTCACTTGAAAGAGCAATCTTTGAAAACGCTTATTTGGATGTATCATTTTTTGGAAAAAGAAAGATGTGAGAGGTAGAGATGGTCTCGATGGGCGTAGAGATGTCCACGGGGCGGGGGGAATCGTTTCTCTATCCCCGTGAAATTCTCATTTAATTTTGTGGGGATCGAGGTCCCCACCGAGATTTTCCCCCCTCATTTCCTACCTAAACGGGCATTCCAACTCCGTGGCGGCGTGGAAAATTGATATCTCTAACTGGTCGTGTCAATTTGTTCACACAAGATTTCTAGATAAAATTTTGGTTCGCGAAAGTAACTTGAATTTGTATTGACTTTGTACAAGCGTTACAATCTCTAATATTTATCTCATGATTCTTTCTCACAAGTATGTGAACTTCGGTCTCTAGCTTATTGATCTTTTTAGATTGGCATGTTTGGTTTGTTGATCTTCTTGGAACGGTCTTGTTGACTTATTGATCTTTCTTAGATCGACATGTTAGTTTGTTGATCTTATTGAAGAAAATCGGAGTCTCGAAATTTTGTATGTTTCGGGCGTCTTAAACTCGTCTTCAAAATCTTCAAATCTTCAAAAATATTTTAGCCTTGAAAGTATTTTGATCTTTAAAGTCTTCAAGTTTCATCGAGTTTTTTATCTTCAAAAAGTTCTCTCTTCTAGGAATCTTCTAAATTATTGACTTCTACTAAAGAGTAATTTCTTCTTTTACAAAGTTAATAATGTTTACAATAAATAACACTTAACATAAAATGTCTAAATACGTGTTTTCTTTGTCTAGAGATTTTTTAGGAGCAAATCTATTTGAATTGGTTCTCCATTATACCTTTTTAAGATTTCTTATTTTAAAAATTATTAGTTTTGAAATTAATTTATTTTATTTTAAAATTTAATTAGTTTTAAGAGTTTATTCGGTGTGAGGTGGATCATTCCCAATAAAAAGAAACCTATTTTTTTTATCCATTAAGTAATTTTTGGCATTTTGTATCTCTTCCACACACCATCTCTTAGGCTATACGCTTAGGCACACCCGTGATATACTTTGAGTGGGGTCGCGCACACACACCTATGGACACACCCCAAGGACATTCTTCAACCCGAGTAATCCCGATGTAATTGTAATTGAAATATAATTTGAGTGAATTAGATTCAAGCAATCTCATATAAGATAATTAAATTTGTGAATTTGGAAGAAAATTTTAAAGTCTCAAATTAATTTGGAGTTTTATTTAAAGTTCAAAAAATAGTTTAAAATCTAATTTGAGTGAATTAGATTCAAGCGGTCTCATATAAAATAATTAATTTTGTAAATTTGGAAGAGAAATTTTAAAGTCTCACAATAAACTTAAAAAATTAGAAAGAATAAGAGAAGATATGCAGTTATAAACCTATTTTTTTAGGTAATTTGAAAAGAAAAGAAATTATAAATAAAAAAACAAAAAAGAACTCTAACTTTGTCTTTCTCTCTCCCTCTTTATCGATGTGTCCATCTCCCTTCGTTTTCAGTCGTCACCCAACGCCTCCCCTCATCTTCTCTCTCCCTCATTATCGATACATATGGTCAAACGAATCTCATATAAAATAATTAAATTTGTGAATTTGGAAGAGAATTTTAAAGTCTCAAAATAATTTGGAGTTTTATTTAAACTTCAAAAATTAGAAAGAATGGGAGAAGATGTGTAGTTACAAACCTATTTCTTAGGTAATTTGAAAAGAAAAGAAAAAAGGAAAAAGAAAAAAAAAAATGAACCCTAACTTTGTCTTTCTCTCTCTTTATCGATGTGCCCATCTCCCTTCGTTTTCAGCGGTCACCCAACACCTCCCTTCATCTTCTCTTTCCCTCTTTATCGATACACATGGGACTCAAGGCCAAGCTTCAGAATATTAACATGTAGCTGCTTCCTAAACATAATTGAACCCAACTGCCCAGAAATCTTCAGTAAGAAAGAAAAAGTGAAATTGTTTGCCGCTATTTCCTTCTTTAGCATTCTCTTGTAGAATTCAAACGCCTTTAGGTGTTTACCAAGTCTTCCAAATCCCCTGATCATTGTATTCCAGAGAAACCCATCTGGGTTCTCAATTCTATTGAAGACAAGAACAACATAATTCATATCGTCATGGTCTGAAACCGCACACATCACCACGACGCTTGATCAACCAGTGGTAGATTCTTCGTTCGTAGCATCACTTTCTCAGGTATACATACCCGGTCCCCCAGTTTTGTGTGTACTCATCAGGCATACCCGGTCCCCCAGATTTTTGTATGTTCTCCAGATTTGCGTGTTTATATTTATTGGTGTGGGTTTATAATAAGTCACATACGGGGTCTGTGTTTCAGATTTTTCCCCATTTAGCTCCTAAATGTAATTATTTCAAATTCATTGGAGATGCTCATTGTAAGTGGTTGGCCGACCATTTTCTTTCCCTTTTATTACTCTGTGTGCAGGTATGTGCCTTCCATTTATTACTATATGGCAGACATGCACACACCGACCTGTTTCTTAATTATTTGGGACGGTAGGTATAACCATGTAACTACCATGGGATAAGTGTCAATTCAGCTTTACCATTTTTAATGTCTCTGTTACTCTCTTAAATCCTCCATGTTAAATTCATGTCCAAACTATTTTCTCCCTCCTTCCAACATTTTATATTTTTAAATATTATTTTTTTCATTCTCAAAATTAGGAGAATTGTAGAAGGATAGAGTTGTCCATTTAGTTGTAAATTGGCTTACTAAATATAGGGTTTAGACATAATTAAAAAAAATAAAAATAAAAATAAACATTTTTCATGTTGTCTTCCTTTGTTTTATATATTCTTCTGGTTATCCTACAAAGTTTTTTTGTAGGCCTTATGTGCGCTTGAGCTTAATTGACTTTGGCTCAATCATTGCACTTCAACTTTGTTTGGGCTTACCCAACCTATTTGGTCACAAATTTGGCTTCCTTTTGAAAAAATATCGTTTTTTTTTTTAAATGACCAAACTGAAATCAAAATTAACCTTATTTTGTAGGATTTAGTATTTAGAGTTCCGAGAAAGTATTTTAGTACGGGACATCGTTTTAGATTATAATATTTGGTCATTTTTCAAATAAAAAACATGCATGACATTTTTTCAAAACTGCTAATTAAAAATAGTGTTTATCCAATCGTCTCTAATCCTTTTAAGTAGGTTAGGATTATTTTAGTTTCGTCTAATCTCATTTTAGTGAATTCATGCTAAAATAGCTTTAAGCTCAACCACCACGTGACATAGTTTGATTGAACTAGTTTATGGCATTTTCATAATTTTATGATAGACATGTAATATTATTTTATTTCAAATTCTTTGTCTATTAATTTGATTTGAGGACACAACACATGTAATTTTGTCCAGGGTCCAAAATTTAACCATATTTTTTTTTGTTAATTTAAATTAATGAGATGACAAATTAGAGTGAGTGACTATTTCACTTATTATATTTACAGATATAGCCCATTTAGAAAAGAATTGCACATATGATAAATTTTTTATATTATATCACCAATAAACTTTTATCATTGATAAAATTGTATTATATTTATAAATACTTTTAGATTGTGCTAGATTTACTGTTATTTTGTATTAGATTAATTATGCACTTGTTTCAATTTAATTTATCATTCAATAATATTTTTCTTCTAAATTTTTAAGAGAGAGCAAATTAGAAAGAAAATCAAACTAAAAAATAATAATAATAATAATAATAATAATAATATTTATAATGTTTTTTATTTTAAATAATTAAGGATGCAATTTTTTTGTTGGTGGGGGAGTTTCAATAAAAGGATGCAATTGTTTTCATCACTCCCTCATTTTTCACTATGTCACTAACGAAATGAAACTTTTATTTATACATGTGCAAAGCACGTGGTGTGTAATGTTTAAAATATAGAAAATATTAATTAGATAAATTCAATATAAAAATAAAATACATTGCATGTGAATTATCAAGGTTTAGATCACGTTGAATGTTTCCCTTAGGAGGCAAACTTTTAATTTTCAAGAAAGTTTTGAGTTCTCTAATTAAAGAAGAATTTTTGTTATAATTTTAACATTTTTATAACTGAAAATAGACAAGGAACGTATTGTCAATTAATTTTTTTTTTTTTTTTTTTTTTTTCAAAGCGAGCATGACACAGCTGACATGTGTATGTTTAGAAGATCAAGTGGTCAGTGTAATTTTTATCATGTTCAAAATCACTAACACGTTTTTAATCATTCAAAATTAATTTTGATTGAATGAAAACCACGTTTAAAAATGTAAAACCAAACATTAAATGGATTTTAAATGATCAAAGATATGTTTCAAATTGATTTAGAACGTGACAAAAATGATTTTAACAATTTCAAAATCACTCTTAAGTCGGTCGTCTTAAGAACCAAAATTGAAATTAAAGTTAAAACGTTTGAATTGAAATAAGCTAACCTAAAAATCAAAATAACTAGCAAAAGATCTAACTTCTTTAATTGCAAAAGATCTAATTATATTTACAAATTACAAGCAAAGCAAAAAACTCTATGCTTCAAAGACTTGTTGAATAGCTGCCACTACTCTATCAGCTATTTCCTGGCCAAACAATCTTGGCAAACTAGAACCCAAGTCTATATCAATGGTCTTCTTCTTAACCAACTCATCCCTTTTCTCAATATTATCTCTTTCCATCTCTCCAACCTCTCTCTCCTTGCAAGCACATTCATCCAGCCAAACTCGAAGCACATCTCTCGCGACGGGACCAACATGGTTCTTTATAATCTCCTCCGTGCGTTCAGGTCCTCCTGATTCCGTATCGACACGGACAATTATGGAAGTTGGAGAAACTAGGGAGCGGAAGAAAAGAGAGGTCATCACATACGGTCGAGACTCGGGGAGTTCTTCGATCGCTTTTCGGTAAGTGTCTAATCTCGTGTCTTCGTAGAACGATTGGAGGTAGTCTGGATTGAGCACGGGATCCTTTCGAGGAGGCAGATCGAGAATGAGAATGAGGGAGGTCGGAGAGCTTTGGATGAACTCTATGAGGAAGTTTGGAGCATCAGTTGAAGGCCTCAAGTAGGCAGAAAGGCTTGCTATGTTTAAGGATGCTCCTGTGGGTAGCTGGCTGTGCAACCAACTCCCAAGTATGAAATTAATCTGAGACCAAAGTTTAGAAGTTAATTATGTGGGCAATGTAAAAAAATGACAAAGGTGAGGCGGCTAGGGATTTAAACCTCTAACCTCGTGGTCGATGACACATGTTTTAGGTCAGTTGAACTATGCTCGTATTGACATATAATATAACGACTACTTATTATCACTACAAAAGATTAAATTAACAAAATCTTCTCAACTACTTTAAACAATATTTCATAAAAAAAATCAAAAGATCAGTGGCAAAACTAAAACTACACATTGAAAATTCTAATAGATTGAGCAGATAAAACTATTTCTTATCATCTTGCCCAAGTTCAAGTTTGCTTTAATATATATATATTTTTTTGAAGTTTAGTACCTAAACACATACTAACACCATTACCAAATTCTGGACTAAGTTAGTAATTAACCTTAATTTTTATTAATTATACTTCCTAATTCCTAATTCATACTTTCGTTCACGAAATGCAAAAACAAAATTCAAACCAAACACCCCAAAATCCTGAAGGCTAAACTCAGAAGCAGATCAGAGTACAAATTCCCAAGCCGATTTCAATCAGAACCAATTCGATAACCTAATTCCTTCAAGAGAGAGAGAGAGAGAGAGAGACATACAGAAGAGTCCGGTGAGCCAGATCTGATGAGAAGAGCGCCTTGCGAAGTCCCGCTCTGATTCTGGAAATACTCAACATCAGGAGGAAGAGCGCAAGGAAGAAGACGATCCTTGAATCGATCTTCAATGGCGCCGACGAGATCGGCCATGAGAGCTCTGTGAGAAGCCGAAAGATGCGGAAACTCCTTTAGCTTCGACGAGGATCCCGGGCGGATCGGTACGTTCTCCGCCATGTTCCTTATTGTTCTTGCCGGTGCTCGGAAACGGGATTCCACCGGCGGAAGAAGACGGAAAGGTTTTGCAGATGGATGAACAATCAACGCCATTGATAGTATTTCATTTTCATCTCTCTTTTCTAGGATGGGTTAACCATAGTTGGGCAGTGGGACAAAAACTGGGATTAGCTTAGGGATAACGAAAATATCTGTACACCCAGGTTTCTTAAGGACCCACTTTCAACGGGTTCGCAGCAAGTATGAAAATACCGACAGTAAATCTTTCGTTATTAGAGATGTCCATTTGGTCCGTCCGAATGAGACTAGAAATTTTCGATTACAGGAAAAATAGAACAGGGGGTGAGAATTTTTTTTTTTTGGCTCGTTAAGGAGCGGGGACACGGGTAATAACATACCCACCCGTTCCCATATACTTTATATATATTTATTCATCAATTTATCTAAAAAAAAATACACATCTTACGAATAGAGTTCCAAAAAAACACATCTCTTACCAATAAAGTTTATTCAGATAAATATATATAATATTAATCAACTTAACAAATAACAAAACTTAAAAAAAAAATGAATAAAAATAAATTAAAAAAAAGTAAATTATTCGCGGAGAAAATTACTCGCAGAGAATACCCGTCCCGTCCCAGCGAGATTAAACGGAGAATTTCGCAGGGACGAAAACGGGGGCGAGGAAGGCATTACCCAACCCCGCCCCGCCCCATGGACATCTCTATTCGATATAGATATTAAAGATAAATGGATACCTCTAATATCTTTTTATAAATACATTTTTTTTTAAATGATTTACAGAATTATTCATCGATATTTCACCGATATATCTATGGATATATCCGTAAAATTAAACTTTCGATATGGATATCAATATTTTCTTCATTGATTCTAAGTAAGTATTAGACATAAAATAAAAATTTTGGAGACTTATGCTTACAAAACTGAAAGTTTAAGGATATATTAGACATTTTTTTTTAAGTTTAGGGACCAAATAAACACAAATTTAAGAGTTCATACACCTATTAAACATTTTTAAAGTTTAGGCACCAAGTAGAAACAAACTTGAAAGTTCAAGGACTAAACTTATTTTGATATACGTCTTTTAAGTTTATTTTACTTTCGCAGTTTAACTAAACCGTTAAGACATCCCACTTTGGAATTTGTTGTAAAATTGTTAATTTAACTTTCTTTAAAAAAAAGTATTTCATTTTTTTTTATTTGAGTAGATCAAATGGAGTATGGTAGATTTTAATATTTTGCCTCAAGAGAATGAACACATGTCAATTACACGGTTTAGCTATGTTCACTTTAGCATTTCATTTTGATATTTGAACTTCCAAAATGTTTATTTCGTTTTAGAACTTAACCAAAAAATAAAAAATAAAAAAATAATAATAATAATAATAATAATTTATGAATTTGAAAAAAATAGTCATTTGGATCCTAATTTTATATCCTATAATTTGACCTCTAAAATCTTGAAAAAAGAATAAATGCTTAAATGTTCAAATTTATTTTACGAGCCTAACTCATTTGAGATAAAAAAAAATAAAAAAAAAAATAAAAAAAAAAAATAAAAAAATGTGTATCCTCAATCAAAAGGTCAAATATTTGAATTTTCACCCCACAATTTGTCCAAAAAAATAAAAATTCGATAACTTTTCGTTAGCTATAATAATGTTAAAAAAACTACTTCCATATTTGTAAAAGTGATAAATGATAAAATATATCCTCCTCTCGCTCTTTATCCTTCATTTCTCCAACATCTCATTCTCGCTAACATGAGCATAGCTCAACTGACATAAAATATTAAATAAAATATGAATTAATTACCAAAAGATCATAAGTTTAATCCACATTAATTAAAGCCAAAGAAAAAGAAAATTTTCTTCCCTCATTCCTCTCCAAGTTTCCCTATTCTTCAAACTATGTGAAACTTTGCTTACAACTCTTTAATATAAATTAAGTCTGGTTTAATAACTATATATATATATATATATATATTTTTTTTTTTTTTTTGCCAACAAAAGCATAGCTCAACCGCATGATGTGTGATCATGAAGTCCTTAGGTTCAATCCCCCACCCCAACATGTTGTAAAAAAAAAAAATAGATTTTGGATTTTTAAAAATTAAGCCTATAAACATCTTTTATTTTGTCATCTATTTTTTATAAATATTTTCAAAATTCAAACAAAGTTTTGAAAACTAAAAAAAACAGTTTTTTTTTAAAAAAAAATCAAATGTTTCTTTTGAACAATATGAAATTCATTGTAAATTATCATGGTTAGAAAACAAACATAATTTTCAAAACAAAACTCAAAATGAGGTGTTTGGAACCAGAGGCGGATCCAGGATTTTATATTAGGGGGCATAAGTCCATATAAATTTTATCCCTAAACGTTCAGGTTTGTGTCTATTTGGTCCTTTAATTTTCGAAGTTTTATTTATTTAGTACTTGAACTTAAAAATGTGTCTAATAGTTTCTTAAAGTTTTAATTGTGTCCAAAAATTTGTTGAATTTTTAAATTTGTGTCTAATGTCCTTGGTCTATTTGACATTTTTCAAAATTTATGAACTTACTAAACACAAAATTGAAAGTTTAGAGTCTTATTAGACATAAAATTTAATTTTATATTTAATAGATCAATTTTTTTTTAAATAGTATAATTGGACATTTTTAGAGTCCATGAACCTATTATTACAAATAAAATTGAAAAATTAAAAACTTATTATATATTATATAAAGTTTATCAAAAATTGAAAATATTTGTAATTATATTTATGAAGTTGATATAAATTACTATAATGAAAACTAATTTGAAGATTTATTGAAAATACATATTTATTAAATTAGCTAATCGATGATAAAAGTATATTTTTAAAATAGAAATATATTTTTATTTATCATTGAGGTTCAGAATTTGAAAACCACAAATTAAAAACATTGCAAATTCTGGGATTTGAACTCAGGACTTAAGGGGCACACAAGCTGGGCAAGGACAATAAACAACAAACTAAGCATATTTTTTAATTATTATAGACCAAACATTATATATAACATTAAATTGCAAAAGTTCAGGGGGGGCACGTGCCCCCGACCCCTTCTTAAATCCGCCCCTGTTTGGAACACCAACTTGGAGTTAGGGTGACAGAGTTATCCGTCCAAACAACCTGACTTATCACTCGCCCACTTAGTACCCCAAACAACTTCAAATGATTATCAAACAATAACTTACTTTTTTTCTTATTTACTAACTCTACGTTACTCCTTACAAATCTCTAGTACATTATTATTGCAATATAGATAGAAATGATTCTTAGTTGTAGTTGGATAAAATTGCTATTTAACCTAAATATCCCTTCAAGTTTCACTAATCCTCTAATAAACAATATTCTATAAGCACATATAAGCACATCATGAATTAAATATTTCTTCTTAAATACAATTATAACTAAACATAAACATTTAAATTAAGAACTACTAATTTGAACAGTCTAAAACACTTTTTATTGGCGTTCAAAGCATTTTCAAACCTATCTAAAACTCAAGCAGTTTTGAAAGCACTTCTAATAACTCGAAGAACTCTATCTGCAACTTCTTCTCCGAATTGCAAAGGCATTGTTTTGCTTAGATCCATCTCGATTGCCTTCTTCTTGATCATAAGGTCTCTCTTCTCCAACAAATTCTTTTCATCTTCTCCAATCTCTCTTCCCCCATTAATACACAACTCCATCCATATCCTCATAACCTCTTTCGAGATCGGCCCGATTTGGTCCCGAACAATCTCTTCCACGCGCCCGGACTCGCTCTCCCCACACTTCACGCTCACCAAAATTCCCGTTGACGACACGACTTTTCGAAAGTAGAGCGACGACGAGAAGTAGGGGCTCACTTCCGGCACGACGGCGAGCCGTTGTCGGTGCTGCTCGAGCCCGGTCTCCTCGTAGTAGGCGGCAAGGTAGTCGGGGCGAAGGACGATGTCGGTTCGAGGTATCAAATCGAGAAAGAAGATGAGAAAAGTGGGGCTGCATTGGACTAGCTCGAATTGGAAATGAGGAATGTCGTTTGTTGTTTTCAAATAGCCGGCGATGTTGGTTATGTTGAATGCGCCGCCGTGCGGTTGCTTTAAGTGTAGCCAACTTGCTATCATGAAATCAATCTGCGAAATTTTCAGATAGGTGGAACATTTGACTTGAAATATGAAAATAAAATTTAAATTTATAAATGGAAGAAGAAAAAAAATCAAATTTAGCATAAACATGACATGTTGTAACAATTTTCACCATTTTTTTTTTTAATTTCATCTATTTGAACACTAAAATTGATATATTTTGACAAGTTTAAAGATAAAAATTGAATGAATTTAAAATTATGGAAAAATAACTTTTAAGTGATTAAAATAAAATCTACAAAATATGTAGAAAATAAAAAAATAAAAAAAAAAGTACATGTGTCATTTTAGGATTTTTATTTAGCAAATTATCACATTTTTTTTTAAGATTTACAAATATGACAATTTTTATGAGTAGTAATTACTCACTATATCACTATATTTACCAAATGTTTTATATTTTACTATATTTATTGCCAACTCTGAAAAAAATGTAAGATATAAAAATGTTTTTATTGAAGAAAAAAAAACTTAACAAACCTAAATCTCAACCGAACCCATATTAAAAAAATAATGAAAACTTATTTTTTTATTTTATTTTATTGATTCTTTGTTTTCTAATTTATGCTTTCAAATCAGTTAAGAGTTATTCGAGCAGGCTGAGTGAATTATTATAATCGAATGTTATAATAGTTGGTGTGTTATAATAATTGTGAATAATAAATATTATTGAAGTCAGTTTAGTTGCTTTATTGATTATGAATTATAATAGTCGGTGAGTTAGATTGCGTTTTAATAACGCAGTCCACTCACCTCTAAGTTGGTGTCTCCAACACTCCTCCGTTTGTTAGAAAATCTAAGTTTTAATAACGCAGTCCACTCAACTCTAAGTTGGTGTCTCCAACACTCCTCCGTTTGTTAGAAAATCTGAATTCTGTTTTATGTTTTCAGATTCACCAAGTCTAGAAGATATGCATATGCAATATAAATTCTATTTCAACAGTGTAAATTTTTTAAAACAATTTTTTCTTTTTTGTTTGACAGTGTATCTTTTTTTTTTTTGAGTACATTGGGGGTGGGGGGATTCGAACCACAGACCTCGTGGTCGTCAACATATACATATGCCCGCTGAGCCATGCTCGCTTTGGCGACAGTGTATCTAGTTTTTGAATTTGAAATTTTAAAATGTAGAATTATATTTAAAATGATAAAAAAAACTTTAATAAATAAAATATTTCATGTTATAAACTTAATTTATTTTTGTTAAATTAAAATAGTATAACTTAATTTAACCACTTTAATAAATAAAATATTTCATGTTATAAACTTAATTTATTTTTGTTAAATTAAAATAGTATAACTTAATTCATTTTTATTAAATTAAAATAGGTATAATATATTGTACTATGAATTATATGATATTATAAAATAATAATTATATAAAATTTATAACAAAAATATTTTAATAAATTAATTAATAATAATTTATATTCAATCTAACATTTATTTGGTGATCAAAACTAGTGGTATGATTTATAAAAATAAATTAAATACATATTAAAAAAGAAAATTGTAACATATGTTAATTTATGACAATTTCTATCACTAATAGTATGGTCTATCGTTGATAGAAGTCTATCGCTCGTACTAGTCTTTTTTAGAATTTTGTCAGTGATAATAGACTGATAGTTACTGATTTTTTTGCTATATTTGCAAAAGGTTTTAAACTTTGCTAAATTTGCAATTAGTTTTGATCGGATTGCTATTTGTACAACCAACCCTATTAAAAATTAGTTAAATTGAATTTCAATTTAGAAATATGTACGCATATCTAAAAGGGAAATTGTAGTAAATGACAATTTAAGACTTATTGTTTGCAAATATATCATGTTTTTAAAAAATTTGCGGATATAGCAATTTCTATCGCTGATATCTTATGACTGATAGAAGTCTATCGCTGATCACCTCAGTTTTTTTATAGATTTTTGTCAGTGATAATAGTCTATCAGAGATAATAGTCTATCACTGATAGAAGTCTATCAGTGATATAATAAAGTCTATCAGTGATAGAAACGAGTTTTTTTGCCATATTTGCAAAACATTTTAAAGTTTGCTAAATTTGCAATTAGTTTGGGCCTGATTGCTATTTGTGCAACCAGCCCTATCTAAAATATGAAATATAATTTTATTTTCATTGAATTCATTGGTTTCAAATTTTTGTTTTCACATACTAAACCACAGTTGGGATACTAACTCTCAAAATTAGATGAACTAGATTATTATAATTCAATATACGTTTTCACACGATTATTATAATCCACTATTAATAAAATAATTATACTAATTTCAATCATATTTATTCACAAATAGTAATTATTATAAATAAAACTATAATAACTCGTTTTAAATAGTTATCTAATTTTTTTATGTGAAATTTTGTTGAGAGAGAGAGGAAATTTACCGGAGAAGGTGGAAGGGCAGATCGGATGAGAAGAGTGCCCTGTGAAGTGCCGCTCTGGTTCTGATAATACTCCACATCAGAAGGAACCGCCGATGGAAGAAGATGATCTCCGACCCCATCTTCAACGGCGTGGATTAGATCCACCATCAGATCTCTGTGTGCAGCCGTCAGATGCGGAAACTCCATTAGCTTGGACGACGGCGGCCCACCACTCCCCATGTTGACTGTGGTGGCGTTAATTACTCGCCGGCGTTGTGTTCTTCTTTTCCCTTGGAAACGCGACGGTGGAGCAAAATTACAACAGCCTCTCCAAACCAGCGTGGCCATTTCTCATTTCTTCACTAATTTCATTTTTCTTTTTTTCCTTTCATCCACCAATCACAAACCAACAGTTGCAAGGGAAAGTTTCCCCTGCTTTCACTTTCTTTGTAACTTGTCCCTTTGAAAAACAATGGGAAATCTCAACCATTCAAATTGAATACCATTTTATGTGGTGAACATGCTCTCAAAAATCAAAATATCATATCCATCCCACCATCAATACCTCCAAACTTCACAAATTATCTATAGCGTATGTAAGGACAAACCCAATTTAAGAGGTCTCATTCAACAACACATAATTAGCAGTTTCATCATTGGGTCAGATCGGGCCGATTTTAAGAAGTACCGACCCAAATCGCCAACAGTCTAAGACATTGTTTACGGGATATTAAGAAGAAGGGGTAACAAGAAAAATTTCTAAATCTTGAGAAGCCAACATGAAAAATGTCCAACCCACTTTTTTTTTTTGGAATAATGTCTAAACTTTATGTTTAATAATTTAATCTACGCCGCACGGAACAAAACTAGCCCTTGGAAGAAAATTGTTGGGAGGAGAGAGGGAGAAGTAAGGGATGAGAAGTTAATAGAGACGAGGAAAAAAAATTGACAACTAAACAGTCATGAATTCATCGTCCTTGTATACCTGAGGAAATGTTGTTCCTACAAATGGTTCTGCCACATTCTGGCGGTATACAAGACAGTATACCCATCCCAACTTTTGGGTACTCGTCAAATGTCAAATCTAACTCAAAATTCAATGTTGGACAGTGAGCAAATACGCTCAAATCTCACAAATTTAGCGTTGGACGGAGTGAGTGATGACTTCCAAATTTGAATAGAACGCTTGCAAATTAACAAAAATTGAAATCGAAAGGATTGCGGGTTAAAATCGATGCTCAACTAACCAAGACGAGAGATCGTCGGAGGAGAAGAAGGCTTACCCACTGCCATGTCACGCCCTCGCCGAAGATGCAAAAAGAATTTGTTGCTGGACATTGGTACGTTGTCGGAGATGAGATTGAAGAGGAAAATAGACATGAGGTGGTTGGAGAAGGTGTCATGAGTTAAGAGAGACTGAATGAAGAAAAAACGTGAGAGCGAGAGAAAAAGAATAAGGTTTGTTTTGAGTATTTCTCTTATTTTTAAAACAAGGTTATTTTCTATTTTTATTCTGGTCTCCAATCATTTTATTTTAAAATTATGAATTGTAAATTAAGGAAGAGACAATAACTAATAGGATTATAATGGGGAACAAAAATTAATTACTCTCCCTTTATCATCACTTTAGACCTAGAGTGCAAGTCATTCCCACCTTTAGACATTTTTCATTTCCACTATTTAAAAGTAGACATTCCTCTTAATTTCCCTAAGAAGAATGACTAGTTTTAATTAATAAAAATGAAAAATGTCTGAATATAATAATGACTTGCACTCTATGTCTAGAGTAATTGTAAGGAAATAATTGTTATTCTTTGTTTCCCATCATAATCCTACTAATTTTTTTCTTTCTATTTTTTAATTTACAATTAATTACTTTTGAAATTAAATAATTAAATACTAGATTTTGTTTGTTTGATGTGGGTAATTTTCGGTTAAAATCAGCTAGGTTATGATTTTGTTTGTCTGAGGGTAATTTCCTGTTAAAATCAGCTAGGTTATTTATTTTGTTATGTTGTGGGGGACGTTGTATACCTCCACATATGTCTAAATATTGGAAGGACTTGCACTCTATGTATAGAGTAGGGGAAAACTTGTTATTTTTTTGTTATCATTATAACCCTTCTATTTATTACCTATTTATTAATTTACAATTCATTTCTTTTAAAATAAAATAGGTACAGACCATAATATTTTTCTTGAGGCGGATGGTTATGGTGGATGGTTTGGGCTTTCCTCCCTGCCTTCCGGATTACTTTCAGAAAAGACTGAACCAAGCTTCTCTTCTTGACATAACTTGGAATGTCCTGCGTTGATGTCGAGAGGCAACCTGACAACAACGGTTCCTCGAATGGCTGGGTAGGCTCGGATCCGTGGAATCTTGGGGTCGGCCCTAGGCCGTTGGAATGTCCTACGCTGATGTCGTGGCCTCCACTTCTTGATGAAGCGGGTCATGACGTCAGCGACTAACCTCATGCTGAGGTAGCCCGTAACACATGACATAGGTTCATGCTTCAAATATGCCACTGATTTTTATGATATGTTTCAAGTATATACTTGAACTTTAGAATATGTTTCAAGTATACACTTACAACTTTAATTAAGGCGTGTTTCGATTATGCCCTTATAGTTTCAAAAAATTTATTTCAACCTTTAACCATTAAAATTGTTTCAAAACAACTTCGTTAGTTAAAATGAAAACGAACGAAAATATAATGTGATGATATTAGTTGGAAAAAGAATGTTACACGTGGGTGTACTTTGGGTGCCATCTGCAAAAAAAAATAAAAAATTGAAGGGTTTTTAATTACATTCAAGGATCAATTGGAGGGAGAAACAAATTTACAAGATAGAGTTTGGCAAGGGAAGTCGTGTATGCATTGTTAAAAGTTAACCTCTTTTACAATGAAAAATTAAACACCGAAAAATTGGAGATAGGAGTCAAACTAGTAAGCTTCTTTAAGTGCAAGGATGAAAATATCTTTATCGATATCAATATCGGTAACTCAAATTTACGGAGATATAGATAGATATTTGAATATCGACGAATGTTCTGGTAAGAATCACGGATATCACGAAATTGATAGAAATATTATGATTTTTTTTTGTGAAACTTTAGAACAAACTTTTTTAAGTAATACATTATTACTTTAAGTATATATTTCAAAAATTAGAAGTTAAATATGAATAGTATTAGAATAATAGATAATATTGTAGACCGAAAACATGAATATGAATTTGAATACTCTATTGATAACAAAACTGAGGTCATAGAAGTACAAAGTTCAATTATAAGATGATGACTTTGAAGATATTAAACCAACATTAATATAATTGATTTGGTGTCGACATTACTCCTTCCAACCATGGTACGTTCAAAATTTGAAGTATGATACCTATGAGTATCAACATCTACTCCAATAATACCAATAGAAAGATATTTTTTATCAAACCATGTCCAATCTAAATGAGGATGCTCTGAAGAATGAAGATAATGCAAATGTTTTGAATCTGAGTCTTCATCACCTTGCCAAACCGAGCATAGCTCAATTGGCATAAGGTTGTGCCCGTGACTTAAAGGTCATGGGTTCAATCCTCGCTTTAATTAAAATACCGTTGCAAAAAAAAAAAAAAAGAGTCTTCATCACCTTGAAGAGGAAATTGTGGATCTCGTGTATAAATGAATGTATTTCCATGAAATCCACGTTAACCCAAAAGAACCATAATCATTTGAATGATTATAGTTACTACTATTGTCATAGTCATAGGTACTATTGTTATAGCTATAATTACTACTATTGTCATAGCCAGAGTAACCAAAAAAAAATGTTATACAAACTATGGTCATATTGTCCTTTATGTTCATATTGACTATCCAAACTCATTCCCTCCATACTTGAAACAAGCAATTTTTTATCAAATTGAGGATCATAATTTGTAGATCTTCTACGGACCAAAGGTTTTCCTATTGCTCAAATTCCTGGATCTCAAGCTCTATGGCCATGATCTGTGTCTTGCGTGGCATGTGTGAATTGAGATTCCCTACTGAATGGGCTAAGTCTTTCATATTGTTCACTTCCTTCAACCATTTTTTTGAATTTGACCGCCTACACCACCACCAGTATCGTCATCATTACCATCACCCTCATCATTATTATCATCATCATCGTTAGTATTACCATGATTTTGTTGCCTTTGATGTAACTGCTGCTCTTCTGCAGTAGTTAAGTTGTAGTGTGTGGTACGCATGTTTCGTTCAAAAGAGTCCCTTGAATGGTCACCACTACTACTGGAACTACTACTTACTACCTCTTCATGTATCACATGTTGAATACTAATACTTTCTTCTCGTGCAACACTAACAACTTGTGGATCTAGATTACCTTGATCATCGTCGAGGTGTACAAGTCGAACCCACATATAGAGTGTATCATTGTCTTCATCACCTAGGCCCGCCTTAACCTCAAGCAAATCCAAATAGTCAGTAGTTTCCTCTACCTTATCTGATTCGTTTTGCGTATCCCTTAATTCAACTTCATATTATACGAGCAAAAAACTAATTGTTTCAATCTCTTATACGTTAGTCGATTCCGTTGTATGGTGTGTATTAGGGCGAACATGCTTTAATTTCTTTCACAGGCTGAAGAGAAAACAATTTGAGATAAAATATTTATTGCTAAATCTTTAACGATGGGAGAGCTTGATCCATACATTGTCCACCATTCTCCTAAAAAGTGTGGTGTAGTAGATATTGTATAGGCAAAAAAATATGGGTTCGAAATGAAAATTTTGTAAATGGAGGAGGGAATCAATGTTTTAGATAGTCAAACAAGTCAAACTCACATCAACTTTCAAGTTAGAAGTGAACTTTGAGGTGAAACAACACTAAAAAACTAAAATTGAAGTGAAAAAATCATGACAAAAAGCTGAATTTCATGTTTGAAGTTAAGTCATAGAAAATTAGAAAATTTTCACGGAATATCCCCAAATATCGGTGCAAAATCTGTATTTTCCTTTCCAAATACTCGATATATTCATAAAACGATATTTCAACGACTTTGGCGATAAATTGGTAAAAATGATCATCACCTCCAAAATCTCTATCGGTGCCTCGATTTTGACGATATTTTGGTACATATCACCGATTTTTTCATCATTGCTTGAGAGTAATATGTTTATGAGACAGAAATTTTAGAAGAGTGCGCTCAATTGAAATCAATGGTATGTGAAAGGTAGGAGAATGGAAAAAAAAAAAAATAATAATAAATCAAATGTTAGAAATATACTGAGAAACAATGGTCTATAGGTTGGAATGTCTTAAATCTCTTTGTTTGTCTCTTCTTTCCTCTATTTGTGCTTTAACATTAATTTTGTTTAATTGATTTTGAGATAAATATCATAAATTTCATAAATTTTATCTATTTCATGGTCTACACTTCAAATCTTTTAAAGAGAAAAAAACAATATTTAATCTCAATCTCCAAATTAGTTTTTTTTTTTTTTTTTTTTTTTTTTTTTTTTTTTTTTTGCCTCCAAATTATATAAAGTCATTTGAGATGTGATTAAGACTATTGGATTATTATTTTTAAATTAGCATCCACATCATATTTCCAACTTATTTTAAACAAAAAAAAAAACTAATAAAATAGTTGTAAATAATTTCAAAAGTTAAGATTTTATGACCATAATTAAAATATGAATTTGTGCCACATGTACTACTATTTTACGAGTCATTGTCAATTAGTGCCACACCACTTTTTCGTCTCCATTTTAACGTAAAAATAGATAAAATTATTATTTTAAAACAAATTTTAAATTCAAGAATAAAAATGAAACTTTTGAAAATTTAAGATTAAAGTGAAACAGACTCTAAAGTTGAGTATTTTGTATAATTTAACCAAATTCAAGGATGCATGTTTAAGAGTGATTTTAAAATGGTTAACTTTTGTCATGTTTAA
Source organism: Herpetospermum pedunculosum (assembly GCA_028017165.1). Lineage (NCBI taxonomy): Eukaryota > Viridiplantae > Streptophyta > Magnoliopsida > Cucurbitales > Cucurbitaceae > Herpetospermum > Herpetospermum pedunculosum. Next base: position 50,743,343 of record CM051531.1, on the reverse strand, counting down.
AAACACTTCAACAAATATGCTTTTAATGATTTAAAATGTTTGATTTTACATTTTTAAACACGATTCTTGCCTTATCAAAATATATTTTTCATTATTAAAAACATGTTTATTTTGAAAATGATAAAAATGATTTTAATAATTTCAAAATCACTCACAAACATACATTCAATCCTCAATTAAATGAGTTTGGGGTCAAGTTCTACGGCCCGAGAGAAAACTAATTTCCACAAATTACTAACACAAAAAAAAAAAAAAAGGTTAATTTTTTTTTTAAACAAGAGCAAATATAAACTGCATTTTCTAGAAATTTTCTACTATATAATTTTTCTAACTTTATGTGGTGTTTGTGACCAACTTGAAGTTGAGTGAGCTGAGTTATTATAACTTATTCTACATTTAGCTCACCGACTATTATAATTCACCGTCAATAAAGTAATTATAATGACTCCAATAATATTTATTATTCACAACTATTATAACTCTCACTAATAATTTTTTAAGTTTTTACAATAGCATTCATACAAAAACCTAGTAAAAAAGTTGAAAAAAAACAGAACAGCCACCATTTTTTCTTTTTTTTTTTTCTTTTTCTAGGGAAACAAACATAAAACAAAACAAAATATCATCAATTCCAGTACAACTTGCCTGTCCATTTTATACATAAATATAAATAAAATAAAATACTGTTCTTAATTTCCACACAGCTAAAACAAAATAATTACCAAATATATATTAATAATTAAAAACGGGAGTGGGTACGAAGAGTAATGATATTGGCAATGGCGGTGGTGGGTGGATGGTGACGTTGATTTTTTCCATTTGCCAATTTTTTTTTTAATTTCTTTTTTGGTTAACTATGGTTAAGTTTAGAACTAACCATTGTGGTCAACCATTAAGATTTAGCTTGAGGAGTTTCTCACCGAACAAGCAACCACCTGAGCCCACTGTCTCAGCTTTGTCTTCACCGCCTTTGGATTTTTTCCTTTTTGTTTCCACCATAATAATAGTCAGATTCAAAATATATTAAACACAAAATAAAATTTTATTAACTCTTTTTTTTATATAATTTATAAATCTATTAGTCACACAAACATAATAATAATAATAAAAAAAAATTAAAACAATTTGAAACACTATGTAGATTATAATAGTCTGTAAATAATAAATATTATTGAAATCAGTTACTATATTTAACTATGAATTATAAAATCAGTTACTATATTTAACTATGAATTATAAAAATAAGTCAAACGTGAACTAAATTATAATAATTAAGTCTATTTAATCTAAGTTTGTGCCTCAACTTGATAGAATAAACTTATAATTTAACTACGGAGTTTTTATCCATTTTGACCTATATACTCTAGAACCTAGAAAACATCCACATGCATTATCATACTTTTTTTTTTTTTCTTTTTTTTTTTTTTTTTTTTTTTTTTTTTTTTTTTTTTTTTTTGTCAATTATGTAGTATTTATACTTTTAAAATATTTTATCTCATTTTAAAATATGATCATTTTAGCTCATTTATTTACTTTTTCTAAAAAAAAAATAGTTTCATCAAACATTATACTCTATATTTTAAAAAAATAAAAATCATACTAAATTCTTCTTGCTAACTTTTTCTTTGAATTTTTGTTGTCGTTAAATTTAATTTCAAATTTATTTTTAAACTTTGAAATTATTTATTTATTTATTTATTATTATTTTTTTTTTTTAAAAGTAAGTATCAAATGATAGTTAATTTACATAGGTTAAATCTCTACATTAATGCCAAAGCGAGCATAGCTCAGCGGGCATATGTATGTCGACCAAGAGGTCTGTGGTTCGAATCCCCCCACCCCAATGTACTCAAAAAAAAAAAAAAAAAAAAAAAAATCTCTACATTAATTAAAATATTTTTGCAAAAAATATATATATATATAGACAATTAATATGACAACATTTAAAAGATTTGGTTAAAATCATTTACAATTGAATGAAATTGTGTACCCTTCAATTTTGAGTGCCCATTTTTTCATCTTAATTTAATAAAAAAATTCTCTAAATAATTTTTTTTAGAACAAATTAAAAAAATATGTAAATGCATGATTAAAACTAACTCCAAAGTTCGGGTGGTATTTTGTATGAATAAATTAAGAAAAAAAAGTCTCAAACGGGTAAAATCATTAGGAGCGTGTTTAGGACACCAACTTAAAGTTTGGTAGACTATAATTTGACTCACAGACTATTATAACTCACAAACTATATTATCCGGAGTTGGATGGACTATAATTTAGTTTACGTTTTGACTCACCGACTATTATAACCCATAATCTATACTGAGTTTAATCGAATTTACTATTCACGACTATAATAACTCATTCAACGCTACAAACCGTTCCTAGCTGATTTTCGAAAAAAAGAATGTGACAGACACTCCTGGTTAATCAAATAAGTATGAAACACAAAGATTCAGAAATGAATTATATAATATACCAGAGGAGCCGAGGATGGCGAGTGGGCTGCCAAGAGGAGAAGGAGAAGGAGAATTGGAGACGAAATCACGATCAGGGGATGGAAACGTCGTCGTATTGGCAGACTTGGAGATGGAATAATCAGAGTAACTTTTATTAACCGCGTGGTAAAGTTCCAAAGCCGGCAACGTATTTGAAAGCCGAGTGTCCAACTCGGGCGAGTCGAATCCGAATCCCAACTCGAGACACGCTTTCAACTCGTCCAGATCCTCCGCCGTCACGCTCCGGTTCCGCCCTTTCTTGCTCCTCCCCTTCCTCCGCTGCCACGCCTCCTCCCTCGACGCGTCCGGCGACCAAGATCGCTGCTTGTACAGACCCACTGGAACGAACCGCGGATTCTGGGGCGGAGGCGGCGGCGCGTACTCTTCCGACGTGGTGGAACTGGATGTGGGTTTCGGTGGGACCCCCGACACTGCCCCGTACTCGGGGATGACCGGAGGTCCGGTGGCCTCGCCGGAGAACTCTATGGCTTTTTTCTTCTTCTTTCTTTTTTTGGGTTTTTTTTTTAAATTAATAAGAGGGGTTTTTAGGAGGTTATAAAGCTGGATATTTTGGTAGTGGTGGGCCCGAGAAGACTTTGGTTTTGGTTGGTCCACGTAGTCTTTCTTTGATGATCTGTCTTATATTTATTTATTTTCCTCTTTGAACCTTTCTTATCCTTTATTTATTTATTTATTTATTTTTGTTAAATTACAAATTTATTCCTTTTCACCCAGATATTAAATGTGAATTTCGGTGAAAATGTAGTATGTTCTATATTCTATTTTATGGAAATATAGGCGTGATATTTCTAGAAAATTTCTAAATATAAAAAATTCGAGAAAGTTTAGCATTTTTTTTTTTTAACTTTTAAATTTGTGTTTTATAAATTTTAAAAAATTCCATCTACTAGATTTAATACATTTAACATTAAAAAAATAATAATAATAAACAACAAAACATGTTTTTTTTTTTTTTTTTTTTTTTTTGACGAAATTGAATTTTATGAATTATCATACTCAAATTTTCTATTTTAAGTCTAATAGATTTTTGAATTGTCAACATAACTCAATCAACATAATATTTGAATAATATTTGAATTGGTAATTAAGAAGTTAAAAATTTGAATCTTTTTTCATAAATTTTATTAAATCGAAAATTGAAAATGTAGCGGTCTAGCATTTTTTAAAGTTCAAAGATTTAGCAAATTAGATCCTTTTTTATAATCATTTGATTTATGATTTTTGAAAATTGTATTTATCTCCTCACCATTTCTTTACAATACTTTTCTTTTTTTTTCAAATAAATATTTGAATTTTTAATCAAATTACAAAACACAAAAACAAAATTTTAATTTTTTAATTTTTTAGTTTTCAAAACTTGATTTGGTTTTTAAAAACATTGGTAGAAAGTAGATAACAAAATAAAAAAAAATTATAGGTGAAAAATACTTAATACTCTGCCGGTGCCGACGCCCATTGGTGATCGACTGATCATATTATTTTAAATATCAATTTAAAGTGATTAGTTCATAGCATTTAATAGTAGTCTTTTATAATAATTTAACATTAGTATCAATAATATTTTGAGTATAGAGCAAACCAAACAAACTTTTGTATTATTATTTATTTATTATTTTTTATTATTTTTTTTTATTTTTGACAAAAATGTAACCAAACATATTGTTTAAATTCTAACCCGTTTTTCTATATGTTTCAAAGAAAATGCATTTTAAAAAAAAATATTTGTTTTTAGTTTATCCAAACATGGGCTCTATTTTTGTGAGAATTGAGTATTCAAGATATACATAATGGAATGTGTTTTAACTCAATTTTTACATCTTGGTTAGTTTTGAGCAGTTTTTTATCTTCATAAATTTGTTACTTGCTGGAGCATAAATCAACGTAATCCACATTTATTAGTTTTTTATTTATATAAATTTGTTACTCGCTTGTCAACTTAAGTATATAGCTCAACGATAATCAATATTTATTTTTTTCTTTGAAGTTGAAGGTTCAAATCCTCACCCTACATATTTGTTGTACTAAAAAATTGTTATTAAGTTAAGGTATTTTCATAGTCAATCAATACATTTTTTTTGTTCGACTTTTATTCAATTTATTGTTTACTTTATGAGTAATAAGCTTGGAGTTTCATTTGAAAAATTGAAAGTTAAGGTTAAAAATAATATTTTTCTTACCATGTTAATTTAGTCATTTGTTGATGTGTAAATATGACCGATAAGAATCTGCAGAATCTGTCTGATTCAGGTTTAAAGGTGAATCTATTGATTCAAGAAAATAAAGTGGTTTGTGAAATAACAAAGACGGCACACATGTTTATCACACAAATTTCTAATGCCTAAGTTAGAAAACATCGAAAAAATAGCGTAACAAGTTTTAGGATTTGAGTAAGAATACTCAGTTTGGAGTTACCTCCATTAGAGTCATAATCTTCTATTTATATCAAGTTGACTAGACCTAGTCGACTTTTTCTTTTAGATTGAATCGAAATGATAACACTATTCTAGCTTATTCGCTCAAACAAAAAAGAATTATTTTCTTTTTAATTAGTTATATAATGAAAATAATATATTAATAATATCAAAATCGAATAGGAACATTTATAAAGAATTTTAATTTAATTAAAATAATCGATTTACATATTTTTATTATATTTCGACTTAATTTTAGCAGGCCTAAGCATAAAATATTTCGGTTGAATTTTAGAGTCGGCGTGGCAATTTAGTTAGAACGATTTTTTTAAAATATATAAATACATATAAGAACGAATTTTTATTGGTGCGAGAAGTTTTTTTTTTTTTTTTTTTTTGATAGCTTATTGGTGCGAGAAGTAATATAATAATAATAATAATTTTATGTGAAATAACATTGTTTTTAAAGTATTATATGAAATAAATTGATTGGGAAATTATGTAACAAAAATTGATTGGGAAATTACGCTGACTTTGTAAAACGTAAAAACTAACTAATTTTCAATTTCTTAAAGATTTTTTTTTTGGCTATGACTCGAGAATTGTTATTAAAAAGTGAAAGTTTTATATAAATAAATTGTCGATTACCCATCTTAAATTAAAAAAAAAAAATAGAAAGAACTAAAATTAAATAGGATTTTATTTTTAAATAAAAATTGAAAACAAAATAGTTTTTAGACGTAAAAATGTGAAGAATTTGTATTAAACGTTTGATTCCACACTATTAGGTGACTAAATCATCTAAAAGAGAGTCAAATGTCATCAAGCTTGGCACGTTACATAAACTATATTATATATTATATATTATTTAAAAAAAACTATATATTTTATATATATATATATATATATATATATTAAAAAATTGAGTTCTATAAGGCATGGGGTTGGGCATGTGGTCAAAGAGGGCAAATAATTTATTTTCCAAATTAGACCATTCATCCATTGATTTGTATGTTTCCACCTCCCTTATTGTTCAGATTTGACATACATGCTAATTTATACTTAAATTTTATTTTTATTCTTAATATCAAAAGTGATAAGTGATCCTGCCCAAAAAAAAAAGAAAAAAAAAAGTGATAAGTGATTGTAAGTTTTTGTGATGCAACAAGGTTACATTTCGAAGAAAATGTTCCACACCAGTTCTCATTCTGCGGCGTAGTGGAAGGATGGATAAGGAATTGACTCTGAGAGTAGACAGAGTCAAGTATGCCGGAATCACCTAATTACATATATCTCTTCTCTTTTGGAAAAACGAATTTACATCTCCAATAATAATGTCAATGAAAATATTGCAACTTTTGAAGATTACGACTATCTTTATAATTTAGTCATTAATATATGATTAAAAGTTCCTAAAATATTTTGTTTTAGCAAATAACTATCACTCTTTGATAAGAGAGTAAATAATTATGAAATATAATAATAACCAATAATTTTTTTTTTTGTTTCTTTTTGGGTAAGAAAATTAATAAAAATATTGTTACACAAAAATATTGTATGCAAAAAAGTAGCAACTCTTATTCAAGTGTAATCAATAATGCCAAACCGAGCGCTCAATTGGCATAAGGTTGTGCCCGTGACTAAGAAGTCATGGGTTCAATCCTCGCATTTATTAAAATACCGTTGCAAAAAAAAAGTGTAATCAATAATTTTTTACTCAATATAAAATATGATGTAGAGATAACCTTCTTTGTTATATCTAGGACAAAATTTCCCAAAATATATATATATATATATAGCTTTACATGTAGTTTGTATTTGTATTAGAAAGTCCAATATTTTGGAATCAATTTGACCTGAATTTCATATTTTGTAAAAAATATAAGAAAAATTGCACCAGCCGGGAATCGAACCCGGGTCTGTACCGTGGCAGGGTACTATTCTACCACTAGACCACTGGTGCTTTGTTGACAACAAGAAAAATGATATTTATTAATAAAAAACCATTGTGAAGAAAATATTAATAATTTCAATTTAGTTGAAACCATAATTTTGAATACAAAATAATCCAAACCGAATTCTATTTGGACCATTTTAAATATATTCAAAATGTAAATATTGAAAGGTATAGTTCAAAAAGTTCCACTTCAATTCACATGTTTTTGGTAAAATCTCTTAAAATAGCTAGGTAACTTAACCATGGAATTAATATTATTTGAAATTAAACATCATTATTATATTAATATTTAAGATCAAATTAGTGATAATTTAACGAAATTTTGTCCATGTTTCTAAGCTATATATATCCCTGGTATCAACATCAAATCTTTCAAATTAAATTATCAAAATCAAGTCAGAGTAACGTGAGGGGAATGAAAACTTCAAACTCACCGCAAACCGTTGAAATCATTCTTTGATTTATTTAGAATTAAACGATAATAACAAATTAAAAAATATAAAATTTGAAAAACTATAATCTTCTTATGTTTCATCTCCACAATATCTTCTTCGCTATGACTCGAACACGGACTAGAGTTTGTGAGAGTCTTTTTGAAAGAAAGATAGTTTGAGATCCTTGTTATGACTCAAACACGGGACCATGACTTGTGGGAGCCTTCTTGAAAGAAAGATAGTTTGAGATCCTTGTTATGACTCAAACACGGGACCATGACTTGTGGGAGCCTTCTTGAAAGAAAGATAGTTTGAGATAATCATTCTCTGCGAAGGGAGAGTTAGTCGTGCCTTGTCTTTGGCTCAACCTAAGGGTCTTGTTTATAGGTTTAAGGCACAATATTAGCCAAAATAAAAAATAACTATTTTAATATCTTTATATTAAAATATATACATTTTATTCATTTGAATCTAATTCAAATATCATAATATCTTAATATGTATTTAACCAATTTGAATTATCTCATTCAAATTTCATATGTATATATAGTTCTTAATGTATCTAATACATAAATTATTTTCTCTAATATTTAATGTATCAAAATACAATAAATAAAGTCAATCGAGCATAGCTCAATTGACATAAGGTTGTGTCCGTGGCTAAGAGGTCATGAGTTCAATCCTTGCATTAATTAAAATACCGTTACAAAAAAAATATATAATAAACAAATAAATAAATATATATATATTCATCCTTTACATTTAATATATTAAATATTAATTTCAACATTTCAATTTTTTTTCTTTCAAATAAATTGATTATTTTAGTGTTCTAGTAAGGAGACTTTAATTTTTATTTATTAACTCTAGGTCACTCAACTATAGGCCGAGAGTTGCACTCGTATGCACTGACAAGTTGTCTCCATGGATATAACCATTACATGCAAGTCTTTTTTTTTTTTTGAGTACATTGGGGGTGGGGGGAATCGAACCACAGACCTCTTGGTCGTCAACACATACATATGCCCGCTGAGCCATGCTCACTTTGGCACCATTACATGCAAGTCGATACTTCACGAGTTGTTCGTAATTACAACTGGATCAAAAGTCCATTTTACCCCAATAATTACATCTTGTACCTTAAGTACGACTGATCTTCTAAATGAACAACATGTTTATGATCCAGCCATATAAACCAAGTCTCTCTCGAGCTAGTGAGAGGATGGAACCCCATTGTTCAAGTCCTGAAATTAACACTTAAGAGAACTACTCACAGGGGCGGACCTCTGAAAGGACTAGGGGGGGCCACGGCCCCCCCAATTTTTTTGATTTTCTTATACTCGTAGGCAAAAATAATGCCTTAAATATATACTTTTGTTATTAAATACATCTTGGCTCCCCTAAATTAACAAAATCTTATTCTGCTGCAGTGGTCATTGTGTAGTTTATATTTTGTTGTGTCTGAGTTCGAAACTCAACCATAACAATAATTTATTTGCTTTACATTTCCTTTATATTTTTTTTAACAAAAATTGTTCTCTTTTAATATTTTGTTTATATATATTTAAAAATATATAAATTTCATTCTTAAAAATAATTAAGACTATATTAACCTCCATTTTATAAATTTTGTAAACAAATTCATATTGTGTATTTTTTTTAATATTTTTTTAAAAAAATGTCTAATAAATCTTTGAACTTTTAATTTTATGTTTAATAGACCATGAACTTCAAAAAGAGTTCAATATATTTTTTAACTTTCAATTTTGTATTTAATTGGTCCTCAAATTTTCAAGTTTAAGTCTAATATATCCTTGTATTTATTTGACATTTTTTAAAATCTAGGAATTCATTAGAAACAAAATTGAAAGTATAGAGATGCATTAAAGACTTTTTAGAGTTTAAGGACTCATTTTTTTTTTTTTTTCAATATAGAGATGAGCAAAATTATATGATGGTATTAAGTTTATTTAAACTTAGTCCGTAAGTCTTTGATACACTCACATATGTTTATGAATGATAACTTTTTTTTAATGTCAACATAACTTGAGAGTGTGAATTCGAACCTCTGTATTTTTGACGATATTTTTTTAATATTTATATACTCTAATTTTTTGGCCCCCCAAACATCAATGTCTGGATCCGCCGCTGACTACTCATCTACTTTCTCTATATGAGAATGAGTGAATTTCATCTTGTGAAACTTATGTTCACAACCCCCTATTTGGTAAAGTCCTCAAAATGGTAGACTTATTGAATCGACTATAAAGATCATTCTTACCCATGCATATCAAAGGATGAGTCCTCACAGACAGAAGTTCATAATTCACTCAAGATTAAAATTGAGTCACATATGATCATCCTATGAAATATTAATTTTCTCAAATTAACGAATTTATAAAGAGAAAATATATATTTCACGGGCCAGTCTTATACAAATTCATTGTATAGGATACCCCATTCACATGTCTCTACATGAATGATTTGGATCAAATCATTTGTAACAATTACAAAATGAGCCGTATCAATAGTGTTACAAGGATAAAACACTCAATCTTATCCATATAGTATAGACTATTTAGATTATTCCTTGAACATGATTCTTTCGTATGTTAACTACATATTGTTCAAGATTACACTAATAACCTTGTATTTTTATATAATAAAAAAATAATTATCAAGTAATTATTTATTAATTACGAAGTTTTATGGCATAAATTCCAACATCTATTTTATAATTGTTCATTCAAACAAACATGTTCAACACAAGGCCAACCAACACGGTCCTGACGAAACTCGTGACGGTCATGATCGTCAATCGCTCTCCGACGCTGACGATCTGCACGGGGAACAAGCAGGTGCCAACGGAGGCGTTTTTGGTGACAATCTCAGCAGAGTCACCAAAAACACAAGCCTCAACGCTCTGGTCTTGCATTTGAAAATACATGTTGTAAGCATAAGAAATGTTGTCTTTGGCATTCAAGTTGTTGCATGAAGCTCCATACCCCAAGGTTGTGCAGTCCGACAGGGAGCAGGCATAATCGATTTGACTTGTTAATGTTCCTAAGTTTTTCACGCTCTCCTTAACCACACACCATTTGTGTTCCAAGTATTGTACTCCTTTTGCCGCTACTGGCATCTTGTCGTTCGTCCCGTCCCCCGCGTAGTCCATTGGGAATTTCGGTTTCCCGTCGTACCTATTAACAATACGTATACATTTAAGCTTTTGGGAGTTTAATGATGATTTGATACGGTATCTAAATTGAAAGTACCTTTGTAATGACTAATGTTGATAACTACTCGTCAAACTTTGTGTTAACTTTTAAACCTATAAGGAGATTGTGTATCGTGCGTTCAAAAGAATAATAGTTTTAAATTGTAAATTTAATGTCTAAACTTTAATGTTTGTATCGGTTAAATTTTAATTTTTTTAATAATTGTATATGCATTTAAGACTTTTACGTAGTGTTACCAATAAAGTAAATGCTTTAGCATGATACCAAAGAAAAAGTAGGTCAATTATAGAATTGATATACAAAACTTTCAATTAAAATTGTAATTCATGATTGCCATCAATTTGTTTTGCTAACCATACTTATTTCATACAAAGTTAGGGGAAATTTTGTAGTACTCGGACGTAGTACCTATTCCTTGCGTCACACTATAAACTTCGGTTTGAAAATAATTATTTAATATTATTGAATTCCACAACATTCTTAAGTGTGATGTTGATGTGACAGAAATCAACCGAAATAATCATGAACCATATACTGCCCTAGTAAAATAAAATATCCCTAAAACTTTACTTTCTTGTGTCAATGTCACACTAAAACCATTACTAAGTCAAATAAACTCTATTATAGTACATCAACATTTAAAGTAAACAACAAACTTACTTGAAACTCTTTTTCCAAAAAAATATATACAAAAAAAAACTTACCAAAAACTCAAACTCAAAAGTTTAGTTTAAATAAAGTTTTAAGGCTCCTCCGTTTAGTTGGGTATCAATTTTTATTTTTATGTTTTAAAAAATAAAAACTATAAGAAAAACAATGAGAATGCATTTGGTATATTTATTTTAAAAAATTATTTAAAAAAAAAACTAAAAAGATACGGATTTTAAAAAACAACAAATGTTTTTTTCATTGTTTTTTAAGTTTGTTTTCAAAATTATGAAAATACCGGATACATGGTTCGAAAATATAGGAGATATGATATTGCAAAAAATTGATCCAACTCACCACAAAAAGAAATTCTAAAAATCATAAATAAGAAATAATTAGATCGAATTATTTTTTCTTTATAAAATACATTTTACTAATCACATATTAATTTTTTTTCCTACTTTTTCAAATTTACAACTCAACGCAATTTTCAAAATTTGAATTCAAATTTAAAGTTTTTAAATTAGAACCAAACGAATTTTTAGATATAATAAAAATAAAGAAGAATTTGTTTTTATTTTCTACTAATTTTTTTGTTTTGAAAAATTATTTTCAAATCACGAAACAAAGAGAGTCATATGTTTATTTAAAACATAAAACATAATAACAACACAAGATTAGAAATTTAAAGATGTTTATTTAACTCATAAAACATAATAACAACACAAGATTAGAAATTTAAGTTGTAATACTTTAAATCACAAGTTTGGTCTCTTGAACTTCTAAAATTTTATCCAATAAATTCCTAAACTTTCAATATTATATTTAATAGATTTATAATTTTTTAAAAATGTCTAATAGATGGAGGGTATATTATAAACAAAATTTAAAAAATAGAAACCTTATTAAACACTTTGTATAAAGTTCAAAAATTTATTAGATATAATATTAAAATTTGAGATATTAATTAGACACATTTTCAAGTTCAACGATTTACAATTCTCCATATAGTTTAACTATTTGCAATTGAATTCAAGAACAAATATATATAAACTTTAAAAGTTAAAGTCCCGTTTGAATTTAATTTTTTATTTTTGAAAATTAAGAGACATTATTTCCTACTATAAATTGATTGATTTTTTTTTTTTTTTTTTTTTTTTTTGTCACTTTTAAAATTATAATAAAACTTTAGGATGATTGACATAATATATAGTACCTGAAAATGCCCCAATGGCGCTCAAAGAAGCCAGGGAGAATGCTCTTCATATCCTCATCAAAAAGGCCAAACAAATACACATCAAACTTCTCATTAGGCCTAATGGGAGTCCCCTTCTTACTAGCCAGCTTCTCAAACAGCCCATCATAAAATCTCCTTGCCAACTTCTCATTAGCAAACTCATTACCATCCGTCGGCCACCCGACTTCCCCTACTACGATCCTCAGGTCCCCGTCGCCAATCTTCTTCAACGCCCAAACTAGCGTGTCGTAGTTCGCATCGAGCACATTCGTATACGTCTTTCCCTTGTCGTTTATCGACGTCCCACCCTCCTCTAAGAACGCAAAGTCGATCGGGAAGTTGGGGTTCAGGTAAAGGCTGAGGAAGGGGTAGATGTTCACCATGAAGGGAGCCTTGTTGTGGCTTAGGAAATGGACTATGTCTTTCATGGTGTCGACAATGTCTGGTCGGAATTGACCGTCCGACGGCTGGTTCGATGTCGACTCGTAGACGTCGGCGTTTAGCGGCGTCATTACTTTGATCTTGTTGCCGAGACCGGCCTCGTTGAGAGCTTTTTGTATGTTTTGCATGGCTGGATATGTTAGCTTTACGTAGCTACCGTTGTAGGCCGTTAAGAATGGTTCGTTTCCCACAGCTACGTACCTGTGGAGATTTATTTTATTTTATTTTTTATTTGGAAAAATGTTCTTCCCATTAAGTCGTTTGGTGCTCAAAACTACATTATAAAATTAACTTATAAATTACACAAAATTCAAACCAAAAATCAAGTAATTGAAATGTCTCATAGTCACAAAATCAAATAGTTAAAAGAGCAACCAATTTTAGTAATAAATTGTCCAACCCAAATTAAAAAAATATCCATGACCAAAAGAATAACTAACCATAAAAATAATCTTTTCCAACCATAACAACACTCATAGTTGCTACAAGTATTAAAAAAAAGAAAAAAAAATCAATTATTTATACCCCTAAATTTTGAGAGTCTATCCATTAAAATCATACACTAACAATTGTATCAATTTAAACCAACTTTCATAAGTGTATCAATTTACACATTCGATTAGATTTTATTTGAAAAAAAATTAAGTTAAACGGGTGGAAACTTATTATTTTAACAATTAAACCCAAAAACTTTAATAAGTGAATCAATTGTATGAAAGTGTAAGAGTTTAATTGATAGATTACAAGTCTCCACGTACACGTGCGTAAAAACTTACATTTTTATACCAGGTGTAAATTGATACATTCATGAAAGTTCAAAGTTTAAATTGATACATTCATGAAAGTTCAAGGTTTAAATTGATACAATTGTTAGGGTAGAGTTTTAATTGATACAACCCTCAAAATTTAGGAGTATAAATTGATTTTTGCCGAAAAAAAAACGAAGAAGAAAAAACTATAGGTAGGTAAATAAAGTCAACCTAAGTCTAACTCAAATTTTGGATTAAGGATTTAAAATATTTCTATCCACACATTGTTGAAGTAAAAAGAATTTAAAAAAAAAAAAAAAAATGACATGTCAAAGTATACAATGGCAGAAAAATGCTATATTTTCCTTGCATCTTTTTCCAAAGACATTTTCATGAACTCGTTTTAAAATAAAGTTTTTTTTTTGCAACAATATTTTAATTTAAGCCAGAATTGAACCCATGATCTCATAGTCACAAACACAACCTTATGCCAATTGAGCTATGCTCGATTTGATAACAAAACTACATGTTCAACATAAGGTAGAAGGGAAGTGGTTAACGAACAATATATTTTTTCTTATTCATTTTTTTTTTATCATTTTAATGCTGAATCAAAATCAATATTTTTTCCATAAACATGTCAGGTGATTCATTTATAATCTAATAGACACAAACATCAAAATTCACGATAGGCTAAGAAAAAGAAAAAAAGAACCTGATATCGACGCCGCCTTCATAGATATGAGCGGTGACATTTTCTTTGACCCAATCCTTGGCATAGTCGTAACTCTCAGCATAAATCTGAAGCTGGTCATTAGGAATCGCAACAATGGTCTCAATTTTGGAACCAGCCAATGCACTCACAGTCCAAGAGTCTGAATCGAACAACTTCACCTTCTTGATCCCATTATCCTTGAGCAAGTTCACTACAATGTTTGGGTTCAATGGGTGGGATGCCATTGTTCCCCAATTCACTCCCACGTTCGCCTCCGCCACACCGACCATCGCAACTACAACTACCAAAGCGGTCCATGCAGCGGCGATGGCGAATGTGGCTCTAGCCATGGCTCGAGCCTGCCCGTTTTCGGGACGAATGTGGGTGTGGGTTTGGGGAAGATGGGATTCAGAGGCTCTCTTTTTTATGAGGGCTTTGTTTGGATTTTGAAGGATATGGGATGGTTGTAAGAAGAGAGACAATGAATGATATAGGTTTCTATTTGCTTGAGTATATGGTCTTTATTTCTTTGCTGTTTATAGGGTTGATGGCTGTAACAAGAGAGGATGGTTGTAAATGAGAGAGGGGAAGAGGTTTATGTTTGTTTCATTAGTTAGCTTTTAATTAACAACTTTCTTCTCGTTTGAGAGGATTTGAACGTCTAACCTTTAAATAGACGTGTAATAATACTCAGTTGATTTTATGCTCGAGTTGACATTTTACCTTAATTAATTAATTTGTTTGTTGACATGAATGTGAGTAAATTTATGCTGTGTTGTGCGATCATTTTGAAATTTTCTTTTGGCAGCTTTTGATATTGAGAAGAAATGTCATAACTATGAGCTCCATTCAAATAATGATTTTATTTATTTATTTAATTACAATTAATGATATTCAATGTCCAAATTGTGAAAATATTGTTATATGGAATTAATATTGAAAAGTGAATTTGGTTAAAATTGGAAACTTTAAACTTTAAATTATATTTCATTACAATAAGGACCACTTTTGAATATTTGATATTGTTTGTTGATATCTAAAAATGGATCAACAATTTTTTTTTTTTTGCAACAATAGTTTAATTAATGCGGGGATTGAACCCATGACCTTTTGGTCACCAGCACAACCCTATGCAATTGAGCTATGCTCGGTTTGGTTTTAAATTTGCCTTTATAGGCGATATATAATGCAGTTGAATATTTTAAATCATCCATGCCCCGTTTGCACGGTGCAGGATCAATCAACCCCCACTATAGGCTATCTAGGTGATGCGCTCACTCACCCGTTGCACCAAGTGGTTGTTTGATAATTTTTAAGAAAATCTGCCCTAGGGCAGAATCGAACCCCCACTCTCTGCTAGATCAACAATGAATTTATATTTGAGAGAACGAATTATACCTGCAAAATAAATAAAGGTGAATGATCTTGCATCGTATGGTGCTAAACCACAACAACAAATACTCTAACAATCAAGTTAGTAATATATTTGAGAGTATTAATTTGCTAGTGGAATTGTAAGCGTATTTTAGACGTATCGTTTCATTTCCGTACTCTTTTCTATTTGTAAGAACAAATAACGTAACGAAATTCAACGTATTGAATGAATTGCATTGATTGAATGTGAAACGTTTCACTTAATGGGAACGGGTACGATTGAGTCTTAGATTCAGACTCTCCCTTCTTAATTAGGAAAGGTTTAACGAAATTTGACCGACCTTCATATGAATCATGACTTGATCGACCCTTCAGTTGGTCTTTTGTTGTGGTTAGGCCAACACCAAAAGAAGTTGTTGTCAAGTATTGACCGACCTTAGGCAACTCCTTTGGGTGAATTTAAATACATGGGACGTGGTTGAAAATCTTTCACTACTTTTTTTTTAATTTTATGTCAAATATCTCAATAAAAAATATATTCATTCAACATTTAAATTTTACCATAAAAATTTTATATTCTAAAAAATGTTAACCACGTCCATCACACTATATGCTTTAAAAAAAAATATCAACTATATAAAAAAAATTCTTCTTCTTCTAACTTATAACAAGTAAATATACATCAATCTTTTAAAGCCTTTATTAACTATATTAACTATAGTGTCTAATATTTGCATAGAGTATCTTTTTGTTAGTCCATTCGTGTATCCCTTCGCTCGGGTGTCACATGGGAAAACACCTACACTCTATCTTGTTCCTATTTCTACTTTATTTGATCATTTGTCGGTTATATTGTACTAAATCAATAAACGTATATTCAATAAACATGTCATGTCATCATTTAGTTAACCGAACCGCGTTAATAACACAAATTTAGAACTTTTTTTTACTACAATTTTAGAACTTTTCAGAGTTTAAGTATTCAACAGATACAATTAGTCAGGATTAAATTTATAAATTATAATTTTTCTCAATAAAAGTTTATTCACATATAAGTCAAATAGTAAAAAAAAAAAAGAAAAAAAGAAAAAGAAAATCAAAATTTACCCCAAAAAAGCCCAAATTGAAATTACTAAGAGCCCAAAAGACGAAAGCTGAGTCCAAAATCCGAACGTTTGTGAATGGCATTGGAGCACCGCAGACCGTCATCGTCATCGTCATCGGGAGCTTCGAACTTGGCAGTTCCACGAGGAGAGAAGGGAATTAGGGTTTTTCAAATTTCCCGATTCGATCAAAATCCATTCGAATTCGCATTGCTATCTTCCAGAGATGTGGCACGAGGCGAGGAGATCCGAGAGGAAAGTCCACGACATGATGGACGCCGCTCGAAAGCGAGCTCAAAGACGCGCTGTCTTTCTCGCCAAGCGCCGTGGCGATCCTCAGCAATCCATCCAGGTCGTCGGAACTCGGTGCCGCGTCTACCGTGACGATGGTCTCTATCAAGCAACTCAGGATCAGCAAGGCCTGTAAGAATTTTCTATTTCATCTCTGCATTAGATATCATAAACTTGGGATTTTTTTATTTTTTATTTTTTATTTTTTAATGTTCTCAGCTGCTTTCCTTCTTTAGCATACAATTCTTAAGTTTATTCGAATTGCTGCAATTTGTTTGTCTTTTGGAACTGTTCTGCAAAGTATTGTCACAGCATGTTTAATTAGTTCGGTGGCATTATTGTATTTGAGCATCCTTTTTTGTTGTTGCAACTTCTGTCTCAGGATTCCTTGGAATGGAAAGCAGGATGTTATGATTGACAGGTCCGTTTCTTTTGATCATCTGAGGACTATTTGATTTTAAATTTATTGTTTGGCTAATGATTTGTGATTTGAGGTTGAGGAGTATGTTTTCATCTTTTGAGCAGATTTGATGGACGTGCGCTGCTTGATTTCATCCGAGAACCTGGATCCCGACATATTCGAACACAAGAAAAATCTGAGGAAGAAGAGGAGTTAGAAGAGTTTGTTAATTTTCAGCGTTATCGAGATTTAATTAAGCATCGGCGTCGAGGATGTGGGTACTTCTTTTTACTTTTATCGAGCTCTTAAATCCTCTAGCAGTTCAATGCACAAACCCACTAGCTTTCCTTATTTGATGCTATAAGGACAAAGGTTATTTTTCTTTGTATATTTTTCTATGATGATGCAAATATTTATAGAAGCTTTCTACGTTTCTATGTCAACAGTTAATGATGAGGATGGTTTACAACACGTGAATCAAGAAATGGAGGCCAAGGTGTCTGCTCCATTTGTATCGGACAGGTTTCTCTCTCTCTCTTTATAAATATGGATGGACATGGCAAAGTATTTTGTCCTAATTTTCCTAGTTCACATCTCTCGAATTATCCGAAAGTTTGTCTCTCTCACTCTAAACTGTGAGGTGGTTTGGGTTTTGGCAATTCAAATAGTAGGAATATGGCTGGTTTCACAATATTTTCCATTATAGCATCTAAAGAAGAACTCCATTATAAAACTTGTAGATGGTTTAAATATCATGTTTTGGGTTGAATGGTGGGTTGTTACCATCGAACCTAATAAGAGCCCAAACATCACCCAATGACCTTTCAAGCCCTCTAAAAACTCTGCTATTCCTCTCCAAGACCCCACATAACAATGCACACCCCAGCCTGCCACCGAAACCTTCCTTGCTCACGAAAAGGAGGGTGAAGAAGAAACTCCTCAACCATCTCTCTACAACCCCTATGTCTAGCTAGGCTTAAGCCAAACTCTTCGAAGAAATAGCTCCAGACTGCATGGGCTAAATCACAGCTCCAGATAATATGATCAAGGTCCTCAGTTGGCCGCCTACAAAGAAAGCAACACAACGGCCCAAACAAATTGGACAACTTTCTCGAAAATCGATCCAAGGTATATTTACCCTTCCTTGAAGAACCTGCCACACAAAAAACTGAACCTTGGAATTTTCACCTTCCACAACGAGGGAAATACACCAATCGAGAGAGAGGAATCGACCAAGCAAAGAAAAAAAGGATTTACAAGAGAAGATAGCTCATCACAAAGTTTTTCTTTGGTGTTCTCTTACAAAGTCCTTTAATGATTTCTTTTTTCCGGACTTCTCCTATGTAGTTTTGTCCAATGTTTTAAAAGGCTTAAGGCGGCCTCGAGGCGTTTTCACATGGAGAGGCGAGGCGTAAGCCTCATTTTAAAATAAAATATATATATTTAAATTAAAAAACATACTACTTTATATATTCAAAATTATAATAAGAAAAAGAAAATGGAAAGAATAAGAAAAGAAAAAACAGAAGAGAATGGAAAAGGAAAATAATAATCTAAATTCAAAAGAAAACAAAAAAAAAAAAATTGAACAAATGAAAACATAAGTAAAGTAAGAGAGAATAATAAAACTCATTGGAAACAAATAAAAACAAAAAGAAAACAAGTTTAAAGAAAGGAAAAATAATAAAACTCACCTCCTCGTTGTGTTGTTGTGAAAGAGTTACAATTACACCTTGTTGGTGCATATTTTTATGTTTATTTTAAGGCCACCAATTAAACTTCTTATGCTTTTCAGTTTTCAGTGCAATTTTTTTTTTTTTTTAAGGCCACCGATTGAATTTCAAAGACATTTGGGCCCATGGCCCACCCCACCATGACCACCAATATGCAAGAGGCTTACGCTTCATGGCTCAGAGGCGTTTGCACAGAGGCGTAAGCCTCTCTCAACAGAGGCGTAAGCCTCTTTTTATACCTTCAAGGCGGAAGCCTTGAGGCATCATAGTACCGCCTCACCTCGAGGCGGGCCTCAAGGCGTAAGCCTCGAACGATTTTTAAAACACTGGTTTTGTCTCGCCTTTTATTTTCTTTTCTATCACTCCTCTGTGGAGTTTGTATCCCTTGAGCATTAGTCTCTTTTCATTAAATCAATGAAAAATGTTGTTTCTTGTTAAAAAAAAAAGGATTTACAAGATAAGCCTTCAGAGGGATATGGACTCCGAAGACGAACATCCCTTCTCTCGAGACTATGACTAAACTCCTAATGAGAGGAGGGCAACAACGTCCAACATTTCCCTATTAGACAAAGCACGCCAGAACCCTAGAACGGGAGAAGGAAAGGACACAGATTTAGGCAACACATTCGCCACCAAGTGATGCCTCATCGAAGATAAGTGATACAAATGAGGGAAACGAGAGCAAAAGGGTATATCCTCCAACCACTTATCCTCCCAGAAATAAGTATCTCTCCCATCACCCACTGAGCACTAGACAAACTGAGAAAAGAATGGAAGCCCCTCAGCTATACCTTTTCAGGAGTTTCTGGAAGTGCCTTTACCCTTCTTCCAAGCCATTTGAAAGGTAGTGACCCATATTTACTCACAATAACCTTATGCTAAAGGAAGTTAGACTCTAGGTGGAAATGCCAAAGCCAATTCGCCAGGAGCGCGCTGTTATGGGCCCTTGAATTCCCTATACCCAAACCCCCCTCATCAACTGGTTTCCTCACTGCCTCCCATTTGACTAAATACGACCCTTCATCTTCCTCATTCCCTTCCCAAAGAAAATCCCTCGTAAGATTTTCTAGGGACCGACTCACTGGCACTGGGATCCTGAAAAGGGATCGGGTTTAAACATGAAGCACACAAAAAAATGAGCTTTTTTTTGTGTGTGAGAGGTGTTTTGCTGCCAGTTTCTTCAATTATTTTTTCTCTTCTCTCCTTTTCCTCTTCAATTAAAACACTTTAATGCCACTGATTTTCAAAGTATAATCAGCCAACTTTGTTCAAGTAAGAGCTATCCCCTTTCGACCTATTTGACAAACTCTTCCTCTTCCTCTACCCTCATTTATTTTCTCCTCATTAAACCCATCATCTGTAGCCCCTTTCTGCAATTTTCCATTGATCTTCCCCATTTCAACTTCCACTATGATTTTCCAGCGGGCTTTTCAATTATCTGAACCTCCAAGGCTCCAACTTTTTTTCCACTAATAAAACGGCTAACTTTTCATCTTCCAATTCCAGCCTGTACCAAAACATTTTTCAGTAGCCAGCATCTCCTTCTCGTTCAAGCTTGTTTTTTCAACTTCAAAGGCCTCATGATGTTTTTATTACGACCTTGGCCCAACATTTTCATTCAACTATCCAGCTTCTCGCCAACAATGTTTTTCTCTTATAAAGGCTAAACAAATGCTCCATGAACTTAATTTTTTTTTCCAGATCTTTCATCTTCCTTTCTAGAGAAATCAGAGTTGTGTTAGATTTTCTTTCTATACGAACAAATTCATTCTCCATTCCAAGGTAGTTGTAGACGAAAAACGACCATGGAGTTTGTCCACTTTTCCTTGACAAGCTGTTGGAAAACAATGCCACCACCTACACTATCATTCTTAAATCTTAATTCTTCTCCTATATCCAAGATTTAGGAGCATAAGGAGAAAATTGTAACTCCATCCAAGAAGTTCAAAGACCAAACAATAATAACAGCCAAACAAGATGAGTGAGCAAATTCTTATAACCATCGTTGAGATCATTAACAACATCATATGGAATGGGAGTAATAGTCTCCATTGTTGCACCTTCAACCATGAACCCTTGGCTTCAACCATCAGTTGGTCATTATTCACCTTCCTCAATCAGAACTCTTCAGTGCATCGAGAGGGCTGCACATGCTCAACACATATCATCTTCTTGATTATCCTGTTACCCACATGCTTGTTAATCTCAACACTGATGTGCGCTTGGTAACGATCTATACACGAGCGGTGTGACCATGGTAGAACTTGTGAGGCATACCTTTGTGGATGGCACCGTTAACCTTGATATCTACATAGGCGCCGATCTTGTAGGTCCTCAGGTGGTGAGGGTAATGTAACCCTTGTTCCCGAAGGCCCGGGCAAAAAGGTCTCTAGTATGCGACCTAAGTCCATGGCCGGCCCACATCTTCTTCTCTAAGCAAGATGAAACTCTCTCTCACACTCTCTCACATATTCCTCTAAGTTAATAGTCCTCCTGATATGGCCTCCACATTGATCTACAATAAACCTCATTAGTAGTTTTCTTCTTTGAGATGTACTGTAGACGTAGTTAAGCCCTTTAATTTTATCCATCCACCATTACTTTTACTAGGAACCATCTCAGATTCCCAAAATGCTCCTTCAACTTCCATCTTTCTAATCTTCACAAAAGTCTCCACCTACGCACCCCACTTACAAAGTGTGGACAACTTGATAGGGCACATAAACGTGCAAAGGATTCATATTCAACATACACCTATTCCCAACATGTTCTTGAAAGCCTCCCAAATCTTGTACCAACCATCATGGAAACATAGTCTAGTGATGACTACTGTTCTCTTTCACCTTATTTTATTTTTATTGAACCTAAGTTTCACCTTCCTCTCCTTGACAAAATTCGTGCTTCCACCTCCATCTTATAAACATTGCTATTCTCCCCCTCCAACAATTCCCCATAACCCATTTGCCTCCTGAGATCTCCCGAACCCAATCCATCCACCCTTGTTCAAATTATTCTACTCATATTGGTGTTTAAAAGTTGTTGTCTTCATGTTGGTATATTTTACCACTTATAGAGTGAATTATGTATTAGATCGTTACAATTTTTTGGCGTGTCCATTTCTACTTTGCTCTGAATTTTGGGTTTCATACTTTTGGTTCTAGTTTATTCTCTATAATTTATTTTTTTATTTCTCGTTAGTTTTATTCGTGGAACTGCTGCTAATCTTTTATGGACTTTCTTGTGCATACGTGAAGGTCTCAACATCCGCAGCCTCCCCCTTCTGCCAGCAAGGGATCATACTCACAAGTGGGGTTTTCTTATGAGGCGGATGGGAAGGAGGAATCAAATTCAGATGCAGATGATAATGCTAGTGATGATGAAGATGATGAGGATGAGGATGAGGAGGACTTTAACAGTGATGACAGTAATGATGAAGGAATGGAGGTAATATCAAAAGAGTTCGGAGTGAAAAGATACGGTTGGCTTGTTTACATGGATAAAAAAGCTAAGGAGGAAGAGAAGAGGCAGAAAGAAATAATCAAAGGTGATCCTGCAATAGTAAGTCACTTCCATCATGGTTCTGAAAAATACCACATTTGTTTCAGCTCTCTGATAGTCAAATATCTCATAAACCTAAAATCTGAAACTCTTAGAGGAAGCTAAGTCGTAAGGAAAGAAGGAAAGCATCTCAGATGGAACGGGAAAGGGAAAGAGAAGCTGCACGAATTACTGGTACCAGAGTCCTCCATCATGATCCTTACCGGTATAAATATGCAATTTTTTTCTCGTGATAATAAAAATTAACATTTGTTGTTCACTGGTATGATTGGCAGTTGACTTTTTATGAGCTATAATCATTTCTATTTTCACGTGTAGAGAATCTAGGCGAAGTCCAACTTATGATGCTTATCCACGTTCTAGAAGGTATGTCTTTTGATCTAAACTTCTTAGTAGGGTATGTGGATCCTAACAGATGAAAATGGATTTTTTACATTACTATTATATCCTGTTAATTCTGCAGATCAAGGTCCAGATCACATTCCCCATCACACTCGAGGCGTCATTCTCGTGGGCATTCTGATGATGTTCATCGAAACAAACCAAGAACTCCCAAAATTGAATTTATCACTGAATTTGGGGGCACTGGCGAAAGCAAGGAACCGAGGCTAGAAGGACTATCTCCACCACCATCTCCTCCATCTCAGCCTGATATGTTAAACCGGTCGGAGCACTCGACCTTTCATTCTTGCGAAGATAGAATGGACAATCTTTTCTGTGCTGCAGCTTTCTCCCATTTTGTTACCTGAGGCAAACTTGTGTGGTTTAGTATAGATCAGGCCTAGGATTTTCCGCGTAACTGCCCACGGCAAGATGGAAGGAGGCTTCCTTTTTGAAGCTCAGATATTCCCCTAAAATGGATTTAACATAATCACTAGCAAATGTGCATGGAACTTGTAAAATGGGCATCTCTGACCCTTTTGCTTTCATGCAGGCCATCATCTGGTCGTATACTCGAGGCATTGCATATTGATCCAGCGTCTGGCGTGACACTTGATAAAGAAAAGAGCAGCAGAGCAGTAAAACCATCCGTAAGGTATTTATGAACTCTGAATTTACTTTATTTTCAATTCCTATCCACTGAAGCTTTCCAATACTAATTATTGGTTCCTTTTGCATGCGAAGTTATTATGTTTTAAATTTTTTGAAATAATTGTGGGCACATTTGAGTCCTCGTACTACAATTATGGACATTTATTCCCTTGAACAGTACGTCGTCAGCGCTTGCAAAGTTAACGAAGGCAAGTTCTTCCGGAGGGCCTTTAAAGCAGGGAGAAAAGAAAGAAACTCCACAAGAACGACTTAAAAGGATCATGAGTCAACAGCTTAATAAACAAAGTATGTGCCATAGAATTAAGACATCTTCTCTTGAATATTATTATAGCAATCAATGATGATCTTATGTCTTTTGACCCTTTTACCCCTATTAATGTTTTTTTTTGGGAATGGGAGTCATCTTTATTTGATCTTTTAATCTCTTCTCTGGTATTTATGGTTGAATAATTGGATGACCCTTGCAGTTAAGAAAGATACTGCTGCAGAAATGGCTAAAAAGAAGGAGCAGGAGCGCCAGAGACTGGAAAAGCTGGCTGAATCTAGCCGATTAAATAGTCATAGGCGTCGTAGCCGCAGCAGAAGCTACAGCCGTTCACCGAGAAGGTAAGTTATATTTTGAAGTTTTAACTCAATGATTTATGATTTCAAACCTGGGAGCAAGTAAATATACTTTGTTTGACACCTCATGTCTGTTTAAAGTTTGAGACTCGTCACTGATTTGATTGCTTACTGCAGAAGATACCGTCGTAGTAGGAGTAGAAGTAGAAGTAGAAGTAGAGGTTCGCGGAGATATCATTCTCATTCTCGGTCTCGATCTCGGTCTCGCTCTCGAAGTCATTCTCGGTCACATTCCCGTTCACCTTCTTACTCTCGCTCACCAAGGTATATTTCCTTCACCTCATTATTCGATAATTAGTCGTACATTGCTTTGGACGTGGTTCAGTAATGTGATGATAAGATGAGCCAATATTGCAGGGTGAGGAGTCGTACAAGGTACTAAAAAAGGGAATGCTGGATCCTTTCTGGAATATTTCATTTTCATTACTCTTATTTCTTTGAGCTGAAAATATATATTTGTTCCAACTCGGACCGTTGTATTATAATGATGTATTATAATGCGAGCTCCGAATATGTTCCTTTCACCTAAAGTTTATATTCGTTTATATATTTTTTATGATATAAAACCAGTTAAAATTTGGTGAAAATTCAATCTATATTCCTAAACATGGATTTGTATCAATTAAAACCATGGATAAATGGTAGTTTCGGGTTTGTATCACTATTCATTAGTTCATTCTTAAACTTTCATAAGTTAATCTAATTAGACCATTTGCAATAAAATAGCAGGGTAGATTAAAATTTGCTCATTTTGTTAATATGATATTTGAAGAAGTCTACATGTGACAATTTATCGTAAGGTGTAAATTGCAAATTATTGCATTGATACAATTATTATTGTAAAGTTTTAATTGATTTAACAAGTTTAGGGTATAAAATTAATTTGTCTTAAAAAATGATATAAATTGATTTTTTCTTGAAATGTCTTTGTAGAAAAATATTTATTGTACAAATATCCAGGAGGAAGAAAAAAGATGTAATCTTTTAAATAACTATGTTTTTATTTTTTTGATTTTTTAAATAACTATGTTAAAACATATAAATATTAATATCTCAATTTGCATCCACACACTCCAGGGAATTGAACTAAAATATTTGGAGTAACATTTTTCCGACGTATTTCATGCAGACCATGTTTTCTTCCAATACTAAATCTTTAAATTAATGAAATTTTCATGAAAATTGGAGGCAGAGAGGCAGGTATTAATTATAAAAAATCTCTAAAATTACTTGAAAACAAATCTATAAATAAAAAATCTCAAAACTTAACGAGTAAATAATTTTATTCCAAAAATAATAAGTTTCATAAAAATGAGTTGTTTTAACTCTAACTTTCTAAGTTACAATTCAAGACGAAAATATCGATATCGATAGTAATATTGTTAATTCAGATTTACGGACATATGAAAATGATAGTTGATTTCTAATATCGACAAATATTTTTAGAAAATCACGTATATCTAGTAAATTTATAAAAATATTGTGATTTTTCTTTTTGTAAAACTTCCAAACAAAGTTATTTAAGTAATAAACTAATGCTTAAAATGAAATATAATACAATAATAGATAATATTGAAAAATAAATATGAACTATATCTACAATTTTGGTCAACAAGTATATATGAATGATAGATAATACAATAATAAGATGGCATTTTTTTTTGGATATTACACTAACACTAATATAATTGATTTGGTAACGCTACACTTGTATTTTGATTTTTGGCATACTTTTTTTTTTGCAACGGTGTTTTAATAAATGCGAGGATTGAACCCATGACCTCTTAGTCACGGGCACAACCTTATGCCAATTGAGCTATGCTCGGTTTGGCATTTTTTTTTTTTTTTTTTTGGCATACTTGATAGCATTGCTCCCAATTCATTCCATCTTTAAAAATAAATGAAATGTCATAATACTAAAAAATAAAAAAGTGTGCATTCTAAATATAGTATAAAAAATAGAATCCAACTTAAAAAAAACAAAAAAAAAAACGTGAGCGGCAAGATTCGAACCTGCGCGGGCAAAGCCCACATGATTTCTAGTCATGCCCGATAACCACTCCGGCACGCTCACATTGATGATGCAAATAGTTTATTGTTTTTACTTGAACAAAAGAACAATATCGCGATGAGTTCCAGATACCGTGTATTCAGATGGAATGACGCGTTTAAGTGGATAGAGGCGAAAAAAGATGTGTTTGACACATAACTATACTCCTATGTTTTTTTTTTTTTTTTTTTTTTTTTTTTTTTTTTTTTTTTTTTTTTAAGAAGTTTGTAAAATATACCTACATTACTAAAAACAAAAAAAAAGTCTCAATCAATCTTAGAATTCATAAAATTAAAGATAGTCCTAACAAAAAATTAATATATATTTGATAATCAATGTGAGAGATATTGAAAAAAATAAGCTGAGGTATTGTGCTCAAAATTATTTTTGTCTAAATAAAAATAAAAAATTTCATTCTTAAATTTATTGAGAGAAGTCCTTAAGAAATTTTGAAAGTTTGTAAAAAACATTGCACAGAAAAAAAAACAACTAAATAAACTCAGACTCCAAAATTTCAGGTTCAACAACTTCCTGCCACAAACAGACTAAGAGTGTGTTTGGATTGACTACTAAAAAAATGTTTTTCAAAGAATGCATTTTTTCAAAAACATTTTTTCTAGAAATGTTTATAATTAAAACACTCATGTGTTTGGTTACATTTTCTCAAAAGTGTTTTTATCTACGAGTGTGTTTGGTTTGTTCTACACTAAAAGTGTTTCTCTCAATGTCAAATTACTATAAGGATAATTATTAATAAACAATATGAATTAATAAGTTTAAATTTATATTTGCCGTTTAGAGTTTAGGGTTTACTATTGTTGATGGTCGGGGTTTGGCGGTCGGGGTCAGGGTCTGGCGGTTAGGGTCGAAGTCGGGGTCAGGGTCGGGCGGTCGAGGTCGGGGTCGCGGTCGAGTTCGGACAGCCGGAGCCAGGGACGGGGTTGGGCAGTCAGGGTTAGGGTCGGGGTTGGTGTCAAGGTCGGGCGGCTGGGGTCGGGGTCGAGGTCGGGTGGCCGGCGATGGTCGGGGTCGGGGCCGAGGCTGGGCTCGGGGTCGGGATCGGGGTCAGGGTCAGGGTCGCGGTCGGGCAGACGGGGTCAGGGTCGGGGCTGGGGTAGGGGTCGAGGTCGGGCGGTCGGGGTCGGGGTCGAGGTCGGGGTCGGGTGGTCAGGGGTCGGGTGGTCGGGTCGGGGTTGGGTGGCCGGGATAGGGCGGTGGTGGCCGGGGTCGGGTGGCCGGGGTTGGTGTTAGCGTCGGGGTCAGGTGGTCGGCGTCAGGGTCAGGTGGTCGGGTCGGTGGTGGTCGGGTGGCCGGGTCGGCGGTGGTCGGGGTCGGGTGGTCAGGTCCTGGCCAGCGGTGGTAGGGTTGGGGTCGGGTGGCTGGGGAGGCGGGAGTCGGGGTCGGGTGGCGGCGGTGGCCGGGGTTCGGGTGGCGGCGGCTGTTGCCTAGGGTCGGGTGGCGGCGGCGGTTGCTGGGGTCGGGTAGCGGCGGCGGTGGCCGGGGTTTGGGTGGCGGCGGCGGTGGCTGGGGTTCGGGTGGCGGCGGCGGTGGCCGGGGTTCGGGTGGCGGCGGCGGTGGCCGGGGTTCGGGTGGCGGCAGCGGTGGCCGGGGGTCGGGTGGCGGCGGCTGTTGCTGGGGTCGGGTGGCGG
The DNA here is from genome assembly GCA_028017165.1 of Herpetospermum pedunculosum. Classification (NCBI taxonomy): domain Eukaryota; kingdom Viridiplantae; phylum Streptophyta; class Magnoliopsida; order Cucurbitales; family Cucurbitaceae; genus Herpetospermum; species Herpetospermum pedunculosum. The sequence goes on along the minus strand of CM051531.1, from coordinate 50,715,167 downwards.
CGGCGGTGGCCGGGGTCGGGTGGCGGCGGCGGCGGCGGTGGCCGGGGTCGGGCGGTTTGAGCGGGGCGACGGATGGCAAGAGTGGGAGGCGGTGGCCTGCGACGGGTGGCCGGAGTTGGACGGTGGTGGTCGGAGTTTGGAGCTGGTGGTCGGCGGCGATCGGAGATGGTCGGTGAGGGGCGGCGGTGGTCGAAGGAGGTTGGTTGGTGGAGAAAATTTAAAAGAGGAGTGTGAGGGTATTTTGGTAATTTGAATACAATATGAGAATTATGTAGGTTTTTCAAATAAACACTCAAAAACATTTTTTTCAAAAGTTAATATCAAGTGTTTCATCCAAAATGCATTATTTCAAAAACTCATTCTCCAAAAATTCATTTTGGATGGTTGCCAAACACTTCAATTTATTCCAAAATGACTTTTTGCAAAAATTAAACACTTAGTAAGCTAAACCAAACACACCCTAAACAACTCTAACTTTCAGCAACTCCTTAGGCCAAACCCTTAATCTATTTAGTAATTAAAACCAAACTGGATTTGACAGAGAATCATGCTAATCACAATCAGCACTTCCACTCTTTATTACTTTGACATTTTCATTATATCTTAGAAAAACAATTCAAATATAGCCAAAAATATCAAGGCCTAATATTAATAATAAGAAAGTAAACTTATTTAAAAAGGTCTAATTTATTTATTTTATTTTTTTAAAGGGTGAAATGTTTGTTAGCTAATTTAAATATTTTATGAATTTTTAGCGTTTATAATTACTCTAAACATATTCATCGACATTGATATTTCTATCAATATTTTTATAAAATTTAAATATCGACAATTTCTGTCTACTTCAATATTTAAAACTTTAGTGAAAAATAAGGATGAAAATATTAATATCATATTAATATCGAGATTTCAATTTCATGAATATATCGATAAATATCGACGAATATTTTTGAAAATCAATTTTAATTTTTTTTTATTTAAATTGATAATTAAGTTATTTTTACTTTTAAACTAAGTTATTAGTATTTATATTCATATGAAGATTAATAGATAATATTTTTTTTTCAATATTTTACGGATATTTATAAAAGATATGGATTAATCCTTAATATTCATGTCGAATCTTCTGATTTACAGATGATATATCACATCGATGAAAATTGGTTAAAAATATGATAGAATGATAATAATGAAGATGGTGCACATCATTTGTATTTACTTTGAGCTTTAATAATTACAGGATACTTCCCTTGAGTTGTAATCAAATTTGTCAATTTAGAGATCAAAAGTATTATTAAAGAATTGATTTTTTTTTTTTTTTTTAAAAGAGTAGAATTAAAGAAGTTGTGACCCAATCCGATGATTAGAGAATTTTTCTCTTCACTCTCAAATTTTCCTCTTTTAAGTATTTTTTTTTTAAATAAATAAATAAAATCATTCAAAGTTAAAAGTTTTTTTTTTTTTTTGAGTACATTGGGGGTGGGGGGATTCGAACCACAGACCTCTTGGTCATGAACGCATACATGTGCCAGCTGAGCCATGCTCGCTTTGGCATTCAAAGTTAAAAGTTAGTCATGCAACTTTGACAAACGCGTTTATTTATTATTCAACTTAAAAAAAACTTCAATTAGATCTCTGGATTTTCAAATTTAATAGTAATAAATTTCTATGGTTAATTTTCATAACGATTTTCGGTAAATTTGATATAATTAGTGGAACGAACTTGGCTTACAATACCTGAAAGAAAAAACAGTGAGCTAAGATCAGTAGGAGACTATCCACACCGACTCTGAAGCTCAAGTTCTAATTCCTCTTCAATCACAATTAATAGATCTCACTTCCTCAGACATTCTTCCATCCACGTTTCTTCTTGCTCCAGATTAATTACCAATTTTGTGATTTCATGTGCCAACTTGTTGGCTTCACAAGGACACCACACAAATGAGCAAAATCTCAACAACGCTGCAGTAGCTTTGATTTCGTCGATGATCATTCTAAATTCAGAGTAGTCAGAGCTTGAGTTGTGGAGAAGATGAACAATCCGGGCGTAGTCCGTCTCCATCTCCAGCCGATCTAGTCCCATCTCTATCGCCACATCATGTTAAATTATTATTTAATCGCCAAAGCGAGCATGGCTCAGCTGACACATGTATGTGTTCATGACCAAGAGGTCTGTGGTTTGAATCCCTCACCCCCAATGTACTCAAAAAAAAAAAAAAAAAAAATTATTTAATTTAATCAACATGTCACATCAACATTTAAATCAACATTTAAGTGAGAGTGTTAACCATAGTAATTTTACTATATTAAAAAAAAATAGAAATTCATATATGTAATTGCAACTTTTTGAAGTTTAGTAAATGTACATAGTTGAACCGAAAAAATTAATTATAAATTTAATCTAGATTCAAATGGCGCATTGTTTTGGGTTCTCGGAATCAGAACCCTGTGAGAAGTTTGTCTGGAGGATTCTGAACCCTGAGAATCAAAAAATGGTGTTTGAGATGTTTGGAAAGCCTGTTTGAGGTGCAGTGTTATGAAACCCAAGTTTGGACAAATTTTTTTTTCTTTTCCTTTTGGTACTTTGTTTTTCTCTCTCTTTATTTCCAAGTGGATAGTTTTGTGGATTGTAGAACTTTGAATGCAACATGAGACAATTGTTTTTTTTTTTTAGACTTTTGAATGAAAATGTTAGTTTATGTTATAGTCTAAGAATAAAAAAATTGTTTCCAACAATCATAACATTTTTTACCATTAAAAAACATAAAAATATAACATGTCAATAAGTTTAAATTATTTTGTAAAAAAATTCATATTTGAATAAGAAATAATAATAAAAAAAAAAACTAAAAACACAAAGGGAATCATGAAATAAAAAATGAGAACAACAACCTACTATTATATTTGAATAAAGTTTACAAATATGTGTTATACAAACTGAGGTTTATAATTTGTAACATTTCATAAAGTTGTGCTTCTTATGAATTATAAACAAAGAAGGAAAAAACAATTTTTGTAAAAATGGATTTAAAATAAAAAAAATTAGATTTTGTAATTCGAGTAAATCCACCTTCTATTTTGAAATAATTTTCCTAGGTAAATAAAGTTTCCATGAAAATAACATTGTTAATCATTATTATTTTTTAATTTTAATATGTTAACTTAAAAATTAAATGTTATTTAAAAAAATATTAATATGAGTAAGTCGCCTAAAGTATATTTTTGTTATCTTACCAATAAAAAAATTAAATATATTTTGAGCTATTGTTAATTAGATTAAATATAGATGAATAAAACTAATAATCTTATTTAGATCAATCTAATTAGAAAACTATATAATTATAATTAGAGATGAGCGGACCCGCCATAATTATAAGAAAAATTCGGAGAAAAATGGTAGAAACCAAACCACCATAATTATAAGAAAAGTGGAACGAAAATGGTAAACCCCACTAAAATGTTGTAATTTTAAGAGAAATAATGAGTTTGAAGCCAGTTTGGAAGGAGTAACTCATCAGTTAAGATTCTCAGACCCAGGATATCTAATCTCTTGCCCCAAACATGGTTTTAGGTTTGGAATTTAAAATCACCCCAATTCAAGACAAGCCTGCAAACTATGTAACTATTTGAGAGAGTGACTAATCATATTAAAGTATAAATAACTTCTAAATATTGGTCGAAGATTTAAAAGTCCGACCCACAATTATAATGTTATATGTTGTATAAAATAGGTGGCTAAATATATTATTAAAGCATAGAAATTGAAAATATTTGAGGACCAAAATGAAAAAAAATGGTAAATTATAGGAACTAAATATGCCATTCAACCAAAATTGATAGAAGATAGTTGTATTGTAGGTTTGTAATTGGAAGTTTTGAAAGATAGAAGAAGAATCCATAATTTTGACACCAAAAATTAGATGAGATGTCTCAGCATTTGGTGGGTTGGAATAATAGTGCTCAAAACAGAGATATTTGACACCTGAATTGAATGGAACTGTCAAAATAATATATATATATATATATATATAAATAAAAGAGAATTATTTGAATGTTTTAAAATTATTACAAAGATCCCAACTTGTACTTCTTAAATATTAATAATTTATAAATTTAGGATTAAGGTACAGTGATATGTCACTGTTATGTTCCATTTTATCCTATGATTGTTTTGTTTAACATTCCATATTTTATTTGATCTCTAATTAGTTGGTCTTCATTATCATTCATTGACTACAACAGTATGGAAGACACCCTTATATTTATATTACTTTATTTTTATAAATAATATAAAGTTTTGTCTTTGATAGTTGTGTTATTTTCTAATTTTGTATCTAAATTTTCAAAAGGTTTATTGATTTTTTTCCCAATCTATTATGTTTTAGTGTCATTAAACATTTGAAAGAAAAATAGTAGTGAAGTAAAAAAAAGTTAATCATAATAAATGATCATTTTTAAGAGCAGGTTTTGATTGATGTCTCCCTTTTAAAAAAAGATTTTGTGTCGTTTTTTTTTTTTCCCTTTCTCTCTCCTATTTTTCTTACGTATTTCCTCTTCTTTATTTTTAACCATCTTTTTTAAAACAATATATTTTTTAAAATCTCTCCATTCTCTCTCCCCAAAATCCCCCAATTTTCTCTCCACTTATTTTACCCTAACAATTTTATATAAATCCCTATGGGAGATTTATAATGATTTCGAATCAATTCGTGATCCAAACCTACAACTTGACGACATTCAATAGTTGCTCCTTCAATGACGCCTTCGATAACGACACAATACAATGACGACAATTCCGACTTCGACCAGTCATGGAAGAGAGAGTTAGTGTTTTTTTAATTACTAAATTTTGAAAATAAGGGAAGAGAGTGATAGAGAGGGTAAATAAGGAATGAAAAAGATAGGAGACTTCGACCCGTCATGGAAGAGAGAGTTAATGCTTTTTAATTACTAAAATTTGAAAATAAAGGAAGTGATTGATAGGGAAGGTAAATAAGGAATGAAAAAGATAGGAGACTTCGACGAGTCATGGAAGAGAGAGTTAGTGTTTTTTAATTACTAAGTTTTGAAAATAAGGGAAGGGATTGATAGGGAGGGTAAATAAGGAATGAAAAAGATAGGAGAGAGATTAGACATATATCAAACTTTTAAAGATAAGAACATCTATCGATTTTGAGAATAAAAAAACGACTGTCTCTTTGCTCCTTAAAAAAAGTATAAATTTTATTGTGTTTAAAAATAAAATAAAAACTAAACACTGAACTTAACAAACTAAGCCCATTCGGCTTCCTACAAAGAGAAAGTCGAAGAAACCGGTGGAAACATGGTCCTCCCACGGTTCCGAAGCAAGCTGATGCGCCAAGCAATTGCCTCGTCTGTTGGGGTGCCTGAAGAAGATAACCCTCGTCACAACTTTCAGCGAGATTGCTTCTCCTCCGATTAAATGAGTTACTTCTGTTAAATCAACCTTCTTCGTTAAGGAGATAACACACCTTCAAATAGTTCGATTCAACCTCGAAAGGACTCCGGTGACTCACGGACAAGGTGTATGAGACTACTTTTAGCCCCTCGATGACTGCCATGGCCGATCCCAATCTTGATGTCCGATCTACCCACAAAAAATTTGCATCCTGCTAGCTTCACAATCCCCTGATTGTCGCGCAAGACCCATCCCAGTCTTGCTTTATTTGTTCTTCGTCACACTGAATGAGGCGTCCACATTGAGCTTCCACCTATTAGCGGTAGGAGGAATAATCCATTCGTCTCTGAGCTTGCCATGTCTGCAGCCTGACCATGTATTTTTCATTTCCCTCGATATGCTCCACTAGATGCTTCATTTGTTGATAGAAATTGGTCAATAGGCGTACTTAGCTGAGAATTGATATAGTTTGTCGGTGACTTTAATACCTCTAAAAACGACTTGATTTTCGATCTTCCAAATTCTCCAAGCCAACACCATCGATCGCTTAATGTCATCTTTAGTACCATTATCTAGAATCCAATCCCAATGGCTTCTGTTATCATAGAAACAACTCAAATCAATACTAAGACTTTGTTTTCAACGATTCTTTATTACCTTGCATTGTCAAAAAAATGTGTTGAAATGATTCAATACAACTAATAACTTTATGAAACAAGTTTATTTTGTTTGGAAAATGTTGTAAACTTTCCAGAAAATAATTTTAGCTTCGGAGGAACACTGGAACCTCAAAAAATCTTTCATCTTTTTTCTCTGAGTTTCAACACAAGAAGAGGAAGACTCCTCTCTATTCCACAACATAAATCAAGATTATAAGCGGACTTAACAAAAAATACTCAAGTTTAGAAGGATTTCAAATAACTTCATCCTCGCTATCATTTAGATGAATGACAATTTGGAAGAATAGTTTCCCACCAAAAAAAGACCAAAATAATTTTCGCGTCTCAGAAAGAAGAAACAACACCTTGATTGAGTTGTTAATTGTTAATATAATATTAAATTTTGTTTACAAAGTAGATGCACAACAAAATATCAAATAAAAACAAAGTTTGAAATTAGCTTTCTCGTTTTAAAAAAAGTGTAAAGAATATAAGTGAAAGTAAGATTTTTTAATTTTTTATTTTCAAAGATAAAAAAAATATTAATAAAACTCTTTAAAAGGATGATATATTATTGAAACAAGGTACAAAATCGACATTTTAAATAATTTAGGCTTTTATTTAAGTAAGGTTTTCTTATATTTGTTAAAAAAGCAACTCACAATATCTCCTCAGATATAGGTTTTACATTAATTGTGTAGAGCACTGTGAGCCGTCGGATGGCAGTAAGATTCTTGGACTGACACGATGGATTCAGAGCCAAAATTTAAATACTTGAAAAAGCTTTTTATTAATTTCTTCAACTTCTCAGCTTTTTGCTTTCAGATTTTTGTTTGAATTTTTCGTCTCTCGATGCAAAAGCTCAATTTTTTTCTTTCTTAAATCTGAAATTGATACGATATAGATACGGTATATATAGTACATCCCTTTATGTCATCCTTTCTTACACTAATAAATCTTGTCTTTTAATGAGGAATGGAAATAAAGTAATTGTTTATATTTTAATATGAATTATCGTATGTGTAATCTTAAATCAGGCATGTATATAGGTATATGATTGAAAATTTAATGTCACATATTGTTTGACTTTGTGTTGAAACATGCGTGTGAAACATGCACTAGTGGTTTAGTGGTAGAATAAGGGTGTGTTTGGATTGACTACTAAAAAAATGTTTTTTAAAGAATGCATTTTTTTAAAAACATTTTTTCTAGAAATGTTTATAATTAAAACACTCATGTGTTTGGTTACATTTTCTCAAAAGTGTTTTTATCTACAAGTGTGTTTGGTTTGTTCTACGCTAAAAGTGTTTCTCTTAATGTCAAATTACTATAAGGGCAATTATTAATAAACAATATGAATTAATAAGTTTAAATTTATATTTGTCGTTTAGAGTTTAGGGTTTACTATTGTTGATGGTCGGGGTCGGGGTCGGGGTCAGGTTCGGGCAGCCGGAGTCAGGGTCGGGGTCGGGCAATAAGGGTTAGGGTCTGAGTCGGTGTCGGGGCCAAGGTCGGGGTCGGGCGGCTGGGGTCGGGGTCGGGCAGCTGGGGTCGGGGTCGGGGTCGGGTGGCCGACGGTGGTCGGGGTTGGGGTCAGGGTCGGGCGGTCGAGGTCGAGGTAAGGGTTGGGGTTGGGGTCGGGGTCGGGGTCGGGCGTTCAGTGTCGAGGTCGGGGTCGGGTGGCCGGGCTGGGGCGGCGGTGGCAGGGGTCGGGGTCGGGGTCGGGGTCAGGGTCAGGGTCGGTTTCAGGGTCGGGTGGTCGGGGTACGGGTCGGGTGGTCAGTGGTCGGGTGGTCGGGTCCGGGTCGGGGTCGGGTGGCCGGGTCCGGGCCGACGGTGATAGGGTCGGGGTCGGGTGGCCGGACTGGGGCGGCGGCGGCCAGGGTCAGGACCGAGGCCGGGGTCGGGTCGGCGGTGGTCGGGTGGCCGGGTCCGGGCCGGCGGTGGTAGGGTCGGGTTCGGGTGGCCGGGCTGGGGCGGCGGCGGCTGAGGTCAGGACCGAGGCCGGGGTCGGGCGGTTGAGGTTGGGGTGGGGTCAGGTGGTCGAGTCGGCGATGGTCGGGTGGCCGGGTCCAGACCAGCGGTGGTAGGATCGGGTGGCTGGGGCGGCGGGGGTCGGGGTCGGGTGGCGGCGGCGGTGCTCGGGTTCGGGTGGCGGCGGCGGCGGCGGTGGTCGGGGTCGGGTGGCGGCGGCGGTGGTCGGGGTCGGGTGGCGGAGGCGGTGGTCGGGTGGCGGAGGCGGTGGTCGGGTGGCGGCAACGGTGGTCGGGTGGCGACGGCGGTGGTCGGGGTCGGGTGGCGGCGGCGGCGGTGGTCGGGGTCGGGTGGCGGCGGCGGTGGTCGGGGTCAGGTGGCGGCGGCGGTGGTCGGGGTCGGGTGGCGGCGACGGTGGTCGGGTGACGGCGGCGGTGGTCGGGGTCGGGTGGCGGCGGCAGTGGCCGGGGTCGGGTGGCGGCAGCGGTGGCCGGGGTCGGGTGGCGGCGGCGGTGGCCGGGGTCGGGTGGCGGCGGCGGTGGCCGGGGTCGGGTGGCGGCGGCGGTGCTCGGGGTCGGGTGGCGGCGGCGGTGGCCGGGGTCGGGTGGCGGCGGGTGGTGGCCGGGGTCGGACGGTCGGAGCGAGGCGACGGATGGCCCGGGTGGGGAGGTGGTGGCCTGCAACGGGCCGCAGTTGGGCGGTGGTGGTCGGAGTTTGGAGGCGGTGGTCGGCGACGATCGAAGATGGTTGGTGAGGGACGGCGGTGGTCGAAGGAGGTTGGTTGGTGGAATAAATTTAAAAGATGAGTGTGAGGGTATTTTGGTAATTTTAATACAATATGAGAATTAAGGAGGTTTTTCAAATAAACACCCAAAAACATTTTTTTCAAAAGTTAATATCAAGTGTTTCATCCAAAATGCATTATTTAAAAAACTCATTCTCCAAAAATTCATTTTGGTGCCAAATTGAGCATAGCTCAATTGGCATAGGGTTGTGCCGGTGACCAAAAGGTCATAGGTTCAATCCCCGCATTTATTAAACTACAGTTGCAAAAAAAAAAAAATTCATTTTGGATGGTTGCCAAACACTTCAATTTATTCCAAAATGACTTTTTGCAAAAATTAAACACTTAGGAATCTAAACCAAACACACCCTAAATCATGGTACAAATATAAACGATTTCTGATTATTGCATTTATTTTTATACTAAAAATGTTTGATTATGACACATCTTCATACCAATTAAACTAGGTTCGATTTGACATACTTTATGTCAGTTGAGTTATGTCTATGTTAACATATAAATTAATTGATGCATTTTAATAACTATATATATATATATATTTTTTTTTTTGCAAATAGTTTAATAACTATGGTCGTAACTTAACTTAGTTAAATAATTGTCTAATTATATATCGTCAAAGCGAGCATAGCTCAACTGACATATGTATGTGTTTGACGACCAAAATGTCCGTGGTTTGAATCCCCTCACCCCCAATGTATTAAAAAAGATTGTCCAATTATATTTGAAAATAATTTATTTTCGAGTACATCTTAATTATGTCATAATAAAATTAATATATATGATAAAATAAAATAGAGAGTGATAAAATAAAATAGAGATATTACGTGCCAAAACAATAAATTAAACTAATGGTTCTTATTAATACCTAAACTTTCTTTATCTCTCTAAACTTAAGTCTCGCTGATAATTCATACATTATGTCGTTTAATTTTGTTCATATTGACAGTCGTTACTCGTCAATCATATATAATTAAAAACTATGGAGTATATAGAAGGGAATAATATTGATCATTTGTTAAATTGATTTTTTTCTTAACTGTCGAATTAATTCTTTTAAAATTATTAATTTAAACATACTAATATTTAATATTCGTAGACAAAATTTTATGTGTCCTTCCTCACACACCTATTTGAAATTTGAAGAGAACTACATAATTATTTAATTATATTATTAAATTAATTTCTTACAATGGAAAAAGTGAAGTTGAATGAACTCTTCAGATAGGGGAAGCTATCTCGAGGAAAACTAAGGTAACGCAAATAATAAAAACTAGGAAAACTGAAGGTAACGTAAGTAATAAAAATTAGTATATATATATATATATATATATATATATATATATATATATATAAATAATGTGTTTGTATAAGACTCAAAACTGAAGGTAACACTTAGTGCAACAGATAACATACCTAGATAGTCCAGAATGAGAGTTGATTGATCTTGCACCGTGTATGAGAGTTGATTGATCTTGCACCGTGTATAGCTCAATTCAGATAAGGTTGTGTCCGTGACTAAAAGGTCATGAGTTCGATCCCCGCATTAATTAAAATATCTTTGCAAAAAAAAAAAAACTGAAGGTAACGAGTATGTATATATAATGTGTTTGTATAAGACCTGCAGGATATATCTAATTAATTTTCTTGTACAACCTTTAAAAAAGATATAAATGTATAAATAAAATCAATATGCAACTTTATTCTCAATTTGGGAATACAATCAAGGAAGCTTGGAACATTTTTAGCAAGATAAATTTCACAACTTCCTAATCACTTGTGTAAGTACAAGTACAAGTATGAAACTGATCAAGCAACACGCATAGAAAGAGGTCTTTTATGATGCGGCGGTTAGGGGTGATATCGGTTCAGTTTTTTCGGTTTTGGGCCAAACGTAGAACCGAACCGAAAATATCGATTTTATCAAATGTAGAACCGAATCGATGTCCAATAAGGTGTATAACCGATTGGTTCGGTTATGCTCGGTTCGATTATTTGTCGGTTCGATTTTCGGTTTGATGAACTATTTTTTTTTTTTTTGCCCTAAGCCAAAAAAAGTAGGTGAAACGACCTTAGATTGAGAGAAGAGGGAGATGGTGTGAGGAAAACAGAAACCAAAACAAATTTCTTCCAAAATGGAAACAAATTCCTTCCCAAATTAAAACAATCTTCCAAAATCAAAACAAATCTCTTCCAAAATTAAAATGCTGAAAAAAGAAAGGAAAAAAAAATAAATCCCTTCCAAAATCAGAACGCAACTACAGGAAAGAAAGAAAAAAAATACACAAAAAAAAAAGATGGCGATGTGTGACGACGATGACGAGGTGCGATGACAGATAAAAATTCAAGAGACAAAGAAAAAAAATTAAAGAGGGCTAGGGTTGATTCTAGAGATGAAGGGTAGATGACAACTTCAAATAAAGAGAAAAAAACTAAGGAGGGTTAGGGTTTCTTAAAAGGAGAATATATATACTTCGGTTCGGTTTTGGTTGGATTTTTCAATTGAAAACCGAACCAAAGCAAAAAAAAAATCGGTTTTTCATATATACAAACCGACATGTCCAATTTTGTATTAAATAACCGATGCGAACCATTGGATCGGTTCGGTTCGGTTCGATTTTTCGATTTTTCGGTTTTGACTATCACCCCTAGCGGCCGTAGAGTCTTTTAATGATTTCATGTTTAGAAAAGTCTATAAGGGATTGTTTGTTTGGTGGTAATCCAAGATTTTGATGGGATAAACATCAGAATTGTCCCACCGTTTGTATTACGGTAATGTGAGATACTAGGCATCTTGAGATCATGTCCACACAAGAGCATTTATCTACTTTTGGATGCCCTCTTGCAACATGAGGTTTTAAGATGCTCATGTAGACGACATCATCTAATGATACTTTTGTCCTTCGCACTTTTCTTTTTAAATTTCATCAATTTTCTTCATTTCACTTTTTTAATTTTATTTTGTAGTTAAAAATAAATTAATGTTTTTTTAGTATAACAAATCAATGCATTCATGCTCTAAGAAATTGGTGAGGATCCACATTGGAAAGATGAAGGGATCTCTTACTAGGATACATGAGTTACTCCTCACTATTCCCAATTGATTTTAAGATGAAACTCCATGATATCTAATATGGTATCAGAGTTCATATGCAATATATTTTTTCAACAGTTGCACAATATTTATGTATTTAGTGAGTTTTCTCTCAGTGCAAATATACACTGTCTGCAAGTAATAAAATATGAAAATAGTCCAAGTATCATATCCCAAAAGACTGGTCTAAAATTCAAGGTAACCGAAGACTAATGTGATTGATTGAGAATGGTGGTGAATAGATTTAAAACAGAAAAGAGACTTTGATCCGGTTTGATTGGTTATGTTGGTGAATAGATTTAAAGTAGAAAAGGGACTTTGATCTGGTTTCAACCACCGTCCCTGAAGGTCTTAACCCTGATGCGGCCACATTGCTTACATTCCTATGGGCTGTGAGTTCATTTTCCATTCGGCCTCTGTGAGTATACCTTTAGGAGTCTATAGCCATTAAATCTCTATTCCTAGGGCTAATGCAAACTCGGATGAATCACACAAGCTTTGTCAAGACTTCAATGCAACCCAATCCGATCTCTAGATGTTTCTTTCCGCTCCTTCGAATTGTGACCCTCAAGGTTCTTTTATAGGGTGTGGGAAGTGAAGTAAAAGGTTGTTAGAGGTTTGTTGCAACTCTTTCAGAGAATCCCGAAGTCCCCTGCCGCAAGATATGGTCAGTCAAATGATTCTTCAAACGACGACGATAACTTGGTCGTCGATAACATTGTGGCCGCATCGCTGCACTCCTTTTTGATGACGCCGGCATAGTTAGCATTGCAACCACATTTTTTACTTTTCCTAAAAATAGCAAAATATGGTATAATTAGTGCATTTTTCCTTTGTTTTACCCTTAAATAATTTTTTCATTTTCATTTTGTGGTCCCGAGATTTGTGATTTCCTGTTTTTGATTAAAATTAGACTATTTTAACCTTAACACACTGATTTTCATGCATAAATTGATTAAAAAATGATGATTTTACTAGACTAAAAAGTGGTAAATTGAGTAATTATCACTATTTAAATATATTTTTTTTTAACTATTTTTATAAAATAATAAATAACAATATTATATAGATTTAAATTAGATTCAAATAATATGTAAATTAAGTTTTAAAAAAATTAATAGGTAAATTACGTAAATATTAGTAAGGGCATTTTTTTTATATAAGACATACATTTTCATACATAATCAAACAAATACAATTATTCAAATATTCCTAAATATTCTTAAAACAAATATAATTATTCAAATATTCCTAAATATTCTTATAAATTATTCATTCAAATCCATCATGATAATCTAAAATGTCAGGGCATTTATAATTTCAGGCATCCAAAAATTCTCCCAAAAACCAATCGATGTAGTGGTACCTAGGGGCGGACCGTACAAGGGACTAGAGGGCCATATCCCCTAAAATTATTAATTTTTTTTTATATAGGTAGGTAAAAATATTACCTTAAAATATTTTGTTTTGATATTATATATATTGGCCCCTAAATTAATGGAAATTGCATTGTGTCTGGTGGTTAGAATGCATGTTTTGCACCATGAATGCATAGGTTCAAAACCTATTGGAGTCACAATTTAATATTTGTACTTTTATATTATTTTAGTCTAATTTCAAATGTCCAAATTTAGTTTTATACTTCAAAAAAAAAAATCTTAAATTTAATTCTTACTATTAATTTATTTATAAATTTTTTCAAATGTTGAAACATATATTACACATTATATTGTATTTTTTCTTAAATAATTTTTTTTTTCAAAATGTCTAATAAGCCTTTGAACATTTAATTTTGTGCTTAATAGATTCACAAATTTTAAAAAATGTTCATTATATTTTCTATCTTTCAATTTTGTATCTAATAGATTCTCGAATTTTTAAGTTTAAATTTAATATATCTTTGTCCTATTTGTTGAGGATCCCACATCGGAAAGATGAAAGGACCTCACTCACAATACAACATACATGGGCTACTCTTTCTATCACCAATTGGTGTTAGGATGAAACCCCATGATGTCTAATATTATTCGATATTTTTTAAAAGTCAGGGATTCATTAGAAACCTATTATTTACCTTTTTAAACTTAGTCAACTTTTGGTCAAGATAACGTGTGAGTTTGAATTCAAACGATTTTTTTTGTGATAATTTTTTTTAATATATATTTACATAAAAAAAATTTGGCCCCCAAACATGAATATCTGGATCCGCTCCTGGTGGTACTCTAGAGAGTTGGCCCCGGTCTTAGAAAACATGAGAAAGCTATCCATCAAAGGATCAAATGGGACTCAGAATATAAGAGGTAATTATAGAGGCAAAATAATAGTAATTTATCTAACTATATAATTATGAACCACTCTGTGAACAATCATGTATATAGTGTTCGTTATGTTGCATGAGGCTTGATATTGTAGGGGTTTTTTTTGGCCAAATATTAGAAAAGATAGATAACAATTTCATATCCGAAAGGAATTAAGAAAGTAATAGGCTCCCACGTCTGAAAGGAATAAAAAAGTAATTCTCCCACGTCTGAAAGGAATAAAAAAGTAATTAAATTTTAAGTACTATAAAAGGAGCATATGACTTGGAGTCAATTTCTTTGATTTCAAAGTGTTATCGGTGAAATCATTAGACCCAAGATGAAAGTCCAAAAGACTAAAAGCCCGACCCATAAAGCTCGACAAACGAATGTAGTTTAAAATATAGGTTTCAATTTTATATTTGGTCCTAAACTATTTTCATTCAATTTTACCCTTTAAACATTCAAAATATTTAGTTTTAGTTGTTAAATATTGGAATAAGAATCAATTTTAGAAATTAATTTTTTTATAAACTATTTAACAAAAATCTAATATAGGCATATCTATTCTTATTCATTTAATATGATAAGTAAACATTCATATAAAAAATCTTTTGAAACCATATATATATATATATATAATATGTCAACTATTGAGTTTTAGAATGTGGTTTAACTTTTTGTTAAATGATAAATGGAAAATTAACAATAATAATTTCTTAAGAAAAGTTTAAGCACTAAAAAAAAACTTTTGAAAATAGAGATTAAAGATAAGATATTAAAAAAATTGAGATCACGAGAAATTAAATATTAAAGTTCACGAAACAAAATCTAGAGATGGGGACAATCACGAGATCCTCCTTATTTTTTAGACCTTAGGGTTTTTGAGTCCATCACTTACTATGGTTAACATGTTGAGCATGATTTGACAATGACTAAAAACTAAGCCTACAAGCAATATAAAATATAGTATATGATATGGCCTTCACTCTTAATTTTTAAACCTAATTATGGCTCAAAATTGCCTTATAATAAAAGGCTAATCTCTCTTCAAACCTTCTTAAACATTATCTCTTTTTGGTTAAAAAGAAAAAAAAAAGCTATCACTAAAAAGGAATAACAAAACATCCTTTTTCATATCATGTTTAATATCCATGAAAACTTTATATTATAATTTTATATATGGAGCACATGCAATGGTGAGTTTAATATACATCTATCTCAAAGGCTCTCCTTTTCAAGTAGGGTTAATTGCTTGGATTGGATGCTTTAACCTTATAAACATGAAGGTTTAATCATAATTAGGAATTGTAAGCATCTTCCTTTATTTAATTTAATTGATAGCTTTTGAGATTATTGTGTTATTGTCATGATTAAATGAACAATTATGCAAGTTCTAAAATATGCTACTTTGAACTAAATAAATAAATAAATAAAAATAATCCTACTTTTGATGTGACATCATGGTTTATTAATGTATACGTAACATTAAGTCGAAGGGTATGGAACCTTTTGGAAAAAGAAAAGGAAGCATATTTTTTCTTGTATGCATTATCATTGTCATGTACAATCCGATTTAAATAGATAATTAATGTGAGGAATTAAATTGGTACATCATGTGAGGACTAAATTGCAAATGAATGGATTGGAAGTACCTGAATCAATATTATATATTACTATTAGATGATCCAAATCAAAACCAACATGACTCAACTGACATATATATATATATATATTTTTTTTTTTGACGATTAAAAGATATGTAGTTCAAATCCTTATCCTAAATGTACTTAAAAAAAATGTAAAAAAATAAAA
The DNA here is from genome assembly GCA_028017165.1 of Herpetospermum pedunculosum. NCBI lineage: Eukaryota > Viridiplantae > Streptophyta > Magnoliopsida > Cucurbitales > Cucurbitaceae > Herpetospermum > Herpetospermum pedunculosum. The sequence continues at coordinate 50,699,107 of CM051531.1, read as the reverse complement.
TAATTAATAATAAAATTACAAATATATTCAACTTTTAGAGTTGTGTTTAGAGTTGTGTTTGTTATTATCAACCCATAAAATTATAAGTTAAACATTATAACTTCGACCAAAAGGATTATTCAATGCCCTCCTAGAAGGAATGAGTTAAATCCTTGGTGACCACCTACAACTTAAGAATTAATTTCCTACGAGTTTTCTTGACAACCAAATGTTATAGGATCAGACGGTCTCTCCTGTGAGATTAATCGTGGTGCACGTAAGCTGACTCGGACACTCACGGATATATTAAAAAAAAAAAAAAAACTTCGACCTAAAGGTCAAATGCTTAAATTCAGAAATGGGTTCAATCCTTGATGGCACCTACCTAGGAATTAATTTTCTGCGAGTTTCCTTGACAGCCAAATATTGTAGGGCAGGTGGTCTGTTCCGTGAGATTAGTCCTGGTGCGCGTCGTAAGCTGACCCAGACACTCATAAATATATATAAAAAAATATTATTAAAAAAAATTCTCCCGTATTATTGTCAAATCGAGCATAACTCAATTGATATAAGTTTGTGCCCTTGATTAAAAGGTCATGAGTTCACCTCTCACATTAATTAAAATATATCGTTGCAAAAAAAAATATGTTAAATTTAATTTAAACATTTTAAAATTCAGCAAGGACCAACTTTGTTATATAACTTTTTTTTAATCTAGTAAACATGTTAAATTTTCTTTAAAAAATTAAAATCATTACACATAACATTTGACAATAAAGAGTTATTTTTTAGAAGTTAGTTTGATACTATACATACACACGTGGGTGCAATAATAATACAATGAAGATTCAGGAGTTTAGAATGTGACATTTAAATTATTATAAGGTCTAAATGGAGCTTAGCTTTAATTTAATGGGCAAAGCCCTTTATAGGCTCTACATATTATAGCTAAGTTTCATATATATATTTGGTGGATGATACCTTCCAAAACCTACATTCATCTTTTCATATTTTAGTTTCATAGCCTAGGTGTACTTAATATATAATAGGACAATTAACAAGTCCATTATTCTTGTTTCCCTTTCCAAAATATCTAATTTTTGCATTTGAAACTATAATTGATTACTATTGAAAAAAATCATTTAATGTTGTTATTATAAGTATTAATTTTTTTTTTTTTTTGACACGTAAGCCAATAAAAGCATAACTCAATCGGCATGATGTATGTACTAGTGACCAAGTTGGTAGAAAAATGTGGTCATACCTTTTGGATTTGGAGTTGAAATATATTATACGGAGTGCATGTACTATGAAACAAGCTGGTAGAATTATATGGACTCCTAGTAATTTTTGGATATTGTATTGCCAACACCAACTAAAGAAGGACATGACTTAAGCAAACTAAAACCGACTTTTTTAAATAGGTTTAGGGTCTCTTTAGGATTGGGGTGGGAACGTGAAAAATCAATTTTAACAAAATCTTAACTTTGTTGTTTGGTAAAACTTTATATAAAATTACTTTCTAAATTCTTTAATTTTGCTCAAAGCTTTTCGATTAATCTGACGTTTTTTCTATTAAAATATTTTCATGATCACTTATATATTTTCACATTCTTGCTTTTTTCATGCAACCAATTTTTCCTCTCAGTTGTGTGTCCACGAGTGCCTGGACACCAATGAATGGTTGAGTTTTATATAAAGTTCAAGCCAATTACATAAGAACATTAAAATTATTTCACAGTATTTTTTTTTTTTTTGTTATTTAGCTATGATTTGTTTACTCTCTTCCTCCATACATTTGGATGGAAAAGTAGAAACAAAAGAAAAGAAATAGTCACTCAAAATTTGTTTTAGATACTATTTGATGTAACACTTATTTTTCCTAGCCTTTTATCATATAAATCTAAAGAAATATCAAAATATTATTTATAATTTAAACTATAAAAATTATAAATAATTAAATTATAATTATTCATATGAATATCAACATATAAATAATTATTCTCTAAAAAAAACATATAAATAACTAAAATAACATGTTTATTTTAGTCTTTACCTTTAAGCCACAACAATTTTATTTGAACTCACCAAAATGTGTTTCTTTATGTTTAAAATTGAAATTGATCAAACACTAATAAACTTTATATGACAGTTGATTTTCCTAAAAGCACAACTGACAACAATTATTTTAAAAGCTACCATAATCTCAAACGGAGCCTTGACGTTTATAATTGTGTGAAAAATCTTCATAAACTTGAATGCGAAGAAAATAATGCAATTTTATTTTCAAAGTCCTTGAGAGCATAATAATGAATGCAGGTTGATAATTAACTTGTTGTTCAAGAGTCGAAGTATGCTAATCATTGTTTGTAATATCATTAGATCATTAACATGGATCAAATTATAAATAACATAATATTCTTTATGAAATTAGAAAAAAAAAAACGTGATGAAACCAAAAAAAAAAAAAAAAAAAAAAAAAGGGAAATAAGAATGATATGATATTCTCCATCATTTCTTATTCAGCTAATTAATATTTTTGGTGTGAGTCTTACTCTTGAAAAAAATAAATAAATAATAACAACAAATTGAAAATGATAGACAATAATTTATTCTATTAAAAAATATATAAATAAAAAAGGGAAGAAGGTGAGAGGAAGTTTGTGATTGCATGTGATATAGATAGCTGAAAGAGCAAGAAAAGTTGAGTATGAACATAAAACAAAGTCTTCCACGAGAATTTCATCAGAGTTGGGTTTAACCAAAGTTCCCAATTTTTTATTTTATTTGTTTTCAAAATTTGAATTGAAGATATTATGATAGCTAGTGTACGATATTATATTGTTGTTAACGTGAGCATAGTTCAACTGACATAAAATATAAGTTAAATGACCAACCTGTTAGAGGTTGGATTCTCCATCCATTCGTTAATTAAATAGTGACCAACCTATCCGGTTGGATCCTCCATTTCCTCGTTCATTAAATACTTTGAAAAAAAAAAAAAAAAAAAAATTGTAATGCATGTAGATTATTTATATAATATTATTTTTAGACAAAAAAAAAGTCAAAAAAATTAACTGCACAAATGTAAACTGTTGACTCACAAATTAAAGAATCCTTTGGTTAAAGATGTGCTTTTGAAAACAAGGTCACGTGGATCTCATGTGGTAGTTGATTTTTTTTTTTTTTCTTCTTTTCTTCTGACAACATGTGGGGTGAGGGATTGAACGTATAAAGTCACTAATTATTAATGGATACATCATGTTAGTTGAGCTATACTTTTGTCGGCCTAGTTAGACTCTTTTTTGTAAGGCAACTTGTTGAATTACCATTATATTTTAACTATTTTCAAGTTGTGATATATATATATATATATATATTCTTTTTTTTTAGTATTTAATTAATGTAAAAAATTAAATTTCAAACCTCTAAATCATTAATTCATACCCGTAGAACTATATTCATGTAAATTTTGCATCCATTTAAAGTAACAATATTTAAAGAAGCATATTTAGCATCCTAAACTCTAAGAAACATTATTTTTTTTGGTATTAAAGTTTAGTCTGATGAAGTTAAGAAATGATTTAATTAGATACTTAGATTTATAAAAAAAAGGGAAAAAAACAATTTATACCCCTAAACTTTGAGGGTTGTATCAATTAAAACCCTAAACTAACAATTGTATCAATTTAAAACCTGAATTATCATAAATGTATCAATTTACACCTTCTGTTAGATTTTATTTGAAAAAAATTAATTTAAACGGATGGAGACTTATGATTTTAACAATTAAACCCATAAACTTTCATAAATGAATCAATTCTATGAAAGTTTAAGAGTTTAATTAATAAATTACAAGTCTCCACACATGTAAAAGCTTACATTTTTATACTAGAGGGTGTAAATTGATACACTTATGAAAGTTTAGGGTTTAAATTGATATAATTGTTAGTTTAGGGTTTTAATTGATACAACCCTCAAAGTTTAGGGGTATAAACTTATGTTTTCCCTAAAAAAAATTAGACAAACTTAGATTTATAAATAAAAAAATTAGACAATTTAAGAGAGGATGTGACTTTGATCATAGCAATATTTTATTAATTTTTTTTTCTATGAAATGAGGCCAAATACAAAAAAAAAAAAAAAAAAAAAAAAAAAAAAAAAAAATAATGTATATAAAATCATATATTTATCATTTCATTTAAAATATTCAGTCTAAATTCTAAATTTTCGTTTGTATAAATTAAGAGTAGGGCGTTAGGTGCCACAACATGAACTAGCTCGAATGAAGTAAATATGAACTAACGACAAAAATGTCAGAATTAACCCATGCATTAATTTAGATACTTAAAAAATAAAATAATAATAATAATAAAAAAAAAAGTGAGGATGGCTCCAAACTATTTTTGAGTTTACAAAATTTGAAAAGTACCAACTTTTTAAAAATTGTCGTCCGAAAGTAAATATTACTCAAACATCATGAAAACAAATATAACTAAATAATTATATCTCCCTATCTTTTTCTTTGTTTGGTTAGGATTTTTACATTTGATTTTTTTTTTTTTAAAGATATTTTAATTAATGCAAAACTCTGATTTCTTAGTCAAAAACATAATTTTATATCAATTAAACTATGTTGGATTTGCTTTACATTTGAATTTGATTTTTATACTTTGCTACAAAAGAAGAAAGGTGAAAAATATTGAAAGATATTTTTGCCCCACAAACAACAATTGAGTGATTGATATTAAAAGGAGTGATTAATTTAGATAAACATTGGGTTTGAATAAAAAGAAGTGATAAATTAATGAAAATCACAAAGTTAAGATATGGAAACTATGATTGGGATTTTAGTGGGGGGTTGCCACCATGTGATGGAATCTCCTAATATTCAAATATAATTATAAACACAATCAATTTTTTTTAACTCTTGTTTCTTGAGAGAGAGGAAAAAAAATAAAAGAAAGAAAGACATTTATTTTATTACAAGTTGGTCTAATATATACTTTGTTTCTTGAGAAAGAGAGGGAGAGAGATTTCTTGAGAGAGAGGGAAAATAAGATACCTATTTTATTAGAAGTTGGTTTATCTATAAATATATAAGCATAATACTAGAGAGGAAACAAAGTTTTTTTAAAAAAAAAAAAAAAAAAAATATTTGTGAGTATTCGGATCAACTTATGCACACCTCGACTAATTTTACACAGCAAACCACCTGATCCTACAACTCGTACCATTCCCTCTTAGAGAGCATTAATAGTTCTAATGTCGTTCGTGACCTCTAGATCAATTCTTAATAGTTGAGAGGAAACAAGTGCTTAACTATCCTATTTCGGTTTTTTTCTTTTAAAAAAATTAAAAAATAATTATAGAGTAAGATGGTTTAATTTAGTCATAGGAAAAACTCAAAAGTTCTTTTTTTTTCTTCTATATACTTTTGCAAACTAACTTTAATTTTAAATTCTCATTTTTTTTTAAAGAAGGAATTCTATTAAATATCTTAAAATCAATTAACAAGGAAAGAAGTGAGATTCCTCCATCTTTCAATGTAAATATGGCACCTAATTTTGAAGTTTCATTCATATAAATCTATTACACTTTTTTTTTTTTTTTTTTTTTTTTTTTTTTTTTTTTTTTAGGGAAAATGAAATTCATTAACCATCAAACTGTGCGCCAAGAAGAAAAAATCCTTAGACATAGAAGAAACCACCCAAGATGGGTACATCTCACCCAAAAACATTGAATGTGAATACAAAATAGTTTTACTGGCTAACAAATGAGCTGGATCATTCGTCTCCCTGCGAACATGGGAGAAGAGCGTCGACGCCGCCCCACAGGTAGTCTGCAGGAGAGTCCAAATTTCTTGCACCCACGCATCAATTTTCGTTTCCGATGAAAGAGCTCTAAGGAGGACAGAGATAACCTCGAGGGAGTTACTGATTGAATCCCGACGTCGAGAGATTTGACCTCTAAAATTGCTAACATCTCTACTACAAAAGGGAGAATATGAGAATTCTTGAGGTTAGTTGAAGCTATTTGCCTACGTATTCGTTATTATGATGGTGTTGATTTTTTTTATGTGGGTAAATTAGACACATTTGTTAATATTTATTATTATTATTATTATTATTATTTGACCTTTTTAATTTGTGTTTAGGTCTATATATTTTTTTTTTTGCAAAGGAGGTTTAGATATTTTGATGTTTGAGTTTAGGCGTTTCTACAACCTAATTTTTATTTTTCTCTTAGTTAAATTTCAAGTGATTTATTGATTTGTTCATGGCCATTTTTTTTTATTAAATGTTGAAGCTTGTATATGTGTGAGAGAGATTATAAATAAGTTTCATTTTCATCCTTAGGTGAAGTGATATTTTTTAAGAAATAATCTTAAAGGTAATCTCTTAGATATTGTTTGATAAGCATAATTTTCTCATTTTAATTAGTTTGCATATAAATTCACTTTATCCTAAGAAACATCTTATATAAATCATCAAAGGTTGACTTAGCGGTCATGAAATACCTTAAGACTATTAAAGCTGTTTTAGAAGGAATGAGTTCAATTCTTAGTGGTCACCTACCTAAGAATTAATTTTCTATAAATTTCTTTGGCAGTCAAATGTTGTAGGGTCAGACGGTCTCTCCCGTGAGATTAGTGTGCACGTAAACTGGTTAAGACCCTCACAGATATCAAAAAAAAAAAAAAAACATCTAATATATTTTTGTTCATAGTTATTTTCTCATTATTTTGGTGGGTTCCGTCATATTTGATAAGTCCATCGATATCAAATGTGGTAGGTATCGACGTTAAACTCTAATTAAAAAGAGACATCGGTTTAAAAGACGTCCTATTAATAATAATTTTTATATAAATAGAAATATATCTACAAAGAATAGTTTATGAAATAAAACTATCCATTAAAATTTTGGAGAAATTATTAATTCAATTAGGAAAATAGATTAACAAAGTAATATAATGAAGAGAAAGATATATATATATATATATATATATATATATATTAAATTAGATGGCGGTGCATTTTCAAAGCTTCTCTCTCAACCATAAACGTCCCTTTTTGTGTCTCTCTGCTCGTGAAGTTATTACATCAAAGTGATTTAATTAATTTAAACACTTTTGAAACAAACAAACAAACCAAACTTTAAGATGCCTTGAATTTGAATGTTGTTAGCCCCCCACAATAAAATTGTAATTTGTCACCTATTTTTGTTTGGTGGTTGATATGGACTTTTTTTTTTTTTTTTGGTTCTTTATGTTGATTTATTAGTTTTTTTTTTTTTTTTTTTTTTGGTGCATATATATGCTAGGTTTCAATATGTTGCATTTGTCAAATTGAAGATTATGATATTTTTTTTAAAATAAAGATAACACGGAAGCTAAGATTTGAACTTACGATTTCTTAGAAGAGGTAGATTGTGATATCTTAATTACTTTTATCCTCCACAATTATCTTCATATTTGGTGCATTTTTTTAAAATAATAACAAACATAGCAAAATTTAAAACATTTTGTAAATATGGCAAAAAAATCAGTGACTATATCACTGATAGACTGCTATCGTTGATATATGATTATCATTGATAAACTACTATAAGTGATAGTCACTGACAAAATTCTATAAAAAAAACTGAGATGATAGACTACTAGATTACTATCAGCGATAGACTACTACCAATGATAGAAATTGCCATATTTGTAATTTTTTTTTAAAAAATGTTATATTTTTAATTATTTTACCCTAAATTGACATCGGTTAAAATTTACCTAGTATTAATCTAATATCAAATTTAACTTATTTGACCATATGTAAAATGCTTATATATTTATTTAATTATCTTTAAAATTTCAACCTGCATAAGGATATGCTTTCGATTACGAGGTCGGAGGTTCAATTCTCTCATCTCAGATGTGGTCAATATATATATATATATATATATATTTTTTACACAAGTAGTTAAAAGTTATTTGTAAAGAAAAAAAAATATGGCAAAGAGAGAAATACACTGTATTATTTGTGTATGCTTTATTCTTCAACTTAGTTATGTTCCAATCTATAGGGAGTTTATAAGTTCTATTATAAAAGTGATAATGAAAATGGAAATCACATAGAAAAGATAATTGAGAAAAATCTCACACAAAGTCCCTCAAAATTGTGTATTTTCTCTCCTACAAGCCTTAAATTCAAATAAGTTGTTTTTTTTTATTGATACCGCGATTAAAAAAAAAAAAAAAAAGACAAAAATCAATTTATACTCCTAATCATTGGAGGTTGTATCAATTAAAACTGTGAGATAATAATTGAATCAATTAAAACTCTGAACCTTCATATAAGTGTATCAATTTATACACTCTAAATTAATGTGTAGACTTATAATTGTAGAATAAAACTTGTAAACTTTCATAATTGATGAAAATCAATTGAATTGAAGTTTAGAGATTTAATTGATATTATAAATCTCTGTGAAAACTAGCATTTATCAAATAGAGGGTGTAAAATTGATTAATTAACTTACAAAACTTCAAAGTTTTAATGGATATAATTATTAATTTAGGTTTTTGATTTATAAAATCTTCAAAGTTTAACGGTATAAATTAATTTTTACAAAAAAAAATATATCATAAAATAGGCTAAAGTAGAATTCACATAACCCGCGCCACATTTTATTAATTTTTCCGACGCCAACAAGTGTCAGAATAGTCTGCTTATGCGTCGGAAAAACTACGTTTTGATTAGAGATATCCATGGGGCGGGGTGGGGCCGGATAATGTCTTTTCCGCCCATGTCCCCATGAAATTACCCGTTTAATTTTGCGAGGACGCGACGACTATTATATTCCCCGCAGGAAATTCGCAGAGGTCGGATATTCTCCGCTGGTAATTTTCTCCGCGAATAATTTTCTTTTTAATTTGTTCTTAAATCGTTTTTTTTTAAGTTTTGTTATTTGTTAAGTTAATTAATATTATATATATTTAATTCAATAAACTTTATTTAGAAGATGTGGTTTTTTAGACCCAGGATGTGGTTGTTTTTTTTTTATAAATATATTATATATATAAAAAAATTATTCAGGGTGGGCCCGCCCCGTTTAGATAACGGGGTAAAAAAATTCCCCGCTCCCTGCCCCATTTTTCGTCCCATTCCGGGCGGGGTCGGGATGGAGCGGGGTAAATGAATATCTCTAGTTCTAATGAAAAGCAATGTCGGGATAGGGTCATCGGGTCAAGGTAGTCTAACCCGACGCTTTCAAAGCGTCGAGAAAAGCTACTCTAACCTGACGCATTGAAAGCGTCAGGTTAGACTACCTTGACCCGACGCTTTAAAAGCGTCGGTTAGAGTAGCTTTTTCCGATGCTTTGAAAGCGTCGAGATAAAATTTAACAAAGATGCAATTTTCTCCCTATTTTTTTTATCCACTATTTTAACCTGTAATTACTCGAAACTATACTATTTTATATAAATAATAACAATAACACCATTTTGAACACAAAAGAATATAAAAAAACATCCCTATATATTGAAATGTAATATTTTAACCAAACGTCATCCAATACATTTACAATAGTCTCAAAGTTAAATCTAAAAACAGTGAGTGAAAAAAAAAATAATAATCTAAAAGGCATATGTTCTTGTCTTCGTCCGTGTTTTCCAAAGGCAGCATTACAGATTACATACCTAAAAATGTGTTGACAAATATTTTTTTGACAAATCTATGTCCTAATGTGTATGCATAGTTAATAATAAATGTGTAAGCACACATCCCTAATATATTCAAATAGTACCCAAATACGTAAAAAAAATATATAACTTACCGACACCCGATCCTTGACTTCTCTTACAACTTGTTCGGGTACATCATTCCATATAGTGCAACTCAATGGAAGTCTTTCTCGTGTTATGGCACAAATGACGTTACTAAATTTCGTGGTGAGGCCACAAATTCTTTTTCCAACTTCTTCGATCACTATTTTGATCCTCCCATGTGCATCGACATACCGATCCAGTGCAATGTTTCGGGCATGCCCTCTTGTCCGACTTGAGCGGGGTGTAGATCCTGGAACAATGAAGAATTTAACTAATTATGCAAGGAAACAACATTTATAAGCAAAGACATTAATGTATTACCTAATGCTATTGTCATCTCTTGCTCAATGGTTGGAGGGTTCATCTCATTAATTGCATCAGATATCTCTCGTGCTCGACTATTACGTTTCATGACTCCAAAAACTCGTAGAAGATAGAAAAGAATTCAATCTTAACATATATGAACCATTGAATTACAAAATATGGAGCTGAAGTGATAGCACACTAAATGGGCTATCTTTAGAGCCGTTATTATGCTAGTTTTGGAGTTTAAATGAACGTTTTAATGATTTTATTTATCTAAATTGTAGATTTCGAACATTTGGAGCAAACCAGAGCTTTTTAGAAGTTATGGCATGAAAAATTAGCTTAAAATATGAGCTTTGATGACCAAGAGCCAAGAAAAAGAAGAAATCAAGCCAAAAATGCCGAGGGGATAGCGTCGAGACGCTCCAAAATGAGTTTTCAAGCCATTTTTCCCGAGGGGACAGCGTCTCGACGCTCTGCAGAGCGTCTCGACGCTCTAATCCCTCTCAGAAAAAATAAAAATAAATGATGTACAGCCCCAGCCTCGAACACAGGCGCGCACGCGCGCACAGATCACCCATGGACCGCCCAGACCACCACGCCACTCAACTGATATTGTTATACATTCCGCATTTGTAATACATATACCTGTAGCGTCGAGCTATAGCGTCTCGACTCTATGCTCGACGCTGGCTTTCCATATCAGTTTTCACGCGTTTTTAAAGAGCAGCGTCGAGACGCTACCCCTAGCGTCGAGACGCTATGACGATTTTTCCTATAAATGCATATTTTTCTCCATTCGATGGGGAGGCCAATTTTTGGGAGATTTGAACCCTAATTTCGAAATACACTCATTGGAAAGGCGTGAGGGACACTCTAGAGAGCGGAGGAAGAGATTCAGAGGCTCGGGAACGTGCAGATCACATCGGGAACGAGGCTTGGCACGCGACAAGAGTTTTTCTCCCTTTACCTTTGATTTTATTGTTTATTTTATGGATTCTAAACATTGTCTAAGCATGATTTTAGTGATTATGAGTAGCTAGACTTTTACTTAGGGGATTGATGTAATCGTTTTAGTTTTCATGCTTGATTAATCTAATGTTCTTCATATTGCAACAATTGTTCTTGTGTTTGTTTGCTTAATGCTTTTATCTTTTGGCCAAAGTATAAATTGTTGATTGCTTTAATTCTAGCTTGGAAGAGTAGATTTTAGAGTAGAACTCAAACACTTGACTACTTGTAAATTCTTGCATGGAAATGAAGAATTCTCTTAGAGGCCGATAATAGAAGTTGCTTAATGCCTTTCTTTTCTATTAAAACTAGACAGGCATGTTGGTTTTATATTAATGGAAGAGAATTAATAGAGCTCTAGCGAGTCTTTTATGAGTTTTGTACTTCTTGGCTTATAATTGTTTGCATGACTATTTTTGGATTAATAGATTAATTAAGCATGAATCTATTCGATGAAATCAATTCCCTAGGTTTTCTCTCCTAAAGGTTTTTTTCATTATTTTTCAGTCATTTATTTTTCACTCACTTCAAAGTCTTTTTAATCTAAATAGAATTTGTGGTTAGTACCTACGGTACTCAATTGATCTAGAAAACCAATCCTGTGGACGATACTCTTTACTTAAATCACTATATTAAAACTTGACCCGTACACTTGCGGTACGCATTAAATCACGCAACAAGTTTTTGGCGCCGTTGCCGGGGATTGACATATTTAGATCAATTGATATTGTGGAGAATTCAACAAATCTTACTTTAGATTGTTTTTATTTTTTATTAATTTTCTGTTATTTGTGTTTTTCTTGTCAGGTTCGTGTTTCAGTTTATGCGAAAGGACAAGGGAGTTTCCTTACTCCCCTTCGATCTTGAGATAGAAAAGACCTGCAAGAGAAATCGAAAAATCCATAAAGAGAAGGACAAATCAATGGCACAACCGAATATGGCCGTACAGGAGAACAAGGCCATTATGGACTATTTCCAGCCCACATTTGACATTAATCAATCTGGGATAGTCCTCACACCTATAGATGCCAACAATTTTGAGTTGAAGACAGGACTGATTCAAATGGCCATGAACAATGCATTCAGGGGCCGTCCTACTGAAGATCCCAATTCCCATTTGAAGAAATTCTTAGAAATTTCTAGCACGGTAAAAATTAATGGTGTTTCTACTGATGCAATTCGCTTACGCCTTTTTCCTTTTTCTTTACAGGAAAAAGCAACTGATTGGCTAGAATCATTACAACCAGGAAGCATCACCACTTGGGAGGAGTTGGCACATTCATTTTTAACTAAATTTTTCTCACCTGCTAAGTCTGCCAAGCTTAGAACTGAGATAGGAACCTTCAGACAAAATGAGGGTGAACAATTGTTTGAAGCATGGGAGCGGTACAAGGAACTAATAAGGAAGTGTCCTGAGCATGGGTATCCAGACTGGCTACAAATTCAATTTTTTTACAATGGACTCACAGGACAAACTAAGACAATTGTAGATGCAGCATCAGGAGGAACTATCCTGAAGAAAACTGTAGATGGAGCTCGTACACTATTAGAGGAGATGGCAACTACGAGCTATCATTGGCCAAATGAACGCTCCAATTATAAAACAGTAGCTGGCCTCCATGAGGTGGATGAGGTAAGTTCCCTTAAGGCTCAAATTGCATCTCTAACTAATGCAATGAACAAACTTGCAGGAATAGGTGTCACTCAATCTATTGCAGCCTTAGCAGCATCTCATACCCCTCCATCTGGTGAGGAATACAACTTGGAACAGGCCCAATATGTGAACAATAGAAATTTCAACTATGGAGGCCAACAAATGCAAAATAATCTTCCTACTCACTACCATCCAGGTCTGAGAAATCATGAGAATTTTTCCTATGCTAATACTAAGAATATTTTGCAGCCTCCACCAGGTTTTGCATCCACTTCTCAACAGCCTGAAAAGAAGCCATCCCTTGAAGAATTGGTTGGAGCATTCGTTACAGAATCAAGAAATAGAGCCAACCAAATGGAAAGCACAATGACTAGTCAGGGAGCGGCCATAAAGAATTTGGAGGTACAAATGAGTCAGATGGCAACATCTATTAACAGTCTCCATAAAGGTAAATATCGTAGTGACACCGAGGTAAACCCAAGGGAGCAATGCAAAGCTTGCAAGGCTATCACATTAAGAAGTGGAAGGATGGTGGATGAGATTGCAAAAGAACCTGTTGAGAAGTCTACTGAAAAAGAGTTCACTTTAGAGCCATCTACTAATGTGTTTATTCAGGTTGAGGAAGAACAAAAGAAGACTACTGCATCACCTGAAGCTGAACAATCTACTAAGTCTTCTGTTCCTTTTGTTCCCAACTCTATTCCTTATCCTCAGCGGTTTAAAAAGAAAAAGCTTGAATCTCAATTTTCTAAATTTTTAGACATATTTAAAAAGCTTCATATTAATATCCCATTTACAGATGCTCTTGCTCAAATGCCACATTATGCAAAATTCATGAAAGACATCATGTCCAACAAGAAGAAACTGGAGGCCTACGAGACAATCAACCTTAATGAGGAATGCAGTGCCATAATTCAGAGAAAGTTGCCTCAGAAATTAAAAGATCCAGGAAGTTTTACTATCCCTTGTGTTATGGGAAATTCTTCTTCTCCTTATAAAGCGTTATGTGATTTAGGAGCTAGCATTAACTTGATGCCTTTATCTGTATACAAGAAACTAGGTTTGGGGGAGGTGCAACCTACCACCATATCTCTTCAGTTAGCTGATCGATCTATCACATATCCTAGAGGTATTGTAGAAGATGTGTTGGTTAAGGTTGACAAGTTTATCTTCCCTGTTGATTTTGTAGTGCTAGACATGGAAGAGGACAGTGAAGTCCCAATAATTTTGGGAAGACCTTTCTTAGCCACCGGACGAGCTTTAATCGATGTACAACAGGGTAAACTTTCTCTAAGATTGAACGACGAAGAGGTAACTTTCAATATTTATAACTCTATGAAATTCCATGAAGAAGAAAGTGATTGTTTTCGTGTGGACATGATTGATTCCATTACTAATGAGTTTGAGAAATTTGTGGCAAATTCTGATATTTTAGATAAATTAAATTTAGACAATGAGAATGAGCAGGTGAAACAGGTGGAGGTGAAACACATGGGCAAGCGACCACCATGATACATTTAATGAGCCTCGTCTAGCCAAAGACGTTAAACAAAGCGCTTCTTGGGAGGCAACCCAAGTTTATTTTGAGTTTTTAGTTTGTTTTATTTGTTTTCTTTTGTTTAATTCTTTTGTGGCGTGATGTTGTCCTTATATTTACTTTCCCTTTAGGAGCCTGATCAACAAATTTTTCTGCACATCTCAGAAGATAGTGGATTCACTTGCATTTCAGGGAAGTTTCCAAATCCCCTATCTATTTTTTTTCTTGTCCTTTGCATATTATTGACTATACATTGAGGACAATGTATGTTTTAAGTTTGGGGGTGGAACTATGCATGTTTTAGGTGAATTTTATATTTTTCTTAGCATGATCTTCATGGTTGAATCTTTGTTGCATTGCTCGTGATTAGGACAACCTAGGAAGTGTTCTAGAGTTTGATATTCTGCTTTTGTTGGACTATGAGACCATACCGGTTAACAGAGAAAATTTATTTTATTTTAGTCCCTTTTGATATGTTTGAATACCTTAAGCTAAAAATGCATCTTTAGTTTGAGTTTTAATGCATAAAAGAGATAAGCATGATTAGATTTTTCTTTGAAAAGTTTTATGATGGTGTCTCATTTTTTTTGTTGCTAAATGAAGAATGCATAGGATTGGATACCAAAATACCATGTTTTTCTGTGAGCTTTTGAGCCAATAAGCACCTCTTAGCATGGTGCTCTATTTTCTTAAATTGAGTGATTGCCATGCATGATTGATATTTCTAGAACTTGCTTTGTTATGCATGTCTGGAATCTCTGAATTTGACTTGAATGTTTAACTTCACAAAGGGCGTTTAGGTAAAACCACTTTTAGCTTTCTTAAATAGCCTACCTTGGTATAATCCTTAGAAAGCCAAATTTTGAGCCTTAGGCCTTTTCATTGGAACATTACCACATAACAAGCCTTATACTCATTCTATTGTTGTTTTCCTTTCTTTGAACCCTTAAATGGAAGGTTTATAAGTGCTTACCACAGGATGTGTCAATCCATCCAAAGGAGAAAGTTGAATGGTGTTAATAGAATATTCAAAAGAAAGCGTTCATTTCATTAGCTTCTTTTAGAGACAAAAGAAAAGAGAAAAAGAAAAGAGAAGAAGAAAAGAAAAAAAAAATTGAGAAAAGAAAAAAGAAAAAAAAAATTTCATGTGGTACAGTCTTATAATTCTTCCAACCTAGTAGCTTAAAATGTTCATCCATCCACCCGTACCTAAGCCCAATTACAACCAAAGCAAGACCCTTGAAGTTTTACAATCAATCTAATTCATCGATGATGAAGATGTGATATATTAGCAAGCATATGGTAAATGTCTCTTATGTTTTGGTTTGAGCGTTTATCTTTCATATACCCTAAACAGTTGAGTGTTTTGAGTGATTCTATGTGAGGGTATCAAGTCTTGTGCATTCGATTTTAGTAATTTTATGAGATGCTTGAGTTTTTTTGTTATAAAATTGAAGTCTATATTGCTTAATCTCTCGATTGTCACTATGACTCAAGTTATTGATGTATGTTTAGTTTTATTGGTATTCATAGATATTAAGGGAAGAAAAGTGAGCACACATGCAAAAGATAAAATGTTTTGATTTTTAAAATTTATTGTTGATAGGTCGTGGTTTAATATGCCTTCTTTTGTGGTTTATTTGTCTTAAGAACATTGAGGTTCGAGTCACGAGCATGCATTCATTAATTCATTTATTGGTTTGTTTTATTTTGCTCGAGGACTAGCAAAAGCTTAAGTTTGGGGGTGTTTGATAGCACACTAAATGGGCTATCTTTAGAGCCGTTATTATGCTAGTTTTGGAGTTTAAATGAACGTTTTAACGTTTTAATGATCGACATACCGATCCAGTGCAATGTTTCGGGCATGCCCTCTTGTCCGACTTGAGCGGGGTGTAGATCCTGGAACAATGAAGAATTTAACTAATTATGCAAGGAAACAACATTTATAAGCAAAGACATTAATGTATTACCTAATGCTATTGTCATCTCTTGCTCAATGGTTGGAGGGTTCATCTCATTAATTGCATCAGATATCTCTCGTGCTCGACTATTACGTTTCATGACTCCAAAAACTCGTAGAAGATAGAAAAGAATTCAATCTTAACATATATGAACCATTGAATTACAAAATATGGAGCTGAAGTATACACAAGTTGTACATGTTATTCGTTATTCTGATCATCAGAATCTAAATATTGAAGTGTACTCGAACTCTCGTCATCTATGGAAGAACTCGTGTCTTTTTGAAACCGAGCTAAGTTTTTCGGTTCTCCATAATAAACCCATTGATAGTATGAAGGAGAAATTTCTTTCGAAATAAATGGCGTTCTACACTACTTGTTAAAAAATGGTTAAAATATGATCTAACCTACCAAGTATCGAAATATTGTTCAAGAACAACTTATAGGAACTTGTAAAATATTGAATAACAACTTCGAAGACGTTTTAAAGATATACCCAATAACTTCATGCTTTATAACTCTAAAAAAAAGGCATAAGAAGAAGAATCATACCTCGAAAGTTACACATAATAAGATTGAGGAAAGAAATTAATTGTTCAAGGGAGGCCTCACAATTCATGTACAATTGTGGAAAGAAAATTGTGGCTTTTAGAGACCAACAAAATTATACCGAAAAAACAAGCCCCTCCAACTCTCGATTCCCTTAAGTTTTTGAAAAGGGAAAACAAAAAAGGGAGAGTAACCTAATGAAGCGGCGACCAACGACGACGTTAACGGAAAGAAGGGTGACAATGAAGAATCAACAGTAGAAGGCGTGGCAACGAAAGACAAACGTTGAACTCCGATGAAGTGACGACATAAACGACGTTGGCCGAAGAAGGGTTGTTGAACAGAGAGGGCTGAAGGAGAGGAAGACAAAGGACCGAAGGAGAAGAAATGCTTAAAAGGGACGAAGAATTGCGTTTTAGGGTTGTCTCTATCCCGACGCAAGGGTAGATGTCAGAAAAAACTTGGAAAACGAATGAAACGGTGCGTTTCATTTAAAAGTGGCTATCCCGACACCACATGCATTGAGAAAGCTACGTTTTTCCTGACGCCATCACGTGCGTCGGGAAAGCTCCATTTTTTCCGACGCTTGCTTTTGGCGTCGGGTAAACCATATAGCTTTCCTGACACGCATGAAGTCGTTGGAAAAAAAAAGGTCGGAATAGACCAAATTTCTTGTAGTATTGTAGCATAGGATAAATAATGTGCACTCTATTTAGTTTTTATTGTACGTGTTATATGGCTTGAGCTCGTAGAGCCACACAACATCTATCTATCGAGTTGGTATTGTGTGGGACACCAATTTTGTAGGTTTTTTTTTCTTTTGAGATCAATGGATTCTCCTTTTGTACTTTTCATGATTAGTTCCTCACTAAACAAAATATAAATTAACCAAAATTGACTTTTAATTGAAATTTGATTTCATATCCAAAAATCCAACCTACCATTGACTATTCTAAAATTGCCAAGACCAACTTGATTCATTCATTATAGTTAATTCACTCATTATGGAAATGCTTAATTATAATAAATAAAATTATTATATTAAAAAAATAACAAACCTTCCTTTCTTTGTGTTTTATTTTTTAAAAATGTTCTTTTTATTTATATATACCTCTTGAGGGTTTTATGTAGAGAGTTGAATAAACAACAAAGATAAATGCAATCTCTAACTCAATTTATTTTACTTAAAATTATATAGACAATTATAATTACTTGATTCATCTAAATAATAATGGGTATAAAAGGTGGGTTGTTTGTCTCACAAGTTAGGCCTATGTAACTTTGTAGTTAATAAATTATATTTATTTTAAGATGCAAGTTTGCCCATTTCACTTCATAAACTTAGTCTTACAAAATTCACTTTCTAAAATTTATAACAATGAATACTAAGATAAAAGTACTAAAAGTTACAAATTATAAACTTACATAAACTATACCAGCTACACAAAATTCGATTTTTTCTATAATTCATTCTTTTGTACAGTTCAATCAAACATTTAGACTTTTCGAATTTTTATTTAAATAAAAATAAAAATCAAAGTTCTTGATACTTGGATTGGATTTTAATTAATGGAAGGACCATGAAAGAAAAAAGGAAAAAAAAAAATTAAAAAAAGAGGAAAAAGTAATAAAACTGAATGAAATAAGAATGTGTTTGTGATGATTGGGTGTGTTTGGCTTTATATCTCAGCTGTCTAACATAAGATTTGATTAGTTGTGTGGGTGAAGACTCATTGATTGGTCTCTCAACCTTATAAACTAAAAATTATTAATCTAAAAAAATTAAACATGATTTGTTTTAAAACCTTCCCTTATGTTTTCTACAAATATTGACCTTTTTTTTTTAATTCTCCATTAATATTGACCAACTTTTATCATCTCTTCCAATTGTTTTTACTATTTTGTGTGGAATTTTACTGTTTTTTTTTCTTTTACAAATGTATATTAAATTTGTTTGCTCATATTCAACACTTTTTTTTTTTTTTTTGGGTTAAATCTTACATTCTATCTCAAACTATATCAGGAAATCCTTCTAATTAAAGGTAATTAAAGGTCATTTCAAGAGGTCAATTTTGAAAAAAAGTCCAAAAGAAAAAAAATGTGAGATCATATGTTTTGCTTTTCTAGCTAGATTAATCATACCCAACATCTTTCTATTTTTAAGGATAGTGCAATAATATTTTTTTTAAAAAAAAAACTTCTGAATTTCAAAATCAATTTTAGTTGAGACAAATCTTCAATTTCAAATCTTCCATCCAAATATTCATTTCCAAATCTTCAAATATTTAGTTAGAATATTTTAATTTCAGTTTAACAATTAAAAACATAAGATTCCTTAGAATTGTCCTTTTCTTATAGCAAAAAGGGGAGAGAAAAAAAATTAAGCAGCCACCATCTCAAGAAGGAAGTCGTACACGGTAGAGAAGGAAAAGCTTGTGCAGACCCCGTGGGAAGGAAAAATAAGACAGCGTTGTCTCGTTCGCCGGTGTGGGTCTCGTTGAAGGTTGAAGCGTTGTTGTAGATCTCGGTTCAAATATTGCCTCTCATCCACACCTTCCAACCCGATGGATATGATCGCAAATTACTTTCAAGCCAGAAATCATGCACAACAAAAATGAATTGAAGATCAAAAAGGGAGGGAAGAAGGACAACGTCTTGAAGAATTTTGTGGAGAGGGAATATGGCGAGGGAGAAACCGGTGAAGAAACGGGCGAGGTGTATATACACTTTGATTGTTTTCAGGTGCATTTTTCTTGTTTTTATGTTAAATAAATTTAGTCGCGAGGGAGAAGTCGGTGAAGAAAATTTGATTGTTTTCAGGTACATTTTTCTAGTTTTTATATGTTAAATAAATTTAGTCTTTCTATTTCTACCGACACGTTGACATTTTTTTTTTTTTGAGTACATTATTGAGGTTGCGGATTCGAACCATAGACTTCTTGGTCGTCAACATATTCATATGTCAGCTATGTCAGCTGAGTCATGTTCGCTTGACATTTCTACTGACACTTAAAGTATAACTTTTAGATTTTTTTTTTTTTTAGATTTATATAATACAAAAATAATTTAGACTTCTATACTATTTAATTTTGGACATTCTCTTGTTCCTCCAACTTTATAACTTTTTTTTTTTAATTCTCTAACTTTATAACTTGAGTGTGAGTTCTTGCTCTATTTTTAGGTATATCATTTTAGTTCATGTAATTAAGTTAAATCTTATGTTGTCCAAAAAGAAAAAAAGGTTAAATCTTATTCAATAATATTCGTGTTAGTGAAGTGATTTGATTTTATTGGAATATTTAACGTTAATAAGACATTATAAAGTTTAAGTCAATTTGATGAATAGTGTATTGAGAGCATCTTAACAAGTCTAGATCAATTTTTCATCAAAATTGATATGGTCATGTCGGGTTTGTGACGTAGAGTGATCGATTGGATTCTGGAGAAGAGAGAAATAGAGTTGTCACCCCTTTATTTAGAGGATGTGACTAGACACCCAAAATGCTAAAATGGTTTGTGTGAATAAAAAAAATGGATTCAAAGATGTTTTGTATATAAAGAAGTTATTAGCACTCCACAACATTCATTGAATGAAGATTTAAATTTTCTTGTGTTGTTTTAAGGATAATGACATTTGTATAAAAATAATATTTTATTTTGAAGATTTTTAAATGTTTCATGTTTTATGGATCACTATTCTTAAAAAAAGAATAATGACCTCAAATCGAGCATAATTCAATTGACATAAGATTGTTTGTAAAAGAATTTTAAAAATACAACATTAAACAAATTCTTTTTTTTTTTTTAGGAAACTATTTATTTATTTTAATTTTAATAAGATAAGTTTCATGGAAAATAGGTTTTTGAATTTGAATTTTGTTGATTTTAAAAATAAAATCCTTCAATGTTTTTTTTTCTTCTTCTTTAAGTATTTAATTAAATGCATGTCGGGATGGAACCTCTGACCTTATTTATTTTAATTTTAATAAGATAAGTTTTATGGAAAAATAAGTTTTGAATTTAGATTTTGTTTATTTTTAAAATAAAATCCTTCAATATATAGATTTTTTTTTGCAAATATATTTAATTAATGCAGGTGCGGGATCGAACCTCTGACCAATTGGTCATCAGAGTTATGCTCCTGTTGGATTTTTTTAATTTAATTTTTATTTAAAAAAAAATTGAACAAAAGATTTTTCTTTTTTGAAAAGAAATATTGAAATCAAATCTTGACATCCAAAAAAGAAAACATTTACTAAACTAATCTAAAAAAAAAGTTAGCCATAAAAACTAAATTAAATTGTTCAAGAACAAAAATTGGAAAATTTTGGACACACATTTTTAGAAGGAAATATCGAAATCAAATTTTGGCATCCAATGAAATGATCTCTCACCTTAAGAATCTAGAGTAGCGGCATCCCGAATACTCTAAATTTTTTTTTGTTTGGATTTTTGGATTTTTGATGTATAATGAATAAAACGAAATACACAAATCAACATACAACACAAAAACATCAATATTTGCTGCATGTCACAATTTGGAAAAATGCAAATAATTCTAAACTATGATAGTATACAAATAACAATGAAAGGAAAATTGAACCATGCACACAAAAAATAAATAAACTCAAAATATGGCAAAAAAAAAAAAAATAGATTCAAACGATATCTTAACGACTATTGATGAAACCAAGTATGAAAATAAGTCAAACATTTAAGATCATAATATATACAATATTCATGTATAATAACATAAAAAAAAACAGTATTTTAAAACTTCGAAGATGCTAGAAAAAGTATATTTTTAGGTTTTTTTAGAGGGTTTTCAAGATGACGATCACTAATCACAGGAGTTAGTCGTTTCAAGTCGTCGTCTGAAATGTTGTCGAAATTCGCTATGATTGTCGTACGTTCACTAGAAGTTGATGTCGCCGGAGAGCTGCGGCGGAAAAGAGTTAGAGAAAACGAAGAAGATTTTTTTTTTTTTTTTTTTTTTTTTTTTTTTTTTTTTTTTTTTTTTTTTTTTTTTTTTTTTTAATGAATAGCAAAATAAATTAGGATAATTGCAAATTTAGGTCTACTTTTTGGAGTTTGCAAATATAACAAAATTTTCAAATTTTGATTTTTCATTTTTTCTCATCTTCTACGATTCTATACAACTGATTTAACTTATATTTGGTGTACCTGTCATACAACTAATTTATCTTATATTTCGTATATGAGTAGTTGTGCGACTGATATACCCAAAATAAGGTATATCAATTGTACAACTGATAAACCTTATATTTTGTGTATCAATAACCACTTATATAGCTTATAATTTGTGCACTAATTTACCGTATATTTGGTGTATCAGTTGTCAAATGTATATTTTAAAAGTATGTGGATAATTAACAGGAAAACTCCAAAATTGGAGAAAAAACCACGAACTAAAAAGAAATTGCACTATCTGAAAAATTATTACAATCACGCAGAATTTTTTCCCTGTCTCCAACCAATTACAAAGAAACACTTACCTTCGAAACATTAATATCACTCATTTAACGAGAGTTAGTATATCTGACTTAAAACGCTTCTGAGATGATTAGAAATCAAAGTCGTAGGTTCTTTTTTTTAATATTTGGAGCTCATGATTTTTTTAAACATTTTCGAGTTGGGACAATTGTTTTTCTTGTATATTGTCAAAAGTCCTACATGTTTAGAAGGATCGGACCTAAACAACATTTTAGTCTTGAACTTTCTAACTTAATCGATAATAATCATTTTGATTTTTGTAATTATTGTTCTGCAACCCTAAAATTCTCCCACCCACCGCTTTAGACCAACTTATGCAATTCTAATATATGTCATTGTCACTATGTAAATCATCAATGCACATATCTAAGAGTTTGTGGTATAAATAGTAATAAGATTCAAATTAATTGTAAATATGACAAAAATCAGTGATTACCAATAATTATCAATGACTATCACTAATAAAAAAAATACTTTTATTAGTGGCTATCATTAATAAAAAATTGTTATATTTACAAATCTTTTAAAAATGTATTACATCTGCTAAATAAAAATCTTAAATTGACATCTTGTGCAATTTTCTCATATCTAAAATCAGGTTATTTAATTGGGCATGTACTCGGTTGAGGTCCGAGGTTCAAACATTCATGGCTCATATTTATTGTACTAAAAAAAATAAACCATTTTAAAAGTTAATGGCTATGTTTAAACTTTTTTTTTTTAACCAAAAGAAATTCCTTCCTTTTAAAAAAATTGTTGTTGGGTCGAGGGCTTCATGGGACACAAGTGAGCCTTTGAAGAACCTGCATGTTATCCTTCTACTAATAAGACCCGGAGGTGACGGTGCTCTATGAAGTCAGCCTCGCGCGATTCTCTCGACATCTAAGGGCACACCAACCTGTGCTTTCGATTATAGACCGCTATGCCCAACTCTCAACTTTAAATGGTCAGGCCAGTAGATCCCTTTCAAAGTCCGATCAATTGAAGAATCAATCTTCAACCACTTTATCGTCTCTACTTGGATTACAAGCATGCGTTACCAAGTTGGATCCAAAATTTTTGTACTAAGGCAGGAACCAACCCCACTCTAGTAATGAATTATCGTGAAATAAAATAAAACTATTAAATGAAAGTAGATATAATTTTAAAATTGTAAGAGTATTAAGGTAAGAATGAAGTAAAAAAATGTTATAAAAAAAAGTACAAAAAGGCATGGTATATTTAAGAGAAGAAAATGGCTAAACATTTTTTTTTTTAAACAAAAAGTTAGATGGGGGGAGGTTTGAAGAAATGACATGACTTTTGTTTTCTTGTTTCTAATACCTACAATTATGAATATATTGTCATATCCATATTATGAATTATTAATTATACGTGAAGTTAACATTGAAACAAACTTCTTTTTTTCTTTGGTTAATTTCTAACTTAGATCTTCAATAAGTACTAAATTTGAAATTTACCAAAAATTAAAAACTAAAAAGGATCTTTTTTTTTCTAACTTTAATTTTGAAAAAACAAAAAAGAGAGATAAATCATTGGTGACTAGTAACCAAAGGTATACTTTTAACATATTTTGGTTTAAAAAAAAAAAAAAAAAAATTGAAAATTTTCAATAATATTATAGTAGATTTTGAATTATGTTTATCTTTAGTATCCGATGTAGTTAATAAGAACATCCACTCATTTTGAAAGATTAACTATTTCATTTTTTTTTTTTTTACAACATATTGGGGTGGGAATTAAACCTAAACTTCATGGTTACTAAGCATGTCAGTTGACCTATGCTCTTGTTGTCTCCGACTCTTATACTTACTTATTTATTTCTAATTCATCTAATTAGTTGCGTGTCAAATCACATCACGTCGTTCAAATTTTGAGAAATTAAGTACCATATGAGTATCCCATCAATCTGAACTAAGAGCGAGACTAAAGAGAAAGCCTAACAACATAAATTTAGAGACTAAAATCTCGCACATTATTCATTATTCAAAGTACATGGTCGAGATATATAATAGTTAAAACCAAAAAAAAAAAAATAAATAAATAAATAATAAAAAATCGAAGAAAGAAAGCCCCACCGGAATCCCGTTGGGGAAAAGTGAAGGGGGGGCCAAGAATGTACCTCTTCTTTTGACAACAAAGAGCCGTTGCCAAACCCACCAAATGCCTCATTCCAAGATTTTCTAAAAGGACACTTTTTTTTTTTTTTTCTTCTAATTTTTTTTTCTTTCTTTTTTTCCTTTTTCATAAAGGGAAAAATAATAATAATGAAAATATTTTCATTGCCATGCTTCTGTTAGTGTCCGAGGGAACATTTTACAAAAAAAGAGTATTCTCTCTCATGCCAAATTCCTTGGATTTAATTAGTCTTCAATTATTATTTTCCTCCATTTTGAAAATTATACATCTTTTTTTTATCATAAAAAATAGAAGGAAAAAAACAACTTCATAATTATTTTTTAAAAATAAAAAATTCATAATTTTAATGGGCTGGTGGCGTAAACAACCTCAGACCCAAAATAATGACAAATATAGAAAAATTTAAAACATTTTACAAATATAGCAAAACACTAGTTGACTATCACGGATAGACTGTTATCGTTGATATATGACTATCACTGATAGACACTACTATCAGTGATAGTCACTAACAAAATTCTATAAAAAAAA
Organism: Herpetospermum pedunculosum; assembly: GCA_028017165.1. NCBI lineage: Eukaryota > Viridiplantae > Streptophyta > Magnoliopsida > Cucurbitales > Cucurbitaceae > Herpetospermum > Herpetospermum pedunculosum. The sequence continues at coordinate 50,674,109 of CM051531.1, read as the reverse complement.
AAACTGAATTGATAGACTACTAGATTACTATCAACGATAGACTACTATCCGTGAAAGAAATTGCCATATTTGCAATATTTTTTAAAAAATGCTATATTTTTAATTATTTTACTCTAAATTGAAATCGGTTACAATTTTTCTAATTTTAATTGGGTTTAAATATATTTTAGTTGAACGTTTGGGTTTATTCTATTTTTATTCTCAAATTTTCAAAAAACAAATTGGATAAGAAAATATTTAGTTTTAGAAAAGAAAAATTGCATCGTGTCAATTTAAAATAATTAAAAATATAGCATTTTTTTAAAAGATTTAAAAATATGACAATTTTTATCACCGATAGCCTTTTATCCGTGTTAGTGACTGATAGTAGATCAACGACTATCAAAGATAACTACTAATATGCTTCTATTTTTTATATAATTTTGTCAATGACTATCACTTATAAGTAGTCTATCAATGTTATCTATTTTATAATGACTATTAGTGATTATCACTGATTTTTTGTCATATTTGTAAAATGTTTTATATTTTATTATATTTGTCATTATTTTGGGTTGCATTGCAACCCGCCTGAAAAAAAAAATTATAAAACAAGATAGAAGAATAAAATAATTTTAAAATGCCTATTTTAGTCCACTCTTTTTTTTAAAAAAAAAATTATAATTTTATCATGTTAGAATTTTGTAACATAATATTCACCCACCTTATAACTATTTTAATCTTATAACTATTTTAGTCAATTTATGTGGCTCTCAATTCATGCTCACTTTAAGTACAATCATATTTGAAATCACACTATCTCTTTGTTAATCAAGAAAAATAACAATAAGATTCAAAAACAAAAATTTTAAAAGTTAAATAAAAAAAAATTAAATATCAAGATACAAAGAACTAAAATAAAAAATTAAATAGGGATAAAAAATAAATTCTAATATTTTTTTTTATAATTATTGAATAATATAATATAGTTTTAGAAATGCATAGTTAATGGTGTATATGAATGGCTTAATGTATCAAATCACCATATACGTTATATTAATTTAATTATTTATGTGAATATTACCTTTAAAAAATGCTCTCTTTTTTTTTATATATATAAAAAAACCTTTAAAAAAATGTTCATTGAACTTTGTTAATGAAGCTTGATTTATGATGTCACGTTTTGTTTGTTATGGTGCAATAATTATTCAATAATTATAGAAAAATGAATATTAAAATTTGGACTAGTAAAATAGTACAACATTTGGCTAAATTATATAACTATAATATTAAAATATGCTATTTATTGAAAGTTCACGTTTAATAATTTTAAGTTCCAAAAACCTAGACATTTCATGTCTATTATCACCATATTTGAGCCATTATATTATTATCATATTACATAATATATATTTTTTGAAAAAATCAGTATTAAAAAACTAGCTAGATTACCTGGAGTTTTTGTACGGATGACCCACCCTTCGAGGTGTAAATTTTTTTTGAGCTTTCCTTGAAATTTTATGTTTTTTGGCCTTCTCTTGTAATAAGCAAGTATCTTCTCCTGGTAAAAAGTCTTTTGTATCCTTCTCTTATTCCGATGGAGCCATAGTTGTCTTCTCGTGATCGTGTTCAGTGAACGGTACTATAGACTTTGTGCACTTGCTTAGAATGTCAAAAAACATAAATTTTAAAAAATCGGATTAAAAAATCTCACAACCCTAAAGGGTGGATCATCTGTACAAAAACTCCTCGATTACCTTGTTGATGCAAGTTTGAGCCTATCTATAAATTTAAAAGTCACTCGGTATTCTAACCTACAATGATAATCAAAACGATGTAATTGGTCGTGCAACCGAGATCGTTTCCTTTTAATGTCGGTCATTAACCAGTTTTTGTTCTTAGTGTGTCATTACTTTTATCTTATTTACTATATAATGGGGAAGCTCTTAGTATTAAAAAACTTTTGTTCTCGGATGGTAGGGTTAGGTTTCCTTTTCTTTTATCCAAACTTTTGTATTCTTAATTAGTTGGGGTTGAAATTGAAATATTTTCATGTCATGACTAGTTGGTGTTCAAATTGACTAGTTGGTCAACTTGTTAATATTTGAATGGTCTCGTTATCAAATTGTGAGGTACATCTTTTAGATGAACTCTAATATAAAAAATTGTGATCTAAGCATTAAAAATCAATTCAGATATGGAGATCCAACTTTTTCAGATGTTTGTATTTTAATTCATTCAAATTTAAATATGTTTGCAGATGTTGATTAAATTGTGGAAAGTTAGGCTTCTATGCGCGCACTCATGTCATCGAGTCAAAATATCTCAATTGAGAGCCCCAAGAGAGTTTCGTATAGATATGTTTGCAAGATCTTGATTCTCAAGAGAGTTTCGTATAGATATGTACTTTGCAAGATCTTGATTAAATTGTGGAAAAAGTTGGGCTTCTTTACCCGCACTCATGTTATGGTGTCAAAATATCTCAATCGAGTGTCGCAAGAGAGTTTTGTGCAGATTCAGATTCCGTACCCTAAATTTTAGGAGAGACTTATACTTGATGTCTTAACCAATTAAATTGGGTTGAAGTTAGTGTATTAGATTCAATTATATTTGTACATTTTATTTTTTTAATTCTATAATTGTGTCATGGATAATCATAAGGTTTAAATCATACCATTTAGTCCTTTTTAGCCCTTAACTTTCTAATATTCTATTTTAGTGTCTAATTTGGCATACAAAATTATCATAATAATAATAAAAAAAATCGTTAAGAATTTTAACAAATACTTAACTTCACTTGAAAACTTACTATATATTTAACTTGCGTGGCTGAAAGATTTCAGGTAGATAACTTTGCAATGGTACTTGACAAGCTATATTTTAAGGCAACCATGATGATAGTTTGTGGCAGATCTAGAACTTTAAGTCGCTAAAATAAAATTAATCATAAAAATTAGGAGGTTGAGGACTTGAACCAGGAGCTAGACATACATTTACCACCAAATCAGGACACTAATTTAAAATTTTTACCACCAATTATATACAAATTAAGTATATTGTCATATAGTTATATGAATTGTCATAGTTGGGGGAGAGGGACTCGAGCCTCCTGGGCCTAAGTAAAATTCACCTCTAAACATACCTCAAATGACATAGTGTATGAACTATTGACCAATAAGTTAGACTAATATTTTAATTTTTTAAGTAATAAACTAATAAATAAATTCACAAATTTTTAGGGGGTGTTTGGCCCACAGGCTTGTTGTTGTTGGAGAAGGGGTTGGGAGGAGAAGTTAACTCCGTGTTTGGCCACAATACTTGTTGAACTCGGATAAAAAATATCAACTCCCCAAACTTCAACAGTAATTACTATTCAACTCTCTACACTTCTACATTAATTACTATTCAACTCTGTCTCATTTTACAAGTCAACACATTTCTCTCTCATTTTCTCTCTCTCTCACTCCTTTCCACAATATAAAAATGTAATTTAAACAAAATGGGTAAAATGACTAAAAATGCAATTCACCGTATTTTTATTATTTTAAATATAAATTAAGTTGTTCAATCAAAATTGATACTTAAAATCAAATTCAAACGATAGTATTCTTATAATGAAGAGAAATAAAAACATCAGCTTATTTGGGTCCGTTTAAATTAATGAATTAAAATCTTTCAAATTCACATGTAATATTTAATTCACTATTGTACGACTCTCTTTTATTTCAAAATTATGTAAATAAAATGAATAATTAATGTGAGTGATATTGAAAAAAGAATGTGAAGTATTGTGGACAAAACTATTTTTGTTATCTTCAAAGAAATTTGTGAAGAATACATAAAATAAAAAGCAAAAAAAAAAAATTCTTAAAATTTATTGGAAGAAAAATCCTTAACAATTAAATTATAGAAAATTATAGAAAAACATTGTACAAAAAAATAGCTAAAATAAACCGTCATAGTTGAGATGTTGATTTCTGAGATAACAATTAAATTATAGAAAATTATAGAAAAACATTGTACAAAAAAATAGCTAAAATAAACCGTCATAGTTGAGATGTTGATTTCTGAGTGCAGTGAATTTATATGGAATGACAAGTTTAGAAGGGTGGAGGCGGAGAAAGATATGTTTGACACGATAAGACTATATTTTTTTTTTTTTTTTTGAGTACATTGGGGGTAGGGGGATTCGAACCACAGACCTCTCGGTCATGAACACATACATGTGCCAACTGAGCCATGCTCGCTTTGACAATTAGAATTCATAAAATTAAAGAGGAGTCATAACCAAAATGAATATATATAATTTTTAAAAAACATTTGTAAATGATAGATAAAATAAAAATAAAAAATTTCATTTTTAAAAATTACTGAAATTGGAAGAAGTCCTTTATAATAAAATTTTGAACAAAAAAAAAACTGTGCATAAAAAAATAGCTAAAATAATTCAGAACTCCAGATTCAATAATTCCCTAAAATAATTCAGAACAACAAATTCAACCACTTCTTGTCTAAAACACACCACAGATTTCAGAACTACAGACTAAACAACTCTCCTGCCTTAAACACATATTTCAGAACTCTCCAACAAAATAACTCTCCAAACTAAACAACTCTAACTCTTCTAACTCCTTAGGCCAAACGCCCCTTAGTAGTATGTTTTACCTAAGTGAATTTATGGTTGGACTATAATCTATATTAATTAAATAAGCATCAAACAAACATATAAATTGCACAATGTAAAAACTCATATATCATTAATATATGTACACCAGGGAGGAATATCAGAATTCAGATATGTTGTATAAATAAAAGTGATTTACTTTACATAGTATATTAGTAGTATAGTTTTAAGAATGATACAGAATGTTACATATATATAATATAATAGTGATATATTGTGATATAATGGAAAATATATTTTTCTCTTTAAATTTTGAAAATGTTAAATTTAGAGTTTTTATTTGGTGTATAAATTTTAAAATGTTATATTTTTATCTTTAAAATTTTGAGTTTGAGCTTTTATTTAGGTTTTAAATTTCAAAATTTTATACTTTTATCCACAATCTTTTTTTAATGCTCATTTTTAATCTTTGATTAACTTTCAGTTAATTAATTTAAAATAATTATGATATGATTAATAGTGACCAAAAAAAAAATTAGGTGAAAACTAATTTAACTAATTAATTTAGTTATATCTATTTTAATTCTTTTTCCCTAAAAAAATAATTATTTTAAATTAATTAAATAAAAATGAACAATAAATAAAAATTAAAAAAAAAAAAAAAAAAATGAGTCTCATGAAAACTGGGTGTTTTTTAATAATATTGTATTTTTTAAAACTTTTTATAAAAATATTATAGATTTGAAACTATTTTTAAAAATATTGTTGTTTTAAATGAAGAAGACCTCACGATCTTGCTCCACGTGGATAAAGGTAGACGATCTTGCTTGGAGGTATGGTTGGAAAAAGGTTCAATTTGATACCTTGTTTAACTATTTTTGGAATTGTGTCTGAAAAGATAAAGACCATCGAAATTGGACTATCTAGTTTTACAAATTTCAGAACTGGATATTCTTTTAAGAAGTGCATTCAAAAATTGATATATTCTTAACCAGATATTCAAAAAATTCGAAAAAGGTACGGTTGAAAATCTAACCCAGGAAACTTCAATTTGGTATATTGTTTCACTATTTGTAGAGTTGTGTATTAAAAGATACAGATCGTCGAAGTTTAGCTACAATTTTGAAGTTTTTAGTCATATCTTCAGTTTTGGGTTTAGTGAAGCTTTCATAACTTTGACGATATATATATTTCGATACACAACTCCAAAAATAGTGAAACTAGGTATCATGAAGCTCCCTGTGTTAGCTTTCCAACAGTACCTTTTTTCGAAGTTTTTGAATATCTGGGTAAAAAGATATCAATTTTGGAATGCACTCCTCAAAAGAATCTCCAGTTCTAAAATTTGCAGAATTATAGTCCAACTTCGATGGTCTTTATCTTTAAATACACAACTTCAAAAATAATGAAACTAGGTATCAAATTGAAGCTCTTTCGGTAAGCTTTCCAACCATACCTTTTTTGAAAATTTTGAATATCTGGTTAAAACGATATCAAATTTTTAATAAAATAAACGTATGTGACGATGAAGGTCGTCTTTCTCCATCCATGTGGAGCAAGATCGTCTTTTCACCATAATCCACACGTGTAGCAAGATCGTGAGGTCGTCTTTTGAAAAGAGTCTCTATTTAAAACAACAATATTTTTAAAAAATAGTTTTAAACTTACAATATTTTTATAAAATGTTTAAAAAAAAATAATATTATTAAAAAATAGCCATGAAAATTCATGTATTAAAGTGAGATTTTTTATATTAATAATGTTCTTTAAATAAATTATTACAAAAATAAGGTAGTTTTCAAAGTATTTACAAAAATAGGGTACCTAAATCGTGTATCATGGACACAATTTCCCTAAATCGTGTCCATGGTACACAATTTAGGGGTAACTCGTGTACCATGTACACGAGTTATGATTTGCCACGTCATATGTAACTCGTGTCCATGGTACACGACTTAGGTTGACACGTCATGTAAATCGTGTCCATGGTACACGAGTTACTTCCTAAATCATGTACCATGGACACGAGTTACTTTCTAAATTGTGTACCATGGACACGATTTAGAAAAATCGTGTCCATGGTACACGATTTAGGTACCCTAATTTTGTAAATACTTTCCAAACTATCATATTTCTATAATAAGTTATTTAAAGTATATTATTAATATAAAAAATCAATTAAAGTGAAAATAAAAATGTAACACTTTAAAATTTAAATATGAAAGGAAAACTATAAACAAAACTCGACCAAAAAAAATATTTTTCTCAAAAACTTGTCAGCAAAATTCCTTTTTCTTTTAATAAATCTGCAAATATGGCTATTGGCCCATTATAATTTTTATTTTTTAAACACCATTATAATTTTGGGCTGGTTGCACAAATAGCAATCAGGCTCAAACTAATTGCAAATTTAGCAAACTTTAAAATGTTTTGCAAATATGGCAAAAAAACCCGTTTCTATCACTGATAGACTTTATTATATCACTGATAGACTTCTATTAGTGATAGACTATTATCTCTGATAGACTATTATCACTGACAAAAATCTATAAAAAGCTGAGGTGATCAGCGATAGACTTCTATCAGTCATAAGATATCAGCGATAGAAATTGCTATATCCGCAAAATTTTTAAAAACATGCTATATTTGCAAACAATAAGTTTTAAATTGTCATTTACTACAATTTCCCTATAATTTTTCCAAAATAAATTAACTAAGAAATCATAATAGACACATAATGAATACAGGCTAGAAGTAATTAAATAAATAAAGACATGAAAAAAAGTAATTTTTTTAAAAATAGCAATAAAATAAAATAAAATATGGAGAGGGCCCTAGTTCCAAAGCATGCTATATAAATAACCACAAAATCACTTTTAAACATCAAAGTCCTCTCTTCTCTTCGCTTCTCCCAAAAAGCACTTATCGTCTTCTTCTTCCTTCCTCTCTCTCTCTCTCAGTCCCTCAGCTCAAAAGGACTCAGAGCCATACCATTAAATAACTATCTCAAATCCTTCTTCTTCTACAATGGTCGACGTCGACCGGAGAATGACTGGCCTAAACCCGGCCCACCTCGCCGGCCTCCGCCGTCTCTCCGCCAGAGCCGCCGCCGCCTCCTCCGCCCCCCTCCGCAACGGCCTCCTCTCCTTCTCCTCCCTCGCCGATAAAGTCCTCACCCATCTCCGAAACTCCGGCGTCGACGTCCAACCCGGTCTCTCCGACGCTGAATTCGCCCGGGCCGAGGCCGAGTTCCGCTTCGCCTTTCCTCCCGATCTCCGGGCGGTCCTCTCCGCCGGCCTCCCCGTCGGCCCCGGATTCCCCGACTGGCGTTCCGCCGGCGCCCGACTCCATCTCCGGTCATCTCTCGACCTCCCAATCGCCGCAATTTCCTTCCAAATCGCTAAGAACACTCTCTGGTCTCGAAATTGGGGCCCCAGACCGGCGGAACCGGAAAAAGCCTTACGAATGGCGAGAAATTCGCTTAAACGAGCCCCTGTTTTGATCCCGATTTTCAACCATTGCTACATTCCTTGCAATCCCCCCTTGGCCGGAAACCCAATTTTCTTTGTTGACGAGAGTCGGGTTCTTTGCTGTGGGTTCGACTTGTCCGATTTCTTCGAACGGGAGTCTCTGTTCCGATGCTCTGTTTCTGGTTCGGATTCGGATTCGGATCCTCTGTTTTTGAAACAAAGGTCCGTTGGATCGTCGACGAATTCATCACGGCGGAGCGTGGATTCGGGGGTAGTGAAAACGCCAAGGTGGGTCGAGTTTTGGAGCGACGCCGCCATGGATCGGCGCCGGAGAAACTCCTCGTCGTCGTCAAATTCGTCGCCGGATCGATTCTTCGAGATGCCGAGATCCGAAATCCCGACGTGGGTCGGGAAGTATATTGGGGAATTGGGATCGGTTCTGAGGACCGGCGGGTGGAGTGAATCGGAGGTGGCGGAGATGGTGGAGGTTTCGGCGGAGGGATTCTTCGACGGCGAGATGGTTATGTTGGATAATCAGGCGGTTTTGGATGCTCTGCTTTTGAAAGTGGACCGGTTTTCCGGTTCGTTGCGGCGGGCCGGGTGGAGCTCCGAGGAGGTTTCTGAGGCGTTTGGGTTCGATTTTCGGCCGGAGAAGGAGAGGAAACCGGCTAAGAAGCTATCGGCAGAACTGGTGGAGCGAATTGGGAAACTGGCTGAGTCGGTTTCCCGGTCATGATACATGATTGTATTTTACTTTTTTTTTTTTTTTTTTTTTTAATATATATATTTTCGAACTTTAAGGTATTGGGTTATGTTTTTTTTTCTCTTCCTCGTTTTAGGTAAAAGGGAAAAAAAAGAAAAGAGGTATATGGAAATACGAGTTTGTACTATTTTATGAACAAAGTTATAAAGAAGGAAGGATAAAGATTTACATCATTTATTTATTTATTATTATTATTATTATTATTTTTTTTTTTATTTTTTTATTTTTTTTTTTTGAGAAAATGGTGGTTTATTTCTAAAAGGTTAGTGTACACTATTAAATTTGTCAATATTTTGGTGTGATTGGTGAATGAAGTCCAAACCTACCCTTTTTCATCTAGACTAATTAGAAAGACGAACATTTTGGTCGTAATTCATAAATCACAAGAACAAAGAAAATATTTTCAAATAAAAACTGTCATGGCTCAATCTATTTCATGTTTTCTCTTCCATTTTCTTGCTTTATTTTCATTCTAATCATAGACCTTCATACAAAGTGCTTACAAATCGGGTGCTAATTAATGTGTAAGTCCATTGATTAGAAAACCCTATAAACTAATTTTGGGGTGAAAGTTTATCAAACATTTTTAGCTCTAAACTAAATTAGTGAGTTCTCCCCTCACTATCTCGTCTAAACTTAAAATAGACTTTTGAAATTTTCTCTCTCTAGTCTTTAACTTGTTTTGCAATCCGACAATCAATTTGAATCTTAAGAATTCTAATATAAAATGGTTTGAAATACATACAATTGATTCATTCATCCACTTGAACAACTCATTTTCAACTTGTTACTTTGAGAACACAAAATGGAATTATCCTTTACTTTTACCTTAAGTTAACCTAACCATATTGAAAAGAATGTCAATTCTTCATAGAAAAAATGCACCACTACAAAAGCATGAGATTGAAAGAATGAATTCTAGTTTACATAGAAAGTGATCTCATCTATTCTCACAGAAAAATTTGTAAAATGATCATGATATGAAACAAATAAGCATAAATTATGTTATTCATTTATCGGTTACATGAAGATTGAAAAAATAACTCTAATTTATATGGAAAGTGAAAAAAAAAATTGTGAAATGGAATAATTGACGTATTTTAAATTGTGAAATTGGAAAGTGATCAAACAAATCTTTAATTATATTCTGGAAATGGAAAAGTAATGGAATAATTGACGTAATTAAAATGTAATTAATAATTAGAAGATGTATAAATTTGGTGGGTTTTATTATGTTGAAACTTGAAACGACAACATTGTTTTGCTGAAAGGGGTGAGGTTTCAAAACTAGTAGTACTACGTACACCCGCACGTGTGTACTGTGCTTTGAGATTCACGCGCCACACGCCACGATGCCGCGTTGTTCTCAATTGTCATTACATTACAAACATTTCCGTATTTATATTCTAAAATACAAACAAAAACAAAAAACAAAATTAAAGATAATAAGGGTGCCTTTGGTTAAGTTAGGTTGGAAATCCGAAAACACAAAATTAAAAAAAAAGAGAGGTTAATGAAAATAAAGCTATATTTGATGTTTTTAAATATATGTTTAGTAGCAAATATAAAAATTGAATCTCAATTTAACTTAATTTTATAAAGGTGGCCAACATGAGCATAGTTCAACCGACATAATGTATGAACGATGAGCAAGAGGTCTCAAGTTTGAATTCACTCCCCACATGTTGTCAAAGAAAAGAAAAAAATTACAAAGGTGTTTGATAAGATTTTTATAAACCATCAAACTAGTTATACTTACCAACTAAATATTAGTTTGAACATAAACTAGTATTAGCGTTGTTGATGCAAGATTTTGGACCACCTTGCTCCTCCGTTGCCTTCGTCGCCAACGAGGATGACGGTGTACCTGCAAGAGGAGAGAGAGCATCATCTTGCACTGGTAGGCTAGGCCCACGGGCCTCCGATGCCTAAGTCAGAGAGGTCTGAGCGTAGGTAGGAGTAGTTAGAGGGTGTTCAAGTAGAGTTACCCGTCCCCTTTCCCGGATGAATAAAAAGGGTATTTATGGGTAATTTAGGGTAGAGAGGTAATTTTTTAAAGAATTTAGAAGAAAAGGGTTGTTCTAAACTAATTTAGAAAAACAAGGTCTTTTTTTTTGTCGTTAGTGGGGATGCGCGGGTTCAACTTGCACATCCACAAAAAGTCGGCCCACCTAACCAAACGTTGTTAAGATTTTTTTTGCTTTTTTTTGGGCGTTCCTTTCCCTCTCAATCCCCGCCTCGTTCAATTCTCTCTTTTATTTAATTTTCTTCTTCCCCAATCCATGAACCTATATCATTTTATTAATACATTTTACTTCTACTTTCTTCACTCTTCTCCTTCTCTTAAATTGCAATAGAAATTTCTTCGATTACAATTTCCATCGCCGTCGGCCGCCCATTTTCCTCTTCTTCCTCCTTCTCGGCTTCGATTCCGGCATTAATAATCGCCAAGTTTCATCGTTGTCGGCCGTCCACTTTCCTCTTCTTCTCCTCCTCGGCTTCGATTCTGGCATTAATAACAACAATCTCGTCGCAACTCCTACTTTAGAGAAAACCCGAGCAAATTCAGGACAAATAAATGTGAGATTCTTAATAATGGAATAAACGCCTCTTCCACTCACAAGAGCTCCATTTACAGGGATGTCACTATATTTTTTCTTTCTTTCTGAAATTATTGTTTTCGAATAGAAATCAACACTTATGGACTGGTCAGCCGCGCATCAATGAAAAAAGAGTTCATGGAATAACATTACGGAAGGTAAGGTGAAGAAATTAAAACATCCTCTCAATTAATTTCGAAAATCAAAAGTTTAAATTAATTGAGAGATCTCAAGATTTTTTTGTTTATTCGATTTATTTATTTTATTTAAGCCCATATTTCATTTTCCTCTCCTTCCTCTTTCCCAATCTAAAAACTCACAATCCTACCACAAAAAAATTGCGTGAATTTTCGACTACCGACAAAAAAAAAATTGGAGTCTATCCCACCACCAAATCACCCGATCTCCTGATTTGTAATTGAGACCGAAAAATATGGTTGTTTGGATTTTATCCTTGGCTGCACACACAACAACAACAAAATTAAAAAAAAAAACAAACAAAAAAAAAATATCTTTAACAACGTTTGGGTAGGTGGGCCCACTTTCTGTGGATGTGCAGGTTGAACCCAGACATTTCCACTAACGACAAAAAAAGACCATTTTTTTTCTAAATTAGTTTAGAACAACCATTTTCTTATAATTTCTTTCAAAAATCACCCCTCTACCCTAAATTACCCGGTATTTATAGTGGAGAAGAGTTCTTCGTGTCTGCCCGGTTCGTTGGCCTTCGGACGAACGCCTGGACCGGAGCGGGCGACGTAGGTCAATCGGGGTTGGGCCCACGCGCCTGGTGATGATTGTTGTACCCGTCGTTCCCCGATTCCCAAGAGGGTTGGGGGGGCCTGCGGTGTCGTCTCCTAGTCAGTTGTGGCAGACTGTCACGTTTGTCACATCTCGTATCAACCGAGGAATGACGTCGGCCAGCCTTAGTCAGCTGTGGTCTGCGTCGCCCACCGAAGTTCCAGGGTCGACCTTGAGTGGGTAAATCTTCTGGAACCCAGGTGTGATGGCCCCCACTTCCTGAGAGGGGCATGACGTCAACGAGTGACGTGAGGCTGAAGTTGCCCGTAACAAACGTTAGTCAAAGATCCCTTATGTAAATAACGTTAGTCAAAGATACGCGAAAATGACTCAAATATTTAGATGTGATGACTTAAGCATGCATCGGACAATATTTGACAAAGTTTCATATGGGTGCTAATTTTTTGTCCTAGGTTCTGCAGCAAAAGTAGTCAAGAAGAGACTGAAAAGCTAGATTCACACAACAAAACAGTTTAATTAAGCCGGAATTGGTAAAAATAATGGGTGGGAAAATGAAGTATTTCCCTCAAACTTTTCATGAAAATATGTAAGAAAAGAAAAGCAAAACCCTACATGAAAGGGATTGATGTATTCTTTTGAGAAACCAATCTGAGAGAGAGGCATAGGGACAATAGGAAAGTAGAGTGACTGTTTCTTTCTACGATCTTCTTTTTTTTTCAAAAATGTTGGAATTTGAGAAAGATTTAGGTTTGAGGGTAAATATAAAATAATTAACTGACACACAAACCTCGGCTCTGTTCATGTTTTTACAGACACAACAACGAGGAGCTGCAGCTCTCTGGATTCTCTCTCTTTCAAAATATATTCCTTTCTATTTCATGATACTTCCTCATTTTGGTTTAATTTCATCATTTTCATTCACTTGCTATGAGTTTTTTGTATTGGTTTTTCTTGACCTAATATCTTAATCTTGACCTATCTTGTGTGATCATTGTGTTGATGATCTCGTTTCGTATAGTGGTTCGCGATTTCAATCAATTTTTCGGGCCACATTATGACACTATAATATGATATTGTTTGAACATTGCCATGACAGATTCGAGATGCTTTAGAGCATATATAGGCTCTGATTATATTTGATTTATGATTGACTCGAAATATTTTTATTTAGACGTAATTAGCCCTCTCTTGCGTAAATATGATAGCAATTGTGACGAAGAATTGCAAAATATGACCCGAATTGCAAAAGGTTTGCCAAAAATGACTTGAAATTGAAATTTTATCGTTTCTGACCTCAATTTGACAACTGACGTTATTGTTCATTTTTTACCGGTTATGAAATTCCGTCTGTACCATTTCCTTTTAAAAAACCCCAAAGTGGTCTCTCTCGGCCACTCTCTTCGTTTTTTCCGTTTCATCTTCGCTTCGTCGGGTGAAATTGTTCAAATGGTTCAAAAAAAAATATTCTCAGCTCTAATAATTTTTTATAAATAAAAATATATTTTACAGATTTGGTCGAACAAATTCATCCTAAAATTTTATCGACCAACAAAAATATGATAGAACAAATAAATCCTAGAATTTTATCAACTAACAAATATAGGTCAAGATTCCTTCCCGATAAATAAAAAAATAAAAATAAAAAATAAAAAATTGCACCATCGTGCAATTCCAGCCACGATCTCAACCCTGAAATTGTACGATCGTCGCTTCAAATTACACGATCGTCCAATTTTTATTTATTTTTAATCCCAAAATTGCATGATCGTACAATTCATGTCACGATCCCAACCACAAAATTGCACGATCGTGCAATTTTTTTTTTCAACCATGATTAAAAAACATTGCACGATCGTGCAATTTCGTGGCTGAGATCGTGCAATTTGAAACTCTTTTTTTTTTATACTTTTCTTCACGTGATGGCAGATAAAATCAACTTTCCCGTAGAATTTTGGCCCAAATCAACACCTTCGAAATCTCCTCCTCCTGAAAAAGTTCTTAATACCATGTGAGAATGATGAATGAGAGGTCATTAACCTTCAAAGTACATGTGAGAATGATGAATGAGAGGTCCTTAACCTTGAGAGGGTGAGAGAGAGGATGAAAGAGATATTTTCAAAACTTGATGAATTTTTTTTTCTTAACATTCAAAGGGTGAGGGAGTAAATTTTTCTTCTTCTTAATAGTGAGGGTGAGGGAGTGGCAGTGAACACATAGAAGGGAGAAGGAAGAAGAGGGAGAGATGAGAGAAGATCTTGTGTTTAATGCGGGACAGAGACGAAATTTCACACTCAACCTAAAGTGAACGGTAACGTCCGGTCAAATTGAGGTCAGAAACGATATAATTTCAATTTCAGGTCATTTTTGACAAATCTTTTACAATCCGAATTAGATTTTGCAATTCCGTGTAGTTTAGTTTGGTTTGAACTATTTTTTATTGACCAATTTGATTTTTTCAAATACAAAATTGAAATATACTTGGTTGGTTGGATATAGTAGATTTTGTTAGTCTTGATTCCGTCAATAAGTTTTTGAGGTATTTATACTAGTTTTTGAGGTATTTGTTAAAACCATTATTATTCAAATCTAAAATTTTACGAATCCAAAATTCAAAGACTCAAAGTGTAAAACGTATTATTAAAGTGACACATCGTCAACTATATAGAACAGTACACACCGGAATCATAAAGTTGGAGGACAAAATTTGCAGTTAAACCTTTATTTATATATATATTTCAATTTTCAACAAATGTGTGCGGATCAAAATCAAACTTTAGTCAATGTAAAGGTACATTGTTATCTATTGACAACATTAGATTTATATTCATAGTAATACTATCTTCAACTATATGTTAAAGAAAATTCTATCCATTATTAGGTTAAAAAAATATATTTTTGATGAACCTTCAATGAAAATAATAATTTAGTCCATTCACTTTCCGTGTAGTTTCAATTTTGTAACAACTTACCCATACCGTGAAAATTTCCGACAGAATTAAATGTATTTTTTTTTATAGAACGACTTAGTATTTGTAGTTTATAACCACATTGAATCCCTAATTAATCAGTTTTTTCAATCTACATATTAAGAAATCTTATTAAATCTTAGTAATAATTTTAATGATAGAGACTAAATCGTTACAAATTGTAAAGTTATAGGTACTAAATTGTTACCGATTAAAGTTAAGGGAACTAAATTCTTACTTTCATGAAAGTTTTAGGACCAAAAGGGTTTATTAACCAAAATTGTTGACTTTTAATTAAATTTATTAAACTTTAATTTTTAGTATAATAAAATAAAGTGTAACTACACAAATGGACCTAAAGTAGGGTTTACTTATAAATTTTTTGATATAATTTTAATTTACAATTATGTCAGGTGAGTCCCATTTGAAAATGACACACTTGGTCAAAATTGAATGATATATCTTTCTTCGATGGAGGATCGGTAACGGTCTGAGTGTGGTGGTTGGTGAAGATCCGTGGCTTCCACGGGAGGGCTTCCATTTCCCTTCCGATATTCCTAATAATGTCCGTGATGGCTTAGTTGCGAATTTGATTACAAGGGATAACAATTGGAATGTCCAATTGATTCGCCTTTTGTTTTCAAAAGATGTCTCTGATTTGATTTTGAACATTCCTCTATCCAAGTTTAAGCCTTCTGACGAGATCATCTGGGCTTTGGATAATAGAGGTATTTTCAAAGTTAAAAGTGCTTACAGGTTGGGGATGGAGATTATGATGCGAGGTGAAGCCTCCCAATCTAAGGTGAAGCCTCCCAATCTAGTCAAACTCATGTTAAGGCAATGTGGAAGAACTTCTGGAAGGTCCAACTACCCTCTAAAATCAAGATGTGCTGCTGGAAGGTGTATCATGACATTATACCGACTAGATCCAACCTTGCCTCCAAAGGACTGCATATCACAAAAGGATGTGTTCTCTGTAACTCTTTTGAGGAAACAACCTCTCACTTGTTTTGGAAATGTAAATTAACAAAACATTTGTGGACTAAGTTTTGGCCTCCTAATTTGTGTTTATTTGGTGTTAACAGGGACAGGTGGACCGAGAAGGATCATTTTGATTGGATGTGGGCTCAGGCGGATGATTCGGCAAGGAAGATTCTGCTCATTGTAGTTTGGAAAATTTGGGAGTATCGGAACAAAATACTTCATGGAGGAGGAAATCCAAACTTACAATCGCTACTGATCTTAATAGAGTCAAGTATCCGAGAACTAGGAGACAAGGTCGAGACGAACCGAGAGTTTCCAACTGAGCAAGTGGCGAATACGATGCTTTTAAGGGATGGTCGATGGATTTGTCCTCCCCGAGGTCATTGGAAACTGAATTGTGATGCGTCTTGGGATACGGCCAAGAAGCGAGGTGCAATTGCATGGGTCATTCGAGACTCAACAGGGTCGGTCATTTCAGCTGGTTATCGATCGTCCAAAGAAGAATGGCCGATAAGTGTTCTTGAAGCTCAAGCTATTTGTGTGGGTCTTGAGTCTATTCCCCAGAGTTGTCCTGATTTTATTCATGTGGAGTCTGATTGCTTACAAGTGATTAAACTCATCCAGGGGTAGAAGAGGACCTCTCAGAAGTGGGTCTTTTTGTTGCTGAAATTCATCGGCAGGTTGCCTCTGGTGCAACTTTTTATTTTGGTCATATTTCTAGGTCTCAGAATCGAGCCGCTCATGTTTTAGCTCGTCATTCTAGTGCGGAGGGGATGACGGCAGAGTGGGGAGGAAGCCCACCTGAGTGGCTTTCCGAAACTTTGTCTTCTGACCTTTTGCTTCTTTAGTTGATGAACTTATCTTTCTTTATTCAAAAAAAAAAAAAAAAAAAAAAAGAAGAAACGAAAAACTGCACAATTAATGTGATTGATGATTGATGATTGACTTTTTAAATCATATCCCAATTTGGTTATTTTCTTTATAGCATTTGATTCCGTTTTAATTTTTAATTTTTTTTGTTTCTTTATTTTTCATTTTCCTTTAGTCGAAAACCACTCCAATTTTTGTTTCAATTCAACATATATACTAAATTTTTAATCGTGTTCTTCAATTGGCAGTCACCATTTCGTCCCATATATATACTAGGGGCAATTACATATATGACAATCTAACACAAAATAATAGAAAATCTAGCAACGATCTACAATATTTGCAAATATGGAAAAATTTATCATTAATATACTCTACTACAAGAATTTTTTGTTTTTCCGACGAATTTTACCCGACGCTTGGACCGGGCGTCAGGTAAAATAGGGTTTACCCGACGCCCGGTCCAGGCGTCGGGTTAGGCCATGATGAGAAGATGGGTTTTTTAGGGCTAAAATTCAGCATTTATCCTCATTTTGTCAGATGCTTCCCCTTCTCTCGCGAAAACGCCGCACAGTCTCTCTCGCCAACGTCTTGAAACGCTGCTGCAGGTCTCCCTCTCTCTCCATCGTCTCCAAACGCCGCCGTAGGTATCTGTTTGTTGTTTGGAAGTTCGATTTTCTTGTATTTATTCGCCAATATCGTCTGATCTTTTCCCTTCTTCTTCATTCATTGGTTAACGAGGTTTTGGTTTCAATTTTCTTGCATTTCTCTCTCACGTTCGCTACGTAAGTTCTTCTTCGCTCTACAAATTCTCAGTTTTATGATTGATTTCGATTTCTAGTTTTTCCTCGCTTATGTACTGCTGCCATTTTCCATGTTGATTTTCTTGAAAATTTTCAATTTATTTTTGTGTTTTTGGACATCTTGATACACTCTTTGTAGCCAAAGAAACTTTCAGCCTTCCTGTAATACTCGAAGGAAAGATGTCTGAATACTTGAGATTGCTTTATGAAACACATTAAGATTAGCGAAGAAGACCTACTTGCTGCAATTGTGTCGTTATTGAAGCTTCTTTGCTTTAGAAAATGTTATCTACACTATAGTCTTGTGCCTTTTCTTTTTCTGATTGCAGAAAATATTTCGGTTTTTTTTAGGTTTATTGTTAAATTTTTGCTTAAGAGCTTGTTCTTTGAAGTGATTATACCGTCATAGGGAAGCTAGGTTTCCTGTTGCTTCTGTTTAGTTTGATGGGCATAGCTAGAACTGAACGATAAAATGAATGAAAAATGACGAATTAACAATTGGATGTGATCAAATGAATGATGGGATTGTGAGTACTGACGAAATATATATATATATATATATATATATATATATATATATATATATATATATATATATATATGGATGTGATAAAATGAATGAGGGTGTTATGTTGAATTGATTCTTTTTTAGAGAAAGTTAGGTAGATTTTCTAGTTACAAGCCGGATGGGTAGAGGATGAGCAATGAAAAAGTCAGAAACAATCAAGTTAATGGCTTATGAACACAGATGAAAGGTAACTTCAAACTACAAAATTAAATCCTCTATTACTGCATACCCCAAAATGATTTTTCCGCTTTTGACCTCAGTCAATGCAAACAATCTCTGCCACTGAGATTTCCATATGGCTTCTTACAATCATTCTTGTTGCTCTCTTATTTATAAGCTATTCATTCAACAGATCCTTTGATTGTGGACCGCTATAATGGAGATAAGAGTGATTGTCGCACCGGTATTGTATGGAACGTCACCAAATGCGTCATCGATGTCAAAATAAACAAGTAGGTTCGTTTTAGTTTTTACTTCCTTTTATCCTTACACTACATCAGTTATAGAAGGAGAAAATAGCAATGATATAGAAATTGAATTAAGATATAAAGAAACAAGTATATTTGATCCTTGAGCTGAAAAGGGTAATTTGAGATTAGTTATATTTGAATCAAGTGTAAACATTAGAAGGCTCTTTGATACGCTTTTTCTAAAGACTTGACACTTTTGTCTTTCTTTTTCACTTTCCTTTTCTCTGCTTGTTCAAAACCACTTTTCCACTTTTAGATTCCACTATCAATAAGTGTAAACATTACATGAATTAGGGTTGGATCTGAATTGCTGTACAAGATTCTCAATCAATTGTTGCAAGTCTTTTATTTCTATTTTTATCACTCTTTTGCTTTGTATTTCCATCTCTGTCAAACATGCAACAATTAATTGAATTTTCTTGTGGTTTATTTGTTTGTCTTAATATTATTGGACTTTTTGCTCTAATACAACTTCTCGATTGCGTGAGAGAACCAATGGACTTCAAGAATCGAGTGTTTTCTTGGTGATATTTCTTTTAATGTCCTAAGCATTTTCTTCATTAATGTTCCACATTCTCTTTATTCATACCCTTAGGCTTCAAGAAATAAAACAGGCAATTAGATGAATAGGGTTGGGATGGGGATTGATGATCTACAATATTCTTGTTATTCATTGCTTATCATTTACTGAATGCAAGTCTTTTTGTACATCTATTTTTATCTTTGTATCACTTCTGATTTGTATTTTGTTCTATATCATAAATTAATTTATTGTAATTTATTTGTGTGTTATATTTTAAATATTAATATTTTTGTTTTGGATTATGTATGAGATCATTAATTGTTTGTTGTTTCTGAAAATTTAGAGAGAATGAAGCAACTACTGTCATTTTCCGTCTTTAGATTTGTCCTCTGAAAATTATATTCTTGTCTTTGAATTTTATTTCTTTTAATTGTTGTTAAATTATTATGGGTAGAGAAGCATTAGAATGTTCTTTGGTCATAAAGATTTGTTTTGTAAGTTTTCGATGAGATGACATTCTTTTGTATTTTTTTTCTTCGTGTAAACTTTCTGGATATTATTCCATGTTGTTGAACTAAAAATTCAAGAACTAAATTGTTACAAACTAAATGTCAGGGACTAAATTGCTGATGGTTCTAGCTTATTGAGCATACACGTTCTTCATTGTTTAGTTGTGCTCTGAGTTTCGGTATCAAAGTTATTTTCTTTAAACTTCCTTCTAGGTTTATATGTCTGCCTAACTTCGATTATCCCAGGACGGTAAACCAGTTTTGTTTATTCTTTGTAACTATTCAAAACAAAGAAGCACAAGGCTGTTTTTGCAGGTAATTAAGTTCATTTTGATTTTTCATATACTTGTAAATGATCATGAGATAGTTTTCTATTGGTTCTCATGGATCTCAAAATAAACAAGTAGGTTAGCTTTGCATTCGTAACTAAATGTTATGTTGAGTTAGTTTTGGTTATATTATATATTGAGACCCATATAGATTACAAGAGCATTTTATTTTGTTCATAGGTTGAGAAAGAGAAATGTTCTTGGTTATCCCGGTGCGCAACCAATTTTTTTTGTTAAAATTTAAACTATAGATGACGGGCACTACCCGTCATTGAAATAAACATATATCCCGACGCGTAAGATGCGTCGGGTAAAAGTAACCCGACGCGGGGCCGCTGCGTCGTATAAATTGGTCTAACCCGACGCGTTGACCATGCGTCGGGTTAGGCACTTTATCTGCTCTCTTCCGACTTTTCGTATTCCGACTCTCTATGCCGACACATGTATGTGTCGGGTTAACGTTTACCCGACGCATATGGCTTCTATTCCGACGCTTCTGTGCGTCGGGATAGCCATAAATTCTTGTAGTCTAAAAATAGTCTATCGGTGATAGAGGTCTATCACTGATAGTCTATAAAAATGGTCTAAGTCTATAGCGTCAATCATTGATAGACTAAAAAAAAAAAAAAAAAAAAAAAAAAAAAAAAAAAAAAAAAAAAAAAAAATATTTACAAAAATTTTAAATGTTATATATTTGCAAATAAGAAAAGTGAAATAGTCACCCATGCAATTTCCCTATATCCTATGTTTTTATGTATTAATTCAACATATGTACCCTGTTTATATATATTAATTCAACATATATACCTTATTTATATATACCTCAAATATATATATATATATATATATATATATATATATATTAATCTAACATATATACTCAATTTTGTTCACTTTAAATTATATATTTCATATTATTAAATATATCACACATCTATGAAATAAAAAAAAAACATTAAATAAAAAACGAATATATACCTCATATTATTAAATTTAATATAGAATGAAATAATAATAGTCGAGCGTGGCTCAACTGGCATATGTATGTTCCTGCACAATCATTGGAGTGTGGGTTTGTTCCTCGATTTCTCTCTATATCAGAAGGTTTCATCAGAATTCTGTCATATTTCGAATCATCGTCGCTCGCTAGCCAGAGAACACGATGTCGATGCCGCGCAGCCTCTGGAGGCATGTCAGTGATGCTTGTACTTACACCACTAGTGTTGCAAGCATCGGCATTCTCTCGTCGGTCGGAGGGCGTGGGTCGTCGTCGCCGATCGTTCTCTGTTGTGGGAGAGTGGGAGATTTGGCCCGGGAAAGATATGTAGGAGAGAGATTTTATGATTTGTTTAGAGTTTTTGGAGAGGGAGAATGAGAGAGATTTTAGGGTTTGTATAAAAATGTTTTAAGAGAAAAAAGAATTGACCAATTAGATTTAATTTAATAGATGCAAGTGTATTGTGGTAAGAAAAAAAATAATAAACACATCAAATCCTAGAAAATCTTAAAAATAATAAATAAATTTATAATGATTTTTTTTAAAACAAAATATGCCATGAAATGTAAGTTAACCCATTTGACACAATATCTTTAATAAAACTAAAATTAAAGTTTTATAAGTGTCAATGAACCAAGGTTTTTAAAATTAGGAGTTTGACATCTTCATTTTCATTATATATCATAGAAAAATCGACAAAAATATAAAATAAAAAAAAAAAAAAAATATCACTAAATATTAGTAATAAAAAAAAATAAAACTTATTTAAAAATGGTAAAAATACTTATTTGTTGACTTAAATATTTTTTATTCATATCCTATATTTAAAAAACAAATCACAAATTTTCACAAATATTCAGTAACATCCACATTTTATCGAAATTCCCATAAAATTAATACTTAGACATTTTTCCGGACATTGACACTAAAATCTCTCTCCTACATATTAGGGGTCGTTTGGTTGGCGTCTTTGAGGGTGGGAATCAGGATGGGAATGGCTTTCTGATGGTCATTCTCACGTTTGGTTGGCGTCTTTGCATTTATGCCCGGGCATAGCTGTAGCCCAAGCATCAAAAGTATGGCTTTCTGATGCCCTCCGTTTTAGGTCACTTTCTACGAAAGCCATGGTGATGCCTTGTCCAAGTATGTCTTTTTCTTCTCATTTTTTTTTAAATCTTCTTCTTCATTCTTTTTTTTAACAACGTTTCTTCTCCCAAGTTTTTTCTTTTTCTTTTTTTTTAAATCAATTTCAAACTCTAATTTCAAGTTTGTGTATTTTTTTCTTCTTTTTTTTTGGTTAAATTCATTCCAATCTCTGAGAGCTCTATGTAATTATTATTATTATTATTTTTTTTTTTTTTGTTAAATCGATTTCAATAGCTTCTTGATTTAAGATGTGCGATAGCTATGTTTAGTAATCGATGATAGATTATATTTGATTTTTGAATTATATAACTTTTATTATTAGTTCTTCAATTTTATTATTGTATTAATTAATTAATTAAAATTAAAAATTTGTATAATTTTAAATACCTTTTGTTGAACATAATTATTAAGATTTGTTGTTAAATAAAATAAACAACAATTAATTATTTAAAATTTATTTACAAATCTGATGACATTCTCAGACAGCACCAAACACAAACATCATTTATTCCACGGAAATTTGATGACATTCCCATGCAACACCAAACACAGACATCATTGATTTCCAGACATCTTATTCTCAGACATCTCATTCCCAGGCGTCTTCTATTTCCAGGCATCTGCAAATCCTCAAACCAAACGGCCCCTAAGAACATTGCAATGAACCAGGAGAGGAGGAAATAAGAGAATGTAATTTTATAACTAGCAATAGCATTGCTTACTCATGATGCCTTTTGTTTTCAACCTTTTACAATCACATTTTGAATCCGAGTTAAATTATATATAAAAAAAATAACATATTTTTAGGAGGGAAATTATAACCGATGTCAATTCAGAGTAAAATAATTAAAAATATAGTACTTTTTTAAAAAATTTGCGGATATGGCAATTTCTATCACTGATAGTATGGTCTATCGTTGATAGAAGTTTATCGCTGCTAAAAGTCTATCGCTGATAGTAGTCTTTTTTATAGAATTTTGTCAGTGATAATAGTCTATCAATGATACAAGTCTATTACTGATAGATGTCTATCAGTAATAGTCATAAAGTCTATCAGTGATAGCCACTGATTTTTTTTGACATATTTGCAAAAAAAATTAAACTTTACTAAATCTGTAATTATTTTGGGTCTGATTGCTGTTTGTGCAACCATCTCTTTTTAGAAACTATTTTTCTTTTAGTTTTTAAAATTTGGGTGAGATTTCTATAAAGGTTTCTAAAAAAAATAAAAAATTAGATTTATGTAAAAAAATAAGAGAATAATTATTAAATGGTCCCTATAAATTGTAAAATTATTTCAAAATAATTTTACAAGAAGATTATATATAACCTAAGTGCTCAATAATGTGCTTTTTGTTTCTTATTTTTAAATAGGATTGATTGTATAAATAACAATCCGGTCCAAGTCTAAAATAATGACAAACATAGCAAAATAAAAAAATATTTTGTAAATATGACAAAAAAAAAATCAGTGATAGTCACTGATAGACTGTTATCATCGATAACCATTGATAAAATGATTATCTTTGATAGACTACTATCAGTGATAGCCATTGACAAAATTCTATAAAAACAGAGGTATACCAGTAGCTATCACTGATAGTTATTGATCTGCTATCAGTGACTATTACTGATAGAAGGTTATCATTATAAAAAATGTCATATTTGTAAATCTTTTAAAAAAGTGCTATAATTTTAATTATTTTACCCTAAATTGACACCTGGTGCAATTTCCCCTCTTATAAATATTATGCTAAATTATATATATATATATAACGGACTTCGACTCATGGATAGTTTTGAAACGTTTATGAAAGATCAACGGTAATATTGTAATTTTTTTTTTTTTTAAGAATATGGATATTTTTAAACAAATGAAAAAATTCAAGGATAGTTTTTTATAAGGTTTAAATACTATTTTGGTCTCTGAACTTTCAACTTTGTTTTATTCTCTAGTTCCCGAACTTTGAAAACATCAATTTTAGTCCCTAAACTTGTAAAAAAAAACATGAGGTCCTAGGTTCAATCCTCACCCAACAAGAGCATAACGGCATGATGTATCGACCATGAGGTCTTAGTTTCAATCCTTCACCCTCAACATATTGTCAAAAAAAACTTGTAAAAAGAAATCATTTTATTCTTTGTTATTAAATTTCTATTAACGAACTAAGGGCCCGTTTGACATTGCGTTTGAAGGAGTAAAAATCAATTGTTGGAGAATTTTAACTGTTTAGTTGTTTGTTAAATCTGATTATTTATTAATTTATGTAAAATCAATTTTCAATTTACTCTTACAGTTTAGGATTCTGCTTCCTTAAAAATCGGTCATATTCTCTAACTCTATTTTAAAAATTCTAAATTTATCCTTCAATCTTTTTTTTCCTTCCATGTTTATGTTATACAAACAAAATAAGAATGGATTTAAATTTTTTTAACAATTATTTTTTCTAAACTTTTATCAAATAATTAAAATTGAACAAAGTTATTTGACATTTAAATCATATAAATTTAAAAAGAATCATTTTATAATAAATTTATATATTAAACAGGGAAATTGTAACAAATGTCAATTTAGAGTAAAATAATTAAAAATATAGCATTTTTTTAAAAAATTTGCGGATATGACAATTTCTATCACTGATAGTATGGTCTATCGCTGATAGAAGTTTATCGTTGATAGAAGTCTATCGCTGATAGTAGTCTTTTTTATAGAATTTTGCGACTGATAATAGTTCAGTGATAGAAGTCTATCACTGATAGAAGTCTATCAGTGATAGTCATATATCAACGATAGAGTCTATTAGTGATAGCCACTGATTTTTTGCCATATTTGTAAAATGTTTTAAACTTTGCTAAATTTGCAATTATTTTGGGTCTGATTGTTGTTTGTGCAACCAACCCTATTAAACATCAATATAAATATAATTGAAATAATATGTCCACTTTAGTAATTATAGCTAAATCGTAGTAATATAGTATTAATTTACCAAACAATATAACTTAATTTTTGAAGTTTAAAGTTAGAATTTACCAAATACTAATTTACAGCAATTATTTTAAAAGTTACGACAATCACAAACCGCTAACAAAATAATGACTTGACTTATGAGTTTTTTTTAAGAGTAATACTTGGCTGTTAGCTACGGTGCATGACAAAAATGCTCCCAAACATATGTTCCCCAATAATACCATGACACGTGTTTATTAAAAAAATCAGAAAAAAAAAAAGAAAAAATCTAGGCCCATTTATTTGTCTTCCTACCCTCTCTCGTTTTGGTTCAGTCGCCCAAGCAATCCTTCTCCGACGACGTCCCCTCTCCGGCTAGTGGCAGAGCCAGAACTCGAAGTGAGGGGGCTTAAAATTATATATATGAAGATAATTTTGAACACATTGATATATAGTAGTTTTTTTTAACCATAGTAGGGAGATTCAAAACTTAATGTCGATGACACAAATTCGTATTAAAATAATTTTGAATGCATATATTTAGATAAAATTACAAATTTAGTCTCTAAACTTTGAGGTTTGTGCTTATTATTTATGTCTATTTGGTTTCTGAACTTTCAAAATTACAAATTTAGTCCCTGACTTTCGAATTTTTTAAAATTCACAAGACACAAAATTAAAAATTTAAGGTTCTATTAGATATTAAATTCAAATTTTATATAATAGTTAAATTATTTTTTAAAAATTTCAAAATTTTTGAAGACCTATTATATACAAAATTGAAAGTTTAGAAATGTTACTTTTAAATAATAAATTAAAATTAAAATTATAGTATTGTATATTTTTTATTTAGTTATATATATATATATATTAAAAAAACAATATATATATATATGAATAGTTAAATATTTAATGATTTAAAAAAGATAATTTTTAATATTAAAAAACAAATTTATTTCGTCAAGGAAACAAAATAGAAAAAAGAAAGGAATTTCAAGAGGATAGGATTTGAAATCAAGCTACAAGGAGCTAGGCACCCATTTACCACCAAGGCAACACCTAGTTTTATAAAATATTCCCCAAATTATATACTAAACTTGTATTGTTTCAAAGGTTAGGGCAAGCCCCCTGGCTCCGTGGTAAATATGCCCCTATCTCCGGCGGCATCATTTCTTCTCTGACATGACGATCAGCAGCGAAGCCTTCCATAATTTTCCAACAACCAACATTTTTTTCCACCCATTAAACATTTCATTTAACGTCCGGGTCATGGGTGTTGCGGGTCAAGCGTTGAAATGTCGTATGTGTGTTGCGTCGCCGCTGGAATGACGTTGTCGTCGGTAGGTGCACGTTGTCACTGGTCAAAGGGCGTGGGGGCTTCGTCGCTGCAAATCGACTCGCCGAAGGTCGGGTTCGCGTGGGTGGCCTGGTTAGACGGAGAACACAAGTTGCGTGTAATTGATCGTTGTTGGGGAAAAAATGCTGCTAGGGAGAGGACGTCGCCGGAGGAAAAGAAGATGGACGGTAAAGGGTTGCGGGCGGCCGAATAAAAATGAGATAGGGGAAGAAGACAAATACGCACGCCTAGGATTTTCTCATTATTTTTTTCAATAAACACGTGTCAAAATGTTTTTGGGATACATTTTGGAGAGTGACTTTGTGTTGGAACTAGCATCCAAGCATTACTCTTTTTAATCTCGCTCTCTTTCTTCACACGAATCCATATCATGCAGGCTAGGCCTTTTCTTTCGTATCAAGAAAGTCGCTTCTGAAAAGAAAGCAGAGTAATTTCTCTCTCTCTTCCTCAACCTGTTTCTGAATACGTTATCTCGTCACTGCACATTCCATTTAAAACGTTTCCATCAAATTACTGAACCTGAAGCTCGTTCTGGCCTTTGTCGATGTCGTCGCCGCCATCATCTTCACACAAAGTCGCAAATTGTGTATCTATGTTTTCCCCTTGGACGACTTCGATTGTCAAACAAGAAAGAGTACATGGACACAATATATTTCAATTGCAAAGAAAACCCAGTGAAACTCGTGAGCTTCATTTGAATGATGAATTTTGGGAAAAATATTAATCTCTTCTTCAATCACACTCTTGCTCTCAATCTCATACTCGCCTCGACCCGTAGCTCAATCTCGCTCATTCTTGATGGATGGGTTGGTATGGAATCTTGTGGAGGAGAGACGAGAGAGCGAGATTAAAAGAAAAGAGAGGGAAAAAAAACTCATAAACTACGTCATTATTGTGATTTACACTTCAAATGTTTCCTTTAAAAATGAAAACATGGTAAGAAATTGTAAGAATACAAGCACAACTTTCAAAATAAAAAAATAAAACAACAATTAATTATCAAACATTTTTTTTTAGTACATTGGAGGTGGGGTATTCGAACCACGGACCTCTTGGTCATCCAAGCATACACATGCCAGTAAAATTATGTTCACTTTGACAATTAATTATTAAACATAGTTCAAATGATTATTAATAAGACATAACCAAAATAGGTAAATAATTATTATAAGCTTAATTTAAAAAAAATAAATAAAAATAAACTAAAATAACTACTAGACTAAAGGCCCAAGAAACTAGATAGTCAACAAAATCCAAAGAAGTTAAAATAGAAAAAGCTATCATTGACTAATATGTTACAAACAATCAACATCCAAAATTCATTCTTTCTTTTTTTCTTTCAAAAAAGAAGAAAAATTGGACATGACAAAGTTGGGCCCACTTGTTTGATTTAGTTTGCTCGAGGAGCCAAAGACCAAAACCTGAATTTGCACATGACAATATGGATAAAAAAAAGGGGAAACCAGAGGAATGTCTACAATTAAGTCAGCCAACATGAAAAATGGCCAATCACTTTTTTCTTTTGAATTATGTCTAAATCCTAAATTTAGTATGAGATTTTAGAACCAAATGGACTTGTTTACCCTTCGTCAATTGCTACTAATTTTGACAATTAAAAATAGAATATTTTAAAATATCAAAGTTTAGGAAGAGAGAGAAAACAGAGTTTGACGTGGATTTAACAGAGAGGGTTAATTAAGTAGAGATAAGCCGTTAAAAACTAGAGGGATGAAACTTATCCAAATTTGCATACATGGGTATACCCCACCCCCAATAGTGTAAATAACGTTAAAAATGAAAATGAGCCTATATACTGGAGTAAGTAATACAGGCAGAGGGATGAAACCTATCCAAATTTGCATATATGGGTATACCCCACCCCCAATAGTGTAAATAACGTTAAAAATGAAAATGAGCCTATATACTGGAGTAAGTAATACAGGCAGATTGCATCCATCAGTGGGCGGTGTGTGAATGTTTGCATACCAAGGAAAAAGAATACCCACAAAGAGCTGTATATACCTATAGTTAGGGGCGAAATTTTCCGTTTGTGTGTGTGTGACTGCACACAAAGTAATGCTGGGGCGGAATTTTCCGTTTGTGCAGCTGCAGACAGTAAAAAATAGCATTGACAGTGGGGTGTGTGCGTCCGTGCACACCCAATAACAACGGGGGTGGAAATGAGTTTGGAAGTTCGGAGTATTACTCAATAATAAATGAAGCCAACAACAGGTGATTGTTTTTTTTAAAAAAAAGGTATCGCTTCCCAATAATGGGAATGATGTGTTTTATGGGTAGATGGAAATTCATTTATGAACACGCGGTTACTCCATTCATTTATGGGTAGATGAAAAATCGGCAATCTGGGAACACGCTACCTCAACCACGGACGCCTTCTTCAAAGATCGCCAACGCCGAATCGTGAACTCCATTCTTCAAAAATCAGAAGCGTAGGCAAACGAAACGCCCCTACGTTAACCCTGAGAGCAACTGAACCACCGACGCATTAGGCGAGTACGTCCGACCTAGACTCGGCATTCCTCTCTCGCAAAGTCGTTCCTCCATAACCTACTTGGTAAGCATTCCCCTCTCTCGCATTTTTTTCCCTCCATGTGTTTACCAACGAACGAGTTTCATTGTAAGGCTACTGTAGGGCTACCTGATTTCCGTTAGTAGGTTAGTATTCTAGGGTTTGAAGTTTAGGAAGGTGTAGATGTTTTGTTTAGTTTAACATATGATTTCGTTTATTAAAACCAAAGGAAACTCCAACATTTCAAAAAAACTAAAAAATAGCCGGTGATTCCTTTTTTTAAGCGATTCGGTTGTTCTCCAATTTTTTTAAAAAAAGACGGTTATTGGGGATGTACACGTTGTTAAATATAACAACTTCGTATTTGTTTGTGGAATAGGGTATTTATAAAATAACCGTATAAAAATATGAAGGGACGACATGGATGGTTGTTGTGTGGTTGAGGGTTTTTCGAGTTTTGCAGAGTGACTGGAAAATGATGGTTGGATTATTTTCCCTGGATGGTGGTCTTAATTGGGTTCTACAATACGCAAATATTAAAGAAAGAATGCAACCAGACAATTTGAAACCTTTAAATAGTTGTGGGCGGATTAGTTGTGACAAAAAATGAATTTTGACTGGTGTATGTGGAGATCCACAATTTCCGGAAATTAATAACAACCAAAAATGGACCTCCTCCTTACCCCGGCAGGTACAGGTGTAACCCCCCACGTAATATATGCCCGACGAGTGTGCTCCCGGCCCTCCCCTTGTGTGCGTGGGATCTACCCTAGGGCCAACCAAAGATGCATAATGGGATACAAAAGTAAACGGAAAAAACAACCGTCTATCTTAACGTGCACTTAAGCCACCTCATTAAATAAACTAAACAAACTAATTAATCCATTAAAATAAATAAACAAATTTTACCAATATAATATTGTGAAAAAAAAACATGTTCAAAGGGTGTAATAGAGATTATACACACAGATATTTACTCCTAAAAACACTCTAGCCATACATTACAATGTAAACTCAAATTTAGACAAATTCCATTATCCGTATTTTTGTGTAGACATTCTTCTTATTAACCCTAAAAAAAAAAACCTAACCAATTTCACACAATTATGTTCCCTTATTTGTCAACTCATTTGTTTTCTTTTTCTTCTTCTTCTCTCCCACTTTGAATCTAAACCAAAATCTCATACTTTTTTCCATTTTCCTATGTCTTTTCTCAATGAGACAACAATGCCCACCACTCTTTATCTTATTCATATACCCTATATTATTGAACCCAATTTTTATAACCATTTTTAGAAGAAACATTGTATTTTTTAGTCAAAATACATTACTTCTTACCCCGGTTGCTTTTGAATGTATTTTCTAAACCAGTGGGAACAAAGTAGGTTTAAGTGTGGTATTTTGTTTGAGGGGAAGATTGTTAGGATACAAACAATATCTCATATTGGCTAGAAAAGAGAAAGATCATGAGTATATAAAGGGTGACAATTATCTTCAATGCTATGAGGCATTTTGGATGAAACCAAAAGCAAAACCATGAGGGTTTAGGCACAAAGTCGACAATATCATACCATTGTGGTGATGTTAGTCATGTTTGTAAAGATTATCGGGTGTCGAATAAAGATATTGATGAGTTTTCCAATGACATTGTAATAATTTGAGTCATAGTGAATCCCTGGTTGAGCTTTGCGAGTTGCTAAGTGTAATTCGGATGGATGACTATTTGAGGGTCATGGTTGAGCTTTCCGAGTTGCTCAAGGATCCTATTTGTGGGGAGGTCGTGGTACTTTGTTCGAGGGGAG
The DNA here is from genome assembly GCA_028017165.1 of Herpetospermum pedunculosum. Taxonomy (NCBI): domain Eukaryota; kingdom Viridiplantae; phylum Streptophyta; class Magnoliopsida; order Cucurbitales; family Cucurbitaceae; genus Herpetospermum; species Herpetospermum pedunculosum. The sequence goes on along the minus strand of CM051531.1, from coordinate 50,643,110 downwards.
GATTGTTAGGATATAAAACAATATCATATCATTGTGGAGATGTCTGAGTTCCGTTGTCCTTAATAAAGCACTTAGATCATAGATCCTGCCAACCTAAATATGACTCAATTGATTAAGACATTAAATTTTCGGTCAAAAATTTGAGATTCGAATTTTCACTCCACATGTTGGACTAAAAACAATAGGTCAAATTGTTTTCACTAAGTACTATAAAGTGATTTAATCTATTTTTGTTCTCCAAACTCATGGCACATCATTTTGAAAATCATACTAAACTCATGACACATATGACTTTTCTCATATTTAAAATCACGTCAAAACATGTATTTAATTATTTAAAATCACTCTAAAATATGTATTTAATTATTCAAAATCAATTTTGATGTATATAAATCACTGTTTAATTAGAAGTGTAAAAACGCTAACATATATGTTTTAGAGTGATTTTGAGAATGAAAAAAATGATTTTAATCCTTCCAACATGAACGTGTTACTCTCGAAGTGGTATTGGTCGGTTTGTTTGATTTTGTTTGATTCACACATAAAGTCACATGATACACAAAATTGATTTTGGGAGACGAGAATATAGATAGAGTTAAGTGGGCCCAAAGTGAGGCCCAAGTTGGCTCCTTGAGATGCATGCAGTTGCAGAGCTTCTGACACAACCCACCTGATCAAACTCAGCCCATGCTTGACTTAAAATTCAAACTTACCATTTATGACGGACAAATACAAACACTTATATACTCTAAGGTCAATTTTAAACTCGAGTGGACTAATAGAAACGATATGTGCTAAAGATAAATTAAAAAACTATTGGATCACACAAAAGTGAGTATTTAGAAATAACTCAAATTCAATCGTTTAAGTGTCGCCAACAAAATCATAGTTCAACTGGTATGATGTATAAAAAAATCATAAAATATGTCAATCTAACTCTAAAATCTAACATATAAAAGTGCCTCCAAATTTAATTTAAATAATATGGTGTTAATCTTTGATTTTATCAAAATAAATATTTTTATGTTTTAGATGCCAAGTTAAATATATAACTTAATAGTTAAGACAACTCTAACAAATATGATTTGAGTTTTACTATTTATTTTGGGTTTTGACCTATTTTGTATTAGGTCGAGAGTGTCATATATAAACCTTCTAATGACTTCAGCTGTCCCCTAGTATGTCATTTTGTATTTCTCTCATATTCATAATAATATTGTTCTCTCCCTTCTGACCGTGGACGTAGCTAACACGACGTTAGTAAATCGCGTAAATTTATGTCGATATTCATTTGCGCTTTTGTTTTTTTGTTATTCGATTCTATAGTAACAAGTGGTATCAAAGCTACGTCCTTGACTTAGCCATGTCTGTAGAATCCTCAAGTATCGAACAAAGATATTGATGAACCTCCAATGACATTGTCATAATTAGAGTCATAGTGAATCTGTGGTTGAACTTTGCTGCTAGCTCAAGTGTAATTTGGAGGGATGACTATTTGAGAGTCGTGGTTGAGCATTAAAGGTAATATTCTCAAGTGAAATATGATCTTATCTTAGGGGAGGTTGATGTGTAGTACTTTGTTCGAGGGGAGGATTGTTAAGAGTACAAACAATATCTCACATTGGTTAGATAAGAGAAAAATCATGGATATATTAGAGAGACAACTATCTCCAATGGTATGAATTTTGTTTTGTGAAACCAAAAGTAAAGTCACGAGAGTTATATCTAAAATAGATAATATTATATCATTATAGAGATGTATGAGTTTCGCTCTAAACTAAAATATTTTTTCTTACTCTATAATAAAACAATTTATGTAAGGAATTTAATTATTTTTGGGTACTATATGTAATAATGGAACCGACATCCCATCTACTAAGTATGCAGAGCCAATCTCTTTTTTTATTATTATTATTTTTTTTTTTTTACTTTTTGTTTTATTTTCTTTCTCCAATTCAGTTATTTCTTTTAATCCCAACGGTATTTCTAATTTTTTTTATATAAAAAAAAATTATTTCATGAAATTTAAAAACAAAACAGTGAAATATTTGGGTGACTAATTGATACTTTTGCAGCGTTGCACGTGCTCATATGGAAGCATCACGTGAGGGACATGCCTGCCTGCCGGTGCCGGTGATGGTGGGATCACGTGCGAGGACTCGACGGAGTGGAAATTGAATTAAGAAGAGGCGGTGCCCCGGGTTGCTGACCGGCTGACCGTTGACATCATTTCATTTTTGTAAAAAAATATTTTAATTTTTTTTATTATTAAAATTAAAAAAAAAAAATTTATTTTTAATTTTTTCTATCTTCTTTCTCCTTCTCCTCTCTCCCTTCTCTCTCAACCTTCTATATTCTTCTTCCTCTAGCCACCGTCATGAATTGACACTTGAATGAAAAGTCGAACCCCACCAACAAAGAAGAGAGAAGGAGAAGAGAGAGAAAAAAACAATTTTATTTTTAATAATTAAAATATTTTTTTAAAAAATTAATAAAAAATAATTTTGACATCAGTTTTCCGTTGAGATTTAACTGAAAAATTGACGAAGGAACAAAAAACGTCTCAAATGTAAACCTTAGGAACAAAAAATGTAGAGTTTAAAACCTTAGAACCCCAAATGCTACCAAACTCAAATCTTAGTGACCAAAAATATAATTTATCTTTTACTTTTAGTAATGATTGAGTCAGGTAGTCTAAAAAGAAAATGCAACAATGAGTCGAGTGATCGAACCTAAGACCTCTGGTCACTAATTCACACATCATGCAAATTGAATTAGAAAAATAGAGTGAAATTTAGTCTTTATGCGAATGTGTTTCTCTAACAAGGTCCCAAACAAGAGTGGGCTTAGGGAGTCCACCCCACCTAAGCTCACTCCTTGGGCCAACTTAAAGTGAGATCTAGGGGTGAGTGAGCTTACACCTCTGTCAGGTGAGCTTACTATTCCACTCTTTGTAGGATTTTTTTTGCAACGGTATTTTAATTAATGCGAGGATTGAACCCATGACCTCTTAGTCACGGGCACAACCTTATGCCAATTGAGCTATGCTCGATTTGGCAAAAATTTGCCTTTATGGGCGGTATATAATGCAGTTAAATATTTTAAATAAAAAAAAAATTGCCTTTATAGGCGGTATATAATGCGGTTAAATATTTTAAATCATTCATGCCCCGTTTGCACGGTGCAGGATCAATCAACCCCCACTCTGGGCTATCTAGGTGATGCGCAAAATTTGCCTTTATGGGCGGTATATAATGCAGTTAAATATTTTAAATCATTCATGCCCCGTTTGCACGGTGCAGGATCAATCAACCCCCACTCTGGGCTATCTAGGTGATGCGCTCACTCACCCGTTGCACCATGTGGTTGTTTGATAATTTTTATGAAAATCTGCTCTAGGGCAGAATCGAACCCCCACTCTCTGCTATCTTAGGCGGACAAAATTTTCGAACCCCCACTCTCTGCTATCTTAGGCGGACAAAATTTGCCTTTATAGGCGGTATATAATGCAGTTAAATATTTTAAATCATCCATGCCCCGTTTGCACGGTGCAGGATCAATCAACCCCCACTCTGGGCTATCTAAGTGATGCGCTCACTCACCCGTTGCACCAAGTGGTTGTTTGATAATTTTTAAGAAAATCTGCCCTAGAGCAGAATCGAACCCCCCCATAGCGGTGCAACGGGTGAGTGAGCGCATCACTCTGTAGGATTTGACCATTCTTAGATAATTATAGGCATAGTCTCCTAAACAGTGTATCTAGGAGGCTGACCCTTAAATTCCTCTAACTACCTAACTTATAATCTTATTTTTAAATTAAAGTCCTCCCAAAAGTTAAATTGTTTCAAAATCAACTTTTTTTTGACAAGTTATTTTGAATACCTAACTTCTAATCTTATTTTTAAATTAAAGTCCTCCCCAAAGTTAAATTGTTTCAAAATCAACTTTTTTTGACAAGTTATTTTGAAAAATATGCTAATCTCCTAATTAACCTGCCATTTGCATCCTGTATCATGACAAAGAGACAAAAATCTATCTAGTGCTAAAATCACTAATACTTCTAGTGTGGTTTAGAATATGTTTGGAAGTGCTTTTAAAACTATCATGTTTTTGAAGTAACATAAAAGTGTTTTTCAAAAGAGTTGGAACACTAGAAATGTTTTAAGACAATATATTTGTAGAATATGCATTCTTTTAAGAATGTAAAGCCAACATATATAACAAATAAAGTTAAGAAATAGTCTTAGTTCCTTGGATCCACCCTCTAAGCTAATCATATTCATAACATATTTTGGTTTTCTTAAAACTTAGAAGTAAAAGAAGCACAGTAGAGATAGTAATAGTACATCTATACATATTTTGATCTAATAAACATTTTGGTGTATACTTATATGTGTTTTAAAAATCATTACAGGAGTGTGGAGTTCAATGCATCTTTACACTCAAAACTTGAGTGATAATACAAATCAATCTGTTGCATTCAAAATCAGCAGATTTCTTAGTGCTCCACTGCCTTCAATAATTTCTGTACATAACCCCTCAAACTAAGAAGAATTGTATATGGAGATTCATTTTCCACATTCCTTCATGAGTTTATCTCTACTTTTTCTCTATCGTTTTCAACTGAAGATCTTATCACCTTCACACGAAATACTGCCTGCATATATTCAAAAATAAAACGATTATTTGATCACAAGATTAAGAGACGAATTGCTCGAAATTCTCGACGAAGTGATGCAATGTTATTAATCCTTTCTCATCAGAACTTTTAATGATAGTCATCTTTGTAGATTGAGGACTAAACAGAAAACTCCAAAGTTTTTGGTCATCGATTACCTTCTTATCCGAACCAAACTCAATAGCATCGGATTGATGAAAGCGTACTGGAAACTTCGCAGGTACACGGTACCGCCGTCCTTCATGACTGCAATCATATTTGCAAGGAGATATCATATTTGGAGCACAAACTTCTATATTTTCAGAGAGTAAAAAGAGCTGCCTCATAAAATATACTTACTCAGAGAGCCAGGTACCATGTTCACTCCTCAGATCAGTCAAGAAGAAAGCCCCATCTTTGTAATGGATACGAGCGTGCTTTTCCGAAACCTGCAATTCCGGGGGAATAACGGAAACAAATTAGTGAGATTGTTTCAACTTTCAAACACCAGCAGTGAGATGGAATTCTTTTCAAGCATATAAAGTGTAATCAATTCACCTGAGGCAACGGTATAGCGACCGACAACCCTGAATCTACTTCCTGCTTCACACTTCTGCAATCATATTTATTATTAAAAGAATGTCATTTGCAAACGAATGTGTACTGATTTTGTGGTTCTACCAGATAGAAAAGAGAATAAAAGCATACCCGATGAAACAGGCCTGGTTCTCGTCTCTGCTTAGGAGAATGGGCTGAGAAACACTAGCTTCGTCTCCTTTTGGCAATAGAAACCACCTAAAAAAGCAAACCGGTCCGTTCTTAATTCAAAGATCAGATGCATAGTTGAGTAGAACTGGTACTCTAGTCTTAACATTAAACGAACAATCGAGACCGTGAGCTTACTCTCCGTTAGTAGCGCGCTCTAGGGCATCGTCATCTTCAAGCCATTTGCGTAATTGATCATTTGCCTTCACAGGTAGTTTATGGTAACAATATTTTAAGAAAATAAATTTCAAGGACTAAAATAAAAAATGGAAAAAGATCCACTCTTGCTCTGAACAGACTGAACATAAAATTAATTCTAGATAACCTACTTTGTCTGAGAGTCTGCAAGATGGTGGCCTCCCTTCTAATTTTGAACTGCAGAAGAAAAATGAATTCTTAAGTTAACTTTTCTCAGATTCATACTAGTACAAGAGAGTTTCTAAATTGTATTTTAATGAATATTTATCAGAGAGTCTGCAAGAAGGAAGGGTCTTTGTATATGTTAATTCAAGTATGAAGCCACTTAATTTTTTTTTTTTTTTTAATAAGTGACAAACTTCATTACAAAACAAAGGGGTTACACAAAATGGTTCTTCCTTAAACATATTGATAAAAAAAGGGTCCCAATGCATGTTGATACCAAATGTTATTTATGACAGCATAATAGAAGTGGCAGCATTAATTAGAAAAACTCCCCAGTTTTCATTAAAGAAGAAATTGGCAGCAAACAAATGGAAATCAGAGGAATGGTGAGTCTTAGAAATTTCACAGAAAGCTTGGATACTTCTAGCATTGATGGGGAGCTTGAAATTTTGTTAAGAAAAGAGTTCTTTTTCAATATATTGGAACAGAAGGTGGCTTTTGAGGGAATCCAAAATGATTACTTCAGGAAGATGGGTCAGTTTTAAAAGAACAAGAATGAAGTATTTAATGCTATTTACATAGGTTTGCTTAACAAAAAGGTGTTGAGATTTCTGGTGTTAATGGCAGCAGCCCCCTCCTGTTTCGAGCTTATAAATGTTGGCGAAATAATTAATGAATCCCTAAAAGAATCTAAGAGTGAAGTGTTTTTTGTTTTTGCAAGGGGGTGGAGTGCTTGTGTGTTCAAAAAAGTTTGGAGTTCTCTTGGTCCCTATTCTAGAAAAAAAAGAAGCAAAAAGAAGACAAGGGCAGAAAAACCAATGAGGTGAAGGGAGATGGAAATTTTACGGTTTAAAACTTTTATGAGTAGCCAAAATTGGGTGATTGGAAGCGATATATGGTGAGCACCGTGCATATAGAAGCAGTTTTCTCGGCAGCTCCTCGTCATCATTCAAAGCTTGCTAAAACCGGAATGTTCAAAGGAGTAATGTTGCTATGCACACTGTTAGGATACAAACAATATCCCACATGCTAGAAAAGGGAAAGATCATGGGTATACATGGGGGGACAATTATCTCCAATGGTATAGGCCTTTTGGGTGAAACCAAAAGCAAAGTCATGAGAGTTTAGGCCCAAAGTGGACAATATCATTGGAGATGTCTGGGTTTCATTGTCCTTAATAAGTGGTATCAGAGCTTTGTCCCTAACATAGCCATGTTCGTAGAATCCTCGGGTGTGAATAAAAATATTGACGAGTCTCCCAATAACATTGTCATAATTTGAGTCACAGTGAATCTGTGGTTGAGCTTTGCGGGTTGCTCAAGTGTAATTCAGGTGGATGATTGTTAGATACAAACAATATCCCACATTGGATAGAAAACTCAATGACATTGTCATAATTTGTCATTATTTGAGTCATAGTGAATCTGTGGTTGAGCTTTACGGGTTGCTCAAGTGTAATTCGGATGGATGACTATTTGAGGGTCATGGTTGAGCTTAGTGAATCCGACCTAAGTGTGGTGCTTTGTTTGAGGGGAGAGGATTGTTAGATACAAACAATATCCCACATTGGCTAGAAAAGGGAAAGATCATGGGTATATAAGGGGGACAATTATCTCCAATGATATGAGGCCTCTTGGGTGAAACCAAGCCAGGAGGGTTTAGGCCGTGGACAATATTCATACCATTGTGGAGATGTCTGGGTGGAAGACTTAAAAAGTGTTTTTAGCTAATTAAAGAACACTTTGCTCTTACAGAAGTGATTCGCTGGAAAGTACTTTATCAAATTCATCCCAAAACTTACTATAAATTTTAAATGTACCCAGGAGGTTTCCTAAATAGTTGTGTGCGACAAGCACTTCCCTAGGGGCGGTGCTTGTATTTTCCCAAGAAAGGGCTGTTCTTATAGCTTTTTAGGGTTTTTTTTGGGCTCGTTATCAACATTTCCGTTTCTTGTTTCTAAATTTTGAGAAACGTTTCCAAAAAATAGACAAAATTTGAGAAACTACAAAATATAGTTTCTCTTTGTTCCATTTTTTGTTTTATACGTATACTATTCCGTTCCTTGATTTATTATAACTGGTTATTGGCTTGATGGCCAGAGCAGCTCTCAAAATTGCTCTCTTTCCAGTTCCTGGCTTCTAGACCAGAGTAATGCATTTTAGTTTTTTATTTTATTTCTTAATTTTGCAGTATCTTTTATATATTATTTTGCAACATGTATATTTATATATTATTTGAAAAAAATTGAATTTTTAGTACAGAATTTTGCAATTTTGGTTGGTCAGTAAAACCTCGAGTGAGCATTTTTTTTTTTTGAACCCATGATCTCTTAGTTAAGAGCACAACCTTATGCCAATTGAGCTATGCTCGGTTTGGCAGTTTGAGCAACATTTGAAGGATAGAAACAATTTTATTATTGTTGTTAATTTTACCACTGGACTTACTTTTGTATTAGATAATTTACTTTTGATAATTTTTTTTTTATATATATGTTTTAATGCATGCTATATATTTTTTTATGTTATACAGCTAAATTCCATTTAAACTATAAAGAAGTAAAAATAAAAAATAAGAAGAAGAAGAAACAAAAATAGTTATCAAACATATTCTTATTTCTAGTTCCTAAAAAATATGAAACAAGAAACAGGGAACAGTAAACGAGAAACGAGAACATTATCAAACGGGTCCTTTATATGCTCGTAAAGGGAGTTTTGGACTGTATAACTTTTCACTAAATATGTTTTCCTTTTAAAAGAATGAAGACGAAAGAGAGAATTTTAAGAATTTACCTATTACCGCCTAAGACCCAATTAAGCATCAAGGGCATTGCCAGATCAATAAAAAACCTTCCACCAAAAGTCCCCGGATGTGGTATTCGGAACTGTGTCAAAAACTAGGAGATCGATCGAAACTCATTAGACATACTGTGCAGCCTTGCCACATACAAAAATTAATCTATGATTCAATGCTAGTATATACAACGATTACTTACCGAGAGCGGGCCAAGTCCAACTCCCAAATAAGCTTTATAAGTGGAAGCCATGAATGCAGCCATTCTTGCCATTCCATGAATTACAGCAACACGTATTCTTCTAGTACTCTCATAACTAGGAAAACAATTAATAAAATTAAATTCAAAATGTTAACATGGATTCTTATGGCCCAAACTGCAGGCCAGCAACAGATTAGTTAATCTCACAATGTTGATTAGAAAACTGGGTAGAAATGTTTTCAATGTGAAGTAACTATCTTTTCTCTCTTTCCTTCCAAAGGATTGCCATATGGAAATAAAACTAAATACCTCTTCAACGAAGAAACAATGTCGATAGGAGATCCCGAGACTATGCTTTCGTTCCATGCATTATCCAGCTCAAGTGCAAGTTGATAACCATCCTGTAATCACCGGAAAGAAATGATAAGCATAACTACGCCTGAACCTGGTTTTATCACATTTGAAGTTCCTACCTTCAACAGATGAGTGACAGAGCAAGAAACTTCAATGTGCAGTGTCCAAGAAATAGAGGAAACAAATCGTTTATGGTTACTCTTACTAGAACTTATCAATATGGATCAGAAGATATAAATCACGAAACTCAAGACGAAAAAATGAGTACCTCAATAGCCATGCATCCCCCTTGACCCATATTTGGCTGCATAGCATGTACGGAATCCCCAAGCAAAGTGATGCGACCCTTACCCCATGTGAAAACGGGTGTGCGATCATATATATCACGTCGAAGAACGGAATCTTCATCAGTGGTAAGTATCAGATCTATCACATTCTCGCACCAACCTTCAAAAATTTTGAGCAGTCTTTCCTTTTTGCCTGCTAGGAAGTCAATCAAATGTTATTCAAGAAAGCATGAGCCTAGGAAACTCCTACATGGCGGAAAAGTTATCATTATCATCTTGTATTGCTCCCATCATTAGTTAGTTAGCAGAGTGGTACTCATGTAAACTGCATGAGCCTGAGATCATGCATTGAACATGAGTTAGCTAGCATGGGCGGTAACGGTTTTTTAGAAGGCAAAAAGAAGATGTTATGAAAGGGTGGAAGAGCCATGTAATTCATTCGAGAATTAGACATAGATCGTGTTTTTATAGAGCCACTAAAACTTTTTTTGTGTTCTTCTTTCTTGTTGTTCTTTGCTCCTCGCGGTTCATCATGATTGGTTTGTTAGTTCTTTGGTGAAGTGTTCTGGTTGATTGGAGTGTTTTACAAAGAACATCATACCATATTCTTATTTTTATTTTTATTTTTATTTTTGAAAAAAAAGCATAAAAGAGCTACAATCAGAATCATATAACAGATACTTTCAAGAACAGATTCAAGGGAAAACTTTTTATTTATTTGTTTCTCTCTGGAAGAGGAGGTATGATTTTAATCAATTATAAAAGGTTGGTCATAGACGTACCGTTAGGGGCATCAGTGCCACCAGGTGATTCCTTATGAAATGCATACCACTGCATCTTTCCTGCACCGACGTCTGAGGATACGAAGTATTGTTTGTGACCCAGAAACACTCGGTACCTTCAAAATATAAATCAAAAGACAGATCTTAAAATAGAAGACCAGAAAGTTGTCTACATTTATTGCAATAAAAAGTTTAATCTTACCCAACAGTTTCGATGTCAGCTGGAATGAAGTCCGCGATACCAGTATAGCATGTATAGCCAGAATATACTGGGTCCGAGTGTCCAAACAAGTTCTTTCTGACCTGACATTATAAATCATATAGCATCAATATTCATTAATAAAACAATACATTGAGAACAAGTTAAATTCAACCAGAAAATGAAGAAATAGTAACATATAATAGTACCTTTGACCATATACCATCTGCTCCGACCAGGAGATCGCCCTCATGTTGCTGTCCATCTTCAAGAATCACCTTGACCTAAAGGCGCAAAATGCAGAAAGACAAGATGAAATCATGTCAACCACAAAGAAACAGATGTATCATGTGACCATAATCTTTATCATGAAGCTATAAGCTGAGTTTTTTGCAAGAACAAGAAACAGATTCCGATGGGATATTACCTTATCTCCCTTATCCTCAAAGTCAACAACATTACTATCATTTATAATCACATCATCACCTACAGCACGAGCAAGAATTTGTTGCAACGCCATCCGGCTGATAACCCTTGTGACAGGAAGTCCTCGTTCGGCTGCAGGGGTGAACGTGTCAAACTTGATGTACCTGTTAACGAGTTACATATCCTTCATGTAACAAAGATCTGAAAATTGGCATCTCAAATAATATACATAGCAATAATCCCAGCAGACTGAGTAAGAAAGGGAAATCTTCTGATAAATTTCATTCGTTGGAAAACAATTCCATTCATTCCAATTTGTTTGTTGGTTCATATTCCAAATTTATCTGAATGAACTGTCTTACTCTTACTTCTGCCTAAGATATAAATGTTACCTCAGGCAAAGTACCACTGCCTAATAAAAGTTAAAAGAGAGACCAGCCTAGAGGCCAGAATAAAAGAAATCCCTACCAAAAACATGGATTGCAAAAACGCCTTCTGATCAAGGTCCATCAGAAAAACAGTATGATTCACAAAGAATCAAAGAAAGAATTGTGTAAAGCATTACAAGAGGAGCCGTACTATGTATGGTGGGCGGAGATTCGAACCTCTGATCTTATGGTCGAGAATATATGAGTTGAGCTAGACTCAGGTTCAACAAAAGACGCCATGAAAAAAGCTTTAAAGACACATTTCAAAAGAACTTTAGCCCTTCCGTTTATCCACCTAGTCTGAAGATAAATTAACCAACAACTTCAAGCACACAACAATTCTTACACAGTGCAACATATCATTTATCTTTCTCAGTCACATGTCTCAGCTGTTGACATGATGTTGTTAGCTAAATCCTGCTTTTCTAAAGTAAGTCCAATTTGAATCAGTAAGAGATTCAAAATGAAATAAAAAAGATTCAAGAATAATCAGTCAAACAAAACACATACAAAAATCTTACAGAGACTCATCAAAACAAAAAGCAACATACCAATTTCCAGAAACTCCATCAACAAGCCCATTAATCCTATCACCAGTAATACAGGCGACTCTCATAACTTCCTCAGCAACCTCCAAATCAATGGCTTCCAGAGCTGCCAAAGCATTGCTCTGTATCTGAATCGGCCCCCTGTACTGCCCTTCTCCTCTAATGGCACTAATATCCTTCTCGAAAACCACCACTTCAAACCCTTTCTTCTTCGCCGCCAAAGCAAAAACCAAACCCCCAATTCCACCACCGGCCACAAGTACCCGAACCTTCTTCGTCGGCAAGCTCCGGCCAATTTCTTCCGCCGGCGGCGCCTCTGCCACGGCGGCTTTCACTTGGGTCACTTTCTTCCTCCGCCCACAAGCCATTTTCCCCCCAATCCTCTGACAAGGCGAAATCTCAACTAGGTATTCCCGAAACGCTGGAACTGGGAAACAAGTTCTCGACAACCCAGAGGAGGAGAGATTAAAAGGGTTGTGAAATCTGGTCATCGCCATGGTGGGGGTCTGTAACAGAACTCAAAAAGCAGTCCTCTTGAAGAATTTGCAGAGAAAAATGAAGATGAAGATACCCAATTAGTAAGAAATGGAGATGGTGGGTGTTGTGTGTGATGAATTGAGTGGGTTTTTGAGACTTGTAGCACTGAAATTCTTGGGGAGTGGTGGAGATTTCACGTCCATGTGGCAACACATAGACGATTTCAATACATTTTGGGACTCTTTTCGACCCCATGTTGAAAATGGAGAAAGATCTTCGTTAGTGGTTCGAATTTAGTACACCACTGTTTATCTTGAATTTGTCCTACCGAAAGTGATCGCTGCCCACAGCCTGAAAGATTAAAAATTGTTGTTTTCTTCTGCTGGTAGATTTCGAATTTGGAAGAGCAATCTCGTTATGAAATGAAAGAGGAAAGTAAATTTGCCACTTTCATGGTTGGGGAAAATGGAAAACATTGATTTGTTTTGAATGTGTGTAGCACTAGCAAGTAAGATGAGATGTTTGTCAACCTGCTGTTAATTCCTTATCCACTCTACACTTAAATTCTCTCTCTTCTTTGAATTATAGTATTTAGTTTAGGTATGTTTTTTTTTTGTCTTTAAGTTTTTAAATTTATTTAATTTTTGGTCTTCAAAAGTCTATTTTAGTCCATAAATTTTCCCAACCTATATAGCTTGAAATCAGGGTTATATTAGTACACATATTGGAAGCCACATCATTAATTTATTAAAATTATAATAAAGGGAAGAATCAAAATAGTTATCTTTTGAAAGTATGTCAACTAAAATAGAGATTTTAAAAGTTCATTAACCACAATGTTGTTTTTAGTACAAATAAATGGAGGTACGAGAATTTGAACATCCCACCTCAAGGGAAATAATACATATTGATTATTATTCTCAATTTGGCTTCAGAAACCACAATAGAACAACGTTGAAAGTTCCAACACTAAAATGGACATTTTGAAACTTCAGGGACTAAAATAGAATAAATTATTTGAAACCTAACATTTAAAAGAAAAAACTTATGATCAGAAGTATGTTATGTAGTTTTTTTTTTACAATATATAAGGTGGGGGATTCGAACGTCTTAAGTCTGACATCTTGGTCAATAGTCCAAACTTTGTCTGATAGACTAATGGGTGTTTGATAACTTTGTGATATAATCAAAATTTCAATAGAATGAGAGACCTTGAATGATATTTGGTTGATGTCTTATAGTATTGATAAATGCACATATTGATAGCTAATTTGAAATAAAAATATAAAAATTATAATCAATGATAGCTAATTTAAAATAACTAATATGTGGTATATGAGTCAACTGATATACTTTATATTTGGCATGTCAGTTGGCTGATACAGCAAATATATGGTATATCTTGTATAACTGGTACGCCAAATATAAGGTAAATCAATTGTATAATTGATGTACCAAATATAAGATATATCAATTGTATAACTGATACACCAAATATAAAGTATATCAGTTGTGACTGATACACCAAAGATAAGGTAAATCAATTGTATAACTCATACACTAAATATTAGGTATATCAATTGAGGTTGATACACCAAATATAAGGTAAATCAATTGAGGTTGATACACCAAATATAAGGTAAATCAGTTGTGACTGATACATCAAATATAAGGTCAATTAGTTGTATAAATGACATCAAATATAAGGTATATCAATTGTGACTAATACACCAAATATAAGGTAAATCAGTTGTATAACTTATATACTAAATATAAGGTATATCAGTTGGGGTAATACACCAAATTATATAAGGTAAATCAATAATAACTGATGCACCAAATATAAAGTATATCAGTTGTGACTAGTACACCATATAGATTTACCTAAACGAAATCAATAAACATATGTAAATATGACGTAAAACCCTAGTTCACAATGAAATATATATATTTATTGAGACTCTAAAAAATACCAATAAAACATATGATTATAATTTATATTTCTTTGATATATATGTTGACTAATGCACGAAATATAAGATATATCCGTTCAACTGATATACCTTATATTTGGTGTATCAATGAACTTCTAATCATAAATAAAACACATTAGTTGAAATTTTGAGTATGTCAACAATCTAAAATGAACATAAACTTGTAGTATATCACATGAGTGTATAAATCTATTAAATTTTTAAGAGTCTATCACACATCAACTACGTGTATATGGGTGTATCAGTCACAACTACTGATACACCAAATATAAGGTAAATGGTTGTATAAATTGATAGAGGGTAAATTAGGAATATCAGGAAAAAAAAACAAAAAACAAAAATCAAAATTAAATTTTTTTTTTTTTTTTGTTATATTTGCAATTATCCTAGTTTGTTTTGCTATATATTACAATTTCAGATTAACAAACTAGGGTGGATTTAGATCAACCCGACCCGACTTCTCGTGTTTATATTAGGTTAAATTACAATTTTTATCCCTAAACTTTCAACTTTGTGTCTATTTGGTCCATAAATTTTAAAAAATGTCTTATAAATCTATTAACTTTCAATTTTGTGTTCAATAAGTCTCCGAACTTAACAAGTGTCTAACAGTTAGATTAGATCCTCAAACTTTTAATTTTGTATTTAATAATAAGTTCTTGAATTTTTAATTTTGTGTCTAACAAGTCCTTATTGAATTAGACACAAAATTGAAAGTTTACTGACCTTAAAAAAAAAAAAAATAATAATAAATAAATAAATAAATAGCCACAAATAGTTTGTAAGTTTTATTAGTTTATTTTATTTTTGAAATATTGCATGTAAATGGAGATTCAAATTAATGTTGTGGTCCATATCTTTTCTATATTTAGAATTACGTGAGAAAGTATTTTGGCCTTACGTTTAATTTTTTTTTTCTTTTTTATAACATATGTGATTATGCGGTAAAGATTCTTTGGCTTCTTAGTCATCAATTTTGAAATATGTGACAGACCTATGTAGAAACTAAAGGGACCTCAAAATTTTGATTATATATATATATATAAAAAAGTAAAATTAATGTCATGAAATATATAAAATATATAAGTTTACTATCTTATATATAAGGCCCCTTCAAAATTATTCAAAATGTATGTTATTATAGTGGTACTCGTGCATGCCTAGCTTCCCCGTGCACCCGAGTTTGAGGCCTAATGATAGGTCTTTAATATTTTTTTCCTTAAATTATCTATTTCTTTTTTTTTAATTATTATTTCGAGTATCATTTTTTTTTCTATATATTTATATTAAAAAAAATGATAAAAATATGATTTTATTCTACTTTGAAAATTGATCCTTATATCTTCCAATGACCAAATTTAGTCTTCATATTTTCAACAAATCTTAAAACGAATTCTTACTATTAGTTTATTTGTTAACATTTTCAGAAGTAATTTAGTTTATATTAACATCTTCTTTATAAATTTTGGAAACATATTTATGTTATATTGTGTTTTTTTTTTAAGGTGTCAAATTTAGTCTTCATATTTTCAATTTTGTGTTTATTTAGATCCGTGAGCTTTAAAATGTGTTCAATATATTTAACTTTCAATTTTGTATCGGCATTTTTTAAAATTCAAGAAACCATTATGAACAAAATTGAAAGTTTAAGAACTTATAGAATACGTTTAAAATTTAAAATTTATAAGATAATAAATTGAAAGTTTATGGATCAATTAGAGACTTTTTAAAGTTTAGGGATCTAATAAAGTTCCGCTTTCAAGTTCATAGATTAAACTCGTAATTTAATATTTTTTTCCTAGGACGAATGAACTAATTTATATAGTGATACTAAATATATTTGAACTTAGCTTTGGAAGTCGTTTGTACACTCACGGATTCGTATCGCCTATAACTTCTTTTTTTTTTTTGTAAGATCAACGTACAGGAGTTTCGAAATTATGATTTTTTTTGTGATAATTTTTTTTATATATTTATATAAAATCATTTTGGCCTCCCAAACTCCCCCGAGTCCGCCCGTGGTTGATGTTGATTTGTCCTTTTGGTCCTTAAAAAAAAACATCTCAATAAAATTTAAGCATATATTTTTTTTTTTAACATGTGAGGGTGGGGATCGAACCTAGAACCTTGAACCTATTGTTCTCTAGTTGTTACATTAGATTAGTTGAGCTAGACTCTTGTTGGTAATAAAATTTAAGCATAACTGAACAAAACGCGAAAGACTAGTTTGGCTCAATTTCTATTTTATTTTCCAATTTTTCAAATATAGTGAGCTTTTTAAAAAAATATCCTCTTTAATATATATATATATATAAGGGAAATTGTAGTAAATGACAATTTAAGACTTATTGTTTGCAAATATAGCATGTTTTTAAAAATTTTGCGGATATAACAATTTCTATCGCTGATATCTTATGACTGATAGAAGTCTATCGCTGATCACCTCAACTTTTTATAGATTTTTGTCAGTGATAATAGTCTATCAGAGATAATAGTCTATCACTGATAGAAGTCTATCAGTGATATAATAAAGTCTATCAGTGATAGAAACGAGTTTTTTTGCCATATTTGCAAAACATTTTAAAGTTTGCTAAATTTGCAATTAGTTTGGGCCTGATTGCTATTTGTGCAACCAACCCTATATATAAAGGCTTCCATTAATTGAAAGGGTTTGAATTTGGTTCAGGAGTATAAGGAAGCATAGCCCACGTACCACTCTAGTGTTGATGACTCTAAAAAATTATTAGGTCTGACCATCGGTCGATCGGAGTCGATTTCCACGTACCACAATACTTGCTTCAGTGGATATGTTATTATTGTTGTATATGTTGATGATTTGATATAATTGGAACTCCTAAAAATCAAAGACAATTGAATATCTTAAGAAAGAATTTTAGATGAAAGATCTCGAAAAAACAAAATTTTGCCGAAATGGGATATTCATTCATCAGTCAACTTCTATAGAAAAAGTTTTAAAAAGGTTTTACAATGAATAAAGCACACTCATTCAACATTCCAATGGTAGTTTGATAACTGAAGGTGAAAAAAAACATATTTCGACCTCGAGAAGATAATGAATAACTACTTGGTCCTGAAGTACCATATCTTAATGCAATAGGTGCACTTATGTATCTTGCTAATAATACATGACCTGATATAACATTTTTCAGTCAATTTATTAACTAGATATAGTTTTTCTCCAACAAAAAGACATTGGAACAAAAGTTAAGCATGTACTTCGTTATCTTTGAGGAACCATTGATATAGGTTTATTCTATTCAAACAAATCGAATTTTGATCTAGTAGGTTATGCAGATGCGGGATATTTATCGGATCCACACAAAGCTAGATCTCAAACAGGTTATTTGTTTACATGTGGATGAATTGTTATATCATGGTGGTCTGTAAAACAGACTATCACATCCACTTCTTCAAATCATGTTGAAGTTCTTGCAATTCATGAGGCTAGTCGAGAATAATGTGTATGGTTGAGATTAATGACCCAACACATTCATGGAACATACGGCTTGTTTTCTGACAAAAATATTCCAACAGTGTTATACGAAGACAATACAATATGTATAGCATATATCAAAGAAGGATTCATTAATCACCGAAACTCTTTTACAATCATGATCTTAAAGAAAATTGTGACGTCATCGTTCAACAAATTTCTTCTAAGGAGAACTTGACACACTTATTTACGAAGGTGTTGCCAACCGCAACATTCGAGAAGTTCGTGCACCACATTGGAATGCGATGACTCAGATATCTCAAATGATGTTTCTATGAGGGGAGTAAAATCATTGTCCTCTTTTTCCCTTAACTATGATTTTTCCCACTAAATTTTTCTAGCAAGGTTTTTAATGAGGCAGTTGTTAAAATATATGAATATAATGTACTATTTTTCCTTCACTAGGATTTTTCCCATTGGATTTTTTTAGTAAGGTTTTAACAAGGCATATATATATATATATTAAATACAATGATTATTTAAGGGGGAGTGTTATATATACCATAGGAATCACTAACATATGATCTAATAATCATTCAACTCCCTCATTTTAGTTAGTCTTCCTCATGACCCACTCTCCTTAGGATAGTATTGAGACTCTCAAAGTTGGTCATCAATGACCTAATTAATTTAGTCATCAATTACTTGTATAAATAGAGCTTGTGTGAAGACTTTCAAATACACCTCAAATCAATTGAATACGATTTGATTTCTCTCTACTTTCCTCCCTAATTTCTTCTTCTCTTTAGTATTACTTTTGTCGTTCTTGTTCTCTTTTATAATCGAAAATAGATTTTACAGAATGAAAGAAGTAACAGTATTTTGATTATATATCATTTACGATACAAACATAATCTCACATCTACAATTAGAGAGATCCATAATAAAGAAGACAATTGATCTTTATTCGATACACTATTATTTTTAGATGAAATCAAAAATAAAATCATACAGAGTTAACCTCAAAAGTAAATGATACGATATTATACCATTTTGAAAATACGATATTGTACCATATTTTGAAAATACGAAGAGACTGATTGTCCAAACACATAAAACAAACACTATGAAATATGGATAACTATCAAGAGTTGACCTAGTGGTCAGGGAGGGCTTTGAGACTTCAATACCGTCCTAGAAGGAATGCGTTCAATCCTTAGTGACCACCTTACCTAGGAATTAATTTCCTATGCGCGTAAGCTGGCCCGGACACTCACAAACGATCCAAATAGAGCATCCTTTTCAAGGACCGAGTCTCAGCTTTTTCTCTTCAGAAAGCAATTTGGCAAATAAAGTGAGGGCTTTTTCATTTGTAGTAGTGGTTTCTCCATCAACTGGTTCGTGTTGTCCAGTTTGTAAATTGACCATAGACACTGGTTTCTTCAACAGTTTCTTCCCCACATCTGCCAGTTTCTTCAAATTTTCATTTGTTGCAATATCAACTGATGCTAGTTGGGTACTCAAATCATCATCCTGTTCATCACCAATGAGGGTTTAAATTAAATCTCCATTTTAATTATTTTGGTCTTTCCCAAACTTTTAGGAAAAAAAATCAATTTATACCTCTAAACATTAGGGTTCTATCAATTATTAAAACCTCAAACTAATAATTTTATCGATTTAAAGTTTTAAACCCTAAATTTTCATAAATTAATCAATTTAAACCTTATATTAGTGATTATTTATAGATGTTTTCACTTAATTCCATTTAAAATGAGCTGAAAATCATCTAAATAAAATTATTCACGCAATTCTTAGTAGAGAAAAATAGAGGAAGACAAGAAGATAAAAAATCACTCGTATATATGAAAAATAGCTACTATCTATTTGATTCCACCATTTAATCTTATGAACGTTTGGAAGTTACGTATTAACAGTAGGGTCTAAGTATTTTTTTTTTATTCGTGAGTGTCCAAGCCAGTTTACGCGCACCTAGACCGCCTCACCCTACAACATTTGGTTGTCAAGAAACCTCGTAAAAAGTTAATTTCTAGACAGGTGGCCCACCAAAGGACTGAACTCAGTTCCTCTGAGAGGGTTTTAATAGTCTTAAAGGTATTTTATGACTACTAGGCCAACTTTGGATGGTTGGTCTAAATTGATTTTCACTTATGAAAGTTGAGGGGTGTATATAAATTGATTTTTTGCTCGAATTTTGAAAGAAATTTATGCGACCTAACATAATTCAACTGACATAAAATATGTACTATGTATTTTGGACCAAGAAAGTCGTTGCGAAGGGAGATTTACCTGGATGCGAAGATAATTTTGGATACAATTGGTGGATTGAAAGAAAGCAGAAACATGATAGTCAACCATATCAGAGTTGGCATCAGTGAAAATATCAACAATTGGAATGGCACCACTCTTATAAACCCAACCAAGCATGCCCCAGCTCGCAGCTTTACCAGCACTATACTTCAAGTCATTCTTTGGTGCACCAGTCCCTAAAGAAAGGACCAACGTCTTCTTTGTTTCCATTGCTTCCAACTCGAAGGATTCACTTTTTCGTTTCAAAATACTCATCCCTTTCGAAACATGGGAAATCGCAACTAGTGTCTGTTACGATAAATCAATAACAAAAAATAAGAAAGCGTAGAAGAATCAACAACACAGATTTACGTGGTTCACTAACGTCGTGTTAGTTACGTCCACGGACAGAAGGAAGAGCAGTATTATTACGAAGTAAGAGAGATTACAAATGAACAGATAAGGGGCGGCTGAAAGTCAACGAGACCCCGTACCAACCAGTCGTAGAGGGTCTCATAACATATTCAAAGCATTCCAACAGTGTCTATACACATAATACAATCAACAAAATAACGAAATAGTTATCAAACGAGATTTCGGAGAGTAAATTTATATATAACATAAAATATAAAATCTTACTGGATTGTTTGCTGCAACTCCTCCATCCACCATATTAAAAGTACGAGTATTTCCATTGGAGTCCTTAGTTTCAAATTCATGGGCTGGAAAGTAAGTTGGTGCTGCAGAAGTACTTATGCAAACATCTGCCATCTTTGGATTCCTCAATTCATTCGTTGTTGCCTGCATATAAATATTATTAAATAATCATGTAGGAAGAGTAGTCCATGCATGTTATATTGTGAGTGAGGTCCCTTCATCTTTCCGATGTGGGATCCTCAAGATGGTGGCTCATTGGGTTCACCATCTTAGGTTAGATCCCATGTTTGGACCGAATCAGATCTGGATTCCAACCTAAAACCAACTCCTCATCTTTCCGAAGTGGGATTCTCAACAAATATATATATAAACCATTTTAATTAATTAAAAACCAATTAGTTAAATTTTGATGATGCTAATTAATTATTCTGATACATACTGCATTACTGGAAAACATGACAGGCTGAAGATTCTTGATGTCAAACGCGGGAATTACTACATTTGTTAATGTTTGCTTGAGAGATAAGTCACCGAGTTCCTCATTTAGCAATGATCTCAAGTATTTGCCGTCGTACTTTGGCCCCATAACTTGTCCGAACAAATTGGTTATTGAACTGAATAAATGGCTGCATATACAAATTTAAACACTAGTTAATTAGCTCACGGTTATAAAAAAATATCAAACTTTTATCCATAAATTTGTCAAGTTGTATCTATAATTTCTACGGGACCTAAACTTTCAATTGAAAATGTTATGGACAACATAACTCTACATTGGTATGATATTGTCCACTTTGAGCCTATACCAATGTAGAATGTTGTCCCTCATTATATATTCATGATATTTCCCTCTTCTAACCGATGTGAGACTTTGGTCGCACTCCAAACAATCCTCCCCTCGAACGAAGTACCACCGAGTCTCCCCTCAAATAGTCATATTTATCCGTCTAGCTCTTATCCAGGCCAACTCGTTCACCGGAGTACATCGCTCCTCTACTGGAGCACACCGTCAGTTGTTGATCGTCAGTTTGATAGAGCTGATCAACCACAGATCTCCACCAATGACTATGTCTTTTTGAGACTCACCATATCTTTGTTCGGAATCCGAAGATTCTACCGACACGACTAAGTTAGGGACATGACTCTGATACCACTTGTTAGGGACAACGTAAAATTCATTAAAAAAATATATATTTGATAAGGACAACGAGTCATCCACCTATCTCCACATTTGACACAAACCTTGTTGACTTTGTTTTTGGTTTAACTCAAAAGATCTCACACCAATGCAGATAATTGTCTTCACTATTATATCATGGATTTATCTCTCCCCTAACCTATGTGAGACTTTGTTAGCACTTCTAAAAGTATTCTCATATGCTTTCAACGAAATTATAAATAAAACATATGAATACTACAAAATTGATAAGATTGCAAAGAAAATCAAAATTAGAGCTAAATATTTTTGTTTAAAAATTGTGAGTTTTGGAAAAATTATTTATTCAATGGTTAATTTGTACAAACCTCGATATTAATGAAATTAGTAAGTTTACAAAGATTTTTATATTATTTTTTTAATTAAAATTAGTGGGTGAGTAGTAAAATATTGAATCGAGATCAAGTAAAAGTTGCCACATTAATTTAACGAAATTTAGGGTTTAATTTGATGAAATTGAAAGTTTATGACTAAAATTCATCCATGCAAGAAATTAATAGTGAGGATATAAAGGAATGTGAACAAACTTTCTTTGAGGAAAAATTTTGGGAGAATGTTCCAAAAAGAAGTTGGTGAGATCTTTAGCTGCATATAGAGGCTTGTTGTCTTTGTTGGGAGCTGTAAGCATGATTGTTAGCAAACCACCTGTACTTGTTCCTGCCATTACATCAAAGTAATTTGCTATTCTTGCATCTGGACCGTCCAAATCCTAGGTCAAAACAAAAATCAATCATTTATGTTTTTTTATTTTTTTAGAGGTCGGAGGATCAAATTCTCATACCCCATATATACACGTAAAATCTATTCAATAAGATTATGTTTATTACCTGAAGCTTGGACTCGAGAAAAGCCAGAATAGTTCCGGGAATAATACCTCTAATACCCCCGCCATCGATGCTCAAAATTGTTACCATCTTCCCTTTTCTAAAATCAGCTGCCGCCATGGTTTACTTTTAATTTGTTAGAGAGAAATAACGTCTCTGTTTTCCTATACAAGTTCAAGATGAAGATGTGAAATAAAAGCTATCTCAAAAGGGGGTTTTATAAGCTCAAAAATGTTAACTTGGTCAATGGTTCATGTGCATATGTAAAGGATAATTTTATATTTGAATACACACTTTAAAACATGTTTTTTTTTTTTTTAATGTTTCACATTATAGGTAGAATTATATTGGATGACAATGTCAACGATGATAAGTACGAGGATTTTTCTTCTCTAACAAATCATAATATTAATGATCATACGTGGAAACTATAAATTTTAATCAATTTTAATCTGCTTGGATCGGATCTCTATTATATTTCAAATGGATAGCTTAAATAGACTTTATGGTGAATTTCTTTTATATGATAAATGTCATGATTTGAGATTCAAACTTGCAATTTTTAAACTTTTAAAGGAAGTTGTTAATAATGTATTGACTAGTTGAGTTAAGCTTCTTTCGACGGTTATATTTTAATGTTTTTTTAGTTCATCAAATACGAGTGTTATGGAAAGATTATGACAAGGTGAGGTTAATATGACATCAGTCCTGATGGAGCGATAAACGCTGCGAAAGCGATTTTGGATCGATGATACTCTAATTACATCAATTTAACAAATAGAAAACATGCTCAAACAACGGAAATTCAAGAAAAATTTAGAATACATACCCTTGTAGTTCTAATTTTTTCAAGCTCCATCGTCTGTTTCTCGTCACGAACACTTATTCGAATCTTCTCACGAACACTTCAGTCCTCTTCACACGAACGCCCCGAGGACCACCCGAGGTAGTCCCGCTATCCTCGGCGCCGAGCAACGAAGTGGTGGGACTTCGTTAAAAGAGAAAAGAAAAGAAAGGAAGAAGAAGAAAAATAATGAAAGCAGAGGGAGAATAGGGTCAAGATGCTTTTGAAATTTTTCAAAACTTCATAAGTTGAAAAACTGATAAAAAACAAATCGTGAAACCCCTGCCTCTTAATCTCATTTTCATGTTTACCAAAAAAAAAAAAAAAAAAAAAAAAAAAAAAAAAAAAAAAAAAAAAAACTCTTAGTTAACTCAAAGCTACAAGTCTAGTTTTAACCAATTACTATATTAAAAGTTAGTGGGGTAAGTGTTGATATATTTAGAGTTAGTGGAGTAAGTGGCTAGTTTTGTGGAGTTAGAGTTAGTGGAGTTAGTGGTTGTTTTTATGGAGTTAACTAAGCTATTTTAGCATTTAGAAAGTGTATTTAAGGTCATATTTTATTGAATGAAATGTAGTAGTTGCATTCCCATTTCTCTTCTCTCTTAGAAACAACAGTGGTATCAGAGCTAAAATTCTTAAGGGGCCTGTGAGAGTGAGAGTTAGTAAGATATCCCTTAGAGAAATCGAGTGATACGCTTTGAGATTTGAGTGAGATGGAATCAGGATCAAGCGGTCTTTCTTCACTGGCTCCACCAGTGTTTGATGGCAAAAACTACCAAGCATGGGCTATCAGAATGCAAGCCTACATGGAGGCTTGTGATTATTGGGAAGCAGTTGAGAGCGACTATGAGGTTGCTGCACTTTCCGATAATTCAACAATCAACCAGATCAAGACTCACAAGGAGAGGGTCACCAGGAAGGCAAAGGCTAGAGCTTGCCTATATCCAGTTGTGTCTACGTCCATATTCAACAGAATTATGGCTTTGAAGTCAGCAAAGGCGATCTGGGACTTCCTCAAAGGTGAGTATGAAGGTGACGAGAGGATCAAAGGTATGAAAGTGTTGAACTTGGTGAGGGAATTCGAGAGAATGCAAATGAAGGAGTCTGAGTCCATTAAAGAATACTCAGACAAGTTGATTGCGATTGCCGACAAGGCAAGAACATGAGGAACTGATTTATCTGACAATAGATTGGTTCAGAAAATCCTGGTTTCAGTTCCTGAGAAGTATGAAGCAATCATTGTGTCCTTAGAAAATACCAAAGACCTCTCTAAACCCAAGTTGATAGAGTTAGTAAGTGCTTTGCAAGCACAAGAGCAGATGAGGTTGATGAGGCAAGAAGGAAGCATTGAGGGGCACTGAAAGTCACAATGCAGCAGGGAGAAGGTGGAAGAGAGAAGAAGTGGAGAGGGAGAAAGGATAGTGGCAGCAGTAGCTCAGATTATGTTGTAAAGGATGATGGAAGTGCAGGTTTCAGCAAGGGCAGTGCATGCAAGCACTGTGGGAAACATAATCATCCACACTTCAGATGCTGGAGAAGGCCAGATGTGAAGTGTAGAAGATGTCATTTAATGGGGCACATAGAGATATTTTGTAAGGGATCTCAACAGCAAGGAGGAGCACATGCTGCAGTACAACAAGAAGGAGATCAACTCTTTGTGGCTACCTGTTTCTCATCAGTCACTCAATGTGACAGTTGGTTGGTTGATAGTGGGTGTACCAATCACATGACAGGTGACAAGGAGTTGTTCAAGAACCTTGACAAGTCATTCAAGTCAAGGGTGAAGATAGGAAATGGTGAGTATCTAGAAGTGAAGGGGAAGGGCACAGTGTCAATAGAGAGTTGTGCAGGAACCAAGTTGATTACTGAAGTGCTCCTAGTTCCTGAGATTGATCAAAACTTGTTAAGTGTTGGTCAACTAGTAGAGAAGAAATTCAAAGTGTTATTTGAAGAAGAAAAATGTCTTATTTTCGATTCTAGTGGAAATGAGTTGTTCAAAATAAAGATGTAGTACAAGAGCTTCTTATTGGATCCACTCGAGAAGGAACAAATAGCTTTCAAGTGTCAAGTGAGTGACAGTAAGCTATGGCACAAGAGGTTGGGGCATTTTCATCAGAAGAGGTTGCAGTATTTGCAGAAGAATGAGATGGCAGTTGGAGTACCAGTTCTGGAGGAGCTGAAAGCAAACTGCAAAGCTTGTTTGACAGGGAAGCAAACGAGGTTGTCATTCAAGAAGTCAATTTGGAAAGCAACAGAGAAGTTGCAGCTCATCCACACTGACTTGTGTGGACCACAACCAACTCTTTCACTCAATGGTAGTAGGTATTTCATTATCTTTATTGATGATTATACCAGAATGTGTTGGATTTACTTTATGAAGCATAAGTCTGAAGTAGCTGAAGTGTTTCTGAAGTTTAAAAGATGGGTTGAGAATCAGAGTGGTTGTCAGATTCAGGTGGTAAAGTCCGATAACGGGACTGAATACACGACACAAAGGTTCAATACCTTTTGTGAAGAAGCTGGAATAGAGCATCAGCTCACTGTTCCATATACTCCACAACAAAATGGAGTTAGTGAGAGGAAGAACAGAAGTATTATGGAGATGACAAGATGCATGTCGCATGAGAAAAACTTGTCAAAGGAGTTTTGGGTTGAAGCAGCAAACACATCACTTTTTTTATTGAATAAACTACCTACAAGGGTATTGGAGAAGAAGACACCCTATGAAGTTTGGTTTAATGCTAAACCAAAACTGAAAAATTTGAAGGTGTTTGGTTGTTTGTGTTTTTCTCATGTTCTACAGGTGAAGAGAGATAAGTTGAGTGAAAAGGCAAAACAAAGAATCTTTGTAGGCTACACCATAATGTCCAAAGCATACAAGATCTATCAACCTCACAAAAAGAAGATGGTGATTAGTAGGGATGTTCAATTTTTTGATGATGAGAAGTGGGACTGGACAAAAGAAGAAGAGGTGAAGCAACAAGAAGTTTTTTCTGGATACTGATTGATGGACCAGTTAGAGGGACTAGACTGCTGAATGAGGTATATGAGAGAAGTAGTGTGTAGTTGTGTTAGAAGCAAGCTAAATGTTTGCAGCATTTGAGTTAGGAGGAGTATGTTAGGTAACTCAAAGCTACAAGTCTATTTTTAGCCAATTACTATATTTGAAGTTAGTGGGGTAAGTGTTGATATATTTAGAGTTAGTGAAGTAAGTGACTAGTTTTGTGGAGTTAGAGTTAGTGGAGTTAGTGGTTGTTTTTATGAAGTTAACTAAGCTATTTTAGCATTTAGAAAGAAAGTGTATTTAAGGTCAGATTTTATTGAATGCAATGTAGTAGTTGCATTCTCATTTCTCTTCTCTCTTAGAAACAACTTATATATATATTATTATTAAAAATAAAAATAAAAAATTATTTATTAAATTTTTAATAAATAAAATATATATATATATATATATATATATAATTATTAATTAAACTTTTTAATTAATAAATATTATTTAATTCAATATCAAATATTAATTAAATAATATGGCTAAATCTGATTTTCCGAAAACCAACTTTTTTTTGCACATGGATCGTATTCATGTTTTAGACCACTTCCATATTTAAATCATATTTAAATATGTTCATCATTCTTCTACAAACCGAATTTGAACAATTCAAATTCTTTTTCTTTTTCCTTTTCTCTTATATTGTTGCATGACGTTATCCGACCTAGTCAGGAGAACCTAAAGGACCTACAAATTATGAGCTCCAACGATACGAGATTATTCAGTCCTCTTTTAACCGAACTAATCAACATTCGTTAACCCCCGGAGACTCCACTATAGTCTGAGGGTTGCACTCTCCTCACTGTAGATATATTATGTCCTCTGATATAACCGTCATGGGCAAGTCGACCCTTCACAGGTTGTTCGTAATCACAGTTGGGCCATTTAAACCGTTTAACCCCTGCATTACATCTTGTTCCTTAAGTACCACTGACACCTCTAATGAACATTAGATCTGTGGTCCAACCAACAGATCAATTAACCCTCTCATCTCATGAGAGTGTGAGCTCTAATTGTTCAAGCCCCGGAGTCAGCTATTAAGGGAACAACCTATCTACTAACCCTGAAAAGCGGGTTAGGAGTGAACTCCAATCTTGTTGTACTATGTCCTCAGCTACCTATTCGACTTTATCCCCAAGATGGTAGGCTTATTGAGTCGGCGCTAATGGGTCACTCTCACCCGTGCAAGTCAAAGGATACTTTCGAATAAGCAGGAGTTCAT
Organism: Herpetospermum pedunculosum; assembly: GCA_028017165.1. NCBI lineage: Eukaryota > Viridiplantae > Streptophyta > Magnoliopsida > Cucurbitales > Cucurbitaceae > Herpetospermum > Herpetospermum pedunculosum. The sequence continues at coordinate 50,615,259 of CM051531.1, read as the reverse complement.
AGCGAGCTCAGGATTGAGATCGAGTTACCTAGGCCATCAAAAGAAAATGTCGGTCTCATCAATAAACGGTGTTATAAAGAGAGAGCGACATATTTCGCGGTTCGGTCTTATGCAACCTCTTTGCACAGGACGCCCTCACTCGCACATCTCCATGTGAAACGATTCGGATTACATCGTTTTGTACAATACAAAGTGAGTCGCATCCAATAGTGTTACCAGGATAAGGTACCCAGCCTTATCCGTATACTATAGACCGTTTTGACTGACTACTTGAGCCTGATCCACAATCATGTCATACATGAGGCTCAAGTACTCAAATTCAGCCATGGGTGTTGATTATTGGTATAGGTTAACCTAAACACGTTTCACTTTATTCCAGTAAACTCTTTTACCGAATAAAAATAATAACTCTTTATTCTAAATAGAAAAATTACAAACATAACAGTTTACAAACCACGAGTTTTAGGACATAAAACCCAACAAGCCCATGACGTCCCGCTTGAGTCACACCCCAATACCCAAAATCGGAGGTTACCAGATCTGGTTTGGGCCTGTCAGAGGGACAACAAGTGAACGGGCGGTCACATTCGTGACAGCACCTCGACAATCGATAATCCCGCGCGGTGACCCGCCAATGTGTCCCATGTGTTCAGTCTGACTAACGGTGTGAGTCCCCTCATCATAATGAGAGGGGCGGTCGATCCCAACTGACACGTGCACCTCATACACCAACTCACTACTATATAAGGAAGCATCATCCTTCTTTATCAAGTAAGTTGGATTTTCCACTCCTAGACGATCTACTCTAACCAATCTACTGCTCGAGCGTGTTGGGAGTCAATTGAGTGTGAGGAAGGTATTAACACCCCACAACTCCGATTAAAACGGTGGCCAAATTTTATCTTGAATTTAAAAGGTTATTTAAAGAGTTTGCTTGGAAACATTATATTTTAAAACAATGTCTTATTTTTACTGTTCATTTCTCTAATATTTGGAGTCATGATCCCATAAAATAATTGAAAATTATCCATCAATTTTAACTATATATTAGAGATATTACCGATACTTAGGAATATTCTTCAACTCAAGAAGATGAGAGAATATTACAATTTCTCAAACTCTGTCATGTTAGGAATGTGAAGCACAAAACAAAAGGCCGAAAATCATTAAGCCCAAATATCCTCACTAAGCAACCTTTGTAATTGGGTTAAATGAAGGTGACCAATAAGAAGAAAAGCAAGGTGATGGGCGGTGGTTTTTTATCAGTATACAATAGGAATTTGGGTGCTGATTAAATTATCAACAACAGGAGCAAAAAAAAAAAGGGTGCATGCGGTGGCGGTGTCAATAAATTCAAAAGAAGAAATAAATTGTGAGTTGTTCCTTTTTTTTCTTTTTATTCTAAATTCAAATGACATTGAGCTAGAGATAGAGAAAAGGTAGAATTTCTTTTGGTGGATTTGGGCGTTCTTTCTTTGTTGTGATCCCAAGATATCGGGTTGTGATACTTGGAAGTCAATAGTCATTGGTGGGCTATTGAGATAGTTTGTAGCGTCGAATTGAGGGCTTATTGTAATCTTCATTATAGTTGAACCTGCAGTTGCAGAAGACTGGACGTAGTCCCAAGATCGGGGCGAAACAGTATAACTTTCGGTGTCATTCTGTTTTCCCTTCTATTTATTATTGTATTTTGTGACCGATAACTTATTTGGTTCTAACCTCTGAAGTGGGAACAGTAGATATAATTCAGTCTGTTATTCCGCATTATTTATATCTCGTGTATTTTTCCCAACACGTCATAGGATAGTCATTCGTATGAGAGTTTTTTTTTTTTTTTTAAAAAAAAAACATTTATTTTGTTTAAATTAAATTCATTTTTTCTTGGGATCAAAAGATTATGATCCCTCACCTCAAGAATTCTAGAAAATCGGACTCTCAAATGTTTCTAGATTCCATCGTAGAAAATTTTAGGAAAAAAAAACGGTTTTGAAATATCAAAATCACTTTTCAGAAAAAAGATTAGAAAATTTTAAAATAACATTTTGGTTATAAAATTTTCATAAAATACAAAGAGTATAATTTTAAAAGATTTTGAAATATTTTTACAACGTGATAAAAAGTTTAAAAAGATTTGAGAAAACATCAATAAAAGATAGTTTTAAAGAAAACAACATCAATATATAAACAAACATAAATGCAAAAATATAATTTAAAGATGGGAAATTGTAGTAAATGACAATTTAAGACTTATTGTTTGCAAATATAGCATGTTTTTAAAAATTTTGCGGATATAGCAATTTCTATCGCTGATATCTTATGACTGATAGAAGTCTATCGCTGATCACCTCAGCTTTTTATAGATTTAATCTAAAATAGATAAATAAAATACATCTAAACTAGGGTTGGTTGCACAAATAGCAATCATGCCCAAACTAATTGCAAATTTAGCAAACTTTAAAATGTTTTGCAAATATGGCAAAAAAAATCTGTTTCTATCACTGATAGACTTTATCATATCACTGATAGACTATTATCACTGACAAAAATCTATAAAAAGCTGAGGTGATCGGCGATAGACTTCTATCAACCAAAAGATATCAGCGATAGAAATTGTCATATCCACAATTTTTTAAAAAACATGCTATATTTATAATTATCTTATTCTAAATTGACATCTACAATTTCAGAGGTGAATACATACATGCAAATAAATTCAAACATAAAATGAAAGAAAATATTAAGCAATTATATACTTAAATAAAATACTAAAAAAAGAAATGAATGAATAATCTACTGCCACTATAAAAAAGAAATAAATACTCCTTAGTGCAACAGTGCCAACATTGATTTTTTTATAAATAAAAATGAAGGTAAATAAAAAAGAGTAATAAAAAAGAGATGAACAATAATAATAATAATAATAATAATAATAATAAAAAAAAAAAAAAAAAAAACAGTAAAAGCAAACCTTAGAATAACAAAATCTAAAATAACAAAAATGTCACATGGTAAAAAGAAGAGTAATGAAGGAAAGAAAACAAAATAAAAGATTAATAAACTATGCTAAAATCTTTCGTCTACATTTTTTAGGGTGCTCAGAAATGAAGAAAACCAAGAACACTTAACCAGCTTGTCGCTTGAGGTGCGGATCCTTGAGACAAAAGCCCTACCAAATGCAACCTTCAACTAAGCTAGAGTTTACAAGTGTTCTTGAATGTGTATAAAAAAAATGTGTGTGAAGTGTATGAAAATATGGGTGTTGGGTGTGTGAAGATGGAAGATAAGAATGTGGCGAGAATGTGTGAAAATATGGATGTCCTCCCCTTAATGAACAAGAAAATTGAGGATTTTTAAAGCCAAAATTCATTCCACTTTTGTGCATACAAATTTTGTTTTCAATTTGAAAATTTGAATTCATACCAATAATGAACTTACACCAATAAAGAAAACTCACTTTTATAAATCAAATACAAATTAAAAAATTTACCACTTTCATCCTCAAATTAGGTTTTTGTCTTTTTACTCTATCAAAACAATAGATAAAAAGTAAGTTAAATTAGCAATACAATTATCATTGATTAAAAGACTAATAATAACCAAATTAACAAACAAAAATTATAAATTATGCATTGACATTATTAATCCAGCAAATTAAATTAAAAAGAGTCGGAAAAAAAATACGTGGCTTCATTTATTCTTATAAGGGTTATTGTTATCTTCTAATTACCTTCTAATAAGCTCATTTTGTTCGTAGAATTGTTTATAAAAAAAATCAGATGTGAGTTGAATTAATTATAAAATATTGAACTAGTAAGGTTCCTCTTAAAAAAAAAATTAATAATAAGACAGCGAGGCAAACAAATAATAAAACCCATTTCATAGATCTATTTTCCATTTCAAAAAAAAAAAAAAATATTAAAATCACCCATTTGATCAATCACATGGTCCATTCTTTTATTTCCTTGTTTTATTTTAGGGAAAAAATCAATTTATACCCCTAAACTTTGAGGGTTGTATCAATTAAAACCCTAAACTAACAATTGTATCAATTTAAACCCTGAACTATCATAAGTGTATCAATTTACACCTTTTGTTAGATTTTATTTGAAAAAAATTAATTTAAACGGGTGGAAACTTATGATTTTAACAATTAAACCCATAAACTTTCATAAATGAATCAATTCTATGAAAGTTTAAGAGTTTAATTAATAAATTGCAAGTGATCTCCACCCATGTAAAAGCTTACATTTTTATATTAGAAGGTGTAAATTGATACACTTATGAAAATTTAGGGTTTAAATTGATACAATGGTTAGTTTAAGGTTTTAATTGATACAACCCTCAAAGTTTAGGGGTATAAACTGATTTTTTCCCTTTATTTTATTACTTCATTTAGAAATTAATAGAAATTTCGCTTCATAGCTTTAAACTAATATGTAATTAAAAAATATCACCAACTTTTCAATTTTTTCAAATATAGAAATGAATGCGACTCTTTCTGATGTGTTTTACATTACATTTGAGTTTGATTTTAATTGTAGTGTATATATATGTTAATTTTAAACTTTTGAAATGTGCATTAGTTATTGATTTAAAAAATATAAAAATTAAAAACAAAAGATTCAATCAAAATCAAATTATATTATCATCAATCTCTTCCCTAACCAATGTGAGACTTTGTTAGCACTCCTAACAATATTCTCTTCCGAATAAGTTGACCCTCCCCTTCCCAACGAATCACATTGTGAGATATTTCTTGATGGCGTGGCGCGATCACCCATCTCGCAGTACTCTTTCTATCAATCTAGCCGACTTGATAGAGTTAAACTTCTTAAGTGTTGTCACTCAAACACTTTTTGTCTGATCCGAGAATTCATCTACAATGTCGACATGAAGCTTCATTAACTCTTTCCGCACAGCTTACCACGACTTTGATACCACTTGTAAAAGACAAGGAACCCAAACATCTCCACAATTGTATGCATATCAATGGAGATGTTGTCCTTCACTTATGATCTTTCCTTTTTTCTAACTAATGTAAGACTTTGATCGCACTCCCAACAGTTTTTTCGGTGAACCAAAAATAAAATTGATTTATGCTCAAACTGGACAATATCATAACATTGTACTCCAACTTGTAGAATGTAAATGAGAAATTATAATTTTTTAAAATTTATTATAATAATATAGTATTTTTTTTTTGAAGGGATACAGACTAACTACCAACACGGCCCCCATCAATCAGACGGCGGGTGATTAAAGAATTAGGCTCATCTAAGCATCTATGTTTAAGGAAGCATCCACTGAACTGACCAAGTTTTATTAACTAATTAATAAGCTAAAGTCTTCTCTCACTTTATCTTATAACAAGTTGTATTATATTATATGTCAACAAGTTGTATTATATTATGTGTCGAGGTACATAGTTCAACTTACATAAATTATGAACTAATGATTAAAACTGATAACCATTTTGTTTTTGGTTTTTGAAAACTAAGCTTATAAACAATACATTCACATATGAATTTTTTTGTTGTGTTATCTATCTTTCGAAGTGTTTTTAATTAGAAAAACAAAAAAAAAAAACAAAAAAAAATTTACTTTTGTTTATGGAATTTGGCTAACAAAAATGAAAGTTATTGTAGGAATTCACATGTGTACGTATGGTGGTCCGGGATGCTGAAGGGAGGTTGGTTGTGGCACAAGCAGAGGCAATTGAGGGTTTAATCGATGTTTTGTGTGCGGAAGCTTTGACTTTGCTCAAAGGGTTGTTTGCAACTTACAACGTCTTTGGGCTTGTCAATTTTTAGTGTGAAATTGGATGCACAGATTTTGGTTCGAGTTTTGCTCTCAAATGGTCTTCTATTAGCTCCTCAAGGAGTCTTGTTGGGAGAGATTAAATTTTTTTATGGCTCAATTAGGTATGACGGGTCTATTTTTTAGCTCGAGAACGACAAACAAAGTGGCCCACAATCATGTCTTGTCTATGGGGGGTGTTCTGTTTGGGACTCAAGCCCTCTGGTTTGGTTGTCTAGTGTTTTACTTTCGGATATCTCTAATTTTTGTCCTTTGGGCATGTTCATTTCTTAATATATTTATTTTCGTTTGCATTCAAAAAATAAAAACTAAAAACCAAATGGTTATCAAATGGAGCCTAAGGAGTCGGAGTTTCGATTACCTCATTTCTCATTAATTAAATACATTTGCAAAGAAGAAAAAAAATTCTCTTAGTATCTATTTGATAACGCTCATGTTTCATGTTTCCTGTTTTTTCTATTTTGAGAACTAGAAAAAATAACTTATTTGATGACTACTCATGTTTCTTGTTTATTGAAAGAAAAAAAAATAGAAACACAAACTTGGTTGATAACGTTTTTTATTTTTTATTTCTTAAAAAAAAAAAATAGAAATATTTTGTTTGATAACTATTTTTTTTTCTTTTTTTTCCTATATATTTTTCCGTATAGTTTAAATAGAATTTAGTATACATCATATAAAAACACATATATATAACGAGCATTAAAACAGATATAAAAAAACAAGTATCCAAAGTTTACATAATCTAATACAAATAAGTCTCAATGCAAAATTAAAAACACAGATAAAATTGTATTTATCCTTCAAATGTTACCCAAATTTAATCTCTCACTCGAGTGTCATTCTACCGTTCCTTAAATAATGTCGACTCGAATCCAACTCAATATATATAGCTCTGTAAATATCGTGGTTGTAAAATATTAAAGTGAGACTAAATAATGCATGTTTTAGTGAGAAAAATTTATATTTGCAAAATTATAATGGGGTTCAAGTGTACTAAAAATTAAATTAATATATATTTTGTAAAAACAAGAAATAAAATAATAAAAAAACAATTATAAAAAGTTACATTATCTTCAATACTAATAAGCGTGGCTGCAAAATATTTACACACAACAATAATACAATTGTTTTTATCTTTCACACGATTTTGATATGCAATGTCATCTCTCAATCGAGTTATTCTTTTTTAAATGATGACGACTCAGATCCACTTCAATTATATAGCTCTGTGAATGTCATGGTTGTAAAATATTAAAGTGTGACTAAATGCATTTTTTTAGTGAGCAAAATAAAAATGTTAAGGGACTCATTTGACCATCAAATAACGATCAAATAACGGTAATGGAAAAGGCTGGTTTAAGGGGCTCATTTGGCCATCAAAGCAACAACAAAATTAAGTTCTCACACGAACGGAATTAATATAAAAGAAACGGAACACAGATAAATATTTTTTTTTGTAGTTTCTCAAATTTTACCTTTTTTTTAAAACCTTTCTCAAAATTTAAAAACAAGAAACGAAAATAATTATCAAACAAGTCTGGTTTTTAAAAAAATGAGAAACAGAAAACGAAAACGTTATCAAACAGACTCTTAATAATCATCAGATGAGATCTTAAAATATGTTTGACTCTAATAACCATTAAATACAAAATTGAATTACTTTTAAACAGGTCAGCCACATTGATATTATTGTGACGGCCTCCTCGAAAAATTTCAAATAAAAAAAATGAGGATGCAAATTTACCTCTTTTGAAAACTTTTAAAATTCTCCCCCACTTTTGAAAACTACCATTCCCATATGCAATTGATTTTTTTTTTTTTCTTTTTAAAAATTCCTCACAATGATGTTTATAGAAAATACTGATTTTTTTCCCTTCTTTTGAAAAGTTCTAACTTTTCATTTTTCTCTCTCATTTTAAACTCATGATTACCAATTTAAATTTATTTATTTTTAGTTAAATTGATAACATAAAATTTATTATTAATTGTACTTAAAAAAAAATCATTATTAATAAATAAAAATAACAATAAACGTTTCCGTCTCTTCCACGGACATGGTTCAAATTGTAGGTAAAACAATTTTATTATTTATTTTAGGGCAAAATGTACTTTTGATCCTTGAAATTTAAGTTTGATATATGTTTGGTCCGTGAAGTTTCAAATGACACTTTAGTCCCTCAAGTGTAAGTTTGAAAAATAATTCTAAATAGTCTCTGAACTACTTTAACCGTTAGTTGACCGTTAAAAAATGATGTGGCATTGACCGAAATGATTAGGCTCGGATGATGTATCATCTTTTAATGAGTTGGCCCTACCATGTGGCTTTTTTTAAAAAAAATGAGGTTATTAAAAAGAATTTTATTATTTTTATTTATTTTTGTTGAGCTCGATATTAGGTTGTTCCTCCTTTCTCCTTTCTCCTTTCTCCCTTCTCATCTCCCTTCTTTCTTCTTTCTTCTTCCTTTTTCTCATTTCATTTTAATATTATTTATATTTTAATATTATTTTATATGTTTAGATATTTGTGAAATCTTAAAAAATATATATGAGAAACTTAAATAAATAAATAAAAAGTTGTAAATTTAAAAGTATAGAAAATTGAAAAAAATACACCGTATAAAAAATAAAAATAAAAATAAAATAGATAAAAAATTAATGATCCTGGCTCCAAGGGGGCCTGGGCACGCACTTACCACCAAGGCAAGAGCTAATTATAAAATTTTCTCCTAAATTATATACACAGTATTGTTTCAAAGTTGAGGGGGGCTCGAGCCCCCTGGGCCCTTAGTAAATCTGCCCTGATTGAAAGGATCTAATTAGCCAAACTATTTAATTTGTCTTGTCAACTTCTATTGTATTTTAATTTCTATTTTAATTAGATGAGCTACCGACTATAAAATAGCTAAAGACATGTATGATTGTAATTAGAGATGTGCGGAAAAATAGAAATAAAATCGTGGTTGAGGTCACGCCCAAAAAATTAGATTGGCAAACAATTAGTACACAATACAAATTGTTTTATGCATAAAATTAAAAAAAACTCCCTTATTAAATTTTGCAATCTCTAGCACTATTTGACGATCCACATTCACAAAGTTCTCCTTGTGAAATGTATAATGTGTATTAAAGCAAACTCTCAAGATTTCAATATGTAACGCATAAAACTATAGATAACTTTTCAAGAATTAACCAAAAAGTTACAACGTTACAAGGTTTTTTCAATGTATCGTGATTCACGTGTTGTGTTCAGGATATCATGATCATATTAAATGTTGGAGTGCAGGTGAAAACCACAATCGACCATAAATCTTAAGTTTTTTCACATTTAGACCATTTTTCTAAATGGGCACAAAATTCGGCCATTTACAAGGAATTCCACAAAGTCTATTCCCAAAAATTCAAATTTTGGAGAGTTAACATCCAGCCAAGAAACTTCTCAAATGTTCTGATGGTGTGACACAGGTTGCCAAGGTGTGTAGGTCAATGGAAGATGACATCTAATTTTTAGCCATTTCGATAATATTATACAAGATTTATAATCATCTTCAAAGTTCAACAAAAATTTATATGATCAAGTTTTGATCCCATTAACATACTCCCTTACATTAAGAGCTTAACACAAAATTAGTAATAGGCCATCTGAGTTTGGAGCAGATATTAAGGGCAAGTGATCACTAGTCACTATTCTATGACATTGGATGCTTGTATATAATTAATCGACCGTGGAATACCAAACCATCCTAAAAATTAAGTAAAATGGATTTTTTTAAAGCAGAGTTAGAGAAGAATATAACTAACTAAGAACTTCTAACCAAGCATTCATACAACCGACCAACCCACCACCCTCCCGATCCCGACCCCGACCCCAACCCTGATTGATCCATGTTTCAGCTAAGAAATGGGATTAAGACAGTTAAAGAAACAAAATAAATAATGCAATAAGCATACATTGAAAGATATGACTCTACGAAGGCCGAAACTCGAAATATCTTCCTCATAAATAGGGCAATTCATTCTGTTGATTTATCAACCCATCACTACTTCAAGGCTGGAGGTCTGTCTCTCTTCAGTATGGCCGATACCTCCAGTCTGTTCTAGATGGTCTTCCACTACCAATTCCATAACCCCACTGCAGAAGAAAAACAAACCAATCTTAAGAAAGCTGAAAAATCCTGTGTAAAAAAAAAACAAAATCATGTTGGGAAGTGACGTTACAAAATGCCCCGACTAATTTTTTTTTAGTTCAACATGTAGGGTGAAGGATTCGAACCTCTGAATTCATGGTCGAAGATATATGTCTAAAACCAATTGAGCTATTCTCAAATTGGCATAAATTCTAGACAAGCACAGAGGAAGTATGTGTAGTATATTTTTTTACTCAAGTATTTGAACAGACTTCAAAAAGTTTATAACCAAACATTAAAATAATTTCTGATATCAATTTACACTCAAGATTATTATTATTGAAGTTTCATTTAAAGATTATCAACTGAGAAGTCCATCTCATCATATATAAAATGCATAACCCAATAAAAAAAAACTTTTAAAAAGAAATAAGGTCCATAATCATTCTTTTTCTTTTTTCTAAATAAGTATTATTTGTCATAGTCACACTATAAACTACTTACTCTTTCATTTTGACTATAAACTACTTACTCTTTCATTTTTTTAAAATTTGACTAAGATTTCACACATTTTAAGATATAAATTAACATAAAAGAAGTAAAATTGTGACAACGACTCGTCATACCGGTCTGGTCTTTCTAGACATGGAAATTTCAATTTTAAAACTAATGAATATGGAGGAGTAAGTAGTTTATACTATGACAAATAAAACTTATTTAAAATTTTTAAAAAAATGATTTATGGACCATATTTCTTTTTAAAAGTTTTTTTTATTGGGTTATGCATTTTATATATGATGAGATGGAAAATTGTGACGACGACTCGTCAAACCGGTCTGGTCTTTCTAGACATGGAAATTTCAAATTTCAATTCTAAAACTAATGAATATGGATTTTCCAGTAAATGTAAAGCTCACTTTATGTGGTGGACAACCTACCGGCTACCAATACCAATCACCACCTAAATTGTAACCAACTTAAATATAATTCAAATAGCAAGCAAAACAGAACCACTTACATCATCGAAGTCCAGGCTTCCGTACATCCTTCCATAAGTCCTCATAGGTCCACCATAGCCGCCAAAAGATTCTGCGGCGCTATTCATCATAAAAGTTCCACTTGCTCCAGCTGCTCCAGCTCCAACTCCAACTCCACCTCCAGCATCATCAAGAGGAGTTGCTGAATCGATAGCAACCTGCAGATTCCGAGTGTGAGATTACATTCTTGATTGAAGAAAAAGTGTTATTAGAACTAACTACTAAGCAAAGGATATTTCATAACTCAAGATTAAAGCTTTTGTAATAATAATTATAACACTTATAACCACTCTTCCCAAATGACGGAACAATGCCTGGCCATCTTTCCCAACAGTAAGAATTCATGAAGCACAGATTCATGCGCAACAAAACATGCATACCAAATCGTGATGGAACACGGATTTAAAGAACTTTCCAGTAAAGTCCCTTTCCAAACCCATCAATTTTTCCTCGTGAGAATTGAGAAATGCAGAAGTTTTGGTTATCTTATTGAATAACATCGTCTAGCAAGGTTGTAAAAAGTCTTTGCTGGCTTATCTATTCATCTGTCATAGTGCACTCGTCTTCTTGGCTGTCTAGTTGTTTAATTCCCATAACTTTGAAGGATCTTTGTTTTTCTTTTTTTGAAGAGGAAGGATCTTTGTTTGTTTTGAGCTTTTGGAAGAATTAATGAGCTCAGGTCCTAGACAATGCAAAAATTCCACTAACCTTTCAACAAGAAACAAAAATGAGGGTAATTTAACTAAAGAGTTCTAGAAGGAAAAGAGCACCAAGGGGAAGAAATATTTTCCAACAAAATTGGGGATTCTAGCCTGTCCCACAGTCTACGAGTTTGGAGGCCTGTCTAACCAGTCCAAGGAGACCAAATAATAATCAAACTCAAGGGAAGCCACCGCTTTTGTTCTCGATTCGTCCATGTAAAACAGCCAGTTTTGAGTTTAAACATCAATAAGGGAATTTTTTTCTTAACTATCTTCTTACTTTTGGTCATTCTTCCATGGTCCTCTTGGTTTCTAGTGAGTGAGGCCATTTCACCCATTGAAATCGCATACAATACACCATCTTGCATACCAAACAGCAGAATGTACCTCAAATCCAGTATTGCTTTCTCTCATAGAATAGATTTGGACAAAAGAATACTGTAACCCAAAAAGTAAAATTTTCTGCAAGATTGAAGTGTGTAGAAACAGTAAGAACCTTCCAAGTTTCCAACACTAAAAACATGAGAAATACAAAAAAGAATCAACCACCACAATGGAAGCCTAAACAGAGGAACAAAAAGAAAAATTGCAGAAAGGGATCCGAACCCGAAAGGTTCAAACTCAAATGCCCATATAATTGCAATGCTTTTAAAAAAACATGTAATTCTAGTTGTACACGTCTATAAACATGTATATATCAATCAAGTTACAAAATACAAACTCCCTAATCTAACCATTCTAGAACATGTTTACACGGACAATTATGCTTCTTTCTAGAAAGCAAAGTGACGTGCAGATGCATACCTGTTGTCCACAAATCTCGTGAGATCTTCGAGATACACGATCTGCTACACCATCTTCAGCAAAAGTTACAAAACCAAAACCTCGATGACCCGATCTTTTAGGATCCTACATTAATCAGCAACAACTGGTTCTTTAGGCTTATCTCAAATCAGCCACACAAAAAGTAGCATTAACTAAATCTAATTTTTACCTTGGGAACATAGACATCCAATATACGGCCAAATCTGCCAAAGTACTGGCGAAGATCATCAGCAGATGCTTCTTGTGGGAGCCTACCAACAAAAATCTTTTTCCCCATCCCTCGTAATTCCCTTCCTGTTCCTGCTCCGGCTCCTGCTCCTGCTCCAATGACACGGTAAATCATCATAACAATATTTACCAAGGCCTAGCATCACATGAACAAGGATACTATCAGAGATACATACTCCCATAAACTGAGCCTGGATGGTCGTATAAGGTAGGAGCACCAAGAGCTGCATATCTTGTTGCTGCAGAAATATAAGCATTGTATGCACCATATCCACCACCACCACCACCACCACCACCCCCACCTCCACCCCCACCCCCACCACCTTGCGGCATTTTCCCTATGGGCCTGAAATCATCATCCTGGAAATAATATTTTGACCTTTAATTAGATAAATCCTTCGGAAGGTAAATATGGTGTTAAATAGTCATCTGCAAAATCTTGCCTTGGGGGTCGCTCTATCAACCACCACAGTAGAACCTCCTAATTCATGAGTTTCAGCCATCAAATTTTCCACAGAATCTGTAAGATAAAAGTTGCCACTCAGTGCCTTGAAATCCTAAGCAACCATGAAATAGCATAGTTGAATTATTATATTAATGTGAAAACCTTACAATGCGGATTGTCAAGAAAACAAAATTAGAAGGAAAGGAAGGCAATAACAAGCACAAGCATGATGAATGTACAACCAAAGGAGATCATATAAAAACAAAAACAAAAATAACAAGAAAAGGATCCAAGAACTAGTATCATAAAAAGAGGATAATTACAACAATATTTAGTCATATAGACTCACAAACGAACTATTAAAGTGGGGTACATCCCAAACTTTATCCCAAGAACTCCCAATAGGCTTAAAACCATTTGTTTGGTTAGTGGGGTACATCCCAAACTTTATCCCAAGAACTCTCAATAGGCTTAAAACCATTTGTTTGTTTATTATGCTTAACAAATGTTCAACGCATGCCAAACAAGTTTCCCAGACTCGTAGTCAATTTGTACAGGTACAAGTGTACAACTAATGTCTAACACGTCTATTGAGCTAACAAGTTTCTACCTCATTTCTTACAAGTGTCGGAGTGAGTGTCCAACACCTCTCGGACACAGACAGGAGAACATATTATTCAAACTAAAGTGGATTATGCTTCATGGCATAAACAATTAATGTAAAACAAACCCCATCCATCATTCCATGGTAATTGAGGGGTCAATCAAAATCACCCAAGTGTCGGAGTGTCCAACACCTCTCGGACATACCATTGTGGACAGTACACTTTCAGAAATTGAAGAAACATGCCAAAAATTGTCAACTTGAACTCTACAATCATATGTTATATCCATATAAAAAGATGGTCCAACTTGAACTTTACAATCATCTTCCAGGTTTCTTATCAGGGTACAAAAAAAAAGAAAAAAAAAGATGATCCAACCTGAACTTGCAAAAGTGATGAAACCTATTCCACGATGTATTTTTGAGCCCTGGTCCTGAATAATTAATCAAGTAAACGTTAAAAGACGTCGATAATACATTGCAGATTGTACATAAACATGGGTGAACCATATGTGGTCATCAAATCCATATTTTCCAATTCACATAGTGCATGGACTCATTTACTTTTTTACACAACACACTTGGCAGTAGACCTACAGAACTAATTTCCTAGATTAGTGAAATGGAAACCGTACCTTTGGCATGTAAAGATCTGTTATCTCTCCATATTTCTCAAAATGACTGCAACAAACATTAAAAAAAAATGAAGTTTATTTTCATCCTGAATCATAAACCATATGAAAAAAGGGTCATCAAATCATAAATGAAAAACATGTATCAATTTCTTAAGACAAACATTGCAACTCTGCCACAAAATACTTGAATAGTGTCTTAGTTGATTCTACATGCCCAGCTGCCATCCGAAGGATACTAACGCTCTTCTCTCCGAGATCCCATCAGGATGATGGTTTTATCAGAAAGTTACATTTGGGGAAATAACTTGAAGGCACTAAGGTCCTTGTGGATTGAGTCAACAGACTTCTAAGAGATGCCAAAAGAACCCGGAAGGGAACTGGTTTTTCTCCTTAAACAGACTCATAAAAATTTTAAACATAAAAAAACGTGTCTAAGGAGTGTCCCCGCGTGTCCCCTCGCGAGTCAAAAAATAATATATATATATATATTTTATAGGAATCAGAAACTATTCATTGATAATATGAAATGTGTTACAAAGTAAAGACCTATCAAAAGAACAGTTACAAAAAGCATCTCCACTGATTAATGAGAGTGGTGAGATCATAATTACAAAATGGAGGATAGAGCTTGCTCAAAGTTTTTTTTTTTTTTTGATAGGAAACAAAAACAATTTCATTGATAATATGAAAGAGTGTTACAAAAGAAATCCTATCCTGTTAATTACAAAAATACCTTCATTGATTATAGAGAGTGGAAAGATCATAAATACAAAAAAGAGTAGATAGCTTGCTCCACGATATATCTAATACGGTCGTTGATTCGATGAACCGGCAAGCACTTTTGGTCGTGTCTCTGAAGATGCGAGTGTTCCTCCCGATCCAAATATTCCAAATGGAAGCACGGACAAAACATAACCAAAGGGTCTTTTTAGCTTTCTTGAATGGATGACCCATAATAAGGATGTAGATTAAAGAGAGGATATTACCCGGATGAGGAAATGACCATTCGAAGGCGCCAAGAAGGAAGTTCCAAAATTTTCCAGCATATGTACAATCACTGAATAAGTGAATTTGAGATTCCTCATTGTCCATGCATAAATGGCAGCAATTAGGGGATAAATTATGCTTCGGGAGTCTATTTTGGAGCTTATCATAAGTATTAATACATGAATGACTAAGCTCCCAAATGAAGAATTTCACCTTTTTCGGGTACCTCCCAGCCCATATCACCTTGTATAAAGCCAAATGTTCACATAAACCCGTAGAAGCTAATGTCGCGGTCATAGATTTAGAGGAGAATAGATTGCTTCTCTCTAAATTCCATAACCAAGTGTCCTCCCTATCAATAGCATTAAAAGAGATCATGGTATTGTTGAAAGAGGACCATTCTTCCACTTCATCATCCTGAAGATTTCTTCTAAAATACAGCAGCCACATTCTAGATTGGGGGCACCAAATCCCAGCTATAGAGGCCTCATTTTTCATGGATAAATGATACAATCCGGGGAAGAGATGCTGTAAACTGATCGGTCCACACCACACATCTTTCCAGAAAAAAAAAAAAAAAGTCTTTTGTCCATCTCCAACTCTAATATTTATGTGTTCATAAATTAAGTGTTTGAGAGAATCAATCGCTTTCCATGGGCCTTTAGCTGAGTGCATAGATAAGGAATTTGGCCTAGTGTCGAAGTGTGAAGATTCATACGTGACCTTAATAATTTGTCTCCATAAAGCATCTTTTTCATAATGAAAACGCCAAATCCACTTTGATAAAAGAGATTTGTTTCTCAATTGCATGTCAATAATGCTTGGGCCTCCCTCCTCAATGGGTATCTTGACTTTTTCCCATCTCAGCAAGCGCAATCCTTTGTATTCCGGGCTGCCCTTTCATAGAAAATTCTTGAAAAGCCTCTCAATATCCTCAGTCACTGATTTTGGCGCCCTATATAGGGAGAGATAATAAATGGGCAGATTCGCCAATGTGGCTTGTATAAGAGTTAATCTCCCCACCCCCCCTCCGACAAATTTGGACCCCAAGTAGACAATCTCTTTTCTATCTTCTCGATGATGGGAGCCCAAAAGAGCTTCAAACTTGGTTTACCATTTAGGGGCAGCCCTAAGTAGGTGTTCGGCCAAAAGCCCCTCTTGCATTTGGTGGATGCAGCAAGAAATTCAATTTTTTCTTCCTCTAAATTTAGACCCAAGAATTCTAATTTTTTGTTATTAATATTCAAGCTCGAGACTCTCTTGAAATCCTCTATCGTGTCACGTGTGGAAGAGGTTTTTGAAGTAATGTTCCTCACTTGATGAAAAAAGGAGAGTATCGTTAGCAAATTGAAGATGAGTAATTGATAAGTCAGTGTCTCTACTCATCTCAAAACCCTTTATAGCTCCTTCCCTTTCAGCTTTTAACAACATACAGCTAAGGCAATCCACGACAATAATAAAGAGAAAGGGGGATAGAGGGTCACCTTGTCTGAGACCCCTTGTAGCTCTGATCTTGCCACGGGGATTCCCATTAATCATAATAGAAAAATTTGGATACACATCCATGGATCCATCTCCTCCATTTTATGCCAAAGCCTTTTGCCTTTAGGATTTCATCCAAAAAGCTCCAATCCACCATGTCGAAGGCTTTTTTGATGTCCAGCTTGATGATAACCCATTTCTTCTTTTTTCTTTTGAAATCATCAATAATCTCATTAGCAATTAAGGAGGCATAAAAAATTTGCCTATTTGCCACAAAAGCCGATTGAAAACCAGTTATAGTAGAAGGAAGAACCCTGTTGAGTCTCTCAAATAGAACTCGAGCTATAATTTTATATAATCCCGTCGTGAGGCTTATGAGTCTAAAATCCCCCACTCCCTTGATCCCATTTTTCTTCGGGATGAGGCAAATATAAGTCTCATTAGTGTTTGCATTTATACAACCATTTCTAAAAATATCGTTGAACACCCCCAATAAGTCGAGCTTAAGGATGTTCCATGAATTTTTATAGAATTCAGCTGAGAATCCATCCGACCACGGGGACTTGTTGGCTCCAAGGTCATTAATGGCTTTGTAGATTTCCTCTTCAGAAAAGGGTACTTCCGGCTGGTTGCTTTGTTGAGGAGATATGGGCTAATATATGAAGTCGAGGGTTTTTTAGCTTGCTCCAAGTTAAAGCCAAAAAGGAAGTAGAATCAATAAATGAGCTAATATCTTTAGATAAATCTCTAAATATGCGTGTGTTTCTCTCTCGCCAAAGATTCCAAAATTTGTTGGCGAAAGAGCACTTGCTGAATAGATGAATTTGTGTCTCGGCATTGGATAAACAAATGTGGCAGCAGTTTGGAGAGAGTGTATAAAATATATATATATATAAAAAAAAAATAATAAAAAAAGGGACACGCCAGCTGTGTGTCGGACACGTGTCCAACACCGACACTTGGCCATTTTACAAGTGTCGGTGCTTTATAGCAGACAAACCCTGACTAAAATGTCTATGTTTCATAGAAGTATGGAATTGGATAAACACGTGTCCAAAATTTGTTGGCGAAAGAGCACTTGCTGAATAGATGAATTTGTGTCTCGGCATTGGATAAACACATGTGGCAGCAGTTTGGAGAGAGTGTATAATATATATATATATATAAATTAAAAAAAATAATAAAAAAGGGACACGCCAGCTGTGTGTCGGACACGTGTCCAACACCGACACTTGGTCATTTTACAAGTGTCGGTGCTTTTATAGCAGACAAACATTACCCGAACTAAAATGTCTATGTTTCATAGAAGTATGGAATGACAGAAAAATGAAGGAAAGTTGCTTCAGGGAACAATAGTTGTGAATTAGCATCATAATGTAAGAAAGGGCCAGAATTAATTTTTTTTTTTTTTTTGGATAAGAAACAATTTCATTGATATATGAAATTTAAAAAAAAAAAGAAAAAAAAAACTCAAACCAAAGGAGTTACAAATAACATCTCCAGTTGGTCAAAAGATTAGAGATACTATAAGATGAAAAGAGAGAGTTCAATTTGCATCAAGTAATTAAGTAAAATAACACCATCCAAAAAGACCGGGTATGTTTATCCCCTTCAAATTAATCATTCATCCCTATCTATGAGATTCCTCCATTTCAGTTTCCGAAATGAACAATTTAGTTGATTTAACAATTACAGCTTACAAGATCACTTCCAGGGCATGCTTTTCAATTCAAAACAGATGTTACAAATATACTCATTTTTCTATAGAGGTAACTGAAAACTTTCATTTTCATATAGTCACTGGCAACCTTCACTCAAAAGGTTAAATATAAAAGAAGAAGAAGAAGAAGGAGCACAAAATCACACCAAACTACCTGCGGAAGGCAGCCTCAGTGACAGATTGTGAGATCCTTGCTACAAAGATCCTGGTAACTCTCTTTGGAGGCGCTCTCATCTCCTCCTGTCGACAGAAAATATGAAGTCCATGTCCAATCAAGTTGAATGCATACACATCAAAACACAGTACTTGCACTTTTTATGATTTCATTATTAAAAAAGAAGATAAAACGAAGAGCATTCTGGAGAAGGAAAATGTATGCAAGGGAGTGCAAAAAGTAAAGGAGAGAGAGAGAGAGACTAACCTTAGGTGTGGCAACTTTAACTTCCATCATTCTGTTGCCAAGAAAGTGCTCACTTGATAGTGCATTCTGCAACAAAGAGATGTTAGGCATCAGAAAACATCAACTCCACCAAAAAATAAAATATTGAACATATTCCTACCTTAGCATCTTCATCGGTTGCAAATGTCACATATCCAAAACCCCGAGACCGACCAGTTGACCTCTCCTGACATAGAGAAAAAGAAGCATCTGACTATAAGATCAAATGACTTGAATATAAAAAGATGCAACGATACAAAATTAGTCGCTGACAAGCATTCACTATCTTCATATGTACAATCCACCAGGAAAACAAAGCTGATAAAAGAATCTTTCATTAAGAAAGCATTAAAAACATAAGAGGGGTATCCAAAACCATAGCCCAACAAGAGAAGCCACCAGAAACAAAACTAGCCATACAGGAAAAGGCTTCAATTTAAGAGAACAAGGCCTAACGAATAGTTCTACAAATTTCTTAGAAATAGACACCCAAAGAAACGCATTAGGCAATCAATGGCGTGTTTGTATGCGAGCATCAAAGATTTGGATCATAATTTTTTAAGTCAGTCTTTTTTTTTCTTTATCTTTTTTTTTTGGAGTCAATTTTGATTTTGGAGTTGTCTTTTTACTTGAAGTATCTACTAGGGAAGTTTGTTTTAGATATTTTTCGGTCTTAGCTAGGGCCTGAAGAAGAGATGCCATGATATGGATTTTTAACTTTTAAAATCAAAATGTTTAATTTAATTTATGTTCTAACAATCAAGGGTTGGCCTAGTGGTCATGAAGGGCCTAGTGGTCATGAAGGGCCTTGTGACTATTAAAGCCCTCCTAGAGAGAATGGGTTCAATCCTTGGTGGCCACCTACCTAGGAATTAATTTCCTAGGGGTTTCCTTGCCAACAAAATGTTGTATGGTCAAGTCAAGTGGTTGTCCCATGAGATTAGTCGAGGTGCATGTAAGCTGGCACGGACACTCACGGATATCAAAAAAAAAATATATATATATATATATATATATAATGTTCTTAAAATTTAAATAATAGTTAATAATTATTCAAATTAACTTTTGTAAATCACACTCCCGCAAACTAAACATGTTTCACTTCTTAGCATGCAAAACTCATATTTTTGCATGTCCAAAACATAGACAGCTCATACATTCCTACAATCTAAATGCCAATAAATCACATGAAGATTACCTACTTAAACCTATCTGCTCCCATACTAAGGATGTCAGAAACGTGGTGGTGATGAGATCTACTCACAAGTTAGATTGAAGCACTGTTTTTACTAATGATAAACCGAACTTGTTTTTTGTGGATAGGAATAAACCTAACTTTCATTGAGAAAAAATGAAAACAATACAAGGGCATACAAAAAGAAAACCTACGAAGAAGAGCCAAACTACAAAATGAGGCTCCAATCAAGTAAAATAAGACCTAGAGGATGATTACAAAATAACTATGTTACTGAAGTCCAAAGAGAAACATGGAATCTAACAAGGGACCAAACATCACTCGAAGATCTCTCCAACCCTCTAAAGATTCTATTATTCATCTATCCCTAAAGACCCCACAAAATAGCACAAACCAGCTTGCCACAAAAACAACCATTTTCTCGCAAAAGGGCGGATGGAGAAGAAACTCTTTGATTGTCTCCCTACCACCTTGAGCCCTATTCTTTTAATAATGTTTTAGGAAGAAACTAAAAATTATTCTTAAAAAATGTTGATTTTTCTCCACAATCTCTAATAAAAGCTATAACTTCTTAAACTTTTCATATCTTCTTATTCATAATACTATTAATTTTCATGTATAAAAAAAAATTATTTACAAAACTTTGTTATTAAGCGCCTTGGGCTTAAGCCCCGGAGAACTAATGCTCTTGAGTGCGCATCACGCAATAAAAAACACTCTAGATTCACAAAAGCATGTTTTCTTGAAAAGCCATAAGAAGAATGAAAAAGGACAAACCTTCATGACAATACAATCATCCAACTCCCCAAATTTGCACATGTAGTCTCTCAGCCCTTCTGTATCGACGTCCCATGGAATACCAAGAACCTAAATTTCATGAACAAATAAATAACACAAATCAAATCGGTAACCTAATGGAGGAAAACAGAAACAAACCTAAACCCAATTACTTAGAAGAAACAGCTGAAAAAGCACACAGACGTAGCTGAATAGGGGAAGAATAAAAATACTAACCACTAGCTTCCGATCCATGATGAATTAGCGCAGTTAACGCAGAGAAATTGAACCCTAAAAGTGAAAAAGTATATATATCTCTCCTCCTCTTCTTCCTCGCTCGCTCGCTCGCTCGCTCAAAGACCCACGCTCACTCTCCCCAAATCTCTCGCACTCGCTCCCTGCACATGATAACAAGAAGAAGCACACCTCTTTCTCACACACAATAGTGAAATACCAAATCAATCTCACCGATTTCATCATTCGTTTTTCTTCCCTGTTTCAATTTCTTCTTTGCGATTAAAGCTTCAAAATAACAAATCAAACAGACAAAACAAAAAGTATAGATTCGTGGATAACGCGCTCAACTGACCTTTTATCAAAAATTTCTGGAATTTCAAGAAAACCCTAACGCAGATCTCTCTTCTCTCTTCTCTCTCCCTCCTCGCCTCTCTCTCTCTCTCTCTCCCTCCCTATTGCGCGCCGAAAAGGGCTTTAAAGCCGTCGCGTTTAAGGTCCTCGAGTTTTGACTTCGGCTGCGGAGCGAGAAATTGTCCACTGCAATCAGCTGCTACGTTTGATTTTAGCCACGCGTCTCTGTTAGTACCTTCACTTATTCAACAAAATTAACAAATTAATTCATCTCTTATGTCTAATGGAACCCTAACTTTCACTCTGGGACTCTCGGATCTAATAGATCCGTAAATTTTAAAAAATGATGAATAGACGAATGAGCTATTAGACATAAAATTGAAAATTTTATGAACCTATTAGACACAAAATTGAAAGTTTGAAGACCTATATCGGACATTTTTCAAAATTTAAGGACCAAACAGACACAAACATAAAAGTTTAAGGATCATTTGATAACACATTTAATTTCTACTTCTTTTGGTTTTTTATTTTTTATTTTTAAAAAACAGGTATGTTTGGTAACCAATTGAGTTTTTTATTTTTTCAGTTTTTGAAAACGTTTTTACATTCATTAACAAATTTTAAAAACGAAAAAACCAAGTTTTGATTTCAAAATTTCAGCTTCTATCCCAACTTTATTAAAATTGTCAACCAGTTAAATATAATTATTGAAATTATTTTCAGATCCTGTTATTTCTCTCAATACCCCCAAACTGTTTATTTAAAGTAGGGAGGTGTATCGGGGTAAAATGAAAAAGTGAGGGGAGAGAGAAATCATACTTATCACACTTTCATATTTTGGGATATGAGGTTACGAAATCATACTTATCACACTTTCATATTTTGGGATATGAGGTTACGAAAAATGGTCATCTGTTATCATTTTTTTTTTTTTTTTTGCAAATGTATTTAATTAATGTGGGATAGAAAATTGTACAACTTTATGTCAATTGAGTTATGTTCGGTTTTACATAATTTATATGTTTTGTAACATGATTATATGTATTTTATTTTGACATCAATTTTCATAATAAATTATACCATCATATTTATATTTATACAATTTCCAACATATTTGATTATTTGTACAATAGTAATCACACAAGACATGTTACACAACTTAAGAATTGATCATCAAAGTTACATTTCAATTTTCAAAATTTGTGTGTTCGTACTCGAGCGCGGGATCGTAATACGACTCTTCATCCGACGAATGGTAACTCTCGCCGATTAAATTATCTTGAAGATTGAAGAAGAGATGATGAGATCCCAACCTAGTTAGATTGACATAGTAACCATAACTGCCTTCAGCAACCAAGTTTCTGTATATTTTGATCCTCTCATGTAAGGAATCAAAAAGCTTCTTACTAGCTCCCATAATGCAACAAAAAAACGTTGTATCACTCCACGAAATGAGAAGTGATTTCTTAAATGGCTCTTCTCCAACTTCCTGTCATTGTATAAAAAATTAAAATTACTAAATTGAGTTGTTTAAATAAAGTTGTCGCTTTGGCCGAGTGGTTAAGGCGTGTGCCTGCTAAGTACATGGGGTTTCCCCGCGAGAGTTCGAATCTCTCAGGCGACGATTTTCTTTTTATTATGTTATAAATAGTATTGTAAAAAATCTCATTAAATCTTAACAACATTTTTCATGATTGTTTCATACTAAAGTTCAAAGAGCCGGGACCAACAAAAAAAAAAAAAAAAGAGCAGACCGGTAGCAAAACAGACTCGCATTTCTCAGTCGCCTTTTCTTCCTCTTTGGTCTTAAGAATAATACTGGGACAGTTACTTTCATATGAAAGTTTAGGGACCAAAAGCGTGTGTTGTTTAACCTAAATTATTTTACATTTTGATAGGTTACATGTGAGGCCTCCTTGTGAGTTATATATATATATGAACGTCCTACAAGAAAAATGGGTGTTCAGAACAAAAATAAACCTTTAAAGGGTCTATTGATGAGACTTAACAACACTAGTTTATGTTTTATATAGATCCTTGATATTTAAAAAATGTCTTGACATGCATATAGTCCCTCGTTTTAAAGATTTAGAATCTATAAGACACAACATTAGAAGTTTAAGGCCAACATGAGCATAGTTCAACCGGCATGATGTATGAACTATGAGCTAGACGTCTCAAGTTCGATTCTCCTTCTCCACATATTGTCAAAAAAAAAAAAAAAACATTAGAAGTAATCTTTTTAGACACTTTGTTAGAAGACCTATTATAGACATGTTGAATGTCTTGAATTTGTTATGACCTCTACGACTGGTCGGTACGGGGGCGGTAATGTCTTGAATTTGTTATGACCTCTACGACTGGTCGGTACGGGGGCGGTAAGCGAGTCGGGGTCCAGGGGCGGAAGCGCCCTGGTGGGGGTATGAGGACAACGCCCCTTAAGGAAAAATATGATTTGGGTTTTTACTTATCTGTTTTGGGTTTGGTCCATTTTGTATTAGGTCATTAGAAGGGTGCCCCTATCCGTTGCTTTGTAGTTCTCTCCTATTTCGTAATAATATTGTTCTCTCTTCTGCCTGTGGACGTAGCTAACACGACGTTAGTGAACTACGTAAATATGTGTCGTTCTTCTTTTGCGCTTACTTATATTCTTTGTTATTGATTTATCGTAACAAGACACAACTCTAAAAAATCTCGAGACTATTTTACCTGTAATTGTGAATATATATTCCAAAAAAGAAGGGCACATGTCAATGTTCAATAGGGTAATATCAATCAAGAATGAAAGAGAAAATTTTAAAAAATTAAAAGCACTATGTAGCCTTCATAACTCTCAACATAAGCATAACTCAACCGACATAATGTACGACCTAGTGACTGAGATACGATATGAAATGGGAAGATAATGATATTACATGCAAGAATTTGAACTCGAAACTTCTTATTCCGTAACTACGATATACTCATATTCAACTCAAAAGCTTAAACTATGAGACACGATCCGACACTAAGGTAAAATTCAATTCGAAAAAGGAGATTATTGTGGTTAATTACCTTTCCTTCGTAGCAGCTATTGAAGTAGAGGCAAGTACCAAAATGTACTTTGAACATGAAATTTGGGTCATCGGTAGGCACTAGCTATGTCGTTTAAAGTATCTACAGCCATGTTTCTGCAGCACCCTTTCCATGAATTGGTTGAACTTATCATTCCCAACTCTAGGTTGCCCATAAGTGTAGATCCCATGAAGCCTTCATTACCAAAATTAATGTAAATAATTTGTTTTTTTTTTTTTTTTTTTTTTTTTTTTTGAGTACATTGGGGGTGGGGGATTCGAACCACAGACCTCTTGGTCGTCAACACATACATAATTAATGTAAATAATTAGACATCAATTATATGTCATTTTTATATGTCGGTTCAATTATAAGTGTCTGCTATCAACTTTTAAGGTTGTATTTATTTAGGTCATTCAACTTTTAATTATGGTTGTCTCTATTTAATCTTTGTACACTTTCAATTTTAGGTCTAATAAGTATCTTTCATTGACTCTCTACTAATATGACACAAATTGACACAAATTGACACAAATTGAAAGATCTCTTAGATCTATTTATAAATATTTTAAAGTATGTGGACTATATAAAAACAACTTTTGGTTTTGGTTTTTAGTTTTTCAAGACCCCGTTTGATAATTATTTCGTTTTTAATTTTCTGTTTTTGAAATTTATGTTTGTTTTCACCTAATTTATTTACTATGAGTTTCACTTTTCTTAGAGAAACATATGAAATCTTAGCCAAATTTTAAAAATAAAACTAAAAAGCTATTTATTTTAGGTTTCAAAATTGACTTGATTTTTTAAAACATTGGTAGGAAGTAGATAACAAAACAAATAAAGTTATGAGGTGGAAGTAGTGTTTATAGGTTTAATTTTCAAAAACAAACCAAAGTCTAAAAACCAAATGGTTATCAAACGGAGTCTAAATTATTAATTTTAGTCGGCGCACCAAAACCAAATCTAATGAAATACACTTAATTTAAAAAACTAAAAAAAAAATATATAAAAGTGTTTATAAGCGTTAGAAAGTGATTTAAAAAATACTTTGACAAATTTAAAAAATAAATTAGAATCTATTAAAAATCCATGTTTCTTCATGCGAGGCAAGAACCTCTAGAAACAAGGTGGTGAGAGCAGCACTCAAGAAAAACCAAAATCTAATGAAAAAAAACATATGATAAACTTAACTTGAAAATTAAAACATAACCCAAAACCAAAATAGTTATCAAACGGAATCTAAAACATTAACAACAAAATGAAATTAAAATAAATTTAGCAAACCTATTTAAAAGCCATGTTTCTTCATGCAAGGCAAGAACTGCAGGAAACAAGGCGGCGAGAGCGCCGCCGAGGCTGTGGCCGGTGACGATGAACTTGGCACGAGGATTCAGGATAGGTCTAATAGTACTTCTATGCATTCTACCAATCTCGTGTCAAATTAGTCTAAACAATTCTTTAGATTGTAGTGAAGGATTAAATTATTGATTACAACTGTTCTCATCATCAAGTTACCATAAAATTTTCTCTTTTTTCTAATGCACGTACCCATTATAGAAGAAGAGTCATTGTGACGATTGATAGTTCTTTACATCCTGCAGGAGAAGAATATATATTTTAATATTTGCGGTGTTTCTTCGGGGAGATGTTGTTTCATGTTTGATCAAGAAAAATGTCATAATATTTTGGTTGGCTAGCCTTTGTTGTGTCTGGAAAGAGAGAAATAGAATAGTCTTCTCTAACTTCGCTTGAAACCCTTAATCTCTTTGGGATGATATCATTGTGAGTCTCTTGATCGAAAAAATCTCATCTCTTCTCTGACTATGAGACCTCCAATATTGCTCTTAATTTGAAGGTCTTTATGTATTCGGGCTTCGACCCTTTAAGGGGACAATAACTCTAGATATCTCCACAATGATTTGATATTATTTACTTTGGGCATAACCTTCATGATTTTACTTTTGGTTTCACCCAAAATACTTCATACCATTTGTCCTCACTTATATACCATGATCTCTCATTATCTAGCCAATATGAGATTTTGTATTCCCAACAACGCTGTTATGTTTTTTACGTGCTCAATAAAGTATCCTCTTCGGAAAAAAAAAATGTTTGAAGAAATGTCTTGTTTCAATCTCTCAGGTTTTTTTATGCGAGGAGTTTTCTCGGGAAACAGGTTGAATTGTGGCAGATATTCTACTCATTTTCTTGTGTTTTTGATAGTACAAACTTAAGTAGCCTAAGGGTATGTTTGGGAGTGATTGTTGAGTTATTGATTTTAGGAGAAGAGATTTAATTACAATTGATTTTATAAAATTGATTTTCATATAATCATTTTAATCTTTAGATTGAAGTGATTTTAAATTATTAATGTTTGGTTTGCATCAAAAGTGATTTTAAAATTACTAAATTCCTAAAATTATAATTTGAAATGTATTGATATATATAATATTTATATTAATTTACAAAATTATTAACTACCTATTTAAAAAAACTACCAAAATATATAATCAAAAGAATGAAATTTTAAAATATTTATCAAATTGTTTTTATTTTTTTAAAAAAAATTACCAAAGATTTAAAGTATATATATTGAAAATTTGAAAAAACAATCTTTATTCCAACTTGGGTTTAACTAAAGATTTTAAAAAATATATATATTTTGAAAAAAAAAACCTCTCTTGGAATTAAGGAGAAGCAGACACATTTACCAACAAAGCAAACAATATATTTTGTACAAAAAGTACCTAAGTTTACATATATATATATATATATATATATATATATATATATATATATAATAAGTTTCGTATTTTTAATTTAAATTAATAACAATTTCAAAAATAAATTTCTCACAATCACTCATAAAAAATCACTCAAAATCACCTCCTATGTGATTGACCGGGAATTACTCAAAGTGATTTTGAATTATAAAAAATCACTCAAGCACAATGAGTGACAATAGTTCATAAGAAATTAATTTAAAGAAAATCGTTAACAATAACAATTGTTAGAGGAAGCTTATAAACATTAGAAATATTCTTGTAGGTAGAAATCCTTGATACCGGTAAAAGCAATGACAAATAAGCACTCAAAATATTTTTAAGCATACAAGGTCTTTAAAACATAGTTGCGCGGGTAGGAAAATATGTCATTAAACTTGTACCCAAAATTGGTCATACTATATACGGAGGATCTCGACGTATATAGCAAAGCAAACTAGTCATACTATGCATATGGGCTAAACCCTCTTACATAGTTGAGGAACTGGTCATACTATGCATCGAGTAATCTCAATTTTTTTTTTTTTTTTTTTGAGGAGTCAAGCTCAGTACAAACTCTAAACAACAACCAAATCACTCAAAAGGAAAGTTTCGATTTCAGGAGGGACATCCTCCAGCCAGATCAAACGTAGTCGAGAAAACAACGCCATTTGTGCTAACTGATGCGCCACCGTGTTGCCTTCCCTCATCGTAAAGCTGCAACTATCCCTAAAAGGACGAGAGAATCGCGTACATAGATCATCAATCAACCTTCCCACTTCCGTCAGATCCTCACAAGGATCCTCGAACAAGCGGCAAACTCGAAGTGAATCAGTCTCCAAGACCATCGGACTTAGACCCGCCTCCCATGTCAATGTTAATCCTTCAGCTGCCGCGAGACTTTCTGCCATCAACGCATTTCGCACATGCGGAAACCACCGTGTCGCGGTCAGCATGACACGACCCATAAAGTCACGAATCACAACCCCTACTCCGGCCGTGCCGTCAGCACTTAAGAACCCCGCATCCACATTCACCTTATAGAACCCCCGTGGGGGGGCCGACCATCTCGTCTGCGCCCGCCCCACTGAGCCCATACCGCCTTCAGTCACCCTTTTTCGACAAGCCTCCCGAAAGGAAGTCAGATAATTCTCCACCCAAGATCCAAGATCCGCTAATGGTTGAATCCCAGAAAACCGGGCTCGGTTACGACTGTTCCATACCGCCCACCACAGGAGACCCAGTTCCTCAAACTCCCGCCAACCCACATTATCCTGCAAGAACCACATAAGGGAGGCAATATCCCCACTATGAGACAAACACAGTAAATAGCTCAATTTTGAGGCCGCCAACACTCCACGCATAAACTTGCAATGCCAGAATACATGAAGGCTAGACTCCCCCCTTCTCACATAGAGCACAGACATTTACACTATCAATCCCACGACGACCAAGGTTGTCGAGTGTGGGAAGTCTATCAAGGCAGAGACGCCAAAGGAAAATACGTACCTTATTGGGTATACCCATCTTCCACAGCCCTTTCCATCACCTCGTCACCACCTCAACAGAAGATGACGATGGTTCCTGCTGAATTACCCTCGACTGTGCTAAACGGTAACCACTCTTCACTGTAAACCCTCCCGACTCCTCGAAATGCCATATAGCTTGGTCCCCTGTATGCCGTTGGTCGGTCGGAATTGTCAAAATCGCACGGACCTCCTCTAGGCTGAAATGGCGCCATAATTTGGCCTCATCCCAGACTCCGGACGCGGTAAACAGATCGCACACTTTTGCCTGAGGAGGCAAAGTCACCGGTGAAGTAATACGCAAACTAGAAGATCCCGGAGCCCAATTGTGCTCATAGACTCCACCTCCTCCCCACTGCCAATACGCCAACGGACTCCCAACTCCAACAGCTCCCTTAAGGAGAATAAGACTAAAAATAGAAGTTTTACCATCTACAACTTTAAACAAACATATACGGAAAAGGAAAAAAAGAAAAATGAACTCCAACAAACGACGTGAAAACTTAAAAGTTAGATTTTTTATTTTAAAAAAGAATATAATTCTTGACCAATTAAATCATGATAAGTGGCTGAGCTCCAAAAATACTTAGCAATTAAGTTTTGCTCATTTATTATTCAACCACGTGTCTTTTTTAACAACACATTCTTCCTGCCAATTTTTAGAAGTCTCAACATTCACCCATTTGCTCGACATTACTTTTGCGACTAAACACTCAGACAAAATTGTCAAACTTCTGAATTGTGTGTAATTGCTTTAGGACAATAGCTAAATCTTTAAAGAGAACATTGCACCATTATCAAACCCTCGCTATCACAAGCACCCCAAAGGTCTTAATACCTCCAAATAATCGAAGGAAGTCCCAGCAGGTTTTTGCGACGATTCTTTTTTCGTCGTAAATTTGAGACGATTTACATTTCGTCGCAAAAATATCGTCGTTGATTCAATTATTTATCGTAGGGTAGGATTGTTTGCTTCTACTCCCGGAGAGAAAACCTATACCAGGGCGTTTTTTTTTTTAAAAAAAACTTTACTTTTTAAATATTCTTTAGAAATACCGCTTTTAAAATAGGTTAAATTATATAAAATATCCTTGAACTTTGGAGAAAGTTTCAATTATACTTCTTAGACTTTAAATTTTTTTATTTTAACCCTTGAATTTCGAATTAATTACTTAAAAAATTATCCTTAAAAATATATATTATAGAACATTTGCCGGTCAATAATATTCAACGATCGAAACAATTTGAGTTCGTGTTAGCCCGTACATATATGAGATGAAATATTATAAAATTAGTTTGTTATTTATTTTATAAAAAGTATAAATCAAAAAAAAAAAAAACAAATTGATCAAACATTATTTTTCTTTTTTCTTTTTATTTATAAAAAAAAAACTAAAAACTAAAAATAGTTATCAAACAAGTTGTGGTTTTTTGTTTTTTAAAAACAGAAAATGAAATTAGTTATGAAACATATATGGTCTTTGTTTTTAAAAAACATAAAACATAAAACATAAAAGTTAAAAATAAAAAACTGAAATGATTACCAAACGGACCCTAAGTTGTTATCAAACGAGACTTAAACAATTCAAAATAGGTTTAACCATTGATGTGAAATATACATTTTTTAGATAAGTTAAATAAGTAATATTGATTACTAAACAATAACCCGTGATTATATTTGAAATTAGTTTATTTAGTAAGGGTTGGTTGCATAAATAGCAATCAGACCCAAAATAATAACAAATATAGCAAAGTACAAAATAATATTTTTGTAAATATGACAAAAAATTAGTGATAGTCACGGATAGTACTATCACTGATAGTCATGGACAAAATTCTATAAAAAAATTCTATAAAAAAAAATCAAGAGGTATATCAGTAGCTATATCACTGATCTATAGTGACTATCACTAATGATAAAAATTGTCATATTTGTAATTTTTTTTAAAAAAAATGTTATATTTTTTAATTATTTTATTTTAAATTGACCCAATTTTCTTAAATTAAATATGCTTCATATTTTATTAGTGATATCCAAGGAAAAAAAACAATTTTAAATTAATAAAATCTATCAGATCAATAAAAATATTATCAATGAAGTAAATTATTATATATTATATATTTGTAGTTATTTTATATTTTTAAATACTCTATATAGATTTAAATTCATGAATGGAAATGTAGTCCACAATTTATATTAAAAAAAAAAAAAAAATCTAAAGTCGTATTTACCTTGAATTTAAAATTTTGATTGCACATATATATCAAAAGTTGAAAAACATCAAATTTGTTTTTTAAGAAATTAAAAGAAAAATTGATGAAGGTGGGCATGTGCCGTCGGCATCGTGCTTAAGTGAATTGAATGTAATTTATTTCCTATTTTGAGGTATTTTTCTTTTATCATATTAAGTAGTTGCTTTTAAGTGAATGGCAACTCTATTTTATTGTATTAAAATATATATATATATATATATATATATATATATATATATATATATATATATATATATATATATAATAGATGTCTAAGAACGTAAGAAATACTAAACAATTCAATATTTTTTTTTTATAGCAAAAAAAAAAAAAAAAAAACATTGAATTGTTTAGTATTTCTTTTCAATGTTTTTTTTTTTTTTTTTGCTATAAAAAAAAAACATTGAATTGTTTAGTATTTCTTACGTTCTTAGACATCTATTATATTTGTAACACAAAATTACAATTTAGGACGTGTTTACCTCTCTGGGTGTGCAATCTGCCGCTTATAATTCGTTATATGTGACATAGAGTCAGACGCGATAGTATGATCACGTCAGATCGAGTCTATCCATGTGCTTTCTCTTTCTCGACCTACTCGGTTCACCAACTTCCATTGATCCTCTGCAACAGTCCATTCTCTCTAACTTCTCTCTCTCTCATTCAATCACTTCAACCTTTTGTTTTCCCTTTTATGTGGTGGTTTTCACAGGAGGGGGAGACAATTGGTTCACGTTGGAGAATGATTATTCCTCCTGTTCTTTCGGAGGAACATCAACATCCCGGGCCTCCTCTTCAACCTAATAGAGAATATCTTCGTCTGTGTTCAATGCTCTATCAACATCAAATGAGGATGTCCAACTGTTGTCTATGGACTACATGTATGCTCCCAGTTGAAGGAGGTTGATGAGGAAGAGTATTCATTTGCTGCCATTTTTTTCAACAAATTCTTGCAAAGTGAAGGGATGAGATTATTATGGTGACAATTTGATCGTTATAAATAATAACATAAGGATCTCTCGACTCCATTTTAATCATTATATCGCATTAAACGAGTTGTGATGTTTCGATTGCCCGTCGCTCGGCTGATTGACAGGTTGTGTACTTTTCAATAACCATTATGGTACTAGATTTACATTGGAATACGAATGTGTAGGACTTGATCTAGGTCTAACATAACTACAAGATGCATATAACGACGTCAAATACGTCTTACAAGGGGTTACGTATTAACGAAATAGTAAAATACCTTAATCAATTCTGCAAAGATTGTACAACGTTTCCTATTGATTATTAACGAACCTGTAAATTTGGCCGACAATAGAGTGTTAGAAAGTCTGGTGCAATCGACAGGATAAGGAAGAATGAGGAAGACGAAGATGAAAATGAGGGGTGTCTTTGTTTTCAAATGAGATGGAGAGAGAATATGAAAAACATGCCCGATTTTCCATGGTTGATCTATTTGTTTATTAACTAGTAAAGACATTATCGTAATCAACCAAATGTGATTACAACTCAATCCAGATAAGTAAACACAACCAATGAGTTTAAGATTGCGATTGAATGAAGGAGCAAGTAAACCGAATCAAAAGGAAATCGATTACAAATTGTTGAAGTTTTTTCATTACATAGAGGTAAACACGTCCTTAATTATAAGATGAAATTACAAAATAAACCTTGAAAAATCATTTAAATATAGCTTCTTTAATTGAATATGGGCATATCATTATATTATGAATGTTATTAAAGTATTCTTCTTGGTATTTGATGTAATTTTTAAGTTGGGGAGTAGGAGGCAGAGTCCATTGGTGTTGTCTTAATAGTACAACAATTTCAGTACATCTCCCCTAGCACAAGGGATAATAATGAAAATAATTCTAAATCTAAGCAATCAAGATCACAGCCGTCCACGTGTCCTCCAGAATGGGCATATCTGACAATATCCCCAATCACCGACCGAAATTCTATTGGCTACTACTTCAAAAACCCTACGTTTGTCCCATGATAGTAAATATACATATATATGTATGTATATATATATACTTAAATCAATTATATTAAAGGTGTTAAAAAAAAATTGATATCAAAGTCAAATTACAATTTAGTTCTTTAATTTCGGGGTAATTTGTTTAGTGTCTAATAGCTCTTTATACTTTTAATTTTAATTTGGTGTCTAACAAATCATTCACCGAGTCAAAGTGAGTATGACTCAGCTGACATATGTATGTGTTGACAACCAAAAGGACTGTAGTTCGAATCCTTTCATCCCGTACTAAAAAAAAATCATTCACTGACTTTTTTTCAAAATTCATGAATCTATTGAATATAAAATTGAGAAATTAAGATCCTATTTAAACACATAATTAAGTTTGTAAGTTTTAAAGATTTAATTATCACACAATATTTTTTTTTATTAAATTATAAACTCGGATTTTAAACTTTCGGAATCTACTAGAAACAACTTTAAAACTTCACCTATGAAACCTAGTTTTTAACCATTATTTCATTTTAATATCCTTATTTTAAATTCATGTGTTTTTTATAACCTCTAATAATTAGTCTTTAATATTAGTTAGTTGAGTCAACAAATAGATCTATAATGTAACGTCATCTTGAGTTGACGTTAAATCATCTTTTAACCCAAAAGTTAAAGTTGATGAATTATGGTAAATTTAATTATATCAATGTTCTAACACTTTCACTTGTGAGTTTGAAAATTTTAAAAACTTCTAACAAGTGGAAATCAATATTAATTAATTGAAGAGAAAATGATTTTATAGGGTTCGAACACAGACTTCCTGCTCTAATATCATATTAAATAATCAACCAATCCAAAAGCTTAAGTTATTTCCATTACAAATACTCGATAAAGTTGATTAGATAGAGATAGACATATTTATGGGTGATTTTTGAACTAAGTGTTTAAAGAAAAGAACAAAAGTGGTGCCATATTTATGGGTAAATTTCTCGTTGCGACAATTTAGACTTGAGTTTATTGTTCATAGAGTTCTTCCTTTGCGTCTAAGTAGGGGAGTGGTATTAATTTATAGGGCTAAGAAGCAGCTGCCATTGTCATGATGAAAAGTACTAATGATTTGAGGTGATTGTCCAAAAACTTCTATCAAACATTGTTCTAGTTGTGACTTGAGTTGCTGTACAGAATGTTTGAGAATCATTTTGAAATGAATAAAATCACTTTTGTCATGATCAAAATTAATTCGAAATATGTCTTTAATCATTTTAAAATACTTTTATGTTTGATTTCACACTTTAGTCATTTTTGTCATGTTCAAAATTAACTCGAAATATGCCTTTAATCATCATTTCAAAATACTTTTATGTTTTATTTCACACTTTTTAAATCCGATTTGAATATGACAAAAATAATTTTAACCATTTCAAAATTACTCTCAAACATGCCAACAAGAGTGTAGATGTATCGCCTAGTGACCATGATGTTCTAGGTTCAATCCCCCACTTAAACATGTTGTCACGAAAAAAGAAAAAGAAAAATCACCCTCGAACATGACATTTTATCTTTTACAAGCCATTTTGATGCTAGAATCGCTAGAAAAGAAGAAAAAAATAGAAATTACGACAAATGAAAAGTTGAAATATATATATCGAGCAATGAGGGAGACTAGCATGTAAGTTTTATCCATTTTTGTTCACATAAACAAAGAGTTATTGTTAGGGTTCATGGAGTTTGAGACCTTTTTGGGTTGAGCAAAAGGATTGAGTATGTAATAAGTAGAAGATTTTCAACTAAAATTACTCATCCCAAACATAAGTAAATATATTCCTTTGGTTAGTCTTGTTGCTTAAACAACATGTTACATCGGGATTTTGATTGACAACCAATATATAGAATGCTAGATTATTGATATAATTAAATTTACCATAACTAATTCAGTTACGTTTAAGCTTTTGAGTTTATTGATGATAACATGGTATCAAAACAGGAGGCCTCTATTCGAGCTCTCCTTCTATAAGTTTTCAAGTCCACAAGGGAGAGAGATATTAAAGTGTTGATATATATAATTAAATAGTTTAAAATTTTATGACATTAGGGGAGAAGATCTTGTGTTCGAACCTTTGTAAGCCTATGTGTGTGTGGGTGTGGGTGGGGGGAGTTAGAACATTGATATAATTAGATTTACCATAACCCATCAACTTAAACTTTTGGATTCATTGGGGATCGATTATGATAAATTCAATTATAATATCATTATTAATTGGAGGAGAAAATGACATTTATAGGGGTTCAAACACAGGACTTCTCTGATGTCTCATGTTAAATTAATTATCAATCAACACAAAAACTTAAGCTAATGAGTTACAATAAAATTTAATTATATCAATATATTTTTTTAGTACAAATTATATCAATGTTTTGATATCATGTTAAATCACCAATAAATCCAAAAGTTTAAACAGGTCGTTAAGGTGAATTTAATTATATCAACAATCTAACACTCTCCTCCCTTGTCGACTTGGGGAGAAAATGACATTATTCAGTGGCTCAAACACAGACTCCATGCACTTATACTATGTTAAATCTTCAATCAACTCAAAAGCTTAAGTGGATAGGATATGATCATTTTAATTATATCAACACTTTAACATAACATAGAGCGAATATTATAATTAGGCGAGAAATTGGAGGAGAAGGCAAATATTGATTACCTACTCTCTCCTGATGAAGAAAGTTGAGGTTACAAACAAGAGCTAAAATTATGGAAAACTGCAGAACTCATCGCTGAACTACATATTAGAGTAATTACAAGGTTGTGTCCTCAAACTTTTAGTTTGAACAATTACCTCTTAAAATTATAAAATTGTTACAATCAAACTCTACGGTAATAAATTGCAATTTGAGAAATGTGCAAATCACCTTTAAATTATAAAGTTTGTAACAATTAAACCTCTATATATATATATTTACATTATGTGGGATTGAGAATCGAACCTAAGACTTCTTGGTCACTAGTCATATACCATCATGTCCGTTGAGCTATGCTCTTGTTGACAATTAAACCTAAAACCTTTGTTAAACTATGAGGTTTTAGGAGAGTCCGTTGACACTCCTAGCACAGATTGAGAGCGTCCGTACGACGACCCTTGCAAATTCGCCCTAATACTAGGAACCGTCTCATCTCCCTGATGAGGGAGCATACGAACCGACGTCGACCGTCTCATCGCTCCTCTTCTATATATATCAAAGTTCACCTTCACCAAAAGATATGCAATTCACACTACTTACACTACTTCAACTTAAGCTTACAACTCTCTCTACTAACTTAAGCATCAGAGTACAGCGGGTCCAGTCCCACAGCAGTGGAAATTCATTCTCTCTCTGCAGGTCGGCTTCGGACTACACAACCTACTTAGCTACAATCTGAAGCCTACCTCCGAGGAATCCAGATTCTTGCATCAACAAATTTTAAACATGATTTTTTCACCATATATAAAACCTATAATTTGTCCATTCATTTTATCTAACCTATAATAATTTTCTCAAACTATTAGGAAATAGACCCATTAAAAATGTTATATACTAAGAGTTGATAATCACTAAAAATGTGCGTTTTTGTTCAAAATCACACATCATCCTTCCTATAATGTATTGACAATAATGATTTGATTGGAAAAAGAAACATAAATCCAAACTTTTATGTCCGATCATACCAACATGAGAAACCTAGCTTCTCCGTCTTGTAACTCCTCCGCGCAGATTCGACGGACTATTATCGTCCCATTCTTGAGCGAGTTGGAGTGCAATCATCTTATTCACTGAACGTACTAACTAGGCCTAGAAAAGCGATGAAATTGAAGTTAAAATTAAACCCTTCAAAAGTTTAGTCACAATTAAAAAGTAGACGATAGAATTGTGTATTTATTTTTGTTACATGAGGAATATTTTGAGCAAAGGTATTTAAAAGAAAAGATAATTGAGGGGAGAAAAATGGGAAGAAAATGGAGGAATAACTTTATTGTATGCATGCATGTAGATATGATATAATACAAGAGAGAGCCTTATCCCACAAAAAGGGAAAGAGAGTATATAGATAGGATGGGGAAATGGGAAACCCTTGAAATAATGTGTCAGACTAAACAAAGCTTCCAATTCATTGCACTTTAGAGGTAAGGTTAAATCATTATCATTATAAATATCAAATAATAATGCCATTTTCCCATTATTTTATCTACGCTATTCAATGCACTTCAAATCTAACGCTGTTTTTTTTTTAATGTTCTAATTTTTAATATTTTTTATAAAAAATAATGCCTATTTTTTAGGAGCCGAACAAAAAGGTCTTTTGAAAATACGATCTTGCCATCTACAAAACAATTATTTTCATTAAAAAAATTCAAATTTTTTGAAAAAGGTAGGGTTGGAAAGCTGACATGAGAGCTTCAATTTGATACCTATTTTCACTATTTTTGGAGTTGTGTATGAAAAGATAAAGACCATCGAGGTTGGACTGCAAATTTCAGAACTGGACCTTCTTTTGAACCGTGAGCATTAAAAAATCGATATTTTTTTAACCAAGTATTCAAAAACTTCGAAAAAGATACGGTTCTACGAAAAAAGATACGGTTGAAAAGCTAACCCAAATAGCTTCAATATGGTACCTAGTTTCACTATTTTTTGGAGTTGTATATAAAAATAAAAAGATGGTTGAAGTTTAGCTACAATTTTGAAGTTTTCAACCATATTTTTTTTCAGCTGTATCTTTTTCGAAAATTTTGAATATCTCATATCAATTTTTTAATGCACTGCTCAAAAAAATCTTCAGTTCTGAAATTTGCAGAACTATAGTCCAATTTGGATGATCTTTATCTTTCGATACACAACCCAAAAATAGTGAAACTAGGCATCAAATTGAAGCTCTCCCTCTCAGCTTTCCAACCATCTATTTTTCGAATTTTTTTAATATCTAGTTAAAAAGATATCAATTTTTTTTAATGAAAAGAACTGTTTTGTATATGATCACGTAGAGCAAGATCGTCTTTTCAAAAGATGCTCGGCGTGTAGAAGCTTCCCTTTACAACAACATTATTTTTAAAAATACTTTCAAACCTGCAATATTTTTATAAAAAGTTTTAACAATTACAATATAAAAAAAGAAAAAAAAAACAGCCCAAATCCAATCACCATTTATTTAAATAATAATGAGCTTGAATTACATATACACAATGTAATAAAAAAATAATAACAAGTCAAACCGAGCATAACTCAATTGACATAAGATTGTTATGAGTTCAATCCCCGCATTAATTAAAATATAATTTATCGAACAGTGATAGATATGATTATTTGCATGTTCCTTTGTTATGAGGTTTTATCTAGGCCATATCAACAAATAATAAAAAAAAAATGAATATTAATAATATTATTTGACTTTGTTATCTATCAATATTATTTGTATAAGCCTTTACTATACATTATGTCTATCGTTAATAAATATAAAAATAGATAAAAAAAAAAATTGTATATAAGTAATATTTCACCTAATTTTCTATACCTTGTTGTTTTTGCATAAACTAATATGTCTTTGATCTTTTAATTTTGTGTCTAGTAGATCTCTAAATTTATATGTCTTCTAAATCAATAATACATTAGACACAAAATTAAAAGTTAAAGTGTTGGTTAAATACAAAATTAAAAATTAGGGATCTCTTAGACATTTTTAAAGTGAAAAAGCTATACAACATTAAAAGCTTAGAGATTTATTTAACATTTTTAAAGTTGACTTATTATATACCATTTTAAAAATTTTAAAATTTTAAAGATTAAACTTATAATTTAATTTTTTTTAAATGGACTCATTGAGCCAACTAATAATTGGGGTGAAAAAGGAATTTTAATTCTAGCAATAAGCTTGATTAATTAGATACTAATTTCCTACTCTAAAAAATTACTTTGAATCTAAATAAATTTGAATAAAGTATAAGCAATCATTCATCTTTATTATGGTTGTGTAGTAAATTCAGAATCTTCTCATTACACATTTTTTTTTAATATATATATATATATATATATATATATATATATATATATATATGCCAAGAATAGCTCAACGAAATCGCCTAACAACTATCATGTCGTAGGTTCAATCCCTCACCCTAACATATTGTAAAATAATAAAAATATATATATAGCTAAACTTAAAAAGAAAAACATAATTTTTGTTACGGGCTGATTCAGCCCGATGTCACCCGCTGACGACGCATCGGCTCTCCAGTGGGGGTTGGCGGAGCAAGTCCGGACGAGGGGTACCGACCAGAAGCCGACCTAGAGCCTCGACAGACAAGACCCTCCAGAGCTGACGAAAGTAGGATGACGTCATCCTAAGACTTGATTGAGTAGACAGTCCGCTTGACCAAAAGATAAAGCATGGCAGCGTCCCCAACCTCCTCGGGAGAGCGAAGGAGACGACTCTCGCCATCATTGCAGAGCGCGTGGATCCAACCCCAGTTGGACCCAACCCATGCGCCCCGGTCCGAACGACCATCTGACGACCGGTCCACACGAACGACCGACTATAAATACCTTTCCTATTCAAAAGGAAAAGGGAGACGGGTAATTACCCTAAACTCCATCTCTCTCTAAAACTACTCCTACTTAACTCAGACCTCACTGACTTAAGCATCGGAAGTTCGTGGGCCTAGCCCACCAGTGTAAGATGATGCCATTTTTTTCTCCCGCATGTCCCTCACCACGCCGCCGACCGCTGCTCGCGGCGGAACACACAAAAGACGAAGAAAGTCCAAAATCTTGTGCCAACAATTTAAAAAATGGCTTTGAGTGGGGTCAGAAAAAGTATTATTGGAATTGTTTAATGGTATATATATATATATATATATATATATATATATAAATAATTGATTGTGGACATAATTTTATGGGAAAAAGAGAGGTGAGGGTTGTAGTTTGACTATTTTTAGGTGGGTGACTTGTAGATCTGATAGAGGGAAGGGGGGAAAATGGTTGTTAGGGAGGCATGATTCATGAGACATCAACACTTTAAAGCTTTGGCTCTGTCTTGGGAGCAACCAACTCCCTCAAACATTTCATCTCATTTACATTATTCTATATTCTCTTTTAACTTAAGGATAATTTAAATCTAATATTCATGTCATTACATTAAATAATTCTGATTCATTTCATTAAACTCTTAAATTATAACTCTAGTCTTTTTCAAATTTTAATTTTGTATCTAAAAGATTCCTTCAAAAATTAATTCGTCTATAACGTATAAAATTAAAACTTATATTTAATATGAGTACTCTAAACTTTACGTTAAATAGGTCAAATGACGACTTATATTATATACAAAACTAAAAATTCAATGACTTATTAGATACAAAATTAAAAGTTTAGAGACTTATCAAATTCCTTTTAAAGTTCAGCAACCTAATAGAAAAAAAAAACTTAAAAATTAAGAGACTAAACTTATAATTTTTTCTTAATTTTTTTAAATCATCATAATATCATAATATATAAAGTTGCGATTCTTTTCTTTTACCTTATATAAATTTGTTGATATGTTTCCATGTGTCTAAGATCATTTTTTTTTTTGAAAATATGTGAGATAGGATAACCGTACTTCAAACCTCGAGGTTAATAGTACATGTTTTATATTACTTTTTTTCGCTAATAATTTCTTAAGACACTCTCTTAGAACATGTTTGGAATGACACTTTAAAATTGTTAAAACCACTTTTGTCATGTTCAAATCACTCCAAAACATGCATTTGATCATTCAAAATTAATTTTGGCATGATATGTAAATCACATTTAAAAGTGTAAAATCAAACATTAAAATAATTTTAATTTAAATGAATATAAAATACATGTTTTAGAAGTGATTGAAGATGACAAAAGTGATTTTAGTCATTTAAAAATCACTTCAAAACATGTCTTTTAGTAATCAAACATATATACATATAATTTCTCTAATATACACATGATAGAAATGATAGAAGAAATAGCCGACCAAGAAAAATTAGAATGACACATTTTATAAAAGAGATTTGATATATTGCTTCAAAAAAAAAAAATATGTCACATGTGTCATTTTATTTTGTCCCATTATCATTTAATTTTTTTTTCTCTTTTGATGAGTACAACAAATGAGGGTATCATTTAGTTAACAACATGATTAAAAGTGTATTTTGAATGACTTTTTAAATGTTTAAAAATATTTTTTTAATCATTTAGAAAGTAATTTCTAAACTCGCCCTAAATAGAAATCAAATTTAAAGTTTATAGAATCACAAATACAATTTTCTAGAATTTAAATAAGATGATCTAGACCTAACAATCAACGTTTAAGCACTAAATTTTGTACTTGTAAACTTAACTTTTTTTATGAAAGACCTATAAGTCACATGTCAAAAGAGCTAAGAATTCAACTTTTCTTAAATTGCGTAGCCAATATTTCTCTTCATGAAAGTAATTAAATTGGAAGTGTTGTTGTAAATATAGTCAATATTGTGCATGCAACTAATTCCCTATATTAAAATAACAATCTATCCTTGTACTTTAAATATCGTACAATTTTCACACACCAACATAGAAAACTTAGCTTACCACAAACAAATTAAGTACATAAATTGCAATCAATATTCCAAACAACTTTCAATTCCCGCTAAACTAAGCATAACTCAATTGACATAAGATTGTGCACGTGACTAAGAGGTCATGGGTTCAATCCTCGCATTAATTAAATTAAAGTGTTAAATTCTTAGCAATTAATTTTTTTTTTTAAAAAAAGCCTCAAAAGTAGATTAAATTATAACATTTTTAAAATCCTATAATTTCAATAGTTAAAACACTAGATCTAATATTAGTATATATTCCCCCTACCATATACTTGGATTATTGTAGTATACAAATTTAACATTTTTTGTCAAAGTGAGCATAACTCAGCTGTAATTTGTATATATTTCTTCCATGATGATCGGAGAATCAAATATTCATACTTCACATGTATTGTAAGAGTATTTTCACAGATGACACCCCTTAAGTGTGTCGTAATGTATTTTGACCTGCTTTTTGAAAGCGCATGTTCTTTTTTTACTTTTGCTGAACACGAGTACGCGTTTGCCTAAGAACGATCATTAGGAAAAAGTCCGCTAATATCGCACGATCGCAGACGCCAAAATATTAACAGACTTTTCGAGGCGAAGGTTTTATGACGTAAGCAAAATATCAAAAAATATTATTTTCGAGGCGGGGTCCAAACATTACAGAACTCGAGGAGGGATCATCAGTGAAAATACACATGTATACTCTAGAATCTTCCACCTCTTTGAGTGAAGACAATGTGACAAGAAATTGGAAATAATAATAATAATTAGAAAAAAAGATACCATTGATATTACATTAATATGAATAATTAAACACAAAACTAAACTACAATCCTTGAAATTAAAAAGCAATAAAAAAAGAAGTACATAATAAAAAGCACTTTTGCATGTTGTTTTCCTTTACAAATCAAAAAAGACACACACAAAAATTAGATTAGAATCCTAAATCACAAACTCCCACAAACCCAAACCCCAAAGATCTCTCTTTTTTTCTTACTTTTTTGAATTTCATGAATGCATTTGCAAAGAACTAGCCGCCATTGTTGGAGTGATGGGCATTTGGCAAGCTTTGAAAATCGCAGAAGAGTAACTAAGATTCGCACAATTCATAAAACTAACATTATTATTATTATGATTATTATTATGAAATCCAGCCTGCTCCAGCGTCTGCACTTGTCTCTTCAAGAACTTCACATAATGAACCGCCTCATCGAGCATCGACGCCGTGTCCATCTTCGTTCCGCCGGGGACAAGCCGCTGCAGAATTCTGATCTTCTGGCTGATCCTCTCCCGCCGGTGACGCGCCGCCACGCTCTGTGGGTCCTTCGAG
Source organism: Herpetospermum pedunculosum (assembly GCA_028017165.1). Taxonomy (NCBI): domain Eukaryota; kingdom Viridiplantae; phylum Streptophyta; class Magnoliopsida; order Cucurbitales; family Cucurbitaceae; genus Herpetospermum; species Herpetospermum pedunculosum. The sequence continues at coordinate 50,572,125 of CM051531.1, read as the reverse complement.
ATTCTCACGTTCCGCCGCTTCGGGACCTTTATTGTTTCTGGGTCTATCTGGATTGGCTGCATCGCCGCTATTCGAAATATCATATCTCTCATCGCCGCCATTCCGGTGTTGCAGGTGCGCTTGTTGTGGCGGTGCAGCGGCGGCGGAGGGTCCGGGATTGTTGGGTTGTGGAAGAAGGAGGTGGGAGAAGGGAAATCGGAGAAGAAGGGTAGTGGAGGACTGGGGGAGAAATGGGGATTATTGAGGAAGCTGATTGTGCACGACATGTCGGATGGGGATAGTGTCGATTTCAGAATGTCGATGTCGTCCATTTTTAGGGTTTCAGATGGGAGATTGATGAATCTTTTGATGATTGCTTTGATCTCTTTGATGTTTGTTGAGGTGAGGGGTTGAGGAAGTTTGTGTGTATATATATAGAGGTGAGTTTCTCTAATTAATTAATGTTTTTTTAAAAAAATATATTTTATATCTATAAAGGCTTCTCTAGGACAAACCGACATCATGTGACTGTTTTCTTTTTAATCTGATGTAGATCTTAAATATGTTTGCCTCTAATAACCATATTAGATACAAAATCCAAGTATGTTTGCAATTTCTCTCTCTTACATCAAATAATTGCAAAACTGCTGTCACACTGTATTGGCTTCCTTAAATAATTTTCTCCTTTAGCACTATTGAGACAATGATAAGTTTTCTTGAAAAATCGAGAAAAGACCGCGAGAAAATGAACAATGATGAATGTACCGGAGGCAATTTAATCTTTTTCTGGTTGTTTTTTAACAAATATATATAAATTTCTCTCTAAAAGTATATTTAATGAATATATTACAATTCTTCTTCCTTCAAAAGGGAAATTCATGGTTTTGAGCCAACATCTGATGACTTATGTGACAAGAATGGCAATATCATGTCTAAAAATATTTGCTATAGCTCGACATGGCTTGCTTGAATATCAAACAACTATTAGACGCACACCTCTAATTAGTCATGCGTATATAGTGTTAGAGTTCCTTGATCAACTCAAATATGCATGAATAATGACACATCATTGCTTCTGGTTAGCGATCTTGATTCAACTTCAACTTACTAGCATTCAAACATATCTTCATAACATGAGAGTCCGGTTTCATCTTAAACTCATTTATAATTGATATCCACCCACATATTTTAATATAATTTTCAATCTCACCATAATTTTTTTTTTTTTTTTTATCGAAATGGAGAGATTCCACGACATTATTTCAACACTTTTAATTTAAGTGCTATAAAATATGAACTTTTCTCATAATCATTAGGTATAAAAAAATTAAATTCTTTGGGTTGATTTCTATAGGGAAATTTGAATATTTATTTAGAAGACTTTAAATTAGAACGCATGGGAAGTTGAAGATCCAATATAAATTATAAAGAATGGAAATGTCCTTAACTCCATTTATTAATGACATTTATGATCCTCGATGGCAATCCCCCATCATGTGTGGGCCTAAACCTTAGCCAAGATTCCTAACACCTTTTGGATAATATTTCCATTTTCCAATTAACGACAAAAAAATCATAATTTTTAAAGATAATATTTTTAAAAATAATAATATTACTGATTTTTTATAATTTTCAGTACCTCTATAATTTTTTAAAATAGCATATGAAACAATTTTAAAATTTTGAAAATTAGTTTTTTTTTAATTAATTCTCTCTAAATTTTACATAAACTAGGAAAACCATTATTTATCAATAAAACAATTTAAAGCTTCTTTGAGATCATCATCATCTCTTATGTTTTCTCCTTAAATTTAATTTATTAAAAAAAGGACAAAAAAATCAATTTATACTTATTATATCAATTAAAATCTCAAACTAATGATTGTATCAATTAAAACCCTAAACTTTTATAAATGTATCAATTTACACCCTCGATTAGAAAAATGTTAGATTTTGTACGTGTGGAGACTTGTAATTTATCAATTAAACCTCTAAATTTTCATACAATTGATTCACTTATTAAAGTTTAGTAGTTTAATTGCTAAAATTATAAGTTTTCACGTGTTTAAATTAACGTTTTTTAATTAAAATATAACAAAAAGTGTAAATTGATACACTTATGAAAGTTCATGGTTTAAATTGATATCATCATTAGTTTAGGGTTTTAATTGATACAACCTTCATAGTTGAGGGGTATAAATTAATTTTGTCCCTAAAAAAAATTATTTCATTTAATTTTCTTTTACTTTACCATAAATTTTTTTTTGTTTTTGACAATATGTGGGATAGGGGATCGAACTTAAGATCTCTTGATCACTAGTCATACATTATGTCAGTCCAGTTATACTCTTGTTGGGTATCATAAGTTAGTAAAGTAAATATTATTTTCAAATAAATATAAGAGATCTTACAAATATTTGATTTGATTTGTTGGAATATTTAAATGGAGGAGAAAAAGAAAAAAGATTGGTTGAATATATGTGAAGTGCATGAATGGAAATGAAATATGTCTGGAACAAAGTAACAAGTTTTGGTATATTGAAATTATTGGTTTGAGGGTCTTGCCTAGAAAATTTGGATCTCTCATATTGAGGAGAGAATTCCAAATGGGGAACCCCCACAATCACATGTCAAATGTCAGACTTCAACTCCTCATTTTAAAAGAGATTATGGGAATGGAATTTAAGCATCCCAACTAAAAGTCCTCCCAAACTTCACACTACACACCATTGTCTATTTAATGAATTTTAATATTTTATGTCGACGGGTCAAATTACCGCGTTAAATTATGATTCATGTGGTTAACTTTGTTAGTTTCATCATGTTCATGTGACACGTTACTAATTGTATCACTTAGTGACGTGATTATATTTTCCTATGATTTAATTGTCATGTCACACATGTCAACCTAAACATAGCATAATTAGTAAAAGCTATGATTTAATTGTTATGTCACAGGTCAACCTGAACCTAGCATAATTAGTAAAAGCTATGATTTAATTGTTATGTCAGATGTCAACCTGAACATAGCATAACTAGTAAAAACATAAGTTAATGACTCAAATGTTAAAGGTTCAAATCTCCACATCCACACATGAATTAAAAAACGAATGTTAGATACCATCCCTAATTTATATAATCACTATTTCGTGTATGTATTAAATTGACGTAACTCAATGTGAATATTTATTAGATATAAAATTGATAGTTTTATGAACCTACATAGAAACTTCTTAAAGTTTATGGTTTGAATGGAATGGAGTCACAACCCTAAACTTTCTTAGGTTTAAACATGTAATAATTAAACGATTTCAAAATATAGTTGAATAGATAAAGTTAATTTTTTTAAAATTGAAAGGCGATCTAATTCCTATATCTTATTTATCGAACTAAAAAATATTATAATAAAGCTAACAAAAAAACATAATTTAACTGGCATAATGTAACGACCAGTGATTAACAGGTCTTAAGTTCATCTAGGTTAGAAAAAAATAAATTATAATAAAACTTTTAAAATCCCTGAAAAAAAAAAAAGGGAAAAATCTTTTAAAATCATGTCGGCTTAGCTTATTTTCGCTAAAGTCGACGTCCAACCGACCATGTCAACACTTGCAATAAATAAAATAACACAACTATCAAAATCGACGGTTTTTATTCATTCAACATTTTTTCTTTTTCCAAAATTCTAATGGTTGATGTTTAAAAAAAAAAAATCATGATTAATGCCATTTTCGAATAAAAATATATATATATATATATATATATATATATTATATACTCGATGTAATTATTCTCTCAAATCCCATCGCGATTTCTAATCAAATATATATTTGTACTTGAGCAATTTTATAGCATTAGATTAAATTATAAGTTTAAGAACTTATAATTTGTGAAAACCTTTAGTCCTTAAACTTTATAATTTGTGTAGGAAAGATTTATGATTTTTTAATGTTGTATCTAATAACTTTCTAAAATTTAAAATTGTCTAGTGTGCTTTAAAATTTGTGTCTAATAGGTCATAAACATATTAAAAAAACAATTATTCTATTAAATATAAAATTAAATTTTATGTCGAATAAGACCCTACAATTTAAATTGTGTGTATGGTATTTTCGTAAATTTTTAAAAGCATCAAATAGGTTAAGAACCCATTAAACACAAAATTGAAAAATTCAGTGACACAAAATTAAAAATTTAAGGACTTATTAGACACAAACTTAAAAATTCAAATAGACACAAACTTAAAACTTCATGCCTTATTTGGATAGCCATTTGATTTTGGATTTTTAAAAATTAAGCTCACCACTACTTTCTATGGTTTATTTGTCTTGTTATTTACTTTTTACTAATGTTTTCAAAATACAAACCAAATTTTAGAAATTAAAAAAATAGTTTTGAAATTTGAGTAGAATTCAAATGGTTCTATAGGCGAGATAAAAACTATTATATTTCTTTTGAGAAAACAAAAATCTAAAGTCCTCTTTGATAACCATTTCGTTTTTAATTTTATGTTTTTGAAATTTATGTTTGTTTTTTTCTAATTTCTTTCCCATGAATTTCACTTTTTTTTAGAGAAACATTTGAATTCTGGGCTAAATTACAAAAACAAAACTAGTTTTTTGAAATCTATTTTTTTAGTCTTTAAAATTTGCATGATTTTTTAAAACATTTGGTAGAGATGATAACATTATAAGGTGAAAGTAGTGTTTAATAGACTTAATTTTCAAAAACTAAAAACTAATAACCAAATGGTTATCAAATGGGGCCTAAAAAATTAAGATCTCCTTTAATAATCATTTAGACTCTGTTTGATAATCATTTGATTTTTTAATTTTTGGTTTTTGAAAATTAAGCCTATAAATCATACATCCACATGTGAATTCCTACCACGACTTTCATCTTTGTTAAGAAAACATTACGATTCGTAGCCAAATTCAAAAAATAAAAACAAGTTTTCGTATGAATTTACAAATTTTGACTTAAATTTTGGAAACACTTCAAAAGATAGATAACACAACAAAAAAAAATTGATACGTGAATATATTGTTTATAAACTTAATTTTTAAAAACAAAAAATTAAATGGTTATCAAACTTTTATTTTATAAAATTGTGTTTTCATCTTTTAAGGTAAGATTACACAATTTCTCCTATTTCATAAATAAATTAAAAAAAAATGGTTGTAATTTAATAAACTTTACATCATTCTGCAGTGGTTATTGAGTGAAGCAAATTAAAATTAAAAAGCAGGGCCGAGTGGCACGCTATTTGAGAAGGATAGAGAAAAAGTCTGACAGAGTTTGTGAAAGCATGAGGCTGCAGCAGCTAGCTGCTGGCTGGCTGTGAATTGATGATGATGATGATAAGTTTATAAATTGGTAAACCGTTACTGTAAAATGTCCATCTTTTTTCTTTGTCAGTCTTTGCTTCAGAATACCTAAAAAAAATAGTGCCATTTTTGGTGATGACAAAACGAAAAATGTCATCTCCATTCCCTTTTGCCCTTTAATAACATCTCAGATCTTCTTTCTTGCAATTATAGGAACTAGGATATATAATATATACCCCCTCTCTATTTATTTTTTTTTTATTTTTTTCGTTTAGTACATTAGAGCTGGGATGATTCGAACCATAGAAATTTTGGTCATCAATACATACATATGCTAGTCGAGCATGACTCAGCTCTTCTCTTTTTACTTCCCTTCTTCCACCCCTATTCTTCCATTTATAATTACAATATGCCCTCTATTTAATGTTTTCCGAGGATTTTTTTGCACTTCAATTACTAACTAAATGGATATGATATTGAAAGTTTAAGTTCCGTTTCATAACCATTTAGTGTATTAGGTTTTTTATTTTAAAAAATTAAGCTTAATTATGTAAACATTACTTCTATATATGAGTTTCGTTGTTTTATTATCTACTTTCTTATTAGACATCATGATGTTCCATCCTAAAATAAATTAGTGATAGAAGGAGTAGCTCATGTATGCTATATTGTGAGTGAAGTCTCTTCATATCTCTGATGGTGGGATCCTCAACATTTCTAAATATGTTTTCAAAATTCAAGTCAAGTTTTGTAAAACTAATTAAATGAGTTCTTAAAAATTTATTTTTGTTTTTGAAATTTAGCTAAAAATTTAAATGTTTCTCTAGGAAAAGTGAAAACTATAGTAAAGAAATTGTGAGAAAACACACAAAATTTTCAAAAACAGAAAATTAAAAACGAAATTGCAGAGTTATGTTAGATTCTTTTTAAAAAAGCATAAGTATATAAATAGACTGAAAGATGAAAGTTTATGTCTCATTTGATGATTATTTGCTTTTTTGTTTTTGAAAATTAAGCTTATGGAAATACTAATTCCACAATATGAGTTTCTTTATTTTGATATTTGCTTTCAAAAACGGAAAACTAAACAACATAATTTATCATTATCAACCGAGTCTTAATGATCAAATTTATGATCTAACTTTTTTTTTTCAAAAAGACTCAATTAAATTGTGCAAGTTCCCCTCAACAAACCCACGTAACTCGCGCCAACAAAGCTCAACAGCATGATGTATTGTCTAGTGACCACGAGGTCCTAGGTTTAATCTCCCACCCCAACATGTTGTCAAAAAAAAAAAAAAAAAAAAAACTCACGTAACTCGCTAATATATGTTCATGTTAACAAATTAACACGTTAATATACAAATAACGAATAATTTTAAATACATACATGAACTCTTCTCCTTGTGAATTTCCAAACCCTAATACACAAATGAGCATCTTTTCCATTTCCACAAGTGAGGGCTGCAGTCTTAGCTTAAAAAAAAGCTAAGGAAATACCATTTTTGGTGATGACAAAAGGCAGATGGATGCATTGATTCAATCCCCCTCTCCCTTTAAACCAACTGAGATCTTCTTTGTAATGATACCCTATTTTTACTTGCTTCTTGGAAACCCTAGGTGTTGCATTTAATTAGGATAGTGATACATCCCCTTATTCAATGTCCTCTTGCTACTTATTTTCTATCTCTATTCCCATTCTCACTCATTATATCATTCAATTCTTTTTTTGATATATGAAAGTACTTGCTTCATGCAGTCACAAAATGTTAAGATTCATTCATGAAATTATGTTTACAGCTATGTAATCAATACACATATGTTATTTTAGGGTTTAATCATTCTATGCTTTGGTTCTTGAATTTTTCGAATCTATATCGTTTTGGTATATTTTGGAACTTTAAAACGGAATCATTGAACAACTTTAGAATATTTATTTTAGTTCATGTAGTTTTATAAAGATATAAAAAAATCATCTAATTTGGTCAACTTAGCTCAAAGTTTGAGATCTCATAACTTTGAGCTCAGTTGACCAAATTGGATAATTTGTTTTTTTGATTTCGTGTAACATTTTGAGATATGCGTGCTGGAATGTAGCTTTTTCGACTCTTACACTTTAAAATGGTCGGATCTGATTGTAGATGAATTACAACGAACACGTTGAAAACGAGTGATCGCTCGAGCCATAGTGGGATGAGAGGAGAGGGAAAAGAAGAAGATATAGGAGATAGAAGAAAATTAGAAATAAGAGAGGGAGAAAGATAAAATTAATAATAGGTTTTCTTAAATCAAGGGTAAAGAGAGAATTTCACACCTCAAACAACCTAAAAAAACATGGAAAAAAACCTTTTAAAAAACCAGATCATTTTTTTATAAAGTTTTTTTTTTTTCAGCTTAGGCTCGGTTTGTGATTGCGGTGACTTTGAAAATAATTGGCTTTAGTTGTGCTTTTAAAAAAAAGTGTTTGGTAAATTTCAATTCTAAACCTAAAAATATAGGTGGTAATATTGGGTAAACTAATACCGAATTTTTGAGATTTAACTATAATGACTCAAAGAATTAAAAAAAAAAAAAAATTAATATAATAATTAAAATTATAAAAAAAAAATTAATTTAATTTATTTTGATAAAATGGTGTGAGAAATAATTCTTACTATTCCAATTTTAATTAAAAAAATATATAAGAAAAATAAATTAATGTTAATTTATCCACCATTACTTCAATTTTAATTTTAATTTTATCCACGGTTTTAAATTATTTGATACATTACTTCAATAAAATTATAGAACAAAAAAAATAGAGTTGAACCGAAAAAAAAATTGGATGATTTTTTTTTTTGGACAGATTGATGGTGGGAGAAGATGGAAGTTATAGAGTGATAAAATGAGAATTATGAAAGTTAGTTAGAAGAGACACCAAATGGTTTGGTAATCCAATTTCAAAAGTTACTTATGAGATTTTAGAAAAGCAAAAAATTTAAAAAGTGATATGATTTAAATTAATATAAAATCAGGTTTACCAAAAAAAAAACGGTTAAGATTATTTAAAAATCACTTTAATCCCCTTCAAACTCACCAATTTCCCTTTTTACCAAAAAAAAAAAAAAAAAATCCCTTATAGATGTAGTTTATAAATTGATAGGTTATAGAGGTTAAAAACCATTTTTTTGTCAACTTTCTGAAAGTATTGATTTAGTCCCGAATTGTTTTTAGGAGTCTCTAAACTTTAATTTGTAATGATTTAGTTCATATATTTTCAATTTTTTAACAATTTAGTTACAAAATTGAAAGTATAGTGACTAAATTGTTAAAAACTAAAGTTTAGGGAATTGTTACGCCTTTCATGAAAGTTGAGGGACTAAAAGTATTTTTTAACCTATAAGTTATAAGTTTGTGTCATGCTTACAAAGTCAAATTTATTCGCCAAGCCAAGCAATTCAAGGCATATCGCCAAGCCAAGCAATTCAAGGCATATCTTCATAAAATTATCAGTTGCATTACTGCTTCTCAGAATTAATGAACATTGTTTCATCTGGCAAGTGCACATCAACCCATACTCATGTTTTGCGCGTATTATTAGTTTATTAACAAACATTAAGAATACACAAAAAAAAATATAAAAAATATGGAGATGCGGGGTATCGATCCCCGTACCTCTCGCATGCTAAGCGAGCGCTCTACCATCTGAGCTACATCCCCATTGTTGGAAAAAACAATTGTAAATTAATTTAATATTATATACATGTTTACCTGTTACTACCAGATACGATATACTCAATGGGTTCCGGTCAAGCTTTGATGCAGCGAATTGTCTTAAAGTTCTATGTTGTTCATAATTCGCCATAACCTCCATTCTTTCACTTCTCTTAGATTTTCAAGGAAAGATTGGATGTATTACTTTCCGACCGGGTCTATCACCACATGGGATGGGCTGCAGGGAGCGTTTTTAGAGAAATATTTTCCTGTTTCCAAAGTTGTCCCCCTTAGAAGGGAGATACACAAAATCGAGCAAAAAGAAGAAGAGACCGTTCTTGGGTGTTGGGAGACGAAAAATATCTTTGGTCGTTGAACTCTTTCATATGTATGTAACAGTTTAGCACCTAAACTTTAGTTGGTAACAATTTTGTTCATGTATTTTTAATTTTGTAACAATTTAGTCCATGAACTTTTAGTATGTATGGTAACAATTTAGTCCTCGCCAAAGCGAGCATGGCTCAGCGGGCATATGTATGTCTTAACGACCACGAGGTCTGTGGTTCGAATCCCCCCACCCCCAATGTACTAAAAAAAAAACAATTTAGTCCTCATCTTTAAAATTTATAACAATTTAACTTCTACAATGAAAAATCCATCAAAAGTGTCAAATTTGTATATAACGACTTAGTTTTGTAGCTTATAAATACATTTGGTCTCTAATTAGTTTAAGAAAAAAACCAACAAGAGCATAGTTCAACTTGCATGTAAGCCAAAGCGAGCAACACATATGTATGTGTTGACGACCAAGAGGTATGTGGTTCGAATCCCCTTACCCCGAATGTACTCAACAAAAACTTGCATGACGTAAGAACTAGTGACCAATAAGAGGTTCTAAGTTCGATCCTTCACCCCTACATACTGTAAAAAAAATAATTTAACAAAAAAAGAAGTAATTTATAACTCTAAACTTTTAGGATTGTATAACTTAAAACTCAAAACTAATAATTGTATCTAATTGTTATAGTTAATTGCATATGATCATTTGTTAGTGTATGAAATCATTAATTTATTATACTAGAAAAATGAATACATTAATTTATTTTTAACTACAAAATTAAAAAAAAAAATGTGAAATAAAAAAGATTGATGAAAATAAATATAAAAGAATAGTACCTTAAATTGTTATAAAATTGAAAGTACATAGACTAAATCATTATAAACTATTTTAAGGACTAGTCCCACCAAAAAAAAATTTAGAGACTAAAAATATTTTTTTTTTACCTAAATTATAACTATGCAAATAGGTGGAAGGGGATTTCATGATAAGATTATCTCAATTTTTAAAAGTGCTTTGAGGAGTACTTGTTTCATTTGTTTACAAATGTAAACATTTTAGGAACGGTTTGGTTTGAGGATTTGCAAATGCTTGGAAATAAAATATGCAAGTAAACACTATCAATGAAATTCATAAAATTCATATTACGTTTGAATTAGCCTTAAGTAAACACTATCAAAGGTAAACCGATTATGATTGAAGTCTTAATTCATTATGATTGATTCATTTATTGAGGAAAATCCATTACGGTGTGGTAAACTCGACCTTAGTGTTTATAAAAATTATTTCAATATATTTATTCCTAAGTTATTTAAATTCAATATTTATTGTCAACATGAACATAACTCAAGTGACATATTATATCTCTTTAAAAAAAAATAAGTAGCATATTGTATAAACTAGTGATCAAAAAGTCCGAGATTCGATTCCTGTTGTAAAAAAAATAAAAAAATCAATACTTATTTTTGTTCACTTGATTTTTTTTTTGAAATGTTGTTCACTTGAAATTGAGATTGGATTTAAGCCATTTTTTTTAGTTCCAATTTAAGTCGTTCTTAATGTATTAATATTTATGGATTCTAAATTTATTAATTTTTTTTCACTTTTAATTACAAAGTTTTATTTCTTTTCTCAAAAAAAAAATAAAATTACAAAGTTTTATTTAGGTTTAAATACTATTTTGGTCTCCTATACTTTTAGTTTTGGTTCATTTTTTGGTCCATGTATTTTTAGAACGTTCATTTTGGTCATTGCACTATCAACTTTTATTCATTTTAATCTTCATACTTCAAAAAACGTATGTTTTGCTCATTATACTTTTAAAAAGTAACCAATTTGATCTCTATTAGACAAATCTAAACGTCATTTTCTAAACAATGAAAACTCTTTAATACAAATTTATGGCTACATTTTAAGAAATTTAGTAAATGAAGTGTCATGCTAAAAATATATGATAGAAAGAAATGATATAAAAATGAACTTCAAGGAACCAAAATGGTTACCCTTTAAAAGTACCAAGGACCAACATATGTGTTTTGAAAGTACATGAACTAAAATGAACAAAAGTTGAAAATAAAGACCAAAATAAATGTTTTGGATGTACAAAGACCAAAATAGTATTTAAACATTTTATTTATATAAACAATTTCCTACACCCTAGGTAAAAGTTAGTTCCAAATTGTCACGTTGTTGTAATGTAGTTATTTAGCAAGATGTTAGCGAATCTCATACAACAACAAAAAAATCAAATTAAGATAATTGAGATTAAATTTAAGTCATCTTTAAGACCAAATATGTCAATTTTTATTAGTGATAGTCACAAATAAAATTGTATTAGTGATAGTTACGGTACATTTCTATTTTTATAGAATTTTATCAATGACTATTAGTGATAACAATCTATCTGTGGCAAAACCGAGTATAGCTCAATTGACATAAGAATGTGCCCTTGACTAAGAGGTTATAGGTTAAATTCTCACATTAATTAAGATACCTTTGCCAAAAAAAAAAAAAAATTATCCGTGATTAGGAATCTCAATATTCATCATTCGCCTCTCCTAAGGAGACACACAATACTGATATATCTAATCCTCCAATCCACAAAGAAAGCAATCAGTCTTAATCAACATCTCTGAATAAAGCCTCAACTACCTTGACACGAACACTGATACTCAAAGTATCCCACGAAAAGTCTTGCTGAATATCATTGTACTCTTGAGTCATAGTTGTAGAATACATCCCAATAGTCGATGATACCCAACAATGTCCAGTCCATCTGATGTTTACTCTCCCGTCCCATCATGGCAAGCTCAACGAAATAAAATATCGCCATCTTTACTGTATCTTCATCGTTTTCGAACTGGAGAGTGCGAAATAACTTATACAGTTCATACCCTTTCATATCAACTTTATCATTCAAATATAAGGACCTAGGGGTCATCGGTCGCCACATCCCTACTCTCCTACCTTAATCCAATAATTAGGTCAAATTCTTGGCGACCAAATGCAACTTTCTTCCCTAGCTAGTTAAAACTAATTATATCTGGTCTACTCTCATCCACATCTCTCAGAAGAATGTAATGGATCAACAAATCGTTAAAGAATAAGTATGTACCTAGGAATGACCCAAAACAAGTTTGCCTAAACAAAATCTAATTGTATGAGGCTTAATTTGACCTTAATGTTGGCTATGGTTTTTCTTATATGGGAGCCTAACAAGTTAGGGCAGTTTGAAAGTGATTGGATTCACAAATTTTCGCTACCATGACCATCGTTTTTTAGTACAACTTGGGGGTGGGGAGATTTGACCCTCATACTTCATGGTCGATGACACATCTTTATGCCAATTGGGCTATGCTCGGTTTTAATATAATACAAAAGAAAAGACAATTATAAACATTACCAATAATATATATTATATATATCATTTGTCCTAGTTATATTCCTGGTCGGGATTGTCATCGGGAAAAATGGCAGAAAGGAAGAAGACGTCTTGGCCCGTTCGTCTTATTCCCGATGTTCATCTTCTTTTCAAGATGAATCTTGGTCGGGATAATTCATCGTCTTCTTCCTTCAAACCCAACCAGATAACACTCCGAAACACATTTATAATGACCCCAAACTATAAAAAATATTTTTTCAACCATTACAATGCAGTTTTTTTATAACACACATTTCCCAAACCCTAACAAACGAAAAATGCCATATGAATTTGCATTATAATTATTTTTAAATTTTTTTTAACAACATACACGTATCATATTTGAACCTTTGACTTCATGACATTTACATCTATTTTCTTTCTTCGTGCTATCCATTTTTTAATCTTCAGAATTCTCCCTTTTATATTAACCTCTATACAATCAAGTTAGGATCTATTTGAGTTTTCAAAGATTTTTTTTTCTATCAAATTTCTTACAGAAAACCAACCCATGTGTAAATGTAATTAAAAAAAAAAGAAAAGGAAAAAACAGTCCATCACATACTTTGACAGTACTTCAAACAAGAGGGTTAAAGTGTTCAATCAATATTTATAAGTTTCAAGTTTAAGGTGAAATTAAAAATGTAAGGCCAACCTGAACATAGCTCGACCGACATAATGTACGATCTAAACGACATAATGTACGATCTAGAGATTAAGAGGTCATGTGTTTGATTCCCCTACATAAGAATTATACGCAGGGGCGGAGTCGGGGGCCAGGGGGCACGTGCCCCCATCGAATTATTAGTTTTATAAATTTATATATAAAAGTGAAAAATATAACTACTGTTTAACTATTTGTATTTACAAAATCGCTAAATATAACAAAAGTAATCTCTGTTGAGATGGTGAGGGACACGAATTTTGATGATCTGGCCTGTTGCAGCCTGAGTTCAAGCTTGAATTTTATTTTAAGATTTTAAATCTTGTAAATTATTTTAGATTCTAAAAAATAAAAATTAATTTAGTTTTGAAAAAAGATAAATACTTCCAATTTTATTATTTAATCTCATTAATTATATATATATATATATATATATATATATATATATATATTTATTTATTTATTTATTTAATTAAGTAGAGAATTCTAAAATGGTTTATTATTATTTTTTAATTAATATTACTTTATATGAATATTAAACCTGTAGGATCGGTTCGCAACACTAGAGGGGTGAATAGGGTTGCTTAACAATTTTAAAACTTTTTCGAGAAATTAAGCTAAATTACTTCAAAGCAAACTAATAGAATTAACACCCTAAAATTGCTAAAAATATGTAACAATATTTCTAAGCATGCAACCTACTCAAATAAGTAAAAAGGCAACGGAAAATAAAAGAGTAGAGAGTAAGAAATGACACCGGAATTTTTATAGTGGTTCGGAAATTCCTACTCCACTCCCCAAGCTCCTCTTGAGTATTTTACTGTTGTGATTCTCTTACGGGTGAGAATCAAACCGAACGATCACTCTTTTTGCGGGTTCAAGAGGAAACCACTATGAATCCTTTTGCAGGTTTAGGACCCAACCTATACCGATCTTTTTCGCGGGTTCAAGATCAAACCACAATGGTCCTTTTCACGGGTTCAGGATCAAACCACTCCAAATCCTTTTTCGGGTTCAGGATTAAACCGCTCACTCAATTCCCAAGGTGCACCCACACCTTATTACAAATCCCAATTGAAGTAATGATATAAAGTTCTCACAAAAATAAAACTCTCACACAAATCTCTCGCAATATAGAATAAAATTGAGCTTGGAAGAGTTCAACAATGGTGGCTTAGGAGAGAAAAATTTAGCAAAATGATTGGATAATTTGGAGGAGGAAGGTGGCTAAATTTATAGGAAATTTTGGCCTAAAATGATATTAAAGCTGATTTAAAAGTGGCCCTTAGATCTAGGTTAAAAGATCCAAAGGTGGGGATTTAATGGTAAAAGAAAATATCATCAATGATGATTTTTCAAAGGTTAATGGTAAAAAGAGGAGGGTTGGTGTGTTTGGGTGTTGTGCACGTGCCAATGTGTCGCCTTCCCAATCGTCCACGTCATTGGTCGTGTTGAGTAAATATTTTTCATCTTCTTTTGGTCATAACTTCTTTGTTTGATGTCCGATTTATGCGATTGAAAATGCGTTGGAATCGTCTTTTCGAGCTCTGCGTTACGAATACAATGAGAGCCACGTTAGCTATCACGTCAGATTCCACGTCAGCAAAGTGCCACGTGTCAACGCCACATTGGATATTGCCTTCCATCTTCTTTTGTCACTATCTTTCTTGTCTGAACTTTGATTCGAATGATTAGAATCTTCTTTCTAAGAAATATGCTATGGACACTTTGAAACACTAAATTCATTAGTAAATTAGAGGTTTGTTATCATCAAAACAAATGGTATGATTGAAGCTCATAAAGCTAACAAAACCTTCTAAAAAAAATTATATATAAATGTTTAAAATTTTATTTATATGGATAGAGAATTACACGTTTAATCTTTTAATTTTTAAATTTGTGTTTAATAGATTCGTGAAGTTTAAACAGTTTAGAATTATTAACTTTAATTTTGTATCTAATAGGTCTTAGACATTTAATTTTTTTTAGTAAAAATCAATTATTGAGGACTTAATTACACTTAAAAATTTTAATTTTGTATCTAATAAATACGTTATAATTGCAAAACCGAATATAGCTCAATTGGTATAAAGTTGTGCCCCTGATTAAGAGGTCGAGAGTTTAAGGATCTATTGGATTCAAAATTAAAAGTTTTAGAGTGTTTTACCCACATTTTAAAGTTCAAAGACTATATATATAGACATAAATCGAAATTTTGACAGACTAAACTTCTGTTAACCCTATTGAAATTGTGCCCCTGACAAAAACTCCTGGATCCGCATTATATGGAGATATCCTTAAGAGATCACGGGTCCGTGAACATAACTTAATTGATAAAAATATATATCCTTGACCAAAATGCCAGAGTTTCAATTCACTAAAACAAAGAAACATAATAATAGATGAGGTATTTGTACGGATGACCCTCCCCTAGGGGAGCAGTAAAGTTTTTTTTTTAACATTCTCTAGAAAATTGATGTTTTTTGACCTTCTCGTGATAAACAAGTGTCTTCCCCAGTGAAAAGTCATTCGTACTTTTCGCTTAGCACTATAATTGTCTACTCGTGACCGTGCTCAATGAAAGGTACTACAAACTTTGTGCACTTGTTAAGAAAATGTAAAAAAAACATAAATTTTCAAAAACTCAATTATAAAACCTCACGGAACCGAGTTCATCCGTACAAATCCCCATAGATGTTAGTGATGATGGGCTTTCAGGTGTTAGGTTCTGGTCGGGCGGAAATGAGAAAAGTCCATAAATGGGTTCCAGCCCATTAGAGATCGAGTTCTGTTTCTTCATTCTCTTCGAAACTCCAGAGGCAGAGACAGACACGGAGTTGAACAAACCAAAACAGATCGTTTGTTAATTCAGCAGGTACGTACCATTTGAAATGAAGATCTGACTTTGTTGCTCCGTTATTCTTCTTGATCCAATTTGATTTACAACTTTTTCTGAACTGGGTTTCAATTCTCGAATTCAAGTTCTACTCTGTCTATGATTATATAACGCGGAAGCTGTAAAGCTGAAATCTCGGTAGAAAATGGAGTGGAACACGATTCACCATCTGGATCTACGGCATGTTGGGAGAGGTCTTAAACCTTTGCAACCTCATGCTGCCGCATTTCATTCCCATCAGGCACTCGTTGCCGTCGCCATCGGGACTTACATCGTCGGTCAGTACTAATTTCTGCTTCATTTCCTTTGTGAACTATTTAATTTGTGTATGTGGGTTCTTGTTTTGTCTCTTTCTCAAGCCAATTGAGCTGTTTAATTCTGGATTTTACGATAATTGGGTAAACATTCTAATGCCAAGGTCACTCAGCATACGTTATAGGCTGCTAACTTATGAAACGTGATGATTATTCTTTCTAAATCAAGTTAAGAGTGGAAGAAGGGTGCCATGTTAGGGACTTGAGTGGTCTGATCATTACTAGGGTTTATATGGTTGTAGACTTGTAGTTGCTACTTAGCTTTTCCGAGCTGGAATTGGTAAAAAAATGCTATTTTACCTATGAACCAAGCCTCTGCTCGATCTCTTTTTTGTGCTTGCCTCACTTAAAGGAAAATTAGTCTTTGATACGGTTCCTGAATGATGGGAAAACGTCATTATTGATGGCCGTAATGTTGTAAGCTTAGGATCTGACAATCTCATTAACCAGTTTTTGAGAAGCATTTCTTATTAATACTTATTTCTTTTTGGGTATGCATTCTGTTACCTTTCTGAATGATGTTTTTCCACGGCACTTTTTTGGCCACAGAATGTGATGCATTAACTGGTTGCAAGATCTCTTCCATTGACATTGGTGCTCGAGTTGTTCGCATGTCTTATAGTCCCACAAGTGGGCATGCTGTGATTGCAATGCTTGAGGTTGGTCCACTGTATATGAGATTTTTCAACATTCTTGAGTTTTTTTTTTTTCCTTCTCTCTCTATTATCTTCTTGTACAAGGAACCAAATTTTATTAAGATAAATGAGAGAATAAAAGCAACAAGATTGTTAGAGAGGTTGAGAGATTGTGTGAGTGGGAGGTTGTTAGGTTTAATGCCTCGGGGTTGGTCAGACAATCTTTTTGTAATTATGAGCTAGGTTTTGTTATGTTGAATTGAAGTAATTTTTTGTAGTTAGGTTATAGACTCCCTTTTTGCTTGGTTTGTTTTTTGTATGTCCTTGTATATTCTTTCATTTCTCTCCATGAAAGTTCGGTTTCTTACAAAAAAAAAAAAAAAAAAAAAAAAAAGAAAAAGAAAAAGAAAGAAAGAATAAAAGCAAGGGTCACGTCATACTAGAAGACAAGCTAAATTGAAAAGGAGACACAATACTTCCATGTTTCACAATGAAATGGATATATTTTTTTTTGTGGGACTCAATCCATCATCTCTTTGTTTTCTTTCCTATGGAAGGTTAGAATATCGAAGAATCTCAAATTTTTTGCTTGTCAAGTGGATTAATGACCGTTTTTAGAGTTTTTTTTTTTTTTTTTGATAAGGTACAAAACTTTCATTGAGAAAAAATGAAAGAATACAAGGGCATCCAAAAAAAAGAAGAGCTCAAAGGACCGCCCCTAAAGAAAATGGGTCCAATCAAGTAATAAAAGACCTATAGAGTAATTACAAAAAAAGCCGCGTCACCGACGCCCACAAAGAAAGTTGAAATCTAACAAGGGACCAAATAGCACTCGGATGACCGTTTTTAGAGTTACTCTTCTTTGGTGTTTTATTTTTGAGAAGAGAAACAAATTTCATTGATGTATGAAATAAATGAATAAAAAACTCCCAACAAGTAAGCTCTCTAATTAGAAATCAACGTAGAAATATTATAATCAGTAAAATGGTGTTTACATTTACAACAATACATAGCATGAAAACGATTCAAATCCATAAAACTATCAAAGGTTGAGAAAGAGTCCTTGAAAATTGAATCTCTTGATCAAAAAGCTGAAATCAATACTCTCTCTTCAATTGAGTGTGATGCTCGTATTCTAGCTCAAAGTGAGCTTTTAAATCTGTACCGAGGAAAGAAACCTACTGCAGAAAAGTAAGTTAAAATGGCTGGAATCAGGAGATGAAAACACCAATTTTTTTTATCGTTACTTGGCAGCAAAAAAAAGTAAAAGTTTGATTACTGAGATCCAATCAGTTGATGGCGTTTCTTTGTTGTCCTACAAGGACATTGAAAAATAGATTGTGGGTTTCTTCTCTGCTTTATACACCAAACTTCCAGAGCCACGAGCTCTCCCTTCAAACATTCAATGGACATTGGTTTGCCCTAGTGATAACATAAGTTTAATTGCTCCTTTTACCGAGGAGGAAATCCGGAAAGCAGTCAATGATCTTGGCAAGAACAAAGCACCTGGTCCAGATGGATTCACCACCGAATTCTTTCTCAAGTTTTGGGATTATTTCAAGAAAGACTTCTCCATATTATTTAAAGACTTTCACAACGACGGTATTGTGAACTCTCCTTTGAAAGAAAATTTCATTTGTCTTATTCATAAAAAGGATATCATCTCTTCGGTCAAAGACTTTAGACCCATTAGTCTCACTTCATCGTCCTACAAGATACTAGCAAAAATACTAGCTGAGCGTTTGAAATGTGCCATCTATTATATCCAATTCTCAAAGTGCATTCGTGGAAGGAAGGCAAATTCTGGATCCTATTTTAATTGCCAATGAATTGGTTGAGGAATATAGAGTGAAGAGAAAACAAGGATGAATTTTGAAGCTTGATATTGAAAAAGCTTTCGATTCAGTGGATTGAGATTTTCTCGAGCAAGTAATGATTCAAAAGTGTTTTGCACCTAAATGGATCCTTTGGATCAGAGGTTGTATTCGAGATCCAAGATTCTCCATATTTATAAACGGGCGGCCTAGAGGAAGGATTTTTGCTTCTAGAGGAATTAGACAAGGTGATCCTCTTTCTCCCTTTCTATTTCTTTTGGTTAGTGAAGTACTTACAACCTTGGTAAATAATATTTACGACAAAGGTCTCTTTGAGGGATTCAAAGTGGGAGCTGCAAATGTTCACATTCCCATACTTCAATTCGCGGACTACACACTTCTGTTTTGCAAAAATGACGACCCAATGTTAGAAATTTTACTAAAAACAGTGAAAGCCTTCGAGAGACTTTCGGGTCTCAAGATTAATTGGCAAAAGTCATCCATTTGTGGTATCAACATTGATAGTTCAAAGTTACAAGCAGTTTCAGCTCAACTAAACTGTAAAATTGAAGTTTTGCCATTTTTATACCTTGGACTTCCTTTGGGTGGCCGGCCAAAGAATGTCTCTTTTTGGCAGCCAATTATTGAAAAAGTGGCCAAGAAACTTGATCGATGGAAAAGATATTCTCTATCGAGAGGAGGAAGGCTTACTCTTTGCCAATCAGTGCTTTCCAATCTCCCATTCTACTACATGTCGGTTTTTATAATACCTTCTAGCATTTGTTTGGAACTTGAAAGACTTATGAGAAACTTCTTTTGGGAAGGCAATAATGGAGGAAAGGTATCTCACCTAGTTCGTTGGAAGACATCAACAAACTCTCCATTGAATGGAGGTCTAAGTATTGGTGGTCTGAGTAACAAAAACAAGGCTTTATTAGCAAAATGGGGGTGGCGGTTTTCTATGGAGCATGAGCATCAATCTTTATGGAAAATGGTAATTTCCAGCATACATGGCTATGACTTATTTGAGTTGCACACTATAGGGAATTCGAATTTCAGCCTTCGAAGCCCATGGAAAAGCATTTCAAGATGCTGGAAATCAGTGGAAAATTTTGCTCCTTTCACAATAGGGAGTGGCTCCAGAATATCTTTTTGGCACGACACTTGGCTTGGTGAAATCCCTCTGAAATTTGGTTTTTCAAGCCTATTCAAGATCTCCTCTCTCCCAAATGGATCAATTTTGAACTTATGGGATCCGGTTCATAGAGTTTTGGAACTTGACATTTCGAAGACTACTCAAAGAAGAGGAAATTTCAGATTTCACAAGGCTCCTTGAAGTTCTTAGTAATTCCCAAGTTGGTTCCGAAGTTGACTCAAGAAAGTGGATTTTAGAAAAATCAGGAGTATTTTCAGTAAAATCTCTTTCAAACAAGCTGAATGACTCTTGTCCTTTGCCGACAAATTTATTTTCAGCATTATGGAAGTCAAAGAGTCCAAAGCGTATCAATATTCTCTCCTGGATATTAGTGAACAACAGCCTTAATACGGTAGAAGTTCTTCAGAAAAAACTGGCCAATATGAATCTGCAGCCCTCAGTATGTTTCCTATGTCGAGCAAACATGGAATAGTTACAACATCTCTTATTTGACTGCACTTTTTCTCAAGCATGTTGGTTTAAACTCCAAAGTGAATTTAACCTTCATTGGGCTTTCTCCTCGAATGTTAATTATAATGTAATTCAGCTCCTTTCGGGCCCTCTTCTCCCTCCTTGGCCGCGTTTGCTCTGGATAACTGGGGTTAAGGCTTTACTATCGGAAATCTGGTTGGAAAGAAACTCAAGAATATTCGAAGAAGTTCAAAGATCTTGGATTGTTCGGTTTGAATCAGCTCATCTCAAAACCTCACTTTGGTGTTCTCTTTCAAGCATCTTCAAAGATTTCTCATTGCAAGACATCAACTTGAATTGGAACGCTTTTATCTTTCCCTTTTAAATTCATATTCTACCGTATGTTATTGTATTTTATTGCTTTTATTTCACTCCTCTGTGGAGTTTGTTTCCTTTGAGCAATAGTCTCCTTTCATTAAATCAATGAAATGGTTTGTTTCTTGTTCAAAAAATAATTGACTAAGGCAATGAAAGACTAGTATGAAAAGAAAAGGAGAAAGTGGATCACCTTGACGAATGCCTTGAGATGGGATGATTTTACCTTTAGGTTTTCCATTAATGATAATCAAATAGTTAACACTAGAGATACAACCACAAATCCATTTCCTTCAAATTAACCCAAGGCCTTCGACATGAAGAATTGCATCCAGAAAATCCCAATCAACTTTATCAAAAGCCTTTTCCAAAATAAAAGCAGTAAAATACAATAACATAAGGTAAAACCCTAAACCCTAAAATCCTAAACCCTAAACTCCTTTGTGGAGTTTGTTTCCTTTGAGCAATAGTCTCCTTTCATTAAATCAATGAAATGGTTTGTTTCTTGTTAAAAAAAAAGCCTTTTCCAAATATAATTTAAGAACCACACCTTTCTTGCAAGAGATAGTCCAATCGTCAATCAACTCATTGGAAATTAGAGAGGCATCCAATTTGCTCATTCCCTTTGGAGTCGGTGCTTGAGCTCGTTTGGTTTGGCCTTGGTGCACGTGCGTAATAGGGAGAGTCACTCTTTGATTGAGGAGACCATGTCAAACTCTCCTTTTCGGGATAAAGGGAAAGTCTTATGGCATGGCTGTTGTTTTGCTTTTCTGTGGGGATTGTGGCTCGAGAGGAATAGTAGGATTTTTAGAGGGGTGGAATGTTCTTTGGAGGAGATGTGGGAGGTGGTGAGATTTAACACGTCCGTTAATTTAACACGTTCTTTCATTTTTTCTCAATGAAAGCTCGGTACCTTTTCAAAAAAAAAAAAAAAACACGACGTTAATTGTTTTTTCTTTTCTTTTGTAATTATCAGCTTGGTTGTATTTTTTTGGATTGGAGTCCATTCC
Source organism: Herpetospermum pedunculosum (assembly GCA_028017165.1). NCBI lineage: Eukaryota > Viridiplantae > Streptophyta > Magnoliopsida > Cucurbitales > Cucurbitaceae > Herpetospermum > Herpetospermum pedunculosum. Next base: position 50,550,054 of record CM051531.1, on the reverse strand, counting down.
TGTAGTTGTGGACTCCTTTTGTGGGCTTGTTTTTTGTATGTCTGTCTACATTCTTTCAGCCTTCTCAATGAAAGCTCAGTTTCTTATAAAAAATAAAAATAAAGAGGCATCCAAAATTTGTCTATTAGCTACAAAAGCCATTGGTTTTCAGCAATGGTAGAAGGCAAAACAAGCCTATTTGCTGATTGGCCGCACGGGATATGTCTTGTGCAAGCACACTTTTGAGAATTTGGATCATGTTTTGTGGGGATGCTAGTCAGTAAATTTGATCTGGAACTTCTTTTTGTTGTTGAGATTTTTGGTGTGTGTTTGGCTTGAATAGATTATGCCACTTAATGTTGAAAGAGGTTTTGTTCCAGTCACCAAGCCCTTTTGGTGTGCAGCATTCTTTTTTGTTATTTTATAGAACTTTTGGCTTGAGAGAAACCTTAGTCCTGGGGGAGATGTGGTCTTATAGCTAAGTTTTGATTTTTTTTTTTGGGCATCTGTATTTAAGGTGTTTTTATCTTTGTCTCATATTCTTAACAAACATAGCCCTTTAATCTCGAATTTTGGTTGTTTTGGTATAGGCTACATTTGTAGTGGGCTTTTTTTCATTCTTGCATTTGTAGTGGGTTTGTGCGGTGTGTGGTTGGGGAGGTATGTTAGTATCTATTCCTGATTCAGTAGGTATAGTAGCTGGTGGAACAGAATCTCTAGTAGAAATACTGTAAAGAAGTAAGAATGCATGTTATGTGGGAAATTGTTTAACCCTAGTTCATGTATATCTTACCTTCCCTTTTGTAGGATTGCACAATTAGATCCTGTGACTTTGACTCGGAGCAAACTTGTGTCTTGCATTCTCCTGAAAAGAAGATGGAACAGATTTCATCTGATACAGAAGTGCATCTTGCATTGACACCCCTACAACCTGTTGTGTTTTTTGGATTCCACAAAAGGATGAGCGTTACAGGTCAGCTACCATCAATTAATGAATTTTCATATTCTTTGTGCTTGTGCCTTTTTTGCTGGTTAAGATGCATAATTGCCTGCATAACTGTTGAATATTTGTTGCTACGTGATAGTTGTTGGAACGGTTGAAGGGGGTAGGACACCAACAAAAATTAAGACAGACTTGAAGAAACCTATTGTCAATCTTGCATGCCATCCCCGCCTTCCTCTATTGGTAATATTTGTATCCTTTGCTAACTTTCAAATATCTTCTTCTTTTGTGTTTATCGATACTCTAAGATCTGTTCTTTTTCCTTCTTATGCAGTATGTGGCTTATGCCGATGGTTTGATTCGAGCATATAACATCCATACTTATGCTGTTCATTATACTCTGCAACGTGAGATGAGAATAGATTCTTTCTTTTTTATTTGTTAGGATGCTACATATTGTACTTCGTTACAAACGTTTTAATGTCACTTTTCATTCAGTTGACAACACTATAAAACTCATTGGTGCTGGAGCATTTGCATTTCACCCAACTCTGGAGTGGATTTTTGTTGGTGACCGAAGGGGTACACTTTTGGCATGGGATGTTTCAACTGAGAAACCTAGTATGATTGGAATGTGAGTCATTATGGTTACATGTTCCAGTTGTGTGCTTTACATACCATCAAATTGGTTCTTTAACTTCCAATTAGAACCTTTCTTTTTTAATTGCAAATTGGAAAGCTTTCTTGTAATTTACCTTTGGGTATCAGGAGTTTTTCTCCTCTTCTTCATTTATCAATGTTGTTTCTCTTCTAAAAAAAATTGATTCTTTAAACTTTGCCATCTTCTGGTTGCATCAATTAGAAGTAGCTTATTTCTTCCTTGTCTTATTGCTAGCTACATTTTTAAATTGGTTCTCTAGAAGTTCTAAGTAGTTGGAGCATTACTTGATCCGGAAGAAGTTTGTTTTGTTTAACGAACACTGATCTTTAAGGTTCTAATTCTCTGAAGATCTAAACTGCTTCATTGTTGGATCTAATTTCCTCAACAGTTTGATTCTAAGATTAAGCATAATTCTGGGGTTCTAACACGATTGCTCATCTCTGCCTCTTGCAACTCTAAGAACTTTCTGATTCTTTATCTGAGGGTTTGATGGGGCATGTGTGGTCTAAGTACTAGAGATGGGAGTTCTCGTAGTACTTCATGATAGACAAGTTATTGAAGGCATTGATGTTTACCTTGAAATTTCTTGAGGGAAAGGGTTCAAAGGGATGTGCATTGAGGAGGTGGGGGTGAACATTTTGACCAAGATTAGACCTTTGATGAAGTTGTTTGCAAGTTTTACTAGCCACAAATTAGGAAAGACATCAGAAAGATATCCTACCATACTTTATGTTTTGAGGAGAAGCTACTTTTGATTTATGAAATTGTTAATTTACCTAGCCTTCTATAGTATGCAGAGTCTCAACTGGCCCTCAGACTACAGTTTTTTTAATGTTCTTACCTGTGCTTGAAATGCTAGATCCATTGGGATTTTTTTGTCTCATGAAGAGTAGATGTCATTTATTGCATTAATCACTTTAAATAGTTTACCTTTTAAAAGTTGGAAAATATCGTAATAGTCTTCTTTGTCATTGGAATTTCAGTACGCAAGTAGGTTCCCAGCCAATTACTTCAGTTGCTTGGCTACCAATGTTGCGGTTACTTCTTAGTCTCTCCAAGGATGGAAACCTCCAAGTTTGGAAAACGCGAGTCATTCTGAATCCAAATAGACCTCCCATGCAAGCAAATTTTTTTGAGCCTGCAGGTGAGGTGTTATTTGAATAACTTCACCACAAATATATAATTAGGATATAAATTGTTGATGTGTTGTACATTGGTTCTTTCCTCTTGAAAGTCATTTACTGCCACGAGGTTTATTTTTTTTATTTTTTTTTATTGTAAGCTTTGTTTTTCATATTAAAAAGAAAAAGAAAAAGCTGGGCTCTTTTCTTTATTACCTTTTCTGTTAATTATTCCATTGAAGAGTTGACTAAAGTTTTTCTAGTGCTTTATGCATTTTTTAAAACATTTGAAGTTTTTAGGTTTGAATATTATCATCCCATCTTTGTTGTTTCTTTACATAACTTCTTCCCTTGGGGGAAGTTATATGGCTTATGGTTTGTTCATTTTGCCTGATTATGACAATCATTTATTTGTTTATTATCTCTTCTTTTTCTTTCTTCTTTTATTGTGCTTTTTGTCCGAACGTGTCAGTGATGTCAATTTTTGAAAAAGAAATGTACTTTTCATTAATTGATTAAAAGAAACAAAAATTGGTCAAGGATACAATATCACATTGGGAGAGAAGAAAGCAGAAAAATGACAAGGGAATATGTATGCAACCCAATCAAGACAAATATCATTCTATTTATGTTTTTGTTGTACTAATTTTTTTAATTTTCTTATACTTATGTATGTTTTGGCAGTGATTGAATCAATCGATATACCTCGCATCCTTTCTCAGCAGGGTGGAGAAGCAGTTTATCCCCTACCTAGGATAAAAGCATTACAAGTTCACCCTAAACTCAATTTAGCAGCATTGCTGTTTGCAGTTAAGTGAACCTATGTTATTAGAATCTAATTTGTTTGTTAATTTTCGGAAAGATTCACGTTTTTGGTTGACAGAACATGTCAGGTGCTGATACTGTAAAAAACAGGGCTGCATACACAAGGGAAGGACGAAAACAACTATTTGCAGTTCTGCAAAGTGCAAGAGGATCTTCTGGTAATCGGTCTCCTTTTTGAGCAACTTTTCATATTTATACATCTATCATCTAGAAGAAAAAAGGAGCAACTTTTCATATTTATACATCTATCATCTAGAAGAAAAAAGGTATAAATTAAGCTAAACACTGCATAGTGATGGAAATAAGTTATAAATTTATGTATTACATTTTTTTTAACAAGATACAACACTTTTCATTGATTTAATTAAAATAGACTAATGCTCAAGGGATACAAACTCCACAGAGAAGTGATAAAAAAAACAATAAAAAAATAAAATAAAATAAAAACAATAATACATAGGATAGATAAAAGCAATCAAATTTAAGTCAATATCCTGAAGAGAGACATCAATAAAGGACTTTGTAAGAGAACACCGAAGAGAAGATTTGTGATGGACTGAATCAAAACGATCAAGCCAGGAACTCTAATTTTCTTAAAAAAATCGTGAGTTTCTCTCCATCCATAACTCTGAGAGTAAAGCTTTAGCCGCATTAGCCAAAATCAAATGAGAACACAAGTGCTGGGAATGACTCGAAAGAAAGTGGAAGTTTTGTGTATAGAATTGAGAAGAAGCCAATAATCTCTGAATCAATTTTGGTAACAAGAAGGAAAGAGTGAGTAGGGTGAATGACTTTAGAAATTAGAACCATCAGTTCAGTGACCGGTCTCTATAAAATCCTTGCAAAGGTCTTGACTGTCAGATTAAGAAAAGTTCTCCCTAAGACGATTTATGAGTTTCAAGGGGCTTTTACAAATGGTAGATAAAATTTGGACCAAGCTCTCGTTACCAATGAGGACATTAAGGACTATAGAAGTCATAAGCAGGAAGGAGTTCAAATTGTTGAAAAAACTTATGAGATTGAGTTTTTTTGGACAATGTTCTTTCTAAGAAAGGTTTTGGCTACAAATGGAGGAGATCTTTGATTTGGAGTTGTATAAGGTCGGTAAATTATTTTGTCCTCATCAATGGCAAACCAAGAGGTAGGATTTATGCATTGAGAGGTTTGAGATAGGGTGAATCACCCTTCATGTTTTTGTTGGTGGTGGATATTTTGAGTAGATTGGTTTTGAGGAGGTTGGATGGCAAAATTATTAAGGGGTTTTGAGTCGGAAGAGATGGGTTGCTCTTATACCATCTCCAGTTCGTGGATGACACGATCTTCTTCAGTTTGGGTAAGGAAGAAGCTTTTGTTAATCTCAACCTCATTTTTTTTTTTTGAGTTTGAGATTAAATGAAGGGTACGGAAGAAGTAATTTGTACAATAAGGTTGCTTTTATTGTACAAATTACTTCGTCTTTATGGGCTCTTAGAAATAGAAAATTCTTTTGTAATTATAGCTTTGCTCAAATCCTCCATGATTGGAAGTTGTGCTTCATTAGTTTTTGTTGGGAGGGGTTTTTCCCCTCGCCCTTAGGCTGTAGTCTTTCTTCCTTATATATATTATGTTTGTCTCTTATGAAAAAAAAAAGATTAAATGAAGCTCCCGTTCTTTTGTAATTATAGCTTTGCTCAAATCCTCCATGTTGCTCTTATACCATCTCCAGTTCGTGGATGACACGATCTTCTTCTGTTTGGGTAAGGAAGAAGCTTTTGTTAATCTCAACCTCATTTTTTTTTTGAGTTTGAGATTAAATGAAGGGTACGAAAGAAGTAATTTGTACAATAAGGTTGCTCTTATTGTACAAATTACTTCGTCTTTATGGGCTCTTAGAAATAGAAAATTCTTTTGTAATTATAGCTTTGCTCAAATCCTCCATGATTGGAAGTTGTGCTTCATTAGTTTTTGTTGGGAGGGGTTTTTCCCCTCGCCCTTAGGCTGTAGTCTTTCTTCCTTATATATATAATGTTTGTCTCTTATGAAAAAAAAAAGATTAAATGAAGCAAGTGACCCTCCTTGTGGGCTGGAGGTAGGTTCCTTTCCTTCCTCAAATCAGGATCTTCCCCAGTGGGCCTGGGTCTCCTTGTGGGTTGGAGGTAGGTTCCTTTCCTTCCTCAAATCTGGATCTTCCCCTAGGGATTATCCTAGAAGTTTGTCCTTTTGGGATTCAATTTTGGAAAAGATTTAGAAACATCTTTCCTCCTAGAAGAGGAGCTTCTTCAGAGGTAGGCTAACCTTAATCCAGTCAGTCTTCAGTTTGTATCCCGACCTTTTTTTTATCCTTATTTAGGATCTCTGTTGTGATCGGTAAGAAGATTGAGAAATGCATGAGGGATCTTTTGTAATCTTTGGAATGAGAGGAACACTCACATATGTAGGGATATATCTCAAGACATTCAATCTTTTATCAAGTCTACATTTCTTTTAGCCATTACTTGGTGCAAGTTATCTCCTCTTTGTAATTATGATCTCACCACCTCTATAATCAATGGAGGAGTTTTTTGTAATTATCTTGATAGGTTATCTTTTGTAACACTTTTCACATTATCAATGAAATTATTTCTGTTTCCTATAATTTTTTTTTTTATGTGGGAAGGAGTTGATGAGGGAAAGGGTTCCCATGCTAATTATGATCTCACCACCTCTATAATCATGGATCTTGGGGGCTTAGGCATTGGTAACTTGGGGCGCGTAAGGAGGCCTGGTGGAAAAGTGGTTGTGTCGCTTTTTCTAGGAGGCTGACACCTTGTGGCATAAGGTTATTGTGACTTGTGAGCACGTATGGTTCCTATCCGTATGAGGGGCCTCTAATCGGGGTTCGAAAGGCACATCCAAAAATTTGTGGAAAGTTATCTCTAAAAGGTTTTCTTTTTTATTTTAGTTTGTCCAGAGCTCAGTGGACGATGGGTCCTAACGTACTTTTGGGAGGATAAGTGGTTGCGGGATAGACCTCTCTGCTTCTTATTCCCTCGCCTTAATCACCTCTCCTCCATGAGATGTCAGTGGGTGGCCTCTGCCTCCTTTGTTTCTCTTCGTTTTTGTTATCCCTTTTCTAATAGGGAAACAATGGACATTATGAACTTTTTGTCTTTACTTGGGGATTTTTCTGTTGCGTCGGGGAGAAAGGATGTCTGTCTTTGGGGCCTAGTCCTTTGGAAGGGTTTTCTTGTAGGTTCTCCCTTCCATTTCTAGTTCCCTTGTCTTTTCCTTGCTTTGGAAGGTTAAAATTTTCAAGAAGGTTAAGCTTTTTGTGTAGTAGGTTCTTGATGGCAAAGTTAATACTTAGGATTGTATTTCGAGGAGGTTGTCCATTCTCATTGGGCCAAAGTGCTATATCCTTCGTAGGAGGGGCTCAGAGGGTATTGATCACCTTCTTGGGAGGTGTCAGTTCACCTCTTTGGCCTGGTGTCAGTTTTTCCAAGTGATAAGTTTTTATCAGGTTCATCCTAGAGTATGTAGTTCCATGGTGGAGGAGTTTCTTGTTCACCTATCTTTTCGTGATAAGGGCCCTTCTTTGTGGCATGTAATATAGTGTGGATTGTGGAGTTTTTGGTTAGAGAGAAAAATGGGATTTTTAAGGGGATTGAGAGATCTAGCGAAGATGTGTGATCTCTGGTGCGGTTTCATGTTTCTCTTTGGGGTTTGGTGCATACGGATTTTATTTTAGTAAATAATAGCGGTACTTGTTAAAACTTCCTTTCGGGAAGTTGGTAGTAGGTGGATATTATATTAAAATTGTATTAATTACCCTCAGTTACTAAGTGGACTAGTTTACTTTGGCGTACTTCCTATTCAGAGATCCAAAAATAGCTTAATGAAATGATAAGCATGCACTTTCTAATTGATATAAGATTGCTTTTAATCACGCCCACATAATTTGACGAGGCCACAAATCATAAAAGCTTTCTTCTTTTTATAAGTGTGCCATCTTCTTACATGTTATATGTCCAACCTGTTGGTGTTTGGCTAAATAGACTAATAGTAGGATTGTTTTACAGCATCTGTTTTGAAAGAAAAGCTTTCATCCTTGGGTGCATCTGGAATATTGGCTGACCATCAACTTCAAGCGCAGCTGCAAGAACATCATCTGAAAAGGTGAGCTTGTGCCTTTTGTACTTGTTGAGAAATGAATGCTTCCAATGGAAAGAAATAAGGAGAAAAGGCTATGATCCTCTTTACTCTTTTTTTGGTACTTTTAGGTAGCATTACATTTTCATTTGTTTAAATGCTTAGGTATGGGGACAGTACAACACAACATTTGGGGGGTGAGAGGATTTGAACATCTAACCTCTTAGTTGAAGGCATATGCCTTAACCAATTGAGCTATGATCAGATTGACAAAAGCTCTCCAATTTGTTGATACGCTAATCTAAAGAAATCTTAGAAACTCCAATTTTAGGATTGATCTGGAATAAAATGATTCCCACCTCATCAATTAATTCATTGGTTCCTTTTTCTTTGGATGGTTTGATGCAAGAATTAATTTTTCACTATCCACTTTTTTTTTTACAAGAAACAACACTTTTCATTGATGATTCAAAGGTCTCCCAAGTGGCTTCTAGGTTGCAATGTAAGGTTGAATACTTGCCCTTTATTTATCTTGGTCTTTCCCTTCGAGGTCATCCCAAACAGATTTCTTTTTGGCAGCCTGTTATGACCAGCTAAATTGATGGAAACAATTTAAATTATCAAGGGGAGGTCGACTCACTTTATGTAATTTGGTTCTTTCTAGCATTCTGCTTTATTATATGTCCATATTTTTAATGCCTTCATCTATTCTAGTGAAGTTTGAGAGAAAGATCTGGAATTTCTTTTGGGAAGGCCATGAGGGTGGTAAAGTAACTCATTTGGTCAGATGGAAATTAGCTTCAAATCTCTTCTTGATGGAGGTTTAGGGGTTGGTGGGATGAAATCATGGCATTTGGCTCTCCTCGCTAAATGGGGTTGGAGATTTTGTTCCGAATCTAATCCCCTTTGGAAAGAAATGGTAATCAGTATACATGGTGTTGATCAATATGAATGGCATACGAATAGAAAAAGGCATGTGAGTCTTGGAAGTCCTTGGCTTAATATTTCTTCAATATGGAAAAAGGTGGAAGGCCTTTCCAAACTTTCTCTTGGTAACGGTAAAATAATTTCTTTTTGGCATGATGTTTGGTTGGGGGACTCATCATTGAAGTTTCGGTTTCCTAGTCTCTATACAATTTCACTTATGCTACAAGGTTCAGTAGCTGTTTTTTGGGATTCTTTGTCATTCTTGGAAGATAACTTATAGGAGATTTTTGAAGGAGGAAGAAATCTCGGACGTTAGTTCTATGTTATCTGATTTGGAATCAACAAAAGTTGTTAATTGTGATGATTCTAAGAGTTAGGGTATTGATGCTTCGGGAAATTTCTCAGTGAAATCTCTATCTAGGCAGCTCTTAGTTGCTTCTCTAGTATCGAAGGCTCTATTTTCTGCCTTATGGAAGTCAAATTTTTCCACTATCCATTAAGAGACACTTTGAAGGAAATGAAAGGTCACTACCATTTTCGAAATCTGCACTAATTTCTTCTTCATATGACTCAACTCTCCGGCTACTAATTCTGATTCAATGAACCAATCTCCTCCTCATCTATATTCCCTTGGAACGATACAAAGTAGATTAGCATGGCCCCTGCGCAAAGATAACACACAAATTGATATCTCATCTATACTACTAATATTGATATTATAGTTGTTATCAGAATTCAGATCTTTCATCTTCCAAGGTGCAACTATTTACTTCTATTCTTTTTTATTGAATCATTCCGAAAGACAAAGGATTGTGCACCTCTGTGTTTGATGATTTCCTGAGTTCTTCACCATCGGCTAGCTTCAAAAACTGAGTAGATGAATGACCTTTAAAGTTTTCAATTTTCTTCAAACAAATATTTCCTCTTTAAAGGCACAATTCAAATTTCTTCCTTCAACACCATTGGATAGTGTGGGGGAGAGGCAGGGGCAGGGGCGCGAGTACCCTTGGATTTGTTGGGGTGGGGCCCCTAATACTGGGTTATCAAAAAAGAAAAGGAAACCATTGGATAGAGAGTTTTAATGTTATTTTACTTATAATACCGTCGGAGACAGAGAGAGAAAAGAAAAATACTGATGTTTGCATGTCTTAAAGTTAACACTAGTGATAATCCTATCCTTTAGAACTCAAGGATACAGAGGTACAAGTTCAACCTATAGAAAAGTAAGGTCGTTAGTGGTAATGCTACTTATGACCTTTTTGGCTTTATCCAACGGTATTTTTTTAGTCAAAAGTTATTTTAAACTGAGGATTCTCGAATAACTTCTTCTGATTATTTTATTTACCATTTTGGGCAGCCATAGTTCGCTTACTATATCGGATATTGCTCGGAAGGCTTTCCTCTACAGTGTAGGTTACATTCTTATTTGTAATTTTTTACATTTTGTAGAGATCTTGTTTTCTATCTGCAACCTTAAGTTCTGAGTTATATGTGAAAGTTTGTTGTAAAAAGTGTAAAGGTCTCTGATGACTTCAGGTCTTTGATAAAAAATCCTGGAATTTTGTCTGTCCTTTTCAGAATACATGTATTTTTCAATTGAACTCTGTTTATTGTTCCCTTTATTTAAAGGACTCTTATGGCTTTCTTGTATTCTTTCTAGCATTTTATGGAAGGCCATGCAAAAAATGCTCCTATATCTCGGTTACCTATCATCACAATTTTTGATTCTAAACATCATTTGAAGGATGTTCCAGTTTGTCAGGTACCTTTTCCAGTGCAATACTTGTATTGTAAGGAGTAACATTTATATCGTGTTTTCTTAGATATCTAACATTATTGTTTAAAATGACAGCCCTTTCATTTGGAGTTGAATTTCTTCAGTAAAGAAAACCGAGTTCTTCATTATCCTGTTAGGGCTTTTTATGTAGATGGTCAAAACCTCATGGCATATAATCTATGCTCCGGATCAGATAGCATCTATAAGAAACTTTATACATCGGTAATATGCTGACAAATGTATTCTCAATCATTATTATGTAGTGTTCTTTTTTCCAAATCACAAGGTGGTTTACTTGAGGCTTCTAAAGTAGAGAATTTTTTTATCTTGTAGATTCCAGGGAATGTTGAATTCCATCCGAAGTTCATTGTTCATAGTAAAAAGCAGCGTCTATTTCTTGTAACTTTTGAGTTTAGTGGGGTCACGAATGAAGTTGTACTTTATTCGGAGAATACTGATTCTTCAACAGCAAACAGTAAATGTACCACAGTCAAAGGTTTGGCTTTATATGTTCAATTTCTTTCAATGCATCATGGTAAATTTATGAGAAATACAGGCATGATTGACAACATAGTTGACTGACTATATGTTTGGTGTCAATAGGTCGAGATGCTGCTTTTATTGGTCCCAATGAAAATCAGTTTGCTATTCTTGATGACGATAAGACTGGACTTGCTTTATATATACTACCAGGAAAGACTTCACAAGAGAATGACAATGAAAATGTTCTTGAAGATCACACTACAGATCCTAATAACAATTCTACCCGTGGACCTATGCCGTTTATGTTTGAAACTGAGGTGGATCGTATCTTCTCTACTCCATTAGGTAACTGAGTAGACATTATCTATTCATGCTTTATTTTATTATATTAGTTTTTTGAACAAAAAAAAAAACCACTTCATTGATAAAATGAATGGAGACTATTGCCCAAAGGAAACAAACTCCACAGGGGAGTGAAATAAAGCAAAAGACAATACAAAAAATAATTACAAGGGAAATATAAAAGCCAATTTAAAGAAATATCTTGCAAAGAATAATCTTCAAAAGAGCTTGAAAGAAAGCACCAAAAAGAGACTTTAAGGTCAGCCGAGTCAAAACGAGCATGCCAAGAGCTTTGACAGTCTTCAAAAATCCTCTTGTTCCTTTCCATCCAAATTTTCGAGAGGATGACCAAAACCCCATTAATCCAAAGTAATAGAGACCGAGGGGGAAAGAGAGGACCCAAAAGAAGCTGAGTAATTTTATCCTTTATATTTGAGGAAAACACCCATTTCATATTGAAAAAACTTAACAATCTGAACCAACAAGCTTGCGAATAACAACACCAAAAAAAACAAATATGTAGGAGTGATTCCCCACTATTTCGACATAGAAAGCAAATCAAGGGTTGCAAATTGGATTTAGGTGATTTTTTCTGGAGAACATCGACTGTATTGAGACTGCTATTGAGCAAGATCCATGGAAGAATGCTGATTCGTTTAGGACATTTTGTCTTCCATATAGCTGAATATAAGTCCTTTATTAAAGGACAAGAATAATTAAGCTTGCTCGAGAGAGACTTTACTGAGAAAGAACTAGAGGCTTCTAAAATCCAGCTTCGAGTGTCCAATGTGGAGCCTACTTGCACGACCATGAGTGCTTCAAGAAGACTTGTAAAATCTGATATTTCAACTTATTTAAGATTTCTTCAAAAGGTAATATTCCAAACTCCATGTAGAGAATCCCAAAATTCGGACAGAAGATATTTTGAAGAGTCATGAGACCAAGAAATCCCAATTTCAGAGAATTATCACCAATCTAAAGCTCATGCCAAAATGAAATCCTTGAACCATTTCCAAGAGTGAAAGGAGCAAAACATTCCGCCGATTTCCAAGATCTTGAAATACTAATCCAAGGACTACGAAGACTTAAAGGCTGAATTCCCAATAGTGTGTCAATTATACAGATCATAACCATGGATACTAGAGACCACCTTCTTCCAAAGAGATTGGTGCTCATGAAAAAACCGCCATCCCCATTTTGCTAACAAAGCAAGATTCTTGTTTCTCACGTTACCAATACCTAAACGCCGTTTTCTTGAGAATTTTCCACAATCACTTTTCCTCCACTCTTTCCTTCCCAAAAAAAATTCCTCATAAGCCTATCAAATTCCACACAAATACTAGTGGGCATAAGAAAAACTGACATGTAGTAGATTGGAAGATTAGAGAGCACCGATTGACAAAGTGTTAACCTTCTTCCTCTTGATAAAGTGTACTTCCAATGATCTAGTTTTTTAGAAACTTTATCTAAAACTGGCTGCCAAAACGAAGTATTCTTTGGACGTTCCCCCAAAGGAAAGGTATAAGAAAGGTAAGGCTTCAATTTTGCAATTAATCTGAGCTGAGACACATTGTAGCTTAGAGACTTCAATATTGATACCACTTATGGAGGATTTTTGCCAATTAATCTTAAGACCTGGAAGCTTTTCAAAAGTCATCACTGTTTGTAGTACGTCGGTTTGGTTTGTCCAAATTAAAAGCTTCTCAATGGTGCTCACTTTTCAATCTCTTTTCTGCTTTCTCTTTGTAAGATATTTGTATGAATTGGGAAGTTTTTATTTTTCATTAACTTTGTTATTTGTTTCCCCTTTTGGGGTTTGTATTTTTTAGCATTAGCCTTTTTTTCACTACTTCAAGGAAAATTATGTTTCTTGTTAAAAAAAATAATTAGTGCCATTAATGCTGCATTATGCTGATACTAATTTACCGGATTTGTAGAATCAACATTAATGTTTGCATCTGATGGGGACCAGATTGGCTTGGCAAAACTGGTTCAGGGACATCGGAATTCAACAGCTGATGGTAACTATATACCAACGAAGGGTGAAGGGAAAAAATCAATTAAGCTGAGAGTAAATGAGATTGTACTTCAGGTAATCAGAACTGCCCAAGAGCAGTAAGAACTTGCTGTTATGTGAGGAATCGTCAAAGCATTTTTCTTGGTGCTTTTGGTACTAGTACGAAAGGGCAACCAAAGGAGAATACTCTCATTTGCTTTGTTTGAATGGTACATGTACACACACTGACACATCATTTAAGTTGGATATGGGGATGATGAAGAAAAAGGGTTATCCTAAAAAAATATGACATTGACCAACACAAGGCACCTACAAAGACTGGGACAATAGCATTTGAATCCATTTTAAATATGAGAATAGCCAAGAAAAGTGCACTAAAAGAATGCTGTAACTAATGGTTATTCCCTTTCCTAGTTACTGTGCTGTTTATCTTTAGTTGTTAAAGGATTGGTTAGTTTGTTATTCGATCAGGTAGTTATTTCCAGCCCCTCTGTGTATAAATAAGTGTTGTTGAGGCGCAGCCAGGCGCTCGCCTATGGCGAGAGGTGAGGCGAGGGGAGGCCTTACCGCCTTGCAAGTACCCAGGGCGAGCACCTTCAATGAGGCGCTCGCCTTGACTTCTTCTTCGATTATTCTTCAAAAATTCTGTTTTTCTTTAAATTATCTTCTTCAATCCTTTGCCTAAGAAGAAGAGTTAAAGAAAAACCAAAAACAAAAAGGAAGAAGAATTGAAGAAAAGGAATAGCAAAAGGAGTAGTAGGAAAAAAATCGAACAAGTTGTCTTTTTTGTTCAGCCATCCATCAACTGCTTATCGAAGAAGAAGAGGGGTTGAAGTTCGGAAGGAAGAAGGAAAGTCATGATAAGCTCTCTTTTATTTCTTACATTTCCTAGAAGAAATAAGAAGAAGAGGGGTTGGAATTCGGAAGGAAAAAGAAAAGTCATGATAAGCTCTCTTTTATTTCTTACATTTCTTAGAAGAAATGAAGGTAAGTCATGATAAGCTCTCTTTTATTTCTTACATTTCCTAGAAGAAATAAGAAGAAGAAGAGGGGTTGGAAAGGTTGGCTGACAGCAGTAAAGAAATGCTAGCGGCATGCTAGCCAAACTGCCAAATAGCAAAATTTCTGCTCCATTACTCAAAGCACTATTTTTTTTTTTATCTATTTTAAAAGCATTACTCAACCCTTCATTTCTTTTGGATTTTTTGAAAGGAACGTAACCAAAGAGTTTTTTTGGACTTGGAGCATTCATTTGACGCGTTCTTCGATCCTATCATTTATTATGCTATTTCTTGGTGTAAAAGCTCCCGTCTCTTTGCATCTTATACTTAATAATTTTGATAATATTTTAACATTTAAAAGTGTAAGTATTTTTAATCTATAATTGTCAACAATAATATTTATTTATTATTTTATTAAGTATGCCTTGCTTCATTCGGACAACGCCTTTTTGTCGCATTTCTCCTTCAGGCGATTAAAGAGCTTGTCGCCTTAGAGTGCACCTTGCGCTTTGAAAATACTGGTATAAATATGGCACTCCTTTGTATTAGAGAGTTTATAACATTTTAAATAAAAGTACTTTGTTTTGGTCTACACCAAATTGGTATCAAAGCTCCAAGAATTTGGGCTTGATGGCGGGAAAAAAACCAGTCAATTCAACAGGTGATCTTCCTCAATTTGGCCAAGAGGCGGACTCAACAACCGTCCTCTCACCAAGATCATCGACCCGACGCTTGGTGTTCGAGAATTCAAGTGAAGATATTCAGAAGAATATTGCTGGGATATATCAATTGATTGGAAGTTGGAACTATTGCTCAATGAATGGATCAGCTTATGATCTACCTAAACCAGCCGCAAAGTTCAAGAAAACAGAGCAGGCGACAATAACCTTGGTCAAGAAAGAATCTGCCACCACGAGCTCAATAACCTCGTTTCTCAAGAAAGGGCAAGACGTATATCAAAGAAGAAACCGCCAAGACTCGGATGTCTCAAGCGAAGAAGAGGAAAGTGATAGCAACAATGAAGAGAGGAGAGGTAGAGCATAGTGCCAACAAGGTGAAAACAAGCCGACTACAAAATGAAAATTGATCTTCCAAGTCTTGGTGGGAAAATGGACATTGAGGCCTTCCTCGATTGGGTAAAGAGTGTGGAAACCTTCAACTGTACAAACACACCGAAAAGAAAAAGGGTGAAAATAGTAGCCCTGAAATTGAAAGGCGGTGCATCAACATGGTGGGACCAATTGGAGGCTAATTGACAAAGGTATGGTAGATGAAAAGAATGGTGAATGATCGATTCTTGCTGGCCAATTACGAAATACAAGAATTCTTGCCAAGGAAATAGAACTATAGCCGTATATGTGGAAGAATTTCATAGATTGGGGGCTCGAACGAATCTAGCAGAGAATGAACAACATCTAATAGCAAGATTTGTGGGAGGATTACGGGCTGACATTAAGGAGAAGGTGCAAGTACAATCACTTAGTTTCCTCACTGACGCAATATCTTTGGCAGCAACAATTGAGGAGTTGAATGAGACTCGCTATAAGAAAATAACCAACAAAAGAAGTCAATAGGATTCACCTAAGGAAGTTAACTCTTTTAGGAAAGGAAGCACATCAAAGGGAGCTAATTTAAACTCTCAATTCACCAGTCCTGAACAGAAAGATATTGATACTTCTCCCTCTAAAGACCAAAAAATTCAAGATTCATTTGCAAGGAGAGGAAACAGCCCCTATACCAGACCCACTTTGGGAGAATGTTGCTGTTATGGTCAAAATAGTCATTTGTCAAACGAAGAATGTCCATAGAGGAAGTCATTGGTAATCATGGAAGAAATTGAAAGATCGGACAATGAATTCAGTGGAGATTCTGAAAATGAAGTGACTTAAAACGGATGAAGGGGAACGACTATCTTGTGTTTTGCAGCAATTATTTCTAACACCAAAGACTGACTCACATCTACAGCGCCATCTATTATTCAAAATAAGATGTACAGTCAATGGGGAGATTTGCACAGTAATCATATATAGTGGGAGAAGTGAGAACATTATTTCAAGGAAATTAGTGACAACACTCAACCTCAAAGTCGACCCACACCCAAGTCCAAATAAAGTGAGTTGGATTAAGAGAGGGGAGGAGAAGCACAAGTCTCAGAGATTTGTACCGTTCCATTTCTCTTTCTATTGGAGATAGTTATAAAGATCAGATCGTGGTTATATATTGGATATGGACACATGGCACATTCTTCTTGAAAGACCTTGGCAATATGATCTTCAAGCCATACACAAGGGTAGAGAAAATACCTATGAATTTACATGGATGGGAAAAAAGATCGTATTATTACCCATGACAAGACAAGGTGATAAACCAAACAGTACTCCAACTTCAACAAAGGGCCAACTCTTTACAATATTGGGTGGTAAACAATTTATTTCTCAAAAGGAAGATGTCATTTGGGGGCTGATTGTCTTGGTGCAAAATGGACTCTCTGTTTTCTTCTTATAGTTTTTCTTCACTTATGTCCAATTGGAGATGTTAATTGTAACTCCTTTTGATTGTGGCTCCTCTTCCATTTATTTTTTGTTAATTTCATACATGAAATTTGTTTCTTAAAAATAAATAAATAAATAAATTGGGGACTGATTGTCAAAGGGAACGACACAACAGAAATCAAGGAAGAACTACCTCCACAAATACCAGATTTACTAAAACAATTTCCTGACATTTCAAAGACTCCATCTGGACTGCCCCCTCTTAGAAACATTCATTATCAAGTTGACCTGCTTTCAGGCTATTAGCTGCCCCATTTACCTCACTACAAGATGAGTTCCAATGAATATCAAATGCTTTGTGATCAGGTTCAAGAATTGCTCAAGAAGGGACATATTCAGCCGAGCTTGAGTCTATGCACGGTGCCTGCTCTTCTAACTCCAAAAAAGGGAGGGAAGTTGGTGAATGTGTGTTGACAGCCGAGCCATTAACAAGATTACAATCAAATATCGATTTCCCATTCCTAGAGTAAGTGATCTAATTGACCAACTAGGAGGAGCTACAATCTTTTCCATGTGAACCTACGTAGTGGATATCGCCAATTAAGATTTCGGCCTGAAGATGAATGGAAGACGACGTTCAAAACCAATGAAGGTTTATTCGAGTGGCTCGTAATGCCTTTTGGCCTTTCTAACACGCCAACCACCTTTATGAGACTAATGAATCAGGTTCTCCAATCCTTTCTCAATTAAGTTGTTGTCTATTTTGATGGCATTTTAATTTACAGCAAAACCATTGATGAACACTTTTCCCATGATGTAGTAGGATTAGGGGTAAATTCATATTACTCATGGTTAATCCTTTTAGTTTACTTTTCATTCTCTATAAATAGAGAATCCCTCTCATAGCCTAAATGACTAAGGAGGGTTCTCTCCAAGAAGTCTATCCAAGAATTTTATTATGAATCAAAACTTAATGAATAGATGAGAGGGATTCTCTATTTATAGAGAATGAAAAGTAAACTAAAATGATTAACCATGAGTAATATGAATTTATCCCTAATCCTACTACATCATTCTATCCCTCCAAAAAAAAACTCGTCCTCGAGTTTTAAAAAGAAAATGAAGATAGGTAGAAACAAGCGAACTGCCCGACTAGAAAGATGTTTCAGTCGATGGTTGCAAAAGACTCCAACTGAAAATTGCGTTCTAATTTCATCAACACGCCAAGGTGTACCAATGCTCCCCAAAGTTTGGTTTCTATACAAAATGTCTTGCCAATCTAAAATCTTATGTAATAGGATCCAATAGTCTTCAAAAATTCCTCCAAATGCATATACCTTTTTAGTGAAACAAAGTTCAACTGCTTTCATAAAGTTATCTTCTTGACTTGACGAAATATGTGAAGGATTTAGTCTTTCATGTAACAAATCAAAATTAGATTCTTGAAAGATTTTTCTTGAAAATTCTCTTGAAGTTCCAAACTTAACAATAGTACCCTTCTTTGAATATCTTCCAACATCAACCTCAAGAATTTCAACAAGGTTTTTCTCAATTGCAGTTTCATGGATTTGGTTCTGGAAATTTTTCAGCCCCAAATTTTCTTCCACAATAGTAAAAAGATTATCCAAACAAATTAATATTTCATCTTCTTCGTCAAAATACTCAGCAAAATTCAAAAGGAATTGATCTTCCATGACATTCAAACTTATTTGATGGTGTTCAATGATTTACTCTCAGATGATGAATACCATCAGATAAGTTTGAATGTCATGGAAGATCAATTCCTTTTGAATTTTGCTGAGTATTTTGACGAAGAAGATGAAATATTAATTTTTTCAGACAAACCATTCTGATGAAAATCTTGAATAAATTTTCCAATAATACCATCAATATCATTAACATCAATCCTTTCTTTCAACTCTTTTTCAACTTTATCTTCTTCATCAAAATAATTTTCAAATTGTAGAAAACACTCATCTTCTTTGTTGAAAAAACAAGAATCTTTAAGATCAAATCCATGAAAAAAATGATCTTCTTCGTTGGAACAATTGGAATCTTGAACCAAGAAACCTTCATTTCGGCATTCTTGGAGTTTATCATGATAGAAGATGTTCCCAACATTTTTTGGAAGGTGGACTTTTTGTTCTTGGATCATTTCTTTTTGTCTATCTTCACAGTTTTGATGTGTATTGTCGTGGTAAAAATCTTCTTTTCTCAAACTTTTAGAATCTTGAAAATTGATGTTCTAGAGGCCTCTCCATTGTATTTTCTTGAATCTTTCTCATATGATGCGTGAGTTCTTGAGTTTGGAGAGGTGGGAATCTGTTTCTTGGCTCTTCTTGGAGCAATCTTGCAAATTCTTGAGGTGGTCTTTGATAAAAAGGTTGTTCTAATTTGTTTCTTGGCACTTCTTGGGGCAGTCTTGCATATTCTTAAGGTGGTCTTTGATGAAAAAGTTGCTCTTCTTCTCTGTAGTAGTCTTGAAAATGGTTTTGAGTTGTGGGAAGATTGTTTCTTGCGTAATCTTGCTGCCTTCTTCTTTCGAGACGCTGCTGGTTATCATTTGGTTGAATGACCATTGCATCCATCCTTACGGTCATAGCCTTGAACATTTCTTGAAGTTCAAGTTGGTCATTTCTCAACCCTTCCATGGTTTCTTCCATTCTGTTGAAGCGTAGAGAAATAGACTTTGGTGAGAGGATTTTGACTTCATCAACGGCTTGAGCTGTGTCAACACCGCAAGTCACGGGAACCTTCTTTTCCGCCATCAGATCCCTTCGTCGAGGACACTCTGATACCAATTTGGTGTAGCCTAAATGACTACTCCAAGAAGTCTATCCAAGAATTTTATTATGAATCAAAAGTTAATGAATACATGAGAGGGATTCTCTATTTATAGAGAATGAAAAGTAAACTAAAAGGATTAACCATGAATAATATGAATTTACCCCTAATCCTACTACATCATCCCACTTACATGATCCTTTTTTCTACTCTTTCCAATAACAAACTTTATTATTCCAAAAAAATGTCCTTTTCTTGTGAATGAAATATCTTTCCTAGAGTTTTTAGTTGGGGCTGAAGAGATTAAAGTTGATCCTCAAAAAATTCAAGCAATTAGCGATTGGCCACAACCCAAATCTGTTAGGGACATACAATCCTTCCTTGGTTTAGCCTCTTTTTATAGGAAGTTTATCAAGAATTTTAGCTCTATTTCAGCACCTCTTACAAACTGTCTTAAAAAAAGGAGCTTCTTTTGGGGAGAAGACCAAACTAATAGTTTTAATGCCCTAAAGAATAAACTTCGCAACAACCCTATCCTATCCCTTCCAGACTTTAATCTACCTTTTGAGGTCGTGGTTGACGCCTCAGGAGTGGGTATTGGTGCTGTCCTATCCCAAAATGGCTACCCAATCGAGTTTTTTAGCTAAAACTTAGCCCTTCTAGACAAAGTTGGAGTGCCTATGAGCAGGAATTATTTTCCCTTGTCCCTGCAATCAAACAATGGGAACATTATCTTCTATGTAAAGAGTTTATCCTTCTCAGTGATCACTTCTCTTAAATTCTTGTAATCTCAAAAGCGAATTAACAAAATGCATGGACGTTGGATATCGTTCTTACAGTATTTTGACTTTGTGATTAAGCATCAGCTTGGTACAGACAACAAAGTGGCAGATGCTTTGAGTCGAAAGGGAAGTCTCCTAACTCTCCTTAAGGTTGAATTTAAAACCAATTTCAGGAGTTGAGGACAAACATCCCAAACAATACAAGAGCAACTCTTATTAGAGTACATGCTATTGAGGTTGATGTGAATGAAATTACAAAGTCGATGCTATTGGAGTTATTTAAAAACTCTTAAACTGGTGCTTAAAGTAGTTAGAGAGTAGTTACAAAGATATTAGACTTGGTCAGTTGAGACACCAAGTATAAGCTGGAAAAGAAATTAAATCCCAGAGGTTATGTTTAGAAATTTCTTTGGCATTGAAAATTCTTCTCGAAACATGCCAAAAAGGCGCACTGCATGCATTTTCCCATGAAACTTTCTTTTTTCATTTGAAGTATTGATGGTTGATTGGGAAAATTTGGATGGGGAATGTTGAAATGAAAAATGTTGAATATGTCATTCTGAAGCCTGGGAAGTGAAAGAGCAGGATAGGAAGAGGTGTTTGGCTGATTCCTCAATGTTTTTATAGAGTAGCAGGAGTTGGGGCTTTGATAGGAATTGAGAATTTTCCTCTGGATCTTATTGTTGGTACCTAAGCCTCGTGAGTCATGATAATAAATAGACTGAATTTATATTTTTGGGATGAAGAAATTCTATAGATTCTTACATAATATGGCTATGACTTAAGAGAGCTGGTTCCTAAGTGAGAGTAAATGTCTAGTGTCATCTTGATCATCGGTTATATGGTTATG
Source organism: Herpetospermum pedunculosum (assembly GCA_028017165.1). Taxonomy (NCBI): domain Eukaryota; kingdom Viridiplantae; phylum Streptophyta; class Magnoliopsida; order Cucurbitales; family Cucurbitaceae; genus Herpetospermum; species Herpetospermum pedunculosum. The sequence goes on along the minus strand of CM051531.1, from coordinate 50,528,963 downwards.
CATAGCAATACTTGTAGATAAAATTTAACCATTTTACTCTAATCATAGTAGTTTGAATTGTTTAGTTTATGCTATGTGATTTATGGCATAACTAGAACCACATCAGGACCCAAGTTTTCTTTCAGCCATGCCACAACATATATGAAGAGTAATACAAAATCAAAGTTGAACTTCAAGGAAACCCAAACTCTTCTCAAGAAATTTTCTTCGACATGAAGGGATGTTGACCAAACTAAGCATACAAATATGACATACATGTGGTCTGTTTGGCTAGGCAAGTGGATGATTGGCTTTTGGAAGCGCTCGTGGGCTAGAGTTTAAAAGGGAAGGCTAAGTTTAGGTGGAATTCTGTGGCTATAGCTTTTCCTTGGCTCATCTGGAAAGAGAGAAATCAAAGGAACGTTATCCAGACCAGAAACTCTAGGCCTCGTTAGATGGAGAATGAAGAAGAAATTTAAATAGCTTACAAAGTCCTATGCTTGATACCATGTTAAGAAAGGGGCAGCAAAGGATCTTTCTGCATTTTTTTTTTTCATTGAATAAATGAAAGAGACTAATACTCAAAAGATTGGTAAATTATATACATATATTATCTATCCACGTCAGATTTATCCTATTTAAGGGAAAAAATCTGTACAATATAGAATAATTAAAAGATTACTCTTGCCCCCCAAATTGAATTAACTCAATAAATAAATAAATCAATAAGTTAAATAAATTTGTTTGAGATATATTTTGGCACGGTGCCTTGTGATGCATATAATCTTCTACTGAGCAATTAACTCTTAAAAACTTTCTTCTTCTGGAGACGAATTTTTTCTAGCATGTCCATGGAAAAAACAATCATTTTGCTTTTGCAGGTTCACTGGCAAGAAACTCTCAGAGGGCAAGTTGCTGGAGTACTAACTACCCATAGAGTGCTTATGGTTTCAGCTGATCTTGATATACTGGCAAGCAGTTATGCAAAATTTGATAAGGGAATTCCTTCAATATCCTTGACATTAGTTGATAAGCTGTTCGTGTTTACCTATTATTATGCAAGACAATTAAACTTTTTGTTTCGGGAATATATCAAACTGTTTTTGGCAAGCTGTAGAATTTGAGACCAAGTTAAGAGTTTGGTAATTAGTGGGAAAATAAGGTTGAAGGGCAGTTCGTGTTTACCTTGACTCTATAACTTTTAGGATGTGTACCATTATAAATTACTCCAATATATTCTCGAAACATGAGCTAAGCGTTATAAAAGAATTTGTTGGAACACTTAACTAATGTGCACTATCGATCCCTGCTGTGGATTGGACCTGCGCTTGTCTTTTCTACAGCAACAGCGATTAGTGTGCTTGGCTGGGATGGAAAAGTGAGGACCATTCTTTCGATCAGTATGCCTTATGCAGGTGTGTTTCACAATATAGGTGTTGATTTTCTTTCTTCTGACTGCATATTATTCTGCATTTTACTGTACTTTTAATGTATTTTATCTATTATGTATGTCATCACCAGAAATATTGTACTTTCCTTATATAAATCTGACCAGAAAATGTGTTACTTCTGTGCAGTTCTCGCTGGTGCTTTGAATGATCGGTTATTGGTTGCAAATCCAACCGAGATAAATCCCAGACAGAAGAAGGGAGTGGAGATAAGGAGTTGTCTTGTTGGACTTCTTGAACCTCTTCTAATTGGTTTCTCTACAATGCAACAACGATTTGAGCAGAAGCTTGATCTTTCAGAAATATTATATCAAATAACATCAAGGTTTTCTTCTTCACATCTGCAGATATTGTTAGTTCTGCGGAATATGCAGTCTTCTTGGTTTTGGACTCTAAATAAGATTTTATAATACTGTGTTTTCTAATTGATCTTTTATTACCTTATCTCTTTGTTTTGTTTTGTGTTTTGTGTTTCGTGTTTCGATTTTTTGTTTTTTTGTTTTTTTTTTCCTTTGATAAGAAACGTATAAAGGAGTATATTCAAACCGAACACAAAGGACACCCTAAGGGCTGGGGGTAGAGGGCACCCCTCCCAAAGAAAAACTATCACAAAAAGGCTTTCCAATTTCTAATAAGCATGGAAAGAGAAAGACTAAAAATACAAAAAAAAATCTTGTGGTTTTTCATCAATTCAATGAAAAGTTGTTTCTTGTTAAAAAAAAAAAGAAATCTTGTGGTTTGAACCCCACCAGACCAAATACCGTATACTAAAAGAAAAATGAAGCCTCAGTATTACCTTATCTGTGTTGAATTCATCTGAAGTAATAAAATGAAATCTGACTTGTAATGTTTTACCATGAAGATTTGACAGCTTGCGTATCACTCCAAGGTCTCTTGATATTTTAGCTGGTGGTACTCCTGTCTGTGGAGATCTTGCAGTGTCCTTGTCCCAAGCTGGTCCACAGTTTACGCAGGTGAGTGATGGATAATGTTTTATTTTCTCTCTCCGTATTGTACTTTCCAAACCTATCTCTCTTTATTATTTTTCATTTTTTAATTGAGAACTTTCTCGATCTGTTGCTCAATGAACTCAGGTGTTGCGGGGTATATATGCTATTAAAGCTCTTCGTTTTTCTACTGCTTTATCCGTTTTAAAGGATGAGTTCTTACGTTCTAGAGATTACCCAAGATGCCCTCCAACCTCTCATTTGTTCCATCGGTTTCGGCAGTTGGGTTACGCATGTATCAAGTATGCAGATAAGATCATATTTCTCTTTTTGTTTTCTTTGTTGCGGATGTTGACTCAATACCTCAAAATTCATTGTTTCTTAGTATTGAGTATGCTAAGCATTTCTCCCTTTGGATTTTCTTTCTTTAATCTATTTTTCTTTGCACTTATTTATCCTATTGTTTGGTCATATGCTACTTAAATGCTTCTTTAAAATATCTAATGAATTGTGGGTTCCCTCGTTTCTTTATTGGAACTTGTGAAAATTTCTTTTTACTGCGATAGTGACTGTGTTTAGCTTGCAGGTTTGGTCAGTTCGATAGTGCCAAAGAAACTTTTGAAGTTATAGCAGACAATGAAAGCGTACTTGATTTGTTTATCTGTCACCTTAACCCCAGTGCATTGCGTCGTTTAGCTCAAAAATTGGAAGAGGATGGCACAGATTCTGAACTGAGGCGATATTGTGAGCGAATTTTAAGGGTCCGCTCGACAGGATGGACACAAGGCATTTTTGCTAATTTTGCTGCTGAGAGCATGGTTCCCAAAGGTTCAGAATGGGGCGGTGGAAACTGGGAAATCAAAACTCCCACCAATTTGAAGGCTATACCCCAATGGGAACTGGCTGCAGAAGTGATGCCATATATGAAAACTGATGATGGTTCTATACCTTCAATTGTTGCAGATCATATTGGTGTTTACCTTGGCTCAGTTAAAGGTAGAGGCAGTATTGTTGAAGTAGTAAGTGAGGACAGCCTGGTCAAATCTTTTGCGCCTGCTAGTGGAACTGTTGATAAGCCCACTGGGCTCCAAACACCTTTAGCAAAATCCATTTCTAATAAATCCAAGGCATCTTCTGATGGTGAGTCAAAGGGTAATTTGATGGGTTTGGAATCTCTTATGAAACAAACTTCTAGTTCAGCTTCTGCAGATGAACAAGCTAAAGCAGAAGAAGAATTCAAGAAAACAATGTATGGTACTGCAAATGATGGTAGCAGTAGTGATGAAGAGAGTGTTTCAAAAACTCGAAAGCTACACATTAGAATACGAGATAAACCAGTTACATCTCCAACAGTTGATGTGAAAAAGATTAAAGAAGCTACAATGCAATTTAAACTTGGGGAAGGATTTGGTCCTCCCATTAGCAGAACCAAGTCATTGACTGGTAGCGGCCAGGACCTTGTGCAAAATTTATCCCAACCTCCTGCTACAACTGCATTAACAGCTCCGATTGTTTCTGCTGCCCCGCATGATCCTTTTGGTACAGGTTCATTGATGCAACAACCTCCACCAATGTTGCAGCCTCCTTCCCAGGGCTTGGGTGTGGGAGCTGCGGCCAGACCAATACCAGAGGACTTTTTCCAAAATACAATTCCTTCTCTTCAGATTGCAGCTTCCCTTCCTCCTCCTGGAACTTACCTTTCACAGTTAGATCCAGCTTCCCGTGGAGTTGAGAGCAACAAGGTCTCTTCCAACCAGGTTAATGCAGCATATGAAGTTAATGTTGGCCTTCCAGATGGTGGTGTTCCCCCTCAAGCCACCCCGCAACCGGCTGCACCGTTCGAATCAATTGGACTACCTGATGGTGGTGTACCACCACAGTTCTCGCGTCCGGCCACTGCCATGCCTCCTCCAGCTCAGCCTTCACTTCTATCACAGCCTCTTGATCTCAGTCTCCTAGGAGTTGCAGATTCTATTGATTCTGGAAAGCCTCTACCTCAAGCAACTTCTGTGCGACCAGGACAGGTTTACAAATCCTTCTGTATCAACAAGTGTGTAAATGCTCAAGTATCCACAATGCCATTATTCTTAATTTCTTTCCTCATGCAGGTTCCCCGTGGCGCTGCTGCTTCCGTATGCTTCAAGACTGGGCTAGCGCATCTAGAGCAGAATCATCTTTCAGATGCTTTGTCTTGTTTTGATGAAGCTTTTCTGGCACTTGCCAAAGACCATTCTCGTGGAGCTGATATTAAAGCTCAAGCGACCATTAGTGCTCAGTACAAGATAGCTGTGACTCTTCTTCAGGTACTGTCATTTTTATTCTGTCTATAAATATATATATATATTTGACAATTACTATGTTTTAGCATCCCAGACCATGGTTGTATAATAATTGCATTTTCTGCAGGAAATCGGACGATTACAAAAAGTACATGGACCCAGTGCACTCAGTGCCAAAGACGAGATGGGCAGGCTAGCACGCCATCTAGGTTCTTTGCCACTTCTGGCAAAGCATCGAATAAATTGCATTCGAACCGCCATAAAACGGAATATGGAAGTTCAGAATTACTCTTATTCTAAACAGATGCTTGAACTTCTCTTCTCCAAAGCTCCTACAAGTAAGCAAGATGAATTGAGGAGCCTCATTGACATGTGTGTTCAAAGGGGTTTGATGAACAAGTCCATTGATCCTCAAGAAGATCCCTCCATGTTCTGTGCCGCCACCCTCAGCCGATTGTCGACGATTGGTTATGATGTATGCGATCTTTGCGGTGCCAAATTTTCGGCTCTAACATCTCCTGGATGCATAATCTGTGGCATGGGAAGCATAAAAAGATCAGATGCTCTTGCAGAACCTGTACCTTCACCGTTTGGCTAAAAAAGTAAAGTAATTAGGCATTGCTTCGCTTGAAGATGAACTTTTGAGGATTTTGGCCATTACTGAATTTGCTTCAGTACTCCAACAAAGCGGCTGCAACAGAATTCATTTGAAGAACTGCTCGAGTTGATGTATGGTAATATATAGTTTGTATGTTTGTATGTGAGTTTTTTTCTTTCGGCCTTGATTTGGCTCGTTTGTTTTATATAAATTCCTTACATATTTTTTTATGGTTAGTGATTGGTAGCGTTAGCTCAGTTTTGTACATTGTGATTAAAGCCTATAATTGAAATGATTTTTCCTCCCTCTATTAGCTCTTTGGGTTGGCTTTGGGATTTTAGGAAATACCATCACCTACCCTATTTATGGTATCTATATAAAAGTGTATTGTTTAAAATTGGTGACTTTGTTCATATTAGTTTATATACTTTTAAATGTTCAAATTTAGTTCTCGTTCTTTCAATTGATCTTAAAATTAGTCCTTATCTCTTCACGGTCCCCGTCCCATCCTTAGTATGAGGAATGAGGTATCTGAAATTGCTCTTGAAATTAAACCCTAAAATAAATAAAACAATTCTAGGTCAATTTTCCCCACGGGAGGGAGGGAGTGGGTCGTGGGGGCGTGAGCCAAATGGGGATCATCTTCTTTCTCCTCTGTTCTTTTTCTATTCTTCTCTACGTTTAAAAAAAAAAAAGTGTATTTTCTCCTAAAATTAAAATTTTATTGTTTAACAACTTGGATAATTTAATATGCTTGAACCATATAAACATTTTGACCATATATAGATAATTAATATAATTTAATAGGTAATATTATTTTGTTTCTATTAGGAGGTTTAAATAATATACATTTATGGTCTCAAATCCTAGATGGTATCAAAACTCATGAAGACCAAATGGTCTTCGGTTCAAAATTGGGACCCGACTAAAAAATGGTGAACCCAGAGAGACATCATCTTGAAAGGATTTCACAATTTTTATAAGATACATGAGTTACTTATCTCGATACCCTAAACCCTAAACCTCATAATATTCAAGAGTATCACTTATCTTCGATGAAGCAATACTCGGTGGCAAATGTGTTGCCTAACTTTGTGTCTTTTCCTTCTCTTATGTTACGTTGGATGTTATTGCCCTTCTCTATTTGTTTGGAGAGTTTAGGCGTAGTCTTGGGAGGAGGGATGTTCGTCTTTGGAGTCCTTGTCCGTCCGTTTGAGATATAAACTTAATATGGGATGTTCGTCTTTGGTGTGACGTGTAAGAAACAATTATGCCCCTTATTAAGTTTATATCTCATTAGGTATTATGGTTTAAGGTCTAGATTTTTTGGTTTATGGTTTAATGGTTTAGTGTTTAGGATTTAAGTTTTAGGATGAATTTTTTTGTTTGTTTTTTTGTTTTTTTTTAATGCGAGGAATATGAAGGGGCTGTTTTTTAATAATATTGCATTTTTTAAAACTTATTATAAAAATATTGTAAGTTTGAAACTATTTATAAAAATATTGCACTTTTAAATGGAGGTCGTCTTTTGAACCCTAAACCCTAATACCGTATCAAATTGAAGCTCTCGCTGTTAGCGAGGTCGACTTTTCAAAAGATGACCTCGCTCCACATGGATAGAGGTCGTCTTTTGAAAAGACGACCTCCATCGGTCTGTACTTCTTTTATTAAAAAATTGATATCTTTTTACTCAGATATTCAAAATTTTCAAAAAAGATATCGTTGGAAAGCTAACAGCGAGAGCTTCAATTTGATACGTGGTTTCACTATTTTTGGAGTTATGTATCAAAAGATAGAGACCATCGAAGTTGGACTATAGTTCTTAAAATTTTAGAACTGAAGATTGTTTTGAGGAGTGCATTAAAAAATTGACATCTTTTTACCCAGATATTAAAAAATTTCGAAAAAAAATACGGTTAAAAAGCTAACACAGAGAGCTTCAATTTGGTATCTAGTTTCACTATTCATAGAGTTTTGTATTAAAAGATACAGATCACCGAAGTTTAGCTACAATTTTGAAGTTTTAAGTCGTATCTTCAGTTCTGGGTTTAGTGAACTTTTCATAACTTTGACGATATATATCTTTTGATACACAACTCCAAAAATAGTGAAAGTATGTTAACTTTCCAACAATACCCTTTTCGAAGTTTTTGAATATCTGCGTAAAAAGATATCAATTTTTTAATACACTCCTCAAAATAATCTTCAGTTCTAAAATTTGCAGAACTATAGTCCAACTTCGATGGTCTCTATCTTTTGATACACAACTCCAAAAATAGTGAAACTACCTATCAAATTGAAGCTCTCGCTGTTAGCTTTCCAACCATACATTTTTTGAAAATTTTGAATATCTGAGTAAAAATATATCAATTTTTTAATAAAAGAAGTACATACCGATGGACCTCCATCCATGTTAAGCGAGTCGTCTTTTGAAAAGACGACCTCCATCCATACGATATCAATTCTCGTTCACCCCATCGTGTTGGGTGAATTGCTATATTTTTATAAATAGTTTCAAACTTACAATATTTTTATAATAAGTTTTAAAAAAATAGCCCTAGGAAGGCTTACAAATAATTTAAACTGTTTTTTTTATGAAAATTCTTTAGGAATGTTTGTCATTTGTGAAAAAATTGTTCAGTCATTTGTGAAAAAAAATAGGGAGTGTGAATATAAATGAAATTTTGTTCTAATTTAAAGGTTATTTATGTGCTTCTCTATTTTTTTTTTTTTTTTTTTTTTGACAACACAATACTTTTCTGCTCTAGATCAATGTGTCGTTGTAGGCTTTAGTGGATAGGTTATTTTGTCTTATTTTACTTAATTGAAGGCGATTTTGTTTTTAGTTGTGGGTTTATTTTTATTTTTTTCAACAAAAAGAAAATTCGGATTTTCATAAAAAAAAAAAATATATATAAAAAATTAAGAATAATAATAATAATAAAACAACCCCTCTCCCCCGTATCAATATGATTATTATATATTTACAAATATTAATTATTAATTAAAAAAAAAAAAGTCGTAAATACTACTCTCCTTCCTTCTTCTCGGTTCCCACCATTTTCTTTCTTCTCCCACGCAGAGATCATCTGCAGTCTGCACCATTTTGTTCTCCTCCATTCATTCTTCTCCATATCTCCCTCTCGGCCGCAGGTTAGATTACCTTTCAATTGTCACCTTCAAATTCTCCTTTTATAATTGTTGGGTGTTTGCTTTAGATTTCCAGAAAACTAGAATAAGCTAGATTGATTGATTGATTGATTGATTGAACTTCAAAGCGATTTTTTCCTTATTAAATCTTCGTTTCAAGATTTAAATCCTTAACCCTCTCCGACTTGGAAACAATTCTCCCTAAAGCTTTTAGGAGATTCAATGGAGTTTAAAACCTTAGATTTTCCTCTCATTTATAAGCTAACTTTTCACCTCTTTGAACAACACCTTAATATTCTTTCTTTCCCCGATCCCTCTCAACCCACGATTCCCAGAAACCAGATCTGAAGTGGGTTTCCTCTTTAGATCTTATTCGACAATTTCGTTGGTGAAAGCTCATTTTTTCGAGTTCCTTAAGGTCGTTTAAATTAGTTGGGTTTAATTTCGATTTTGTTTTAATCTTTGGAATTTCTCCCTTGTCTAGGATTGGTTGGTTCGATTCGATTTTAGGAGCGCTTAGGACAGTAAGTTAACTTTACTCGCCGGGTTCATGTGGTGACTGATTGCAGCACTCTGTTTGTTACTGTTTTAAATGCATATTTGTTTTTTTTATAATGTTTTCTTGAATTGAATTTGGAATTTGATATGTACTGTTTCGATTGCCTTCAATGATGATATGTATTGGAAAAGCATGCTGAAAATTTCATGTGATTGCTATGTGGACTTGGCTTGGGTGTTAATATGTTGAAAAGTTAAGTAGATTGATGAATGAGTTTTAATATGAATGCAAGCGTGTTGAAAATATGTGGTGTCGAAGAAGTGCATGAGTATTTGATCGACTGTGTTGATTTGGGCTAGATATAACTAGAAAATGTGTTTGGGTAATAGAACTATGAGAGCATGCCTTAGAGAAACTTGTTAACCTATGAGACGTTGCTTGATGAGAAGCCTTTTAAGCTTTAGATGTTGTTGGGAGTTGGGGGTTGTGTGTTGTGTACAAACATTGCGAATGCACATTTCATGATTTAGAAAGCACGTGGTAAGCTATAAATGTTAGATGTAATGTGAAAGCATATGTGGTGCAAGGGTCAAGGACCCATATGTGAGGAAAGGAAGGATTATCGGTGAATATCAAGACCATGGGTAATATGGTGAAGGGTTGATATGTCACTTGTGTCGGGGTTGTTGTGTTATGTTTGACTATTTATCTACTGGTATTAAAGAGCATGTTGTGTGACATGACGTTGTGCATGGCTCCTCAAGTGGGGCTTACTGGGTATTCTCCCCCCTACATACAGCAAGTGATGACGAACCTTGTGACTTTGGTGATGCTAAGGAGCATATGTGAGAGAGAAGACTTTGGACTTTTGATGACGTCTTTTAGTGGTTAAGTCACTGCTAGGAGCTTATTTATCGTTCACTACCTGTTACTTAGGTTGTGTCATGTGTGGTAAGATGGGACTTGGTTGATTTTGTTGTAATCAGTTTAATTTCATTCTTTGCATAGTTGATTCGTTGTTACAAATGGGATGTTTCAAAGTATGAATATAGACTAGTTTTCTATGACTCAAGTGTGCTGGCTTTTATTTTCATGCAACTTTTCATTGTGAGTGATTCTGTTATATTTCCCTGATGAGCAACCTTGCTCTGTCTTCCTGTGCTTAGATATTGAAAAATATGTCGGGCCAAACCCAGCGTTTGAATGTCGTTCCAACAGTTACAATGCTTGGAGCAATGAAAGCCCGTCTTGTTGGTGCAACCAGAGGTCATGCTCTCCTCAAGAAAAAGAGTGATGCTTTGACTGTCCAGTTCCGTCAGATACTCAAGAAGATTGTCTCAGCCAAGGAATCAATGGGGGATGTCATGAAGACATCTGCATTTTCTCTCACCGAAGCAAAATATGTTGCTGGTGACAACATCAAGCATATTGTCCTTGAGAATGTCCAGAATGCAGCTATTAAGATTCGATCTCGGCAGGAGAATATTGCTGGTGTAAAACTCCCAAAATTTGAACATTATTCTGATGGCGAGACCAAAAATAATCTCACAGGGTTAGCCAGGGGTGGACAACAGATCCAGCTGTGTCGGGGCGCCTATGTAAAGGCAATTGAGGTTCTTGTTGAGCTTGCTTCACTTCAGACATCATTTTTGACTCTTGACGAGGCAATTAAAACCACAAACCGCAGGGTTAATGCTCTAGAGAATGTTGTGAAGCCAAGAATAGAGAATACTATAAGTTACATTAAGGGAGAATTGGACGAGCTGGAAAGGGAAGATTTCTTTAGACTGAAAAAGATACAGGGTTATAAGAAAAGGGAGGTTGAGAAACAACGTGCCAATGCCAAGCTATATGCTGAGGAACAACTTGCTGAGAAGATATCATTGCAAAAGGGCGTCTCTTTAACTTCAGCTCACAATTTATTGACTGCAGCTGCTGAGAAGGACGAGGATATTATTTTTTGATTTTAAGGTTAGTTTGTTTTTTTTTTCTTTCAAAATGTGTGGCTTTCTTTGCTTATCTATGGTAAAAAAATTATTTGATGACTTAGGTGGCTCATGGAGTAGTCTCAATAAAATACCATATGCTCTAGCCATAATGTATTTATTTGATTCCTGTCACTTTCAAAGCTTTCAGGTCTTGTAAACATTGCTTTACTTGACTTAGTTGGCTCATGGAGTAATCTCAATAAAACACCATATGCTCTAGCCACAATGTATTTATTTGATTCCTGTCACATTCAAGGCTTTCAAATCTTGTAAACATTGCTTCACTTGACAGTCTTTTGTTTCTTGAGATACAAAATATTTTGTTATATCTTTCTGAATTTATGTATGATTGGTGTGATCTCTGGCTGCTCTAAATCTAATGTAATTTAGATTATAGCGGGAAAAACATCCTGTAATATTTAGGTAAATTATGTAAAATCAGAATAGTCGAGTATCGTCTTCTTTTTTTACCTATTACTTGTCTGTTCTTTCTGCTCTGGACGGAAGAGTGAACAGAGGAGCAACTGGAGGATATCAAATAGGTTATTAATAGGTTTGCTAAGTGCTAGTGAAGATTTCCTGTCCAATAGCAGAGTAGGTTCCATACTTGAAGCTGAGAAGATTTCAGTTGATAATATTTTTTCTCAAGAAGGCTATAACTTGTTAACTTGTGCTACAGTCCTTGTTATCTACATTTTTTTCTCCTTTCATGGAAAGGTGTAAGATTGCATAGATTTCAATTTATAAAGAGGCTAATGCTTGTTGGTTTGATTGGTTTGATTATGAGAAGATGTTTGGCTCCTGGCTTAGTAAGTCAAGAAGGTTATTACTTGTGCTATATATTTTGCTCGGTAAGGAATTAGGATTATAGTTTAGTTAACCATCAAGGGTTGGCCTACATTTTTCGAACTCGGTGTTGCTTCTGAATTTTTCTCTACATTTTTTTTAATTATATGTAAATATCGTTATCTAACAAATATTTGGAAAATAATCTTGAAAAATATGGGAAGATGCATAAAATTATTGGTTTCAAAATTTGACATTGATAATTATGAAGTTTGATAACAAATTTTATATTTATTTAAAATATATAAATAAAATAAAATAAAGAGTTTGAAAAGGAGATAATAAAGATGTGACATGTGAGGGACACATGATCTACAAAAAAAAAAAAAAAAAACAAATCATTCTTTAAACCATATTTTAGAATGTTGAAACCCGAAAGGAGATGTCTCATTTCCATTTTCCACATAAGTTGAGAAAATGGAGAGGGGAGGAGTACTATGAGTATCGAGATAATTACAAAAAGGGATCATTCCTTAAACTATATTTTCAGGAATGTCTAATATAATATTTTTTTTATTATTTGTGCAATGGGTAAACTCTCAATGCCTTGACACGAATAAAGTCCGATCCACGAAGAAAATCGAACAAACAAAGAGTAGCGCCGATCTCTCGGGTCGGTCCGACACAAGGCAAGGGGAGGAGCCGACCTCTCGGGTCGGTTCAGCGCAAGAAGAAGAGGAATCGACTATTCGACTCGGCGCAAAAAGGAGAGGAGCCGACCTCTTGGGTCGACTCGACACTCGGTAACAAGGTGGAGCTGACCTCTCGGGTCGGCTTGGCTGCAGGCCAGCTGGAGATAACGCCTCCCCGGGAGTTCACCTCCTTTGTAACTCTCCGGGGGTTATGGTCGTCATGAATGCCCATGTTAATGACCTTAAATGATGATTAACGACACTTAAACGACTACCTAAGGATATCCCTATATAAGAATGAGATCCTTAAGATCAAAGGGTAAGCAAGTTATATTATTCAAATTCCATAATTTGTAGACTTTCCATATTCAGTTATTTCTCTCTCTCAATTTCTCTCTTTAGAGCTAACTTGAGCGTCAGAGCCGGAGTGGAAAGCCCCCACCGGTTCTAGCTTACTCTCTTTCCTTTCAGGTATTGTAAGGTCTAGCCCGTTCCACCAATCCTATCAAATTTACTGCTGTTATCATATTTCGGTAACAATTTCTATATTTTTCGTATATTTTTTTTTGTTATTTAATGGATTTATTGTAATTTTATCTTACCAATTTACCCTCCATTTAAAACCAAAAAATAAAGTTATTTATACATTGTTTATATCAGAAACCACAAACAGGCACAAAAACCCTAAACCATAAAAAATATCTTGATATATACCATGTTTATATCGGCCTTGGTATATATAATAAATATCCCCAACATAAAATTCAAAATTTCAATTGCAAACAACATGCAATAGCAAAAAAACAAGTATCAGAACGACGGTGTAACTTTTTCTGCGGATGGCGGTGCAAACCCTAACTAAATTATATGAACTTTTTTTTTTTTTTGCCAAAATACCCTGTATTTATATGGTGCCGCGGACGATGGTGATCGCAACAAGACTGTTGCGCAAATGAATCAGAGACGATAACCCGACGTCGGCGAAAATGAAATCGTAGATGAACAAGGTGTCAGAAACGTATCAGAGATGAACAAGACGACGCTTAGAGTACAAGATAAACGAATATAAAATTCACAGGATTCACAGTGGCGATTGGGGTTACCGTCGACGATTTTGGTGCTCGTTGAAAAAAACCAGAGGAAGAAGATGATTCTAAAAATCGTTTTTTGCTTTTTTGCTACAAAATCAAGAAGAAAATCTTTTTTTTTTTTACAACATGTGGGGTGAGAGATTGAACCTAAGATCTCATAGTCACTAGTCGATACATCATGTCAGTTGAGCTATGCTCTTGTTGGCAAGAAGAAAATCTTTGATATTCAATAACACGCTGTTTAAGGAAATAATTTCAAATCAGTTTTTTCCTTTTTGGTTTTTTTTCTTTTTTACGGAAAAAAGGTAAAAGTTATTATATCAGCGTTAGAAAGGTAAATCTATCGGCGTTATAAAGGTAAATCTACTAATTATTTAATTTCCTATTTTTGTACCGAACCAACATGAATATAATAAAAAGTTTGTAACACGTTTTTAGTTCGACATGTTGTCGATATGGAGAAAATCGAAATTTCCTCATATTATTATTTTCATAATAGAGCTATCAGACATGAAAAATAATGTTATGAAAAGTTATACAGTAGCCCATGTTATGAAAATAATAACCCATAAATTTTCATAAGTGAATCAATTTAAATCTTCCAATAAGATTATGTAAGTATTTAATTAATGTGGGGTGAAAGATTGAACTCTCAACTACCTAGTTAATTAAGTACACAATTTTATGCCAATTGAACTATGTTTGATTTTATTTATGTTTTAAAATTGACAATGCATATATAATTTTCACGTGGGGAAAATTATATTAAAGGAAAATGTTGGAATCAAACTAGTTTCTTCATCTTTTCTTTCTTTACTTTGTTTTTTATATTTATTTAAGAAGTATGTCATAATTTTTTTTTTGTTACTCTTTTCTTTCTTTACTTTGTTTTTTATATTTATTTAAGAAGTATGTCATAATTTTTTTTTTGTTACTTTGGTAGGATCGGGAGACAAATGATCTTATTTAGGCAATTGAGAGTTGATTTTAAATACATTCAAGTGAATATAGTTAAGAATTACTAATAAAGAGTTTGAATTGAAAGCAAGTGAATATAGTTAAGAATTACTAATAAAAAGTTTGAATTAATTCACTTTATGAGTTTTAATTGATACAATTATTAGTTATTATTATTATTATTATTTTTTTTTAAAGTTGAATGATTTTTATGAATCCAATGTTAAATAATAAATTGATAAACTTTTTTATTTTTAAGAAAAATTTACTAGATCATACACTTTGTCCATGGCAACTTGTGAAAAAAATTGTGGTTCTACGATTTTCTTGATGGCCAAGTATTTTTGGACTCTAATAGTTGGGTAGGTGGGTGTCAATTGTTAGCAAACCTCAAAATTCAAGTGAGAAAAATGTGAGATAAAAATAGTGAGAGTTTTTTTTTATTTTTTATTTTACTCTATTTGTTTATGGGTTTTTGTGTGCTATTCTTCCACTTCTTCATTATTCTTCTTCTTCTCAGTCTATTATAGTTAATATCTTGCTTCATTAAGTCTCAATCCCTCCTAACACGTGTGATATCAGAGCCTGATTTTGAGTGTGAATATCTACCTATTGTATGCTTTGTGGTTGCTACTAAAAGGTGATAGAAGTAATGGTGGCAAAGTTTGAGATTGAGAAGTTCAACGAAACTAATTTCACATTATGGAAGTTAAATATAGAGACTATCTTGAGAAAAAATAATTGTCTTGCAGCCATTAGTGAAAGGCCGATGAAAATCACATATGACAACAAGTGGAATGAGATGGACGAAAATGTTATTGCAAATCTTCATCTAGCACTAAAAGATAAAATATTGTCAAGCGAGAAGAAAAATTGCAAAGGAGATTTGGGATCAACTAACGAAAATTCGTATGATCAACTTGTCATCAACCTGACAAATAATGTTCTTATCGACTATCTAAACTTTGATGATATTGGAGCTGCTGTCGTGGAAAAGAAAAATCGGCGCAAGAACAAAGAAGATAAGTTGACAAGCTCACAACAAGCAGAGACTCCGATACCACTTGTTAGAAGGGATTATTGCTTATAATCAAGATCACAACTACAATAAACTGAGAAGAATAATAATAATGAAAAAGATGAAGAATAGCACACAATGATTTGACGTGGAAATTCCCTAAACAAATTAGAGTAAAAATCAAACAAAGATAGAAGAATTCCACTATAAAAATAGAAGTTACAAATTTTCCCTCTTATACAAGAAGAACAAAGTCTCTAATAAGAGAAGAAACTCTCCATTCTTATCTCACACTTTTATAGTCCAAAAGACTTGGCCATCCAAAAAATCACACAGGCCACAATTTTGCCACAAGTTACCTTGGACAAGTTATAAGATCTAGTGACCATAAATTTTCCTTAACCTCCAAGTTTAATAATATCAATTTATTAATTAACATCCATTTTGTTCAAAAGCCATCTAAAACTAAAGTCATAAGGAATCACTTGAACAAACTCTTCAAGAGGCTGCCTTCCCCTTCTTTCAAGGCATCTAACAGCTTCTTTTCTAAGCTCAGCAGGTAGTTGTATTGAAAGCAAATCCAATCCACCAATGACTCCAAATCCTTTGCAGAGTCAAGTAAATACCAATCCAATAGTTTTTGAAGCATTAGTTAGTTAATTTGTTTCCCCTTTCTTGTCCAACTGCTGCTTGTAAGCATCATCTCTTAATTGCCTCTTCTTGTATAAACTCTGTTACGATAAATGCAAAAAAAAAATAACACAAATTTACGTGGTTCACTAACGTCGTGTTAGCTACGTTCACAGGCAGAAGGGAGAGCAATATTATTACGAAATAGGAGAGATTACAAATGAACAAATAGGGGCGGCTGAAGTCATTAGAAGGTTTATATATGACACCTTTCTAATGATCTAATACAAAATAGGCCAAAGCCCAAAACAGATAAGTAAAAACTCAAATCAGATTTTTCTTTTAAAGTCGTTTGCCCCCCATACCCCCACCAGGGCGCTTCGCCCCTAGACCCCGACTCGCTGACCCCGTATCGACCCGTCGCAGATGGTCATAACAGATTCAAGGCATTCCAACAGACTCTCACCTTCTACTCCATGTGTCGTTACTGATATTATAAGACCAAATATGAGAGAATCAGAGAATCATACACCTTCTATTCAGTAGAGTTAACAATAAATATGCATACAATGAAAACCCTAAACTAATAATAGTAAAATTACAATAAAAAACAAACGACTAATAAGCTACTATATTTACATGCCTTTTGTTGAATCTTAAATTCTTATCACTATTTTTTTAGTACAATAAATGTGGAATATGTGGATTCGATCTCACAGAATAATACATGTCAATTAACCGTTGAATTGTAAATTCTTATCATTCAAGAAGTAAACACTTCTTTTTCGATTAAGGGGAATGCGGATACGACACACTGAATGTTTGAATGGAAAAGAGTGGTCTGCAGCTTGAAAGCATCTAAACTCTTCTCTCCAACTTCATGTTTGGTTTGTGTTTTTGTCTTCTTGGATGGGCTAATAATTTTAGTGGCTTTCTTTTCTGGGGAGGGTTTATCTTTCACATAATAACAAGAACTAAACTGATTCTCCTTTGAAGGTGAGTTTGAATCCCAAGAGTTTTGCTTGGCATTCCCTGTTTGATCAGAGATATTACTGTTGTGACTAGATAACAGTTTTCTACTCCAAATACTTTTGGCAAGCAGCGGTTGAGGCCGAAATGTCGGTACCGGTCTCGGTAAACGGAGCTCATTCGAAGCTAAAGATTTCGATTCACCACCGTGCTGTAAACTTCTCATTGAGATGCTCTCAACAGCTTTGACAAATTTTTCGATGTTCCGCTGAGAGGAAACAAAGACAGCTTCTTGATAAAGATCTTGTCGAAAATTCACTACTCGTTCCGAAAGCCAAACGACTTCCTCTTCGAGAACAGCTACTTCAGCTAAAAGCTCCAATGTCTGCAAGGAAAAGAATGCAACACAACATCATGGACATACGTAAAAAAGACACCCCATGCAAACCTCAACTAATTAAAGCATATATTCTGAATCAAAAGGTCAGAGGTTTAAATTCTCACCACCCTTTATTCGGATAAAGGGCGTGATGAAAATGGTTTCAGTACTATCCCAAAGTCTCCCGAGAATCAAACGAGTGGACCACGAGCATAATGCAACAAGTGGCCCCAATATAGAAAAAAAAAAATGGTTTCAACACAGCTCATTCTACCTACTCTAATTTAATCACTCACAAGTCACATCTATACCTTACCTTTTCCAGCATCTTCTTATAGATAGAGAGGGATAATGATTTAGATTAAGAGCACCCATCATAATGATAAAATCACTCTTGTCAAGTTTAAAATCTTCTCCAAACATGCATTTAATCGTTTAAAATCAATTTTAATTATATAAAAAACACGTTCTAAAAATGCAAAATCGAACAATAAAATGATTATATTAAAATCATTTTCACGAAAATCACTATTACGAGACTTACAGATGGAGGAAGATAAGGAGGAAGACGAGGCAAAGCTCCTAAAGGTCTAGTGAAAGCTCTCTTCAAAGCTCTATGAACATTCTCCTCATACCTCAGCTTCTTCTTCAGCTTATCAACCTGTAAATTCAAAGATACAACCAACAATATGAACAGAAAAACAACAAAAAAGAAGAGAAAAATAAAGGAATGATGAAAAATACATCTTGTAGCAATGCCATTTTCTTTTCTCTGTTCAATCTTCTTCTATTGATATTCTTGATTCCACCTTTTTCATCACCCATCTCTTTGCTCCCTCCTCTTGTCTTCCTTTTCTCCTGCTTTTACAACAAGAAATTCATTATTCAGTTCTTGAAAACAACACCAAAAATCAGATTTCCAGAAAATAAAAACACGAAACTAATTAAAGAATCGATCACGAACAGCTTACTTTATCATGAAGTTGAATGTTGGGTCCAACTCTCCCATTCATTTTTCTCACACTCTGCCCCCAAAACAAACAAACAAAGAAAAACCCACAAAAAATCAGAGAGAATGAGCAAGAAATTCAGAAAGAAGAACAGAAACAAAGAAACAGAGAGTGACCCACTGAGTGAAAGAATCATAAGAAGAAGAAAAAACAGAAACCCACAAAAAATCAGAGAGAATGAGCAAGAAATTCAGAAAGAAGAACAGAAACAAAAAACAGAGAGTGACCCACTGAGTGAAAGAATCATAAGAAGAAGAAAAAACAGAAACCCACATACATACAGAGATTAGAGATTGTTGTTGTTCTTGTTTTTGAGGGATGAGATGAGAGAGAGAATTGTCGTCTGCTCTGATTTCTTCTTCTCTCTCGCTCCCTCGTTCACTCTTTGTTTTTTTTCAAAGCTCTTTCCAATTTGTTGCGTATGAAACAAACAAACAAATTGAAGAGAGGCTGAGCAAAAAAGCAAGGCGCTTCCAATCGCTTTTAAAGAATCATTTTTTTTTTGGGGGGGTTTGTTTTTCACCTCAATTATCCTTTTCTTCACTAAATCGTATTGCTTTTTTGGGGTTTAAATTCTATATTGCAACATTTATATTTTAGGAAATTTGTAATCTACTTCGAAATTGGTTTTTATATTTGTAAATATTCATCACTCATAAATCACCTCTATCAACAATTTTATATGTATATGGTAATAAATCATAGATTTATATTATTCATAGATTAATTTTATGTATTTGATAGGCCATTTCTATGATTATCAATGATAAATGTTAACCGTATACACATTTTTTTTACAACATGTGGGGTGAAAGTAATCGAACCTGTGATCTCTTAGTCACTATGTCGTGCATTATGCTGGTTGAGCTATGCTAATGTTGGCTCGTATACACATTTATTGCTGATAGACATAAAAAAAAAAAAATGATATATTAGTGATACATTGTTAATAGTAATTGTCAAATAGACCATTAATGTGTCTATTATAGTTACATTGCTAATAAACATATATTACTTATTAGACTTCTACCACTAATAGAATTATGTCATTGATAAATGTTACACATGCTTTAGGGTGTGTTGGATTGATTTTCAAGTATTTAATTTTGGAAAAAATCATTCTAGCAAGATTTGTAGTGTTTAGCAATCATTCAAAATGACATTTAAAAAATGAGTTTGAGAAATAAGTTATTTTGAGTGAAACAATTACATCAAATTTTAGAGAAAGAGTTTTTGAATGTTTAATTTAGATTCCTCCATAATTTTCATAATATCCTCACACTACTCCTCTCAAATCTCTCCACCTTCACTTTTACCATGTCCACGGCCAACGATCACCGCCCACCACCAACAACTACTGTCGACCACTGACCATCGATCGGGTCGGGAGATCAGTGGCCAGCAATCGGTGACCACTGACCACTCCAACGATGGTCGGTGGAAGCCAGCCACCAGGATCAGGACCGACGACCGAGACTGGGGACTAGAGATGAAGATTGACATTTGATGGACAGCGATCGAAACTAGGGACTGGTGACTAGCAGCTGGGACCAAGAACTGCAACCACCTACCATCGCTGAAGTGGTTGCTAGTCCCTAGTCCCGGTCGGTGACTAGAGACCTAGACGAGCGATTGTTTGTCCTGGTCAATATTGTAGGCCATCGGTCCCTAGTCTCGATCGCTGTTCACCGGCCCTGGTAACCTATCTCTAGCTACCGCTTGTCGGAGATCAGGATTGTGGACCAGAGACTGTGACTAGGGACGGTAACCAAGATCGATGACTGAGACTAGTGACCACCGACCACCGACCACCGATAAAACTGTCGACGACCAAGTCTGACAATCACTTGAATTTGAAGTTTTTAGTTCATAATGTTTTATAGTTGTCATTTATAGTAATTTGACATTAGTAGAAACATTCTTAATACAGAGCAAACCAAACAAATTTATTTATAAAAACACTTCTTAGAAAATGTAACCAAACATATTAGTGTTTGAAATTATAAATAATTTTTATAAAAAGTGTTTAAAAGAATATGTATTTTTGAAAAACACATTTTTTTTATAAACAATTTTATAAATCCTAAACATTAAATTCTAAAAATATTTTTTAAAATGTAACCATACATATGAGTGTTTGAATTATAAACAATTTTTATAAAAAAAAAATGCTTTTTTTGAAAAATATGTTTTTACCGACAATTCAAACCAAGCTCTTAATCTTGTTGGGATTAAAATTTTGTACTATATTGAGAATTTATGCTAAATGATCATGTTTGGGAACTCATTTTAAAATTAAGTTGTGTCCTTTCTTTTTTTCATTTTCTCTCTCCTTTACATTTTCTTCGTTTTTGAGCCAACTACAAGAATAGCTGAAACGAGACTATGCAAAAATAACTAAACTAATTATTGTTTTGAAAAATAGCTAACTCCTATAATTACTAATTATTGTGTTGAAAAATAGCTAACTCCTATAATTAGTTTAGAATGTAGTTGGACGAAACTACCCTCCATTCATTTAACTGTTGAACTACCTCCAAAAAAAAAAGATTTAATCACATAGAATTAAATGAAAAACAAAAAACGTTAAAACATTGAACTCAACCCCACAAAAAAAAGGAAGATTTATTCCGAGAGAAAATGAATGAGAAAATAAGGATTTATTCAAAAAAGAATCGAGGAGAAAAATAAAGATTTATTTTAAGAGAATCATGTAAAAAATAATAAAAAAAATTAAGATATGGTCAAACCAAAGATAACAACCCCCAATTAAATCGAAACATGTAAACAAAATTCAATAAAATCTAATCTGGAATATTAATTCAAATTAATTTTTAAACTAAAATTTTCAGAGACGGTTGTGACAATTTTTTTAATAACGATCCTCTCGATAATTTCTAATGTGTATATATTCGAAGTTACATGTACATATAAGTATATCATATGAAGTATATGTGTATATATACAAATCATTAATTGGTGAACGAACATGTAAGTATAACATAACCCGTAAGAAAATTATATAAGAAATTAAATTTTCAGCATATTGATGTTTATAAAAACTAAAATATTCATAGACGGTTGTAAGAAAATTATAAAAATGACACCCTCGATAAATTCTAGTGTGACTAGTATATATTCGTAGTTACATCTATAACAACGTACATGTAAGTATATCATATGAAGTAGATGCGTGTATATACACCATAAACCATTACTATGTGAGCATTCAACAAATGATACTAAAAAATTTAAAATGTTCATAGACGGTTGTAAGAAAATTATAAAAATGAGGGTCCTCGATAACTTCTAGTGTGGGTATATATTCGTAGTTACATCTATAACAATGTACATGTAAGTATATCATATGAAGTATATGCGTGTATATACACCATAAACCATTAATCCGTGAGCATTGAACAAATGATACTAAAAAATTTAAAATGTTCATAGACGGTTGTAAGAAAATTATAAAAACGAGGGTCCTCGATAACTTCTAGTGTGGGTATATATTTGTAGTTACATCTATAACAATGTACATGTAAGTATATCATATGAAGTATATGCGTGTATATACACCATAAACCATTAATCCGTGAGCATTGAACAAATGATACTAAAAAACATTAAAATTGGTATGCATGTTGAGTTTACCCGAGAAAACGTTCAATCAATTGTATCTTTACCTGCAACATTGAATTAGGAGATTTGCAAATCTTCCCTCCTCCAAATCGATTTGAAACAGCCATCGATTCTCACCTTTGAAACTCTCTACCTTAAAAAAAACTATCTACGTCAACCTATTACATCGTTGAACGTTTGAATTGGGCTGAAAAGTTCGACTCCCAAAATGACGTATTTTCGAAGTGAGTAAGGATCTTAGTCCTCTTCACTCTCGTCTCTGTACATTGTGATCGTTTCAACTTTGAAAAAAAAAATAATGAACCCCTCTTTTCAAAATGCATGAATCTAGGAGGGTAATCTAGGAGGGTTGTTAGTGAGATAGATTTGTATTTGTTTTTTTTTGTTAAACATTTTGAAATCTAAGTTGTTGAGATTTTTTCTTTTCTTCAAAATTCATGGATCTAGTTGTTAGAAACTTTTTCTTCAAAAAACGGATGAATGAATCTGATTGTTAGAAATTAAAATAAATATAAGCGTATATACCAGGGGTATAATTGGGATGATAATTGTGAACTTCATTCCCTAAAATTGTGGTAGTAGATGGAAATATGAAACTTTCTTAGCTATTTTTCAATTCAGTTTTTTATTCCTAGTTATTTTTGAAAATTTCCCTTCATTTTTTACTCTCCCAACTTCTCCTCTCATCTTAAAATTTTATCTTTAAAAATACTTTCAGTCACTCCCTTCCAAGATTTTCTCCAATAAAATCCTTCTCTCTCCCCCTAATCTTCATTTACTAATCACCATTCTCCCTCCTCTAACCTCAAATCTCTAATAACAATGATTCACTCTCCCTCCACTGATTTTATTTTATCTCTTAGATCCTACAAATAATTATAAAAAGTTAGATTTTAGTTTCTTTCTACCTTATACCTCACGTTGCCCTCTTCTCCTCACGCCGCCTCCACCTCCCTCGTCTTCTCACGTCGCACCCCTCACGCCGTGTTGTGCCGCTGCCGCCATTGGAGAAGCTAGAATTTACAAAGATGTTGTGAGAAAAAAAAAATGAATGCATTTTGTTAATGAGATTATGAGAAACAAAAAAGTGTCGTGGGAATTTGAGGTTCTGTTTTTTTCTTTGTTGTGGGAATTTGGATTTGAAAATGTGAAGAAGGATTTCGTTGGTGGATTTTGACGGGTTTACAAAGGTCGATTAGAAGACAACTTACAAGTTGTTGTGAAGAAATTAGAATAATGATAAAGAATCAGAGAAAGAAATTTAGGTTATGTTTATTTCTTCTTATTTTTCTTGCTTATATGTTGAGAAATCCCTCAAGAAATAACTTGAAATTTGCATAATGAAGTTATATATTGAGCAAAATTCATCATTCAAACATCATCTGCATTCCGGGTTACACCATTTAATACTGAGTATTTGAAGTTTTTTTTTTTTGCAATTACAGGGTATTTGAAGTTTTTTTTGTTGCAAAAACTATTTATTTGATTTTTTTTTTGCAAATACAGTGTATAGTGTATTTGTCTTCAGTGCATTTTTTTTTAAGTTTTTGCAAATACAGAGTATTTGTATCGTGTAATTGCAGTTTGTAAATTACAATTACATTGTTTGCACTTTACAATGTATCATGTAATTGCAGTTTGCAAATTTACAATGACAACACTTTGCAATGTATACTGTAATTGCAGTTTGCAATATTGCAATCTACCGACGAGTACCTTTCCGTGATTTTATTTTCAATTAAAAAGTATACTGTATTTTCATTTCTAGTGAATTGAAAAAATATTGTAAACAATGTATTTTCTTTTTATGATCAATTTTCTTTTTATTGTTCAGTTTGATGATGGAGTAAAAAGATTAAGAGCATATTTTTTTCTCTAATTTTGTGTCACAGTATGTTATGTTTAATTTTTTTTTGTCTTGTTGTTGTCTTTCCCAAAAAATAATACATTGTAATTACGAAATGAAAATTGTATTTCTAGTGATTTGCAAAAACACTAAATTATCTATTGCAATTACACTGTTTGTGATTTTTTATTTTTTTTATTGTAAGTTTTATTTGTGGTTCTATCATTCCGTCTCTTTGCCCCTACTATATTTCTCACACCTAAAATTATTATTATAGAGTTTTTTATATTCACACACTATATTTCTCACACCTAAAATTATTATTATAGAGATTTTTATATTCACTTTTTTTTTTTCAAATGTATTTTAATTAAAGTGATGATTGAACCCATGATCTCTTAGTCAAGGATACAACCTTATGCCAATTGAGCTATGTTCGGTTTGACTTTATATTCACACACTTAAACTTACAAATTGATCCAATTAAACTCTTAAATATTGAAAAATACACAAACCATACTATAGTGTTGTTATATTCAAAACCTAAATTCATTATATCAGTTTTTTGTTTTCTTCAATCAAGACACTGGGGCTCGACATTGATTTGAAAACCAAATATTGCTTATATATGATTAATATTATAGTTTTAAATTTAATGGAGTTAAAAAAATTTAGCTTTCAAAAATAAGAAAGCGGTAATTGACATGTACTCCATCTGTTGAGACCAGAAGTTTAAATCCCCATCATTTATTTTCATAATTTATTTTATAGACAGTAGAAATTAAAATATAGACATTAAAAACAAGGCTATAGTAGGCTTAACATCTCGATTGACTCATTAGAAAAATCATTTGTTGGAATGCCTTGAAATTGTTATGACCCTTTACGACCGGTTCGTTACGAGATCTCACTGTCATTTTTTAAATCTGATTTGAGTTTTATTTATTGGTTTTGGATTTTTGCCCATTTTGTATTAGGTTATTAGAAGGGTGTCATATATAAACCTTCTAATGACTTCAGTCGCCTCCTATATCTGTCATTTTGTAATTCTCTCCAATAATACTACTCTCTCCCTTCTGTCCGTGGACGTAGCTAACACGACGTTAGTGAACTACGTAAATCTGTGTCGATTTCTTTTACGTTTATTTGTTTTTTGTTATTCGATTTATCGTAACATCATTTTTAATTTTAAAGTATTATTCTTTAACTTCCTCTAATCATAAGAACTTGATTAAAAAAAAGCTCATACATTGATGGTATAATTGAAACTCTTAAAAGATAAAGAGATAAAATTGATAAACATTATTACTGAATTTCATATTCTTAATTGATGATTAGATTTTCTTAAATCCATTCTTATAATTTTAATCCATGTGCATGGCCTCACTTTCAAAAGTAAATTATAGTGGGTTTAGGGTTTTTAACTTGATTTAAAGTTATATCATAAACACTTTAAATACTTTCCAAGAGTACAGCAAATTTTTAAAACATCTTTCTTCAAGAAATAAAAAAGAAATTAATGATACAAATAAATCAAAAAAGAATCATAAGCAGATCATTAGTGGGGTTAAGATTCTGATCTGTGTCCAAATATTGATTGTCTCACATGATGATAAGATTTGCTGTAATGACTTTTCCAAAAATACAGAGTAATGAAATTATAATTAATCATTTCTATTTTGATCTCTAAGATGACATCAAAATGATAGATAATGAGTAGTTTTCTTAATAATATTTCATATTTGTTTTTCTTTTAATTTTGTTAATGTGGGTGGAAAGTCAATTCTTATAGAAATTTGACTTTGATTAGTGGATGAAATGAGGATATTTTAGAAATAAGTGAAAATAAAGAGACATACCTAAAGGAAGTTATAATTTCATTTAATGATAATATTTTTATAAAAATGATCCAGTATTTTAATTAACTCTTTATGTTTTTAAGTTTTAACCATTTTATAATTTTCTTTTACAATTTTATTGAAATTTTTCATATAATTCATGTTCCACTTTATATTTATATTTTTATATATATATATATATATATATATATATATATATATATATATATATTTTGATTTTAGAAACGTGGCATGATAATATTTGGTAGGAATTTAAAAGGGGTGTTTTTTTTAATATTATAATTTTTAAAACTTTTTATAAAAATATTGTAGGTTTAAAATTATTTTTTAAAAATAATGTTGTTTTAAAGGAAAAAGACGACCTCTCCACGAACAAAGATTGATTGTATTTTCAACAGACATTCACGAAAAAAAATTGATATCTTTTTATCTAGATATTCAAAAATTTCGAAAAAGATATGGTTGGAAAGATAACAGAGAGAGAGCTCCAATTGATACCTAGTTTCACTCTTTTTTGAGTTGTGTATCAAAAGATAAAGATGGACTACAGTTCTGCAAATTTTAGAACTGAAGATTTTTTTAGCAGTGCATTAAAAAATCGATATCTTTTTATTCAGATATGCAAAATTTTTGAAAAAGGTACGGTTGGAAGCATAAATTAAAGAATTAAGAAGCATAAATTTTAAAAACAAAAAATAAAAAACGAAGTAGTTATAAAAAATGTCTAAAGTTATTTATTAAAGAATTATCTATATTAGGAGACTAAATATTATTTAATCATGTCAAATAACGTTATTTTTTTTTTTTTTCATTCAAAATAACATGTTTATATACAATATAAGTTAAACCTAATTTCTCAAAATACATAGAAATGCTAACTAAATATTAAATAGTTTCTTAACATAGATAATTCTTTAATACTATTAGCGGGAGCTTCTTTATTTTGTGTGGTTTAATAGTTTTCTTCTACCTAATGTATTTTGTGGAGGAAGTTAATGTCTCAATTGTAGGGGAAATGACAGAATCTATCCTACAAACCAAAAGATTTGCCAAAACTGACTTTACATTGAAATTTTATCCTTTTTTACCTCAAACATTTAAATTTTATCCTTTTTTTTTTACCTCAAATTGACATGTGGTGGCATTTTTTACCTCAAACATTTAAATTTTATCCTTTTTTTTTACCTCAAATTGACATGTGGTGGCACTGTTTATTTTTTCAAGAATGTGAAATTCTTATTTTACCCCACGCTTAAAAAAAAATTCTTCTCTCATTTTCTTCTTTCTCCTCCCTATTCTTCCTCGATCTTTTTTTCCTCTCCGTCTTCTTCTTTAGACTTCAGTCTTCTAAAACAGAAACAGGTGACCTTCAGAAATTATCCCAACAACGTGTTGCATATTAGAGTTGAAGTAGCATTTGCAAACCAATGGAGAGTATGAAAGATTTACCAGAAAAAAATTGCAAGGTAGATTTTTTTATGTTCAGAAATTATCCCAACAGCCTGCTGCATCGTTAGAGTTGAAGTAGCATTTGCAAATCAACGGAGAGAATGAAAGATTTACCATAAAAAAATTACAAGGGAGATTTTTTTTTAGAGGATTTGTTTAGACGATGGTGGGATTTGAGATTTTTTAGACGATCGTCAAATTTGTTTAAACGATCGTTGTATTTGTTTAAACGATCGTGGTATTTGTTTAAAAAATCGTGGTATTTGTTTAAATCATCGTTATATTTGTTTATCGTGGGATTTGTGTAAACGATCGTGGTATTTGTTTATCGTGGGATTTGTTTAAACAATCGTGGAATTTGTTTAAACGATTGTGGTATTTGTTTAAACAGCCGTGGTATTTGTTTAAACAATCGTGGTATTTGTTTAAACAATCGTGGTATTTGTTTAAACAATTGTGGTATTTGTTTAAACGATCGTGACATTTGTTTAAACGATTGTTAGATTTGTGGCATTTGTTTAAACGATTGTTAGATTTGTGGTGATATTTGTTTAAACGATCGTGAGATTTGAGATTTTTTTTACAAGATTTTTTTATACGTGTTTTTTTCTTTTCTTCTCAAATCTAATCATCTGATTTTTTTTTTATCACATTTTTTTCAGATATGTTTTTCGGGGCGATCACATTTTTTTTGGAAGTGCAACAGAGAAAAAAATGGAGTAGAGAGTCGAGAGAGAAAAAATGGAGGAGAGAGGACAGAGAAAAATGGAAGACAAAGGACAGAGAAAAATAGAGGAGAAGGCATTTTTTAAGCAAGGGGTAAAATAAGATTTTCACCACTGGTTAGAAATGAATAGTGCCACCAACTATCCGATAAAATTTCAATTTGAGATCAGTTTTGACAAACTTTTTGATTTGTAGGTCAGATTCTACAATTTTCTCAATTATAGCCCAAGCCCAACATGAAGGAGACTAGTTAAAAAGATTTGATGGATAGCTTAAATAGAATATATTCACTTTTATTTTATTCAACTAACCTAGTCTCTTATGTCCAATGGTATTAAATCATCATACATTAAACTAATGACTTGTTAACATAAAATAAAAGTAAATAAATATAATTAAAACTTTTTAAATTTCAACGTCTAAATATAACACAATCTATCAAAGTTTACAGTAGTTTTTAATAGAAAATATTCTTCTTCTTTTAAACATAGTTCATTGTATTGAGTGTGAACTCGTCCATCTGTCGACGTGTCGTTTGAATTAGTTTTTTTAAGATAAAGTCAACATCTCGTGTACTCTTATTAATTGTCCATTGGCAAACCTATACTATATACTTTTTAATATAGTTGTAAACTACTCGATAATGGTAGAAAATCTACTATTTTAAGGTCAATTTACATATACTAATAATAATGATAACAAGTTGGTAAATAATTCATAATTGATCAAAATTATTTCGATATTTGGTTAATTAATACTTTTCAACTTAATAATTGATTTATGTAATTTATATAAGTTCATAATATTTTTACTTTATTCATATAAAAACTTGCTTTTTGATGGGCTACATATACAAATAATGTTTTAAATTATTAGAAAGAAGGTAAAACCAACATGCACAAATGAGTAATAAGTATTACATTGGCACGCGTTACGTGGTTGGGTTGGCAGATTAATTATGCAAAATTATTATCAAATCCATCCTATAAAAGAACAAACTCACGTGGACCTCTTCATCAAAGATTATATTTGATTTTTCAACGGAATAAGTAATTTTCTTTTTCTAAGAGAATTAAATAGTAATTATATGCACTTTTTTCTTTTTTTTAATTAGTTCTACAAATTTTCATACCTCATATTTATCCTACTAATAATAATAATTCCAAAGCAGTAAATTTGAACATCTCACTTCTTGATCGAAAATATGTTTTAATCATGAAGCTATTCATATTGATATCTAAATAGTTTTCCTTAAACATTTTTTTCTTGAGACAATACAACAGAAAAATGAAAAAACTACGAACATGAAGCGTCTAAAGAGAGAAATTCGGAGAGCCACTCCAGTGGGCTTCCTCCCCAATCTCCCGATAGACCCAACTTACAAGTGTGATTGGCTAGAGCATTAACAAGCCCATTGTTAATCCGACTGATATGGCTGAACAATTCGATTCTGACATTTGAAGCCAAACGTTTGATTTCGTCTATGAACAAACCAATTTCCGATAGGTTTGAATCTTCCCCATTTATAAGTTTTCGACCCTTTCCCCATTTATAAGTTGTATAACTTGCAGGCAGTGTGATTCCACAAGGATGATGTTGGTGTTGCCAATAGGTGTGCCTTCTAGGCCCACACTGCCTGAGCTTCCAAGATTCCAATCGGCCATTTTTCCTTAGAGGATCGGCATCCATCTGAGATAAAATACCCATTTAAATCGCGCCAGACCCAGGCAATGGCACCTCTGTGGTGCTTCTTGTCGCTCCAAGAGGCATCGCAATTCAGCTTATAGCAATTTGTTGGTGGTCTGGTCCATCGCGCCTCGATCGAGATTCGCCTAGCTTCAGTGCCACTTTGAACTGCCTCCGTATGAGAGACCATCCCCATTCGAGGTGTCGATTCAGGTAACAATAGTTCTTGTAAACAACTATCGAAATTTATTGCTAGCATCTGAGCTTGGGGTTTGATGTTATTAGGAAGGATTTGGTTTTTGTAATCCAAGTTTTCCTTAAACATTGTGTTATTAAGAATATATATATATATATATATATATATATATATATATATATATAAATAGAAGATTTTACGTGCAATAACTTATCAACCTATGTTAGAACTCAAAAATTGTAATCAACCTAAATAATTTAGAAAAAAAAAGTTAAATTAACAAGTTTTGTTTTTAAATTTTTGAGGTATGTGTTTAATCGGTAGTCTAATTTTAGAAAATGTTTTATGGGTGTTCGAACTTTCAATTTTATGTTTAATATGTCATAAAATTTTAAAAATTGTCTAATAGGTCTCTAAGGTATTATTTGATAACTATTTGATTTTAGTTATTGATTTTTAAAAATTAAAAATCAAGCTTATAAACATTATTTACATATGAATTTCTTTGTTTAGTTATCCTACTTTCAAAAAAAATATTTTTAAATATTATTATCCATAGTTTATCTCGTCTCATCTCAACTTATCATTTTTATTTTTAAATTTAATTTGTTGTTTCTAAATATTTTTCTTACTTTTTTTGTATTTAAAATAAGGTTAGATTTTGTTTCACACAATATTTTTATAACAATGTTTTATATATATATTTTATCAAATTTTTTAAAGTAAACAAAATTTAATTTGTAATTTAAATAATATAAATTTTTGAAGTTAAATTAATACATGCTCATGCTTAATTGAAATAAATATATATTTTAATCAATAGCTATTTTTATAACAATTTAATACTAATTTGACTTTCCATGTTTATTACTTAAAAAAAAAAAACTTTCATGTTTAAATCTAAATTTACCAAATACTAATTTAATTGATATGAGAGCTTATTTTCTTAAAAACAACATCTATTACTTTGATAATAAATAATGGAATAGATCTTTATAGCATGCAATTGCAAATGAACAATAATGGAATAGATCTTCATAGTTAGCATCTATTGGGAGAATTTCTAGTACATCCGTGGTATGGAAAAACTCCATACCACTGCCTTTAAAATAATGACACGTGGCGAAATGGTTTAAAAAAATAATATATTTAATAGTGTGGGTCCCAGTTAAACAATTATCTCGCCACGTGTCATTATTTTAAAGGCAGTGGTATGGAGTTTTTCCATACCACGGATGTACTAGAAATTCTCCCGCATCTATTAATGTTTGTGTAAGGTGAAATTTTCTGATGGTTTGTTCGCTCCCATATTCTCAAGGAGAAATATTTTTATCGTAATAACGTAGCATAATGTGGAACAAAAAAACTCTTTGACCAGGGTACAAATGGAGGGATTGACAATGAACGCTTCTATTTTTTATTGACAGTGATCCTTGGATTTCAAGTCGGGCGGATGATCGATTGATTTCTCTCTCCCATTTGGTCCAACATCACTCTATTGAATATCTGATGTTTGGTCCTGGTTAGTGAGAAGATGTTCGAAATAGGGAGGTCTTTCTTCTTATTGATGTAGAAGCTATCCTTCAGTTCACTATTCATCCACATGTTGGCGATGATGAAATCATTTGGAATCCGTTCAAACAGGGAGTCTTTTCTGTTAAATTTGTTTATCACCTTGGTTTAAGTTGTGGGAATAGGGGATGCCTACTCCTCTAGTGTTGAATCTCAAAGTAGAAGATGATATATATTTTAGGGATCTAAGGCTCATTCTAAAACTAAAATCTCTCGCTGAAAAGTGTACAACGATATTATTCTCAACAAGCTAAACTTTTTAAACAAAGGAGTAAAAGAGATGTTTTATTTGTTTTTTTGTAGGTCTCATGAAAAATCGTCCCAACACATTTTTTGACATTGTGATCTAATAAAGGATTGTTGGAGCCAAATTCCTAATAATGACTTAAATTGTTTGTGTGATAACAATGAATAATTGAGCTATTCACGAGCATTGGTATTGACTCTTGATCGTGGCTCTACTGAGGACATCGAAAGAGCAATGATGACCTTCATGTAGTCGCATCACTTACAAGTTTATAATATTTTTAAAAAAATTAATCGTATAAGTTTCTATAAGATATTTTTTTTTTAGTTCCTATTAAATTTATTGAAGGTTATTTAGTCCTAATAATTTATAATTTTTTTTTGGCCCATTCTCTGCATGGTTCAACTAGTTAATGTATGTCAGCTCATGGTAGTTGACATTTACTCTCCCTCTTGAGTTTGGATGTTCAAATCCTCAAACCACCATATTTATTATACTCGAAAAAAAATAATTAAAGCATGTTTCTTGATGAAAAGGTTAGTGATTCCAAATTTGACCTTTTGTGTTGAACTAAAAAACAATTTATTCATTTTTTTTTGTTTGGATATCTTAACAATTTATAATTAAATAATTGACAAATTTAATGGAAGTTCATATTCTTTCCTGATAAATGGATAAATAAATAAAAAATTAAAAATAATGATAAATATAGAAAAAATTAAAATATTTTATAAATATGACAAAAAAAAAAAAAAAAAAAAAATATATATATATATATATATATATATATATATATATATATATATATAATCACTAAATAGGGTTGGTTGCCCAAATAGCAATCAGGCCCAAAAAATCATTGACTATCACTAATAGACTTTATAACTATTAACTGATAGACTTCTATTAGTGATAGACTTTTATCACTGATAGACTATTATCACTGACAAAATTTTATAAAAAAGACTACTATGAGCGATAAACTTCTATCAGCGATAGACCATACTATCGGTGATAGAAATTGTCATATTCGCAATTTTTTTTTAAAAAAATGTTATATTTTTAATTATTTTACTTTAAATTGACATCTGTTACAATTTTCCCACTAAATATTCTGACAAAAAATATAAAAAATATAAAAAATATAAAAAAAATAGAAGTATATCAGTAGCTATCACCGATAGTCATTGATATGCTATTAGTGACTACCACTAATAAATTTTTTCATATTTTCAATTTTTTTTTAAAAATTCTATATTTTTAATTATTTTACTCTAAATTGACATCGGGTACAACTTTCCTAATTTTTAATCGATGAGAGAGGGTTAAAAATTGTCGATTAATAATTGTAAATGATAAAAAAAATATTGTAGCCCAACTTCGACCTTTATCTTTTGATATACAATTCCAAAAATAGTGAAATATTTAATTGTCGATTAAAAATTGTAAATGATAAAAAAAATATTGTAGCCCAACTTCGACCTTTATCTTTTGATATACAACTCCAAAAATAGTGAAATATTTATAAGAGTATAAATTGAAACTCTCTGTGTTAACTTTTCAGCCATTCTTTTTTCTCGAAATTTTTGCATATCTTAGTCAAAATATATCGATTTTTGAATACGATCTGTTCAAAAGATGATGTGCTGCCCTGTTCGTGGATGCACATCGTCTTTTGAAAAAATGATGTGTGTTGGCATGAATGCACGAAAGACGATGTGTGTTGGCTTGGATGTATATTATCTTTTGAAAAAACAATGTGTGGGCTTGATTTAAAACACCTGTAGTTTTATAAATAGTTTAAAAAATTACCATATTAAAAAAAAAATGCCCACAAAATATCTATATATCTTCTTGTTCATCTTCTTTTAATGCCAACAAAAAGTACCAAATAAAAACCTAGAAAGTCACAAAAAGAAAATCCAAAAATTTCTCCAAAAAGTCGTCCTCTTCATCATCGTCTCCTCCTTACCCCTCTCACAAACAAGACACAAAGCCAACCAAAAAAAATCCCACTTTGTTTGTTTTCGTGAACTCTTTCCCTTTCTTATTCATTTCCTTTCTCAATCCACACTTAGACAAAAATATATATATATATATATATATAATAAATGTAGTGTAATTACAGTAAATTAATAATTATTATAATATGATTATTATATCTATTATCTAAGTTAAATGTCAACATAAACATAACTCAATCAACATAATGTACAACCTAGTGATTAAGAGGTCACGAATTCAATTCCCCACCCACATGTAAAAAAAAAAAAAAAAAAAAAGTTTAACTATAGATTATATAAATTAACAATTATTACATCAAATATAACATATTGATTAGTAACTCTAAGAAATAGAAATAAAACGTTGGTGTATTATAAGTCAACCTAAACATATATAAATTAGGTTTCGTTTGGGATTGCGGTAGACTTTAAAATAATTGCAGTCAACTTTGCTTTTAGAAAAATCAGAAGCTGATTAATGTTTGGTAAATTTCAATTTAGAAGCACATGAAAGCGTTTGGTAAGTTCAAACAAAATTGTTGTGGCTTAAAGACCAAAATAGACATGTTATTTTAGTTATTTATATGATTTTTAGAGAATACTTATTTATATGTTAATATTTAATATATGAATCATTATAATTTAATAATTTATATTTTTTATAGTTTAAATTAGAAATAATATTTTGATATTTCTTCGAATTTATATGATAAAAGGCTAGGAAAATATTTTTGTCACATAAAATAGTATCTAAAACAAATTTTGAGTGACAATTTTTTCTTCTTCTTTTGTTTCTATTTTTCCATCCAAATTATGTAAGAAGAAAATCATGGCTAAATAACAAAATATAGCCATTTGGCTTCATGTTCATATAAATAGGTGTTAAAATCAAAATCTAATTTCTGTCAGAGTGTCCAACATTCGGAGTGAAATTAGTTGCATGAAAAAAAGGATGGGAGTAGAAGGATCTAAGTGGTCAGAAAAATATTTTAATAGAAAAGGATTAATCGAAAAGCTAAAACTAGATTCTTAAAATGAAAGAATTTAGAAAGTGATTTTATATATAAAAAAAAAAAATTTAGAAAGTGATTTTATATATAAAAAAATATGTTTTACCAAACAACAAAAACGATTAAGATTTTGTTAAAATTGATTTTTCACGTTCCTACCGCAATCCCAAACGAACCCAGTATTAAAATATTAGGACAATTGTACGTATAGGACAATCTAACACAAAATAATAACAAATTAAAAAATTCTAACTTTTTTAAAACCTCGTAGATTCAAAATTTCACCCGATAAACAGCATAGCAATAAATATAAAGTGAATCATTTATTAATGATGTTGTAAATTCATATTTATAGACAAACCAATTAAGTTGTTAATGATGTATTCTTGGACCCATACACAATTTGATTAGTGGGAGAAATTAATTAAAGTTGATACATACCTAACTCCTTCACTAATTGTTTCATTGACAATTAGTGAAGGTCACATGCACACTCAATTTCCTCCATCATTCCATCCTTTTCTTATCACTCAAGCTTGAGCCAAACTTTGTGGTTCATAAAAGTATACTAAGGCTTTCTTCATATTCAACCTTTCCACATTTAACATATATTTAGGGAAGATTTGGGATAATTGTTTTTGAAAAGATTAAAAGTGATTATGAAAAAGTTTTTTTTTTTTTTTTGGTTTGTTTGTTTGTTGATAAAATTGATTGTAGTTTAATCTATTAAAATCACTTTCAAAATAAAGGCTATTGACACACTTTTTTAAATTTGTTCCGTTGTCAACAAATTTTCAATTTTTAATTTTATTTCAACATTTTAGGTGGAAGATGTCTCTTAAGTTACACCAAAAGATTTTTTTTTTATCATTGTATGAAATTTATCATTTTAAATATAATTTTGTATTTAAAAATTTTAAATTCAAAATCTGTATATACCAAAAGAAAAAAAAAATATTGTTTTCAAAATTAATAAGGTTTGGATCATAGAATCCGAAAACAAAATAACTTTCAAAAACAGAATCCAGATTGCATATTGGTGAATCTGGAAACATAAAATGCAATCCAAAATATCTAGCAAATGGGTTCTTAGAAAAAATAAGAGCATTTTAGTAACTTCTCAGTGTTGCCCCACAAATAACATAGTTAAAGGTTTGACAATATATTTAAACTATTTGAAAAAGATGACTTTTAAAATAAAATTGAGGTTACGTTTATTTTTTTTTAAAGAAGATGACAGGGGCCAACAAGAACATAGTTCAACTCACTATCGACTAGTGACCAAGAACTTGTCCGATGATCTTCTTGTTGGTCCCTGTCATCTTTTTGAAAGGAAAGAAACTCTTCACGGGACAAAGAGGTGAGGGACAAAAATAAATTCATTTTTTCTACTTTAATTCAAGTGTGTGGAAATGATATAATTAGATTTTGCCCGATCATCTTCTTGTTGGCTTCAAATATTTTGTTTTAGTTCTCACATTTGGTATAAATTTCATTTTAATTATAGTTGTTATGGGCTGACATGAGTTGAACCCGCAAATCCGGATTGCATCAGATCCATCTTTAATACGAACGAGACTGACTCAATCTCAGTCCTCAAGCCCAAGCCCACTCGGACCTGTCTTGTCCAACGACACACAAGAGTGCAGGCCCAAGTTCGACAAAATAAGTTAAAGACCTTGGTCGTCAGCCCACTGAGGTGAGAACGAGGACCGAGCACCACTCATTGAGTGAGATATGTCCCATCACGACGATATGTACCCTCTTCGATGCCAACTATTATAAATAGAGGCTCCTCTTTCTTCACCCTATAACGGGACCGATCCTAAGCTTAGTAAGTAGTCTTAACCTAAGTTCATCTCTTGATTAATCCGATCACACTACTAACTTAGGCATTAGAGCGTGTTGCATAGCACCATATCGATGCTCTGATTCTTCTCCTGCAGGTCACCAGCCCATGAACGCGTCATGACCCGAGAGGAGACGCCGCTTGGAGCTCATGTCACAACCCGTCCAAGATTATCCTACCGAACCTAAAACGTGTTGTGACGACAACATATCTCGAGAATGTAATGAAATCTATTGCCAAGTCTCTCTTAGCTTATAACTTAAACTTCATCTCAAATAAAAACAATGCAACAAAACTTACACTCTTTACATATATTAGATGATATACATTGACTCGATGAGACTGATGCAAAATTATTATCTCAATTATCTTTGGATAAAACTCAAGAGCAACCCTGGTGGAAAAATAAGGATATTAAATAATGAGCTAAAAGTACAGTGAGTAGTACGTTCATAATAAAATAACTTTAAGAAAAACTATTTTCAGAAACAATAGTAAATTCAAAACTCTGTAAAACGTCCAACGTTAATCACGAACAATTTAATAAACTCTAGATGAATTAAACATCGAGAAATCTCTGTAATAACCGCCTTTAAATCACCAACACTATCTAGTAAAAATCATAGAAATTAGTATGTAACAACAACTCTTGAAAACGAAAACACAAGTTTGTAAATACATCTCCAAACATGTACTCAATCTCTGGTGATACTGGCGTAGAGTAATCTCAATGCGCATAACAGATCAATCTTTGTCATACTATGCACCGATCTCTGTTATACTATGCACCGAGTAATCTCCATGTACATAGCAGAGCCTCTGTCATACGTGCATGGAGAGCTGCCCCCAAAGGGCTAAGCACCCTAACACACGACCCAAAACCTATGTGTGTGCTAGAGTGAGTTTCAAAGACCTTTCTGAATGGAATGAACACTTCAAACCCGCAACCGAAGCATTGAAACCATTCTTTTCTTTATTTTGAATTAAACAAAAATAACAAGTTAAACTATTTACTTTTGAAGAACTACAATCTTCTTGAGTTCCTTCTCCACTAGATCTTCCTCGCTATGACTCGAACACGAAACCAAAGACTTGTGGGAGCCTTCGTGAAAGAAAGATAGTTTGAGAGAACAATTCTCTACGAAGAGAGAATGAGTAGTGTATGACCAACTTTTTGGCTAAACCTAAATGTCTTATTTATAGAGCTTTTAATAATTAATTTTATTTGCTAACATACATTTTACTATCTATTATATTAAAATATGTATTTTATATTTATTTGAATCTCATTCAAATATCATAAAATTAATCTCTTATTATATACATTTAACCAATTTGAATCTCATTCAAATTTAATTTCAAATGTATATATAGTTTTTAATATTTAATGTATTTAATACATAAACTATTTCCTTTACTAAATTTAATATATTAAATATTAATTTTAACATTTCAAAATTTCAAAATTTTCTTTCTAAATTCATCATTTTAGTGTTATGGTGAGCTAGCAAGGAGACCTTATGGATCTATAGATTTATAAACTACAATGATACAAAATTAATTAATTAAACTTATTAATCAATTAACTTTCTTTCATTAACCCTAGGTCACTTCACTGTAGGCATAGAGTTGCACTCTTATGCACTATAAGAAAAATTGTGTCCATGGATATAATCATTACATGTAAGTCTATTCTTCACGAGTTGTTCGTAATTATAGTTGGGTCAAAAATTCGTTTTACCCCTGTAATTATATCTTACACATTAAGTACCACTGATTCTGTAATAAACAACTTATTTTTTATCCAACCATAAATCAAGTCCCTCTTGGGCCAGTGAGAGGGTGGAGCCCCATTGTTCAAGTCCCGAAACCAGCACTTAAAGGAACTACTCATCTACTTTTCCTATATGAGAATGAGTGAATTTCATCTTGTGAAAATTATGTTCTCAGTTCCCTGTTTGGTCAAGTCTCAAAATGGTAGGCTTAATTATTGAATCGGCTATAAAAGTCATTCTTACCCATACAAATCAAAGGACGAGCCTTCAGAAGCAGAAAGTTCATAACTCACTCAAGAATCCGAGTCACATATGATCATCTTGTGAAATATTAATCTTCTCAAATAATAGATTTATAAAGAGAGATTATATATTTTGTGGTCCAATCTTATACAAACTCATTGTATAGGATACTCTCACTCACATGTCTGTACATGAATGATTTAGATCAAATCATTTGTAACAATTGCAAAGTGGGTAGTATAAATAGTGTTACCAAGATAAGACATACTATAGACTATTTAGGTTTATTTCTTGAACATGATCCACTTGTATGTCAACTATATACCGTTCAAGATTACACTAAAAACATTTAGTTTTTATATATAATGAATATTATAAATTGTAAATAATAATAATAAAATAATTATTAATTAATTACGAGGCTTTAGGACATAAATCAAGACACTCTCTATCTCTAGTACACTATGAAAACACATCCACATAGCATACAGATAATCACAATGGATACATAAATCTAGTGGTTTGAAAGCCACCCTATGTATAAAACTCTTAATTTATCAAATCACTCTAAAATTATTCTCTTTATGAAACAACATTTCACAAACTTTAAACTATTAAAAAAAAACATGTTTTCTTTAAAAACAACATTTCATAAATACCTCTGATTTCTCACATAACATAAAACATTTATAATTTCTCAAATAAAAATTTGAGCTGCAAACAAAAAATCATTGAAAATCTTTAACAATCTCAGGAAAACTCGGAACAATTTAGGAAATCTCAAATCAGTTTCTCTAACATCATACATAATAATATTTTTCCTAAAATTTCATAATAATAATTAAATAACGAAAATATTTCGTAAATTAACCACTTACATAACTCTAGTTGTAGACCTTGTAAGCAAAATCAATCTCTGTCCAAGCTCTCTCTGAAAATCCAATAATCATACTTTTAATAATGTATTATTCCCAAAATAAAGAAAATAAACATATAAAGTCCACATTCACCAATTAATCAAGCTTCAAAATTCCAATTTACTTCTTAAATCAAAACTCCAAACTACTCATTTTTCATTTCCCTTGTACAACCATGATACTAATTGTCATTTAGTCCCAATTAATTAAATACTAATACTCTTCTCTCCCTTTTTCATAACAATTTATTTTCCTTTCCTTTACTTCCTAAATCAATGTCACTCTTTCAAGATAATCTCTCCTCATCAATCATTTTCTTTTTCTATAAATAAAACAATATTATTTTCCAAATTTACCATCTTCAACTTGAGGTGAATACTCTTCTCTCCAATTTTTATTTATTTCTTCTTTTTCAATATTTAATTTAAACACAAACTCCCAATTTCCATGATTTGAAGTACCCACAACGAGGGACGGATGCAAGTGGGGACTAGAGGCACGCGCCCCCCTCAAATTATTCCAGTTATGTATATATGTATAGAGAAATGCAACTTAAACAATTCTATAATAGTTTATTATAAATTTAGTCATTAAATTTTAAATTTGTGTCTAATAGATTCTTGAAATTTAAACAATATCCTTCGTTTCCTAAATTTTAATTTTATATTCCGTAAATCTTTAAACTTTAAAATGTTTAATAGATTTATGGGCTTTCAATTTTGTATTTAATAAATCTTTAGATATATTATTAAAAAAAATAAAATTTTATTTTTAAGAAAAAAAATAATTATTTTATTAGAGAGATTTAACTTTATCTGAGGCCTTAAATTTTTAATTTTGTATTTAATAGATACATGATTTTTTTTTTTAAAAATGTCGAATAAGTTGATTAAAAAATTGTCGAATAAATTTTAATTTTGTATTTAATAGATACATGATTTTAATTTTGTATTTACTAGACACAAAATTAAAATTTATGTTTAATAAAATATTTATTTTTTTAAAAAAATTTAGACTATGTTTTTATCGGATAAAAAATAGAAAATTCATGGATCTATTAAATACAAAATTAAATGTTATACACATTTCAAAATTTAGCGACTATAGATACAAATAAAAAAAATTATCTCTTAAAACTCATTTCTCATTCATGTTTTTTTAGACAAAACTTACCAAATTAGAAGTCTCCACCATCCTTCCATTCTTTCCCCTCTCATAAATGATTTCTCACCCTCTTTCCTCTTTTAAATTATTCTATGATCCTTCATTTCATATATTGTTTCTTTCAATTTTTTATTTTATTTTTGCAAACAAGCGTCATCACAACTCAATTTCACCTGAAATTCATTGCAAATCAGAATCACCCAACCGAATCATAAAACTCTTGATGGTCAACACATACATATGTCAGCTCTTTGACAACAATAAGAATCATTATTATTATTATTTAAAATCATTTAATAGAAACTTAATGTAATATGCTTCTTGTTACACATGTTTACTTGGATTTATAGATTGATTCAAATTTCTATTAAATTATTATTAAAAAATCAACCATATGACTATAATAGTTTTCCATGTTAAAGTAATTGGGAGTCAAAACACTCTTAGGAGGCATAATTTTGGATTTCAAACCTAAAATCATGTTTGTGCAAGAGGTTGGATACCTAAATTTAGGAAGCCAAACTCATGAATTACTCCGTGTGGAGACTCCCTCCATAGTTTCTCTTAAATTTATAAGATGAGTTTATCATTCTCTTTTCACTTTTCTCATAAGTATTGTGGTCACGTCATTTCTCTTCCCATTTTTTTTTATAATTATAGTAGGTCTAATAATTCTCTTCCATTTTTTTTTTCATAATTATGGTGAGTTACACAATTTATGTTCCAATTTTTCTTATAATTACGATGGGTTTAAGGTTTAGGGTTTAATTATAATTAAAAAACTATATAATTATAATTATAATTATATTTATTTAAATAAAACTATTGTTTTGATTCATCTATATTTAATCTAATTAACAATAGCAAAATATATATAATTTTCTAAGGGTAAGATAAGACAAATATATTTTAGGCGACTTGCTCATATTAATATTTTAAAAAATAACATTTAATTTTTAAGTTAACAAGTAAAATTAAAAAATAATAATGATCAACAATATTCAATCACAATGTTATTTTCACGATAACTTTTGTTTATCCAAAAAAGTTATTTAAAAATATAACGTGGCTTTTCTCGAATTACAAAATTATAATTTTGTTTCATTTCTAATTTTCTAAATTCGTTTTTACAAACAGTTTTTTCATTCTTCATTTATAATTCATGAGAAGCTCTAACTTTATGAAATGTTTGAAATTATAAACTTTGTATTTAGGGAATACATACTTGAGAATTTTTTATCCAAATACAATAATAGGTTGTTATTTCATTCTTGTTTTCAGGGTTCCCATTGAGTTTATTGAGTTTTGTTTTAATTCCTTATCCAAATATATATATTTAAAAAAAAAACTCAAACCGATTGACTTGTTATGTTTTTGTGTTTGTTAATGGTAAACAAGGTTTTGATCGTTGGAAACAATTTTCTTATTGGTAGACTAATAACATAAACTAAATGATTCATTCAAAAGTCTCTAATTTTTTTTCTCATGTTACATAAAAAGTTCTACAATTCACAAAACATCCACTACAAAATAAGGAGAAAAAAAATAAAGTTGCAAAAGGAAAAAAAAAATTGTTCAAACTCGAGTTTCAAAACACGGCACCCAAAACACAGATCTGATTTCCAAGCTTCCCAACACTGCACCCCACACACTGTTGTCTGATTCACGGGATTTATAACCTCAGACAAACCTCTAAACCAAAACCGTCAAACGTCCCCTTAGGGATATAAAAATAAAGTAGACCTATATCAAAGTTTTGAAACCGATCTAAGGGCATGTTACGTTTGTGAGTGATTTTGAAATCATTAAAATTACTTTTGTCATATTCTATTAGAGGCGCCGTATATTTCGACGTCTACCTTGGTCAACTCCAAAAATCTCGACTTATATACATTGTATATATTTTTGAGTCAAAGTTTTACTTTCTATTATTAGCTTATTTTGTTTCCTTGATCTTATTAGCTTTTTTGTTTTCTTGATTAGTTCATTAGTGTTCTATAAATATGTGTGACTTTGTTCATTATCAATAACAAAAAATCGTTTCGCAAAACTCTATACAAAATTACTCTGAAACATACGTTTAATAATTCAAAATCAATTTTGATGGTATGAAAATCGCGTTTAAAAATGTAAAATCAAACATCAAATTGATTTTGAATGATTAAAAACACAGGTTTCGAGGTGATTTGAACATGACAAAAGTGATTTTAGTAATTTTAAAATTACTCTTAAACATGTCTATAAATATGCTTTTAAATATATGTGGCATAATTTTCTTAAAATTAATATACAAGTCATTCTCACTCTTTTTCATTGATTTATCAGTATTGTAATATTGATACAATAATCTATAAATTAATATTTAATAAAACAAATTATCTTTTCTCCGTTTTGAAACAATTAGGTTAAAATCTCAATCAATCATTGAATTTTTAAGTTTATTTTATTGCAGAGGTTTTTTTTTTTAAAAGTCTACTTCATTTTGATTTCAAAACTTTTTATATATCTATTTTGATCCACCTTTAGAGAAACCTATCAATTTTAGTCATTTTATTTACTTTTAACAAATGGATAATTTAGCCTTCTCAAAATCGAGCATAGCTCAATTAGCATAAATATGTGTTATGGACCATGAAGTCTAAGATTCGAATCCTTAAAAAAAAAGAAAAAATTGTCATTGAATATGTCTAACGTGCTAATGTTCAATCATACCGAAGTTCATTATTCCAGTAAATAAGTTTTTCACTAGCAATTACGCTATACAAATCATATTAAATGGTACGATGAACAATAAAGTGGCTGTAGTTTAGTGGTAAGAATTCCACGTTGTGGCCGTGGAGACCTGGGCTCGAATCCCAGCAGCCACATTTTATTTTAGTCATTTTGTATTGATTTTATAATTTTATATTACCAAGATAATTTTTGGAGGACAAAACTAAAATTTTAAAATAAAATGTGGCTGCTGGGATTCGAGCCCAGGTCTCCATGGCCACAACGTGGAATTCTTACCACTAAACTACAGCCACTTTGTTGTTAAATGTAACATTTAATTTGATTGGTATAGTGTCATTGCTAGTGAAAAACTTATTTGTGAAAAACTTTGGGACAAAATCAAGGAAATAAAATGTCTAAACCTAACACTAAGAAGTGCTTAAACCCAACTAAAAAACAATCAACAAAATAAGAAGAATTAAATAGTACTTATAAAAACATTTTGGTCCAAGGTTCGAAACTCCCATCCTCACAAAACATTTGTAGAGATAACCACGAATCTTAAGAAAAGAAAAAAAAATTAGTCGGTTAAAAGATATTAATTTCACCCGTTATTTAATTTATTGAAATAAAAAATATCAAATTAACAAAGCGAGCATAGCTCAACTGATATCAAGTGTTGTTAATGATCAAGGGGTCAGTTATTCGAAACCCCTACTCCCATATTGTACTAAAAAAAAATGAAAAATATCA
Organism: Herpetospermum pedunculosum; assembly: GCA_028017165.1. Lineage (NCBI taxonomy): Eukaryota > Viridiplantae > Streptophyta > Magnoliopsida > Cucurbitales > Cucurbitaceae > Herpetospermum > Herpetospermum pedunculosum. Next base: position 50,484,894 of record CM051531.1, on the reverse strand, counting down.
AATCAAAACTAATTCACCAAAGAAGGCTACGAACTTTAAAAAAAATTAGAGATGCAATTTAGATACACGGTGTGCTTATTGGTTAGAAATATATTTCTAAATACATTTTCAACAACATTTTAAGTTGAATAATTAAGATTAGTCTCTAATTTTCCTAACAAATACATGTCGAAAGATACTTAAAGTATAGGGCACAACTAAGATTTAAAATGTTGATGCTAGCGAAAATGTTGAGGTCTCAATTTTATGAAAATGTCGTTTGAAAGATTAATAAAATGTTGATGTTATGGATATATATTTCTGGAAAAATATTTAACAAATAAATTTTAATTTAATAAATAAATATTTTAAATGAGTTAAAAATACTTCTTATTAATATTATAGGGTTGGTTGTGTTGGAGGCAATAACGGAAAAATTGAGACAAAACCAAAATGAAGAGATAATATGAAGAATTTTCTTGTATTGAGTGCTATGACACTTTGCTCAATTGGAGCTTACTATCAAGAGGTGGAGAACACCTCTATTTATAGGTGTTAAAAGGAGACTCTATAGATTCCTAAAATTAACTCTTAGGAAGTTACATGACCCTTCATATTAGGGAGTTACATGACCTTTCATATTGTTAAGAGACTATAGAGATTCCTAGAATTAACTCTCTAGAAAGTTACATGACCTTTCATATTGTTAGACCCCTTACATATTCTAAGGAGTTACAATCAAGAACTCAAAGGACTAATTATTGAGGTTACAAATTATTCATTTAACACCCCCTCTTAATTTGTAATTTTCAAAAACTTCTTGAACTTCTCGAACTTCTCTAACGTAACAGCTTTGGTGAACATATCAGCCGGTTGATCATTGGTGTTGATGAACTCCAAGTAGATTTCTTCTTTGTTTACCAAATCTCTAATGTAATGATGACGTAACTCAATATGCTTTGATCGAGCATGAAAGACAGGATTCTTGGTCATTGCAATTGTTGACATATTATCACAAAATATTTTTGTTGGCATGACTTGCTCTATTTGAAGATCTTTGAGAATTCTCCTTAACCAAACAGCTTCACAAGAGGCTTCAGTTGCAGCGGTAAATTCTGCTTCAGATGAGGATAAAGGCTACAGTTTGTTGCTTTCTCGAACTCTAAGATATTGCATTAGATCCCAAACAAAACACATAACCTGAAGTGCTTTTTCGATCGTCAAGGGAACCAGTCCAATCACTGTCAGTGTAGCCAACCAACTGACAATCCTTCTCATGGACATATTTTAGTCCATGTTTTCTGGTACCCTGCAAATATCTCAAAACTCTTTTAGCAGCAGCATAATGATTTTTGCTTGGTTCATTCATGTACCTGGAAATGACGCTAAGATACATAATATCTGGCCTGGTATTAGTAAGATAGATCAACGAACCCACCAGACTTCGAAAACTTTTTGGATCTGCTTTACCAGCATTATCATCACAACATAACTTCTCATTTGATGCCATAGGAGTTGCAACTGGCTTGCAATTGCTCATGTAAAACTTCTTGAGTAAATCGTCAACATATTTTTCTTGAGAAAGGAAAATTTCACCTTGATGTTGTTGGACTTGAATTCCAAGAAAATATTTCATGAGACCCAAATCAGTCATTTCAAATTTCTTCATCATACTCTGTTTAAATTCCTCCAGCATTTCTGAGTTACTTGCAAAAAAGATCAGATCGTCAACATATAAGCAAACCACAAGGAAATTTACTCCTTCCTTTTTCACATAGAGAGATGGTTCACTGAGACTGTTTTGAAAACCATTAAGACAAAAGTATCCGTCAATTTTGCTATTCCATGCACGAGGCACTTGCTTTAATCCATATAAGGCTTTATGGAGTCGATAAACTTTCTCCTCTTTTTCATGAACAATATATCCTTGAGGTTGTTCTACATATACTTCTTCTTCCAACTCGCCATTCAAGAAAGCGGATTTGACGTCAAGTTGAAATATCTTCAACTGTAACTGAGCTGCTAAAGCTAGAACAATCCTTATTGTCTCCATGCGAGCTACTTGTGCAAAAGTCTTATAAAAGTCAACACCGGGTTGTTGAGAATATCCTTTCGCTACTAGGCGAGCTTTATGCTTCTGAATGGAACCATCTTCGTTGAATTTAGTCTTGAAGACCCATTTTAAGCCAATAGCATCTTTCCCTGGAGGTAAGTCTTGAAGCTCCCACGTCTTATTTCTTTCGATGCTAGCTATTTCTTCATCCATAGCTTTATTCCAAACTTCTTCTTTTGTGGCATCATCAAAACTTTGTGGCTCACAAGCAAACATAGCAAAGTGTTCACTTGAAGCATATATATCTTGCAAAGACCGCATTCTTCTTGGAGGAGATTCTGAGTTACCTTGATTTGAAGTAGCTTCAACTGGAGATCTTGTCGGAGTTGACGGACAACTTCTTGGTGATCCCAAATTCTGAGAGACTGCTTGCCAATCAGGCTCTTGAATAATTTCATCATGTTGAGAAGGTTGAGAATTATTATTCTCGAAATCCCATGTGGCCATTTCATCGAATATTACGTCTCTTGATATCAATAATTTCTCCGTCTTTGGATTTAGAAGTCGGTATCCTTTTGATTCATCACTATATCCGATGAATAAGTATTTAGCTCCCTTTTTATCAAACTTCTCTCTTTCCCGTGAAGGAACAAGAGAATAAGCTGGACAACCAAAAACTTTCAAGTGATCAATAACTGGTTTCTTCTTATTCCATGCTTCGAAGGGAGTTTTGTCTTCGACTGCTTTAGTATGACATCGATTGTGAGGATATAAACAGCTGTATTAACAGCTTCTGCCCACAAATTATTTGGAAGATCTTTGGCCTTCAACATGCTCCTTGCCATTTCCACAATGGTCTGATTCTTTCTTTCAGCAACGCCATTTTGCTGAGGGCTATGTCGAACCGTGAGTTGTCTCATTATGTCATTCTCCTTGCAATAGTCCATGAATGGTTTATAAATGAACTCGCCTCCACGATATGTTCTCAATGTCTTGATCTTTTTGCCACTTTGATTTTCTGCAAGAGCCTTGAACTGAAGAAAACTAGGAAAAACTTCTGATTTATCATTAAGAAAATAAATCCACATCATTCGGGTAAAATCATCAACGAATAATATGTAATATCTCTTGTTAGTGAGTGATGAAGTTCTTGTGGGGCCACATATATTATCTGAATGTACCAACTCTAATGGAGATTTAGCCCTCCATGAAGTTTTAGGGAAACGAAGTCTATGAATTTTCCCATAAATGCAACATTCACATATTTTACCATCATCTTCAATATTTGGAAGTCCAATCACCATATTTTTCTGTTTTAAAGTACGAAGACTTTTGCTGTAAAGATGACCATACCTTAAATGCCACAAGTGAGAAATATCTGGACTTTCGCTTTTGAGAGAAAAATTCTCTTCTAATGGCATAAGGAAAGGGAAGACTTTGATTACTGACATATCAACCTTTCCAACTATCTGGTCATTTTTCTTGTCTAGAATAATGCATCTGCCATCATCAAAGTTAACTCCATATCCATTTTGGAGCAATTGACCTACCCTCAACAAATTTTGAGTTATGCCAGGAACATAAAGAACATCTGAAATATACCTCGTTTCTCCCTTCTTGGTGTGTACAACAATGACACCCTTTCCTTCTGCTTTCTGCATCTTGCCATCGCCAAGCTGCACTTGAGAGCTAAAACTGCGATCAATCTTGACAAAGAAGTCTTTATTTCCTGTCATATGATTACTGCAACCACTATCCAGGTACCATTTACTTTGAGATTGACTTTGGTCAATTGTGCAACAAAATAATTTTTCCCCATCATCTTCTTTTGTAAAATTTGCTTCATCTTTTTCCTTTTTATTTTGAAACCAACAATCTTTTTGGTAATGATTTGGAATCCGACATTTAGTGCATCTAAAGTAACAATCTTTAGACTCATGATTTGACTTTTTGCAAATAATGCAGTGAGAGTCGGAATTACCAGATTTGCTTTGCCATTTTTCCTTGTCTCTTTGACCTTGTTCTTTCTTTTGCGTTGGATTCCATCGTTTTTTGGAGTTGGACTTGTAGGTCTTCTTTTCTGCAAAATCGAGCTTGGTATGAAAAGCTTGCTCCACTGATTGACTTGGAGACTTGTTCAGCCTTTCTTCGTGAGCTTGAAGTGAACCCATTAGTTCAAAGATTGTCAACTTAGACACATCTTTGGATTCTTCTATGGCAGCAACAACATGATTGAATTTTGGAGGAAGACTCCGGAGAACTTTTTCATTGATTCTCTTTTCTGGAATTGTTTCCCCATAACACTTCATCTGGTTGATTGTCTGTGAAACTCGAGAAAAATAATCTCGAACGTTTTCACTTTCCTTCATCGCCAAGTTGTCAAAATCTATCCACAAGGATTGCAACTTGATGGAAATAACTTTTTCAGTTCCTTTAAATTCTTTCTGCAAAATCTCCCAAGCATCTTTAGCTTATTTAATACCAAAAATTCGAGGGAAAATTGACTTACTAACGCCTTGCTGAATGAGACGAAGCGCTAAAGCATTTCGCTTTTTGTTCTTCTTAAACTCCTTCTCTTGATCTGCTGACCGCTCTGAAGTGGCTTCATCTTCTTCTACGGCAGGTACTTCATAATTTTCTTCAATGATTTCCCAAAGATCTTGAGAAATAAAAATGGTCTCCATCTGACTTTGCCAATATTCATAATGCTCTCCATAAAAAACTGGAACTTGGTTTGTTGAGATTGAAAACAAGTTTGGAACACAATTGGTGTTCATTTTAGGATAGCTCTGATACCAAATTTGTTAGAGGCAATAACGGAAAAATTGAGACAAGACAAAATCTTTCTTGTATTGAGTGCTATGGCACTTTGCTCAATTGGAGCTTACTATCAAGGGTGGAGAACACCTCTATTTATAGGTGTTTAAAAGAGACTCTATAGATTCCTAGAATTAACTCCTAGGAAGTTACATGACCCTTCATATTAGAGAGTTACATGACCTTTCATATTGTTAAGAGACTATAGAGATTCCTAGAATTAACTCTCTAGAAAGTTACATGACCTTTCATATTGTTAGACCCCTTACATATTCTAAGGAGTTACAATCAAGAACTCAAAGGACTAATTATTGAGGTTACAAATTATTCATTTAACAGGTTGCACAGCAATCAGACCCAAAATAATTACAAATTTAGCAAAATTTAAAACATTTTGTAAATATGATAAAAAATCAGTGGTTATCACTGATAGACTCTATCGTTGACATATACTTTTATGACTATTATCACTAGCAAAATTCTATAAAAAAGACTACTATCAGCGATAGACTTCTATCAATGATAGACCATACTATTAGTGATAGAAATTGCTATATCCACAATTTTTTTATAAAAAATGCTATATTCTTAATTATTTTACTCTAAATTGACATTTGTTACAATTTTTAAATATTTTATATTCACTTTAGATATATTTTGTTGCTAATTTGTTTATATTTTATCTATTTTTTATGAGGTATATAATAGAAATATACGTGGGTAAATTTAATATTGTGTACAATTATATTATTTTTTTTATTGTTTTTAAATTTTTGGTTTTAAATCAGCCACGAAAACGCACTCAGATAATTTCTGAATTGGATAAATGAAAAGCATCAATAATGAGAAACACAGCATGCGTAGATCGAGTGGGCAGGACAGTGAATTTAGGTTTCTTTGATTCGTTTAATGTTTTGGGACATTGCCAAACTGACAGAGCTGAAACAGACAGAAAGCCGACGAGAGTTCTATATATTTACAGCTTGGGTTCACCAATGAAACGACAATAAAAATGTGGAGTAAAAGGTACTCTTTTTTGTGTTGTTTTGCACCTTCACACAACGTGAATGTCACTACATTTTTATGAATCTAATTGTATTCCCCCAATTGAATGGCCTGAAAACTTGCTTACAAACAAAAGTATTCCACACTTCTCATAGTGTACTTGATTTCCATTGATGTTGGGAATGCTATTGGTTGCCACGGGTTGCTTCGGGAAGAAAGAGTGATTGTCGAGTCGACATAAAGTGGATGACACTTAAAACTTCGGCCAAAATTTTTCGTTATGGGGATAGTGTGATCTACGCCATAAATCATGCTCCCAACTTAATTAATTAGTGTTCGGTTAAGCTACTCTATACGGGAATTATCCTACTAATTATCTGAGAATATTTCGATTTGACACTAATTTAAACATTGAAGCGTGTTTGGCAAGGCGTCACACCAATGCCTGTCTTTTTGTCTAGGTATTATGGTTAGGAGCAAGAGAGTGATGAATCGTGATCATCTCTGGTCAAAACAACTAGTGGTCGTATGTAATTTGTATCCACGCATAAGTTTTGAGAGTTTAAATTTCATTTTGATACTTCAATGAAATTGGTTCGTGAGTTTTCAATCTAGTTTTCATTTGGAGTTAAAAAAAAATGTCACCTTTACCTCTGATTTTTTTTTGTTTAGTTTTCATTTAGTCTCTGAATTTTTAATTGTTATACTCTTTTCCGACCCATTTTGACTTTAGTTTTCATTTGATTTCTTAAGTTCAAAAAATGATACATTTTTTTTCCTTGAATTTTCGCTAATCCCGATCATTTTTGGTTCCTTACATAACCCAACTATTAGTTTGAGGGGCGGATCCAGAAATTTTTGTCAGAGGGCACAATTCCAATAAGGTTAAAATACAAATTTATCCTTGAAATCTTTTATTTATGTCTATATGACCCTGAACTTTAAAATGTGGACAACATACCTTAAACTTTCAATTTTGGATCTAATAGATCCTTAAACTTTCAATTTTGTTTCTAATATGTCTAATAAATCCTTCAAATTTCAATTTTGTGTTTAATAGATACTTAAGCTCTAAATTTTGTATTAAATAGAGAACATTAGAAAATTTTAAAAAATAAATGTTTTGTTAGACATAAAATTAATGGGTCCTCAACTTATTCGACATTTAAAAAAAAAACGTGTATCCATTAAATACAAAATTAAAATTTTCAAGTGAAATTAGAGAATTAAATTTTCTCTAATAAAATAGTTTATTTTTACATAAAAAAAAATTAATATACCTAAGACCTATTTGATACAAAATTTAAAGTTAATGAATCTAGTAAACATTGTTAAAGAGCTATAAAACATTGTTTAAACTTTAGGGAGCTATTCAACAAAAAAAAAAAAAAAAAAAAAAAATTGAAAAATTGAAGGACTAAACTTGTAATTCTACATTCATATAAATATAAACATTTATATATAATATTTATATTAAGTAATACTAATTCAAAAATAATAATAAACCATTTAGGGGTCGTTTGGCCCACGGAGTTGGGGAGTAAGTTTATTCACCGTTTGGCCCATGAAGTTGTTGAATTCGGGTAAAAAATATCAACTCCCTAGACTTCAACAGTAATTATTATTCAACTCCTCATACTAACACTAGTTTCTATTGAAGTCGGTCTCATTTTTCAAGACACATTTCTCTCTCTTCTTCTCTCTCCCCTTCCCACAATATTTTTAATTATTTAAAAAAGAACGTAATTTAAACAAAAGGTGTAAAATGACTAAAAAGCAATTCAACCCATTTTATTATTTTAAATATAAATTAGGTTGTTCAATCAAAATTGGTACTTAAACAAAATTCAAAATGTAGTATTCCTACCTGAAATAAAAACATCAGCTTATTTGGATCCATTTAAATTAATGGATTGCAATCTTTCAAATTCACATGTAATATTTAACACATTATTGTACGACTCTCTTTTATTTCAAAACTATCCAAAAATAAAATGAATAATTAATGTGAGTGATATTGAAAAAAAAAATGTGAAATATTGTGGTCAAAATTATTTTTGTTATCTTCAAAGAATTTGTGAATAATATATAAAATAAAAAATAAAAATCGTATTCATAAAGTTTATTAGAATAAAACCTTAATAATGAAAATATGGAAAAGTATAGAAAAAAAAATTGTACAAAAAAACAATTAAAATAAACCGCCATTGCTAAGATGGTTGGGTTCCGAGTGCAATGGATTTAGATGAAATGGTGAATTTAAATGGGTGGAGGCGGAGAATGATGACATGAGTTAGGGTAAGACTATGTTCTTTTATTTCTTTAAAGAAGTTTGTAAAATATACATACATTAATAAAAGTAAAAAAAAAAATTTCATTCTTAGAATTCATAAAATTAAAGATAGCCATAACAAAAAAAAAATAATAAAAAAAAAAATAATATTAATAATGTGAGGCATAAATTGTGCTCAAAATTATTTTTGTTGTTTTATTTTTTTTTTTTTTTTGTAAAAGGTAGATAAAATAAAAATAAATAATTTCATTCTTAAAATTTATAAGAAGATGTCCTTAATAATGAATTTTTGAAAATTTGTAGAAAAAAATTGTGAAGGAAAAAAACAGCCTCCAAATTCTCTACCTCAAAACACACATGACTTCAAAACTGAGACTAAACAACTTCTTACTCCAAACACACAGACTCCAAACTCTCCAGACTAACGAACTCCCCCGACTAAATAACTCCAATTCGAACTCAGGGCATCGAAGGGTAAACCCTAGTTTACCCGACAAAATACTTACTAGAATGCTGGCAAGTTCATTTAATATAAAATTATATCATGACTTTGATCTAGTAAATTTTCAGAAGAAAAATATCATTTTGATTTTTTTTTTTTTTTGCAAAAGTATTTAATTAATACAGGTGATGGATTGAATTCCTGATCTTTCAAGACACAATTTTATGTCAATTGAACAATGACATCGTCATTTTGATTCTTACTATTAAATTTCTACATTCTAATTAATATAAATATTATATGTACCACCTGTTTCCATGTTCGATATCCAAATTCATGTGCACGCATAAGAAAATGTATTATTATTATTATTATTATTATTTATTTTTTTTTATTTTTTTTTTTTGCAATGGCATATAATGTATTATTAGAAGTTTATAAATAGAGATGTATTGGAGATTTTTATGCAAAATTTATGACTCAAAATTGAATATTTAAAAGTATAAAAGCCAAAACCAGATGAACAAAAAGCTTGAAAGACCATATTCAAAACATTTTTCCATAACAAAAACAGTTGTACATATTTCAACCTTTTTGTTTATATATGTGTAAGTGGTTTGAAATGTGTGGTATATATATCTTTAAATTTATACAAGAAAAATATAGGAATAAATTTAAAGATATCTCACCCAACAGCTTTTTATTGAGAATATAATATATTCCATTTTAAAATATTATTCTAAATGAGTAGATTCCATGCAAGAAGAACTTATTCCTTGACCTTGTAATAATATCAATGTTAAATAAAAATGAGTTTTGATTTTCCGTTCAAATATTTAAAGTATAGCGTAGTAGTATAGCAATAAGATTTATGGCTTATGATAAGATGCTTTTTAACTAGCTAAGACAACGCCTCCATTCTTGGCGTGATAGATTATCATTATATCATCTTTAAGCTTGTTCTCTTTTTATTTATTTGCTCAAATGAATGTCGTTGCCTCTTATTTCTTATATAATTTTATGGTATTTTAAATACTACCGATAATAGCGATGTCATAATTTATACAAGATTTTTTTACTACACAAACAAATGGTTGATTGTGAAGCTACACATAATCCTATGACCTTCAAAGATAATCCTACACAATATATAATTTGATCATAATTCATTTGATTCTGCTTCATATATGTGCATCACATCAATAACCATCAACATATGCGAAAAATTTGAAGGTACTTTAACATATTTTACTTAATTTAGCTAGCCATATCCAGATATTGTCCATACAATTAATTTAGTTTTTAAACTTTTCAATAGCTCCAAATTTGGTTCGTTTAAAAGTAGATAAGTATGTATCACACTATATAAAAGAGTGCTTTAGGTTTAGAGCATATGCCTTAGTGTTAAGAGAAGCAAGTTAGTCACATGGCTATGAGAAGAGTAACTCATGTAGATGTATGTGTTATATATTGTGATTGAGATCCCTTTATCTCTTCGATGTTAGATCCTCCCCTCAAGATGGTGCCTCTTTGGAGTCGAGATGGTCGGATCCCATTATATCATGAGGTTCTATCTTAAAACTAATTGACTATGAGAGAAGTAACCCATGTATTGTTATATTGTGAGTGAGGTCCTTCGTCTCTTCAAATGTGGGATCCTCAACATTAATTGTAATACTTAGTCTTCTTTTAATCATTCAAAATCATTTTAATGTTTGATTTACACTTTTAAACACAAATTTACACACCGTCCAAATTTATTTTGAATAATTAAGGGTGTGTTTGGTTTGTGACCTGAAACAAAAAATTGAAAATTAAACAATGGATTCAATGAAAATAGAGTTGTATTTTTGTTTTCAGTGCTTGGTAGCAGATTTAGAAATTGGTTCTCAATTTAACTAATTCTTCAAAATGTGTGTAAATTTCTTTTTAAAATCATAAAACTAGTTGCAGTCACCCACTAAATATTCGGTTGAATATAAACTATATTAATTGATTTATGCACATATATATTTTGTGTTATATATTTTTTATAATTATTATTTCATAATATCATATATTTTATAATATTATATATATATATATATATATATATATTAATTTAACAAAAATAAATTGAGTTTATAATAGGAAAATTGCAATCGGTGTCAATTTAGAGTAAAATAATTAAAATATAGCATTTTTTTACAAGATTTGCAAATATGTCAATTTTTATCATTGATAGTCTTCTACCGGTGATAAATCTTTTATGTTTTTAATAGAATTTTGTCAATGACTATCAATGATGGTAGTGTGATAGCTATTTTATCAATTGTTATCAGTGATAGCAATTTATCAATGCCTACTACTATTTTTTTGTCATATTTGTAAAATATTTTATATTTTACTATATTTGTCATTATTTTGGACCTCATTGTTATTTATGCAATCATCTCTTTATAATATGAAATACTATATTTATTAAAACTTTTATCCTTTTAAATATAATTCTACATTTTAAAATTTTAGATTCAAAATCTAAATACATTGAAAACAAAACAAAGTCGTTTTCAAAATTTCCATTGTTTGGATCAAGAATCTAGAAACAATTTTAAAAAAAAAAAAAAAATTTGATTGCATACTAAACGTACATAGACTCATTTATACGATTTGGATCACAAAATCTCGAAACAGTTTTCAAAAACAAAATTTTGAATGCATACTAAACCTATATAGATTCATTTACACGGTTTGGATCACAAAATTTGGAAACAATTTTCAAAAATAAAATTTATATTGCATACTAAACTTTTATCGTTGGACTGAATCTGAAAATATAAAACAGAATCTGGATGATGAGCCAAACAGACCCTAAATATTTTAGAGTGATTTTAAAGTTAAAAAAATAATTTTATTATTTCAAAATCAGTTTTAGACATGAGCAAATGAATTTGTAATCGCAGTAGATAATAATTTCACATGGATATCAGAAGATATCTTGATGATGCATGTGGGAAAACAAGACCCGTCCCGCATTCGATTGTGGACTGATGGAGTCTGGATTATAAGGAGCTCACACAACCCCTTCATACTTAAGAGTTGTTTGGTTAGATGTCTTTGAGGGTGAGACTGATTTTCTGGATGGTCACTCATATTTATTACATGAGCTTTAACCTTTGTCCGAGAATAATTTATTCTCATGCATCCGTTTGAGTAATTAATATTAGATTGTAGCTAAATAACACTTGTTATTAAGAGTTGGTTGCACAAACAGCAATCATACCAAATATAATTGCAAATTTAGCAAGGTTTAAAACCTTTTGTAAATATGGCAAAAAATCAGTGGCTATCACCGATAGACTTTATAACTATTACTGATAGACTTCTATACTTATATCACTGATAGACTATTATCACTGACAAAATTCTATAAAAAAATACTACTATCAGCGATAAACTTCTATCAGCGATAGACCATCCTATAGTGATAGAAATTGTTATATCCGCAAAAATTTTAAAAAAGTGCTATATTTTTAATTATTTTACTCTAAATTGACATATGTTACAATTTCCGTTTGTTTATGCTATTGTGCTAAAATGCTAAAATATAATTATAATTTAAAATTTTATGTGATTTATAGTTAATTAATTACCTATATTTTATTTTGATATAAATTAATCAATTAAAATCGACTACTAACTAAAATCAATTGAATGTATTAAATAAATAAATAAAAAAAAAAAAAAAAAAAAAAAAAAAAATCACCTAATTTAAATTTGTTATTATTTTTTAGGAAGGATTAAAATCAATTTACCTAATTAAACTTAATTGATGTGAATTAATTTTCATTGATTAATGAAAACTAAATAAAAATAAAAGCTAACAAAATTGAATTGAATGTTATAAAATTTAATTATATAGAAATAATTTAATAATGAGACATAGCTAATATAAAATGTATTTTTAGAATATTAATATAAAATAAATAATACCTTAAATTAATTTATATTATTTATTTGAATTAATTTTATTTAATTATTAATTCATATTTATAATGCAATAAAATTTATATTTCTATGGGTAATCAGACAAAATACTGATTTAACCTCTATTTCCATAAATATCTGAGGTGTCATGCACAACTAAATATACATATTTTATTTCCAGACATATCCTACCAAAGCGAGCATGGCTCAGCCGGCATATTGACAACTAACAAGTCTGTTGTTCGAATCTCCCACCCCCAATATACTCAAAAAAAAAAAAAAAAAAATCCAGACATATCCTTCTCTCCGGCATCAAGCATGCAACACGTACTATTTATCTTAAAGATCCAACAACATATTTGGTAAATTAAGAGGAATGTCTAGTTTCCAAAAAAAAGAATAATAATAAAATATTGATATGGTATCTACCATGATGACTTCGATGTTTAAGTCAATATTAGACTAGTAACAAACTTTTAGAAGCTTAGGATCAGAATGAACTAACTTTTCCATTGGTGTGAGGTTATATTTATAATGATTCAGGACTATTTTTACTTTTTCTCTTAGGTTTTACTTAAGAGAAATGATTTTGGCTTGTTGGAGATGGGTCGATCTTGGTTGGTCCACTCTCCGCTTGTGGGCTTTTGGCACATGGTTCCTTTGCTTCGATGGAGTCGGCCTCGGTATGGCCGACCTTAGATTCGTGGGCTTTCGGCCTACGGGTGTTCCTTCCAGGACCTCTAATTGAGGCCCTGGACTTGGACATGTCTTTCTAGGGGACGGACCTTGGCTTTTTGGGAGTTTATTCGGTGGCCATGAATGAAGAAAGGAATAGATTATTGTAGGGAGTATTGTACAAAAGAAGAAAGATGCAGGTTCAATCCCAGCTATTCAAACGTAGGAAAAAAAATCCAACTATTGATATTTTCCATAAGTTGTTATTTTTAGTTAGATGAATACTAATATGATATGATGGGTTCCATCTCAAAATGAGGATGGCTTCCTCTTTCTAAAGTTGGGATTCTTATCATCCTTGGGTCGAATCTTAATTTTAGGCCGAATACTCATTTAGACTTTATAGACTCTATACCCTAATATGATATTATGGGATTCCATCCCAAAATCAATTGGTCATGAGATGTATTAAGGACAACGGAACTCAGACATCTCCACAACTATAACTCAAATTATCACAATGTCATTTGGGGAGACTCATCAATATCTTTATTCGACACTCGAGAATTTTACAAACATGGTTAAGTTAGGGACAAAACACCACTCATTAATATCTTTATTCGACACTCGAGAACTTTACAAACATGGTTAAGTTAGGTACAAACTTGAACCCAGACATCTCCACAATGATATGATATTGTCCATTTTAGGCCTAAACTCTCATAGCTTTGCTTTTGAGATTCAAAATGAATCATTGTCCCCTTATATACCCATGATCTTTCCTTTTTTCTAGCCAATGTGAGATATTGTTTGTATCCTAATCAGATGTGTATTGTGAATGAGTGGATTCATCATATTTTCAATGTCAGATCTTCAACAAATACGAAATATTTTAATTTTTATGATAATATCTTATTAGGTGCTTTTTTTTCTATAAAATATATTTATTAAAGTAGGATTGGGTAGGTATTAAAATTGGGTAAGATCTTATGATATTTATTATTGTTAAAAGAAGTTTCACACAAGACCTTTCATCTTTTATACCATTTAGAATTGTGTCCTTTGATTTAAAAAAAAATGTTATTAAATAAGGCTTGATCGATGCTTTTTTTTTATAATCTAAGAATATGGTTAAAAGTTTTATAATATGAAGAATAAAAATTAATAATTGACTGCAAATTTTCAAGAGAAATTGTACCAATATCAATGTAGAGTAAAAAGATTAAAAATATAGTATTTTTTTAAAAGATTTGTAAATATGACAATTTTTATCAGTGACTATTGATATACCTCTATTTTTTATAGAATTTTGTCAACGGATAGTAGTCTATTAGTGATAGCCATTTTATTAATGAATAGCAGTCTATCAGTGACTATCATTGATTTTTTTGATCATATTTGTAAAATGTTTTATATTTTGTTATATTTGTCATTATTTTGAGTCTGATTGCTATTTATACAACTAATCTAATTTTCAATAGCATACTCAGCTCGTTAGAGAGTTTTAATAAACAAAGATACGAAAATCGAAAGAGATCTACTCCCATTACAATAATAGAAAGTAAGAAGGAATATATTTTGTTGATACCAATTCACTACCTCATAGAAAAAGAAAAAAAAAAAAAGTCGAGCTTGTCGAGCCCTATAAAAAAAGATGGAGTTGGTGCCATCCTCCCTTTATTCTTAGAAGTGGAAATGATTTGGAAGATCTAAAACAAAACAAATAGTGGTACCATATAAAAATAAATTAAAATGATATACGTGACATTTTACATAATATAATATGAACAAACGAATCAACATTGGCAACATAGAATATGATCTGAGCTCATGGTCATAATTAACACTGAATCTTATGACTTATCTATACTATATTGTTTAGGTACCATAATTTAATAAAAAAAACGACATCAAAGATCTAAAAAGTAATGTGAAATTGGCCGCAGCCACCACCATAATATAATAGAGAGTCCAACCCACTTTCTTTTGTCTAAGTATTCTTTTTTAAAACTGCTTTGAAGTTTGAACAGACAAGTACTTCAAGTAGAATCAGTTGTGTCATTCCTCAAAACTTCTCCAAAAGACTATGTACTAATCTTGGCCTCCTCGAGTTGGGGAAGATCAATTAATATAAAATAATACAAAAAGAAAATAGTAATAATAACAATATCACAACTATTAAAGTTCATTTGATTCCTTTTACAAGTGTGTTATATGGACTGTACACCACTGACCTTATTTTAATTTTAGGTTACATTTTAATTTTTGTCCCTATATTTTCTGAAAAGATAATAAAAAAGACCTCAAACATTTTTCTTATTTTTGGAAGTCTACATTCTTAGTTGAAAAGATCACACTTGGAAAATATGATACTAAAAGTGATGTCGATATATTATTATTATTATTATTATAGTTATGGGTAATTTTAGATGTAACCAAATACCTGGAGTGTAAATAAGAGGTAAGAACGAAAAAGTCGGAGATAAAAACCGATATACTCGAACTCAAACAGGTCGAGGTCGACCTGGCCTTGGATCGGCCAATTGAGACCATGCTCAGGGACTCATAGGCCCTGAGCAAGTTGAGCCTCGAGCCAAAACCTTGAACGGTCGTTCAAATCCGGTTCAACCTCTTTTAGTCCAATCGAAAGGAAAAATCAGAAATAATCCTAGGTCAACCCTCCTATAAATATATATACTATTATATGACTCTAATGTAGGTAAAATCCAACTGAGTCCTCCTACCCTAAAAGCTTGCTACATCCTTATTATTCGTTCTCTGACTTAAGCATTTGAGTGTGTGTATGACAAAACATCACACTGGTGTGGAGTTTACTATGTTTTACAGGTCACATCTTTTTCCGAAACAACAAAGTTACCGTTGAAGCAAGTGAAGGTCAGGTGAGATTTCCCTTTACCAAATTTTGACATCAACAATTATTAATATTTTTTTTCTAATTTATGTATATAGTAGAGCATAAAAAGTTTACAAAAAAAATAGGTGAAGACGAACCTAACTCAACAATTAAGGCATCTCTATTTCTTGTTACGAGATCACAAACTCGAATCATCACTCCATATTTATGATGCGGTAATTCACAAAAAAAAAAAAAAAAAAAAAAAAAACTAATATATTGCAATCCTAACTCAAAATTATAGCAAATCTTACCCTAACTAAAAGTATTTGAAATGTTGTACTTCTGCAGCAATTTAAAATGCTTCATTACTGTCCAAATTTTTCCATAGTGAAGATTTAATCATGTATTTATGCAGCTATTTAAAATGTTTTATTAGCGCTAAAATTTTAAAGTCAAGATGAGCATAGCTTAATTGACATAAAGTATGAATTAGTGATTTTTTTTTAAAGGTAATGACCAAGATATCAAAGGTTCAATTCTCCCCTACATTAATTAAATATATAAAAAAAAAACTAAAAATATTTAAAAATACGACACAAGTTTAAGCCATATATCATTAAAAAAAAAAAAAAAAAAAAAAAAAACCTATCAGTAACATACCATATCAATGGAATTAAAAATGGTACATCAGTGATATCTGAAAGTATAATTGTTTGCATGTTGATTTGTTAAACGGTATCATATCAATAAATAAAAAAAAAAAAAAAAATTGTGGAATTTAACTTTTGTTTTCTAGTACTTATTGTTTGCCCATTCTAATTTTTTATTAGGAAAATTGGAATCTCAATTTAGAGTAAAATAATTAAAAATATAACATTTTTTAAAATAATTAAAAATCAAACATGACAACTTTTATCATTGATGGTCTTCTATAGTGATGACTATCACTGATAGCTACTCATATACCTCTATTTTTTAATAGAATTTTGTCAGTGGTTATCACTATCAGCGATAGTCATTTTATCAACGAATATCAGTGATAGTAGTCTATGAGTGATAGTCACTGAATTTTTTGCTATATTTGCAAACTATTTTATACTTGGCTATATTTGCCATTATTTTAGGCCTCATTGATATTTATGCAACCAACTCATAAATCATTGATATGTCCATTAGTGATGGTTTTAAATTTTTATTTATTTATTTATTATCGAGAGACTATTTTTATGTCTATTAACAATCATTTCTACGTTTTTATATACTATTTTTATGTCTATCAATGATAGAATATTTCCATGCTAATGATTATTTTTACCATTTATATGTCTATCTATTTTGTTTATTACACCTATAGAACATTTTCATGTTTATCGTTGATAGACCATTTCTATGTTGATAGACATAAAAAAAAATGGTATATAAGTGGTAGATTATTGTTATTATTGAATAATTTACTATATATATATATATATATATATATATATATTACAACATGGGTTAGGGGATTCGAACTTGAGATCTTTTGCTCATAATTCATACATTACGTCAGTTGAGTTATGCTCTTGTTGGCAATATTTTTTTTTATTGATATTAGGTTATTACTGATTTACTATTTCTAACACATTGATATGGTATAGGTTGATCATAGGACAAATTAGCAGGCAAACAATCACTAAAAGTAAGAAAGAAAAAAATGGATCAAATATCATTGATATAATCTTTTTAACCCTATTGATATGGTATTTTATTGATAAAATTAATAGCAAATAAGCATGTTAACTATCACATAGTTAAATATATACCATTTTTTTTTCTTCTTATTGATAAGGTATATCGATAATAGACCTAATAGAAAATAGAAAATAAGCCATGCAAATAACAATTGGTAGAAAACTAAGTGAAATATTACTTATATGCATTTTTTATTCCATTAACACGATAAACCTAATAGTAAAGGAAGCATGCAAATAATTATTTTATAGATGACAAATGTAAATATTATTATTATACATTTTTTTTTTTTTTTTTTGTATTTATTGATATGATATATAATGATAGACCTAATAAAAAGGAATGGTTGCATAAATATAGCAATCATGTCCAAAATAATGACAAATATAGCAAAATATAAAACATTTTGCAAATATGTTAAAAAATCAGTGATGGTTGATAACTCTCCAAATAAGAGTTATGTAGGTACTTTTAGAGATTAAAATAAGTTCGTAAGTGAGTAGTTGATTGTGAAAATGCATGATTAAGTTTTTAATTGTTGTAATTTTCCATGAGAGTCATCTTTGAAGTCTTTGTATGACTTGTTGTAATGCGTGAATTATGTTGAATTGACACACTTTGTGGAGATTCATGAGTATTGCGAATAGAAGGTTTCAGCAAAGTGTCAACAAAGTTGAGATTTTTGGAATTGCGGAGCAAAATTTGGATAAGCAAAACATTCGCAGAAGTTGTACTTTATCACGTGATATGACCGTTTTTATCTCCCTCCGTGCACACAGAAAAACATAATTGTTTTCTTTCATCTAATAAAAAAAGTTGTCCATTTTAGGGCAATTTTTGGAGAAATCCTAGAAGTATATAAGGAAAATGATGAAAGGAACAAAGGGTCGGGGACGTTGGAGTGAGAGAGAGAAATAATTGGGGAAGAAGAGAATTTTGAGAAGAGAGAAGAGAGAAAGCTTGACAAGACTTGGAGGATCATTTTGGAAGTCTTGGTTTCCAGAACTACGAAGAGCTACCTTATCATTTTGGAACCCTAAATCCTAAACCCAGAGATACGAAGAGTGTCATGAAGAAGGAAGACTCGTCGGAAGGAAGCCAAAGGAGCACCCTTACTTGAAGACCATCTTCCGACGGTTTGACTCCGTTTACATTTCTTTTCACTACGAGAATTAGGTTATGTCGACGAAATTTCTCTCGACGGTTTAAATTTCTGTCGAAATAACCTGTTTCGACAGTTTATTGTGGCGTTGAGAAACATTGAAGTTTCTCTAACATATCTCTCTCAAATTTATTTCTCAATCTAGTTGATATTTCTTTGTCTAACGTGTATTTTACTATCCAACTTTACTCTCAATTTTCTATCTCTCAATTTTCTATCTGAATTTATCGTTTGCTCTCTAATATTTCTCTCTCTAAAATTTATTTCTCCATAAAGTTTTTCTCTATTTTTGCTTTAACTAATATTCTCTATCTAATATATATCTAATTTTGTAAAGGGTGTTTGGGTACCAACTTGAAGTTGTGTGGACTGAATTTATATTATAATTCAGTCTACGTTCGGCCCAACGACTATTATAACCCACCGTTAATAAAATAACTATAATGACTTGAATAGTATTTACTATTCACAAGTATACCGTCAATAAAATAACTATAATGACTTTAATAGTATTTATTATTCACAACTATTATAACTCACAGACTATTATAACTCTCAACTATAATAGTTCATTCAACGCCTCAAACAACCCCTTAACTTTTATGATATTTCTAAGATTTTTTTTTTTTAATATAATAATATTGTTTTTCCCTCCCTCTAACTAATATTCTTTATCTAATATATCAATTGTTTCATAATTTTTCTCTCACACTAATATTTCTTTATTTTTCTCTAACTAATATTTTATTTTAACACATCTCTCCAACTTTAACTTTTTCCTCTCATAAGCATTTCCTTCTCTTTCTCTAAGTAACATTTTCTCTCCAACATATATGATAGTTTCTCTAGTTTTCTCTCTCTAACTTTTCTCTTTAAATAATTTTTCTAACTTTCAAAAACTATTCAGAGAGTATAGTTCAGCCAGCTGACATAGGTAAGTGTTGACCACCAAAAAGTTTATGGTTTGAATCTTACACCCAATATACTAAAAAACAAACTTCCAAAAAATAAAATAATAAAAATTACTTATCAAATATGTTTGATTTTCTGTTTTTCTAAAACAAAAAATACAAACCGTTTCCATGTGTGGTTTTTGAAAATAAAAAACCAAATATCAAATATCAAAAATAAAAATTGAAATGATATCAAACGAAACCTAAATAGTATTTTTTTCTTGAACTTTTAAGAGCTCTCCATCACATGGTATGGTAGTGGCAAGGACATGGTTGCTCCAATAACATCCCCACCACACGTACCGAGTTTCATATATATATATGGAATGTGAAATTCGAATCTTTGACCTTTTGTCGAAGTACATACGTTTTGTTGGTTGAGACTATATACTAATTAATATATATATATATATATATATATATATATATTCAAGATTTTTCATAATTTCGCTGATTATTATACAACTATGTGCACGGACCTAACATTCAAAGTTGCTTAGAAAGCTGATATATATTTAGAATTCTATCTTCTTTTTTTTTTTAGTTCAACACAATAAGTGGGGAGAACTAGACACCTATTACCTCTGGTTAAGGCCTGACACATGTTTTATATCATTTGAACTATGGTTTTTTTAGTACAACAAAGAAGAGTATGGCCGGTTGAACCTCCGAACTCGAGGGAAATAATACATGGCAATTCCCACCGAATGTATGCTGAGTTTTGCATATAAAGATTCTATATAGACTACAGCCACAGGTCATGTCTCTTCATCTTAAAGTAACAGTCAAATATTTAGATTCGATATAAAGTTATATGGATCTAGGTAGGAAAGTTATGTAGCACATGCTGATTTTATTCATTTTTTTCTTTTCTAGGTTCTATCAATACAAAGGAATATCTATAGTTTATAATGGAATCATTTAGCCAACAAGACAACAAATTAAAAATTGAAATTGCAAAGTGAAGGACAAAAGAAATGCGTCTCACTTTATTTTGTCGAGAAAGTCAGTGTACTAAAAATTTCTGGTCAACCGCCCACTTTCTTCGGAGAATCAATGTCCCAAACACAATTTTCGAACCCTAAAACATGCGGTTTCTTTTTTATTTATATTTATTTTCTAAACTAAATATATAAATTAGTTCTTAATATTTACGTCATTCTTCAATTTTATTCCTAATCTTTTGAAATTTTTAATTTGGTATTATCATAATTCAATTTTAAAAGAAGAATGGTGATCGGTGAATTTTAAAGAGTTTTTTTTTTCAGCAGGGATGATAGTTGCAAGTATAATAATATTTCTAAATTTCTAATGGAACAATTTTTTTTAGTAGCTAACAATATTTGAGGTGATTTTAATTTAGGTAAATTAATTCGGGTTAGGTCATGGTACGAAATGGGTAGATTTTCATACTCATTAACTTAGATAAATTAATCTAGATTTTCATACTCATTAACTTAGATAAATTAATCTGGGTTAGGTCATGATACAAAATGACTATGAGTGATAAATATTGGTATACTTCTATTTTTTATAAAATTTTGTGAATGACTATCACTATCACTGATAGTAGTCTATTCGTTATAGCTATTTTATGACTATTAGTGATATCAGTCTATTAGTGGCTATCGCTGATATTTTGTCATATTTAAAAAATATTTTAGATTTTGTCTTATTTGACATTATTTTGAACATTATTTCTATTTATGCAACCAGGTTTAAATATTAGGTCTAAATTTTATATTTACTTCTTTTTTTTTCTTTTACTTTTTTAAGTACGACATTTTTTAAAGGGTAAAACTATAAACATTAGAGCACATCCCACATTAAGAATTAAATTATTATATTAAGAATTAAATTATTATTTTTAGAACTCGCAAAAAACATCAACATGAATATAGATTGTACTAAAGAAAATCACAAAAAGTAATTAATATTATGCTGCATTCAAAGTTGAAAAGTCATTACGATAAATCTTGATTAATTTGCAATCAAGAAAAAACAAAAAGTTAGTAATTTGAAAATTTTAGAATATATATATTTATTTATCAAGTGTTTTTGAAATATAGTTAAATATAAGTTTTTTTTTTTTGATAAATAGTTAAATATAAGTTTAAATCATCAAACTTTTAGGTTTGGTTAAATTATAAGCGTTTTTTTTTTAATATTGTAATTTTTTAAACTATTTATAAAAAATATAGTTGTTTTAAGTCAAGATCGTCCTTTGAAAAGACGGTGTGCATTCACACCAACAATATCGTCTTTTCGAAAGACGATGTGCATCCACGAAAAGGACAGCACATCGTCTTTTGAGCAGTGTGCATTCAAAAATTGATAGATTTCTATTCAGATATGCAAAAATTTCAAAAAAAAAAATATGACGGAAAAGCTAACACAGAGAGCTTCAATTTGATACTTGATTTTACTATTTTTGAAGTTGTATATCGAAATATAAAGATCGTCAAAGTTGGACTACAATTCTAAAAAATTTCTGTAATTTGCAGAACCGTAGTATAAATTTGGTTGCCACATCAACATAATTTCAACAATATATGGAGTGGGAAGATTCCAATCTAAAACCGAAAAACATATAAAATGGTTATCAAAAACTAAAAACAAGTAGTGGGCTTAGCTTGAGAGAAAACAAACCTAAATTTTAAAAACTAAAAACAAAATGGTTATTAAACGGATCTTAAGGATTAAAACAAAATATTTAAAATGTGAGAAGCTAAAACGGAATAATATAAAGGTAGGACCTTAAATACACTATAATGAAGTGGCACGAGTGTTGATAGGGAGGTTGTGAATGAGTCCCTTTCTTTTATGCAGAGTTGGCTTATAGGGGTGGAACATGAGTTGTTTTTTTTTTTTTTGGAAACCAGAGGAATAACTTAAATGGAATAGTGCAGGTTGAAAAATTGTTAACCCACTTAAATTTCTATATTTAACATAATTTTTATAATGTATTGGGACGAAATTTTCAGGATGATATTTAAACAAAATCAGAGATAATTATGGGAATACATAATAAAAATTAGTACATCATTATACTAATTTAAATTAGCAAAGCAGTAATGGTGTTAAAGAATGAAATGAAAATTCAAAATCACAATCAGTGTACTGCAGAGTATACACTATCTTTAAGATCTAGAAAATGAAATCCCAGGATTCTGACTGTATAATAATGGTAGAACGTTTGAATTTTTTTTTTAATATAATCTGATTTTGACAGCAAATGAAACAAAGCTATGAACATCAAATGAGTGTAAAACATAGTTTTGACAACCCAAATAAAATAAAATGAGAAAGAAATCAGATGATGGAATTGCACGGTTGACATTTCATACTCAAAATCGTTTACGGAGTATATCTGCATATTTAGAGGTAGATAGAAGGATGTATAAGTACGAACACTTTATATCCAGGAAGATAATAATAAAAATAACTTACATATCGTGATGTGCAGTAGTATATACCCCGGAATCGTTGAATATACTCTTGTGGCGGTCAGACACAATTACTAGATTCTTGGGCTCGCCAAATACTGCTTTCAAGTTCTGGAAAAATCACCCCATGAACCGTCATTCTCAAAGTCCACGATGGAAACTACCAATGGGTATGTCAGTGAGTTAGCGTCGAAGGTGCAGGCAGTGAGCATTGTACCATTGGACTTGTTCTTTAGGGAGGTGTCGTCAATGGGTATCATTGGTAGTCAGTGCTCCCATCCTTTTATCGATGATGTTAAGTTCATGAAGAAAAATTTGAACCTATTATCCTCTCTCATCTCTTGTGTAGTGTAGGTACCTACCAATGAAAGATGTGTGTATATAAGTATATACAACGTGCGTATGATTGTTAAGTGATTGTACGTACAAACAAATACATGAGCTTTGTTCAATCAATCTAGCTGCAAAAACTGGGGATGCGGGCATAAAACTCTTCGTGTGAACCCCTCGTAGAGGTAAATGCCTTCTCTTTTGCCCTTCAAGCCTTCCTTTTTTCCAGTTTAGTTTATTTAAGAAATAAGAAATGTATTCTCAAATCATTCTCTATTTTTCTTACAAATTTGAACCTATTTTTCTTGGAGACTTGATCAATCGGTGAAACTATCCATTCTCGGTTTCATCTTTTCTCTACTCTTCCTAATCAGGTTGTCGGCGTTGTTGTGGGTTGAAGACAACAATGATGGTGGCGTCAAGTCAAAATATAATGACTTTGAGTGGCGGCTGGTTGTTTGCGAAGGGTGAGGAGACGATGGAAGAAGGTGACAATTAGGATGTTGCTAGCGTGAATGAAAGGATGGGTTGTTTTTCGGGATTTTTTAGGAAGGGTTGTTTTTTAAATAAATTAGAAAAATAGGGTGGTGTTTTGAAACAATTTCGAAAAAATGAGTTTGGGGTCAGTCAATAATAGGTAAACTGCAACACGTGGTTCAATCGTATACCTTATGGCGGCTAACATAGAAGAAAGGTAAAAATAATGTCTAAGTCCAAGTTCGAACTGAGAACCTTTAGTGTGTAAGACTAATGTGATAACCAACTACACCACCCAAACATGTTATTATTAGATATTTATTTATTATATGTCTGTTCTTTCGAAATTGATTAAAAATTGTTTCATTTATATATATTTTAGAAAATTTTAGCATTTGGTAACAAAATTCAACCAACAATATGATGATTGATATTTAGAGTATTAATTTGTTTTGTTTAAATTTATTTTAAAATATTTTAAGTGAGATAATTAGATATAAAGTTATAAACATGGTTAGAAGTTTATTTATAATTTAGTTTTGATTTATTTATTTCTATAAAAAAAAAAAAAAATTAAGAATAAAACAAATATAATTATATTGTCTGAGATTTTGTAAAAAAATATGAATTTTTTTTTATGAATAGGTTAAATAATTTTAGAATATAGACAAATATAAAATACATATTTCTTTTAATGTAAAAACGATTTTTTAAAAAAAATATAAAAAAAAAAAAAAAAAAAAAAAATCAAATATTTTATCTAACTAATAATGTGTCATAGTTTAATTAGCATAAAGTTGTATCTAAGGTTAAGAATTTAATCTCTTCCAGCATTAATAAATATTTTTGCAAAAAAAAAAAAAATAATTAAATTATGTTTAATTAGGTTTAAATACGAAAAATATATATCAAACATTTGATAGGGGTCGCTTTCATACATATACCCCCAATCATTATATTGGTTATAGAAAATGCCCCTCTCATCTAACTTTTTCAAAAGCTACCCTATGAACCCAACAAAAATATATAATATATTGAAATTTTACTAATTTACCCTTAAAATTAATCAAACTATACAAAATCAAATCTCAATATGTTTGACATTTAAGATTCTCCAAAGTCAAATATTGTAACCATGCAAAACTTCCAGCAATATTCCATCTTCTCCACAGTAACCAAAAAAATATTTTTATTTTCTTCCTTCAACTTTGATGAAGAAAATCATTTTTGTTATGATAGAATTCGAAAACAACAAAAAATAAAGTAAGAATCGATACAAAATTCACGTGGTTCACTAACGTTGTGTTAACTACGTCTACAAGAAAGAATTTGTGAATTTATATTACGGATAGAAGAGATTACAAAATACAAATTAGGGACTCATTCAAAAAATTTATATATGACACCCGTGGAAGATTTTTTTTTTACAACATCATTTAGGAAGATGGCACCAAATAACTAGCTGGTTTCTTCATGGGTACACATTTGTTATATAATTATTCAACCTTTTTTTTACTATTTTTTTTCCTCCTCTTTCTTAATCTAAAATGAAATCAATTTCACAAACAGTAACAATCTCCCAATAAACACACAACTAAACTCGTGGCAAAATACATTGTTAAATCACCAATCAATCCAAAAGCCCAAAATACATTGTTAAATCACCAATCAACCCACAAGCTTAAGCATATGAATCATATAGTAAATTTATTTATATTAATATTCTAACATTACCTCTCAATTGTAGACACTTGTGAAAATTTGTAGATTGTTCACCAAGTCAAAATCAAATGACATTACAGGGATTCGAACACTAGACCTCATGCTCTGATACTATGTTAAATCATCAATCAACCCAAAAATTAAAATTAATGAGTTATGGTAAATTTAATTATATCACTACTCCAACAACCATATAAGCTAAGAAACCTATTAACCAAAATAACTTCGAACAGAAATAACTTAAACCAAATAACTTAAACCAATATGGGAGATAACTTAAACCAATATGGGAGATAAACAATATATACAAAATGCATGTAAGCAATAAGCATATAAACATCTTGCTTTCATCAATTTCATAAAAGAAAGCAATCTAACACGACACAAACAAATAAGCTTAAACTAATATCAAAATAGATATTAGACATATAAACCAAATCAATACTAGAGATAGACACGAAAACTATCTAAAGATAATTTTATCTCCGTCAAAGTGAGTGTAGCTCGGCCATATGTAACTTATTTTCTTGAAGTCGGAAGTTTCAATCATCCACCCTACTTGTTATTTAACTAAAAAAAATCACTTTCTAAATAAATAATATATCATAATATCAATTGCATGTATATATCATCCATGTACAAACCAGTCAATCTAAGCATATCTTTATGGATAAGGCAATCAATTATCATCTTAAAAATTAATGATTCCGTCTTAAACTCCGCAATCATTGAACTTAAAGAAAATTTTAATAATTCAAAACACATTGAATTAGTAAAAAATCACATCAGTCGAAATCTCATCAATCAAGGGATGGTTGGAGAACATAAAATCAAAATTACAGCATATTTATCCAATCGATTAATCTTCATAAATTTGAAAATGTCAAAATTTTAAAATATATACTTTACCTATAACTATAATATTTTAATGGATTTTAGAAAAACTTGTAATGGAGTGAATGCAAATACTTGTATTGTAACACACTTCAAATCCAATTCAAAACAAAGTGAAAAAAAAATATAGTAGAAAAATGTGTCAACTAAAAGTTTGCGACAATCCAATCAAATTAAAAATCCTACATCTTTTACTGCAATATTATCATTAAACACCCATCATCGGAAAACGCACTATTGAGTATCACTAAAACGCCACCAAACATAAAACGAAGCGATTGCTTCTTGCACATACCTCGATCTTGCAACTTTGTTGCCAACGATCTAGCCCGTCATGTCCGATTCTTTCATCACTCTGAAATATGGATTGAAGACCACCTCACTTAGGTGTCGACAGGTGTCCTTCGAGACTCTTAATTTCTTATTTTAATCTAATTTTTTTGTTTTATTTCTACTAATAAAAATAAAAATAATAAATGCCACCTAAAAAAAAAATTAATGAATATTAGAAAAACTTTTTCAGTGAACGCAAATATGGAGTATTCGCAAGCAATTGATAAGAAGCGGAATTGTCACAAAATTACGATTGTTGTTTCTGCCTTTGATTTCAACTCCAAATAAAGTTAACCAGTTTACCAAGTGCTGGGAAGAGAGTGGCAGATGAAGATCCATTTAGGAAACAATGACATGGTCAGTGTCTGAATTTTTTTTTTTTTTTTACAAAGGTGTTTAATTAATGCAGATTGAACTCATGACCTCTTACTCAAGGACATGTCAATTAAACTATGCTCGGTTTGTCAATCGTATGAATCTTGCATAAACAAAACAAAGGAAGAAAACAAATCATCTCTACCACCGATTGTAATGACACTCAAGAAATATATCATCTATCAAACAAATAGCACCATTCTCGAACAATCTCGGAATAATTCAGCTCCTTCCACATCAATGTGCTATACCGGAGAAACTGACCATTTCAAAAATGGAAAATCGAAAAATATCTTATTGATTAGTACAAAGAAGTGAAAAATCAATAAAATATTTCGATAGTTTAAAATTTTAAAAGATAAAATCTAAAGATGTAAGTAGGTAAATAAAAATGATTAGATAAAAAAACCAGTATCTTAAATTTAAAATGATTTGGTTTTAGATTTGAAATTGAAAAAGATTTAGGGGTAGTTGTTTACATACACGGTCACGGTCACATGTAGCCAGATATCTTTAGAGGTCATTGATCAAGTTAAAAATTTAAGGGTGTGACTATAATAACTCTTAGGAGTTGTTTGGAGCACTAGGTGACTTATAATAGTTGTGAATAGTAAATTCAGTTTAGTTATTTTATTGACTGTGAGTTATAATAGTCGGTGAGTCAAACGTAGACAGAGTTATAATAACTCAGTCCACCCAACTCTAAATTGGTGCTCCAAACTCCCCCTTATAGTTCAGTGGTAGGTTTTGCAATTTTGTTCACAATTAAAGAAATTAAACGCGGGTATATTTAAAAGCACACTTTGTGTCAAAACGAACATAACTCAACTACATAAAGTATGTGTTAACGATCAAGATATCTGTGATTCGAATCTCCCCTCATATTGTACTTAAAAAAAAATAAAAAAATAAAAAAAGCACTTTGCAAGTACAATTATGTAAAATTTTCTAATTTGATAGGGTCCCTCCAAAAGTTAACCTCAAACATTGTAAGCCGTTGAAATCAAAGTATCATTATGTATTCCACAATGTTTAGTTTATTCATTATTCAATAAGGTACCCGCCTCCATTTTATGCATTCTCATTGAGCCTATAAATTCTCCCACCAAATCAACACTTCTCCTCACTCAACTCTCATCCTTCCATTTTAGAAACCCTAGCTAGATTATTTCCTCTTCCAAAACCCTCCCTTTCTCAAATGGCAAACCATTTTCAGGCCATATGCCAATCTCCTATTCTTCTACTTACCATCTTCACTGCCATAGCAACTACTCACCAAATCCAGGGCAGGCCTCTGAATACCAAACAAGACCACCTCAAACAACCTCACACTTCATCTCAAGTACTTCCTCTCCACTCCTCTCTCGGTGTCGGTTTCCGCGAGTCCGACGTCGATAGCAAAGACGATTTCCGCCCGACGACGCCTGGAAACAGCCCTGGAGTCGGCCATCATGCGGTCAAGAGAAGTGGTGCTGCTGCCGTGAACCGGTCGGCGGACTATATGGAAGGGTTGAAGGATGATTTCCGGCCAACGATGCCGGGACATAGCCCCGGCATCGGCCATGCTGTCCACCGCATTGCTTCGAAACCAAATGCTTAGAATAATTAGGGATAAGATCTTATATTGTTTCTGGTTATCTTTCATTTTGTGGTTCTCGTCGTTGAGCTGCTGCTAGCTTCTTGTTCTTTCTCTAAGCTTTTGAATATGGAAGTGAGGGTTTGATGTGTGTGTTAATTTAGTTCCGGTAGAGATTAAATTTATAAATTTGTTTTGGCCATTTATTTGATTCCATAATTTTAATCCTTTAGATTTACTTTTACCTTCTTCTTTTTCACCATTTCACCATTTATATTGTTACTCTTTTTTTTTTCACAATATACGAAATGGAGGATTCGAACCTATGACTTCTAAAAGACTAGTTCATATGTTATACTTGTTGAGCTATGTTCATGTTGTGGAAACACTAAGATTTATTTAGTAAGATAATTTCATGTTGATTATTTACCTTCTTACTGGAAACACTAAGATTTATTGAGTAAAAGATAATATGATGTCAAACCGAGCATAGCTCAATTGGCGTAGGGTTGTGTCAGGGTTCAATCCCCGCAATAATTAAACTACCGTTGCAAAAAAAAAAAAATAAAAAATAATATTAAAATACATTTTTGTCATTCATTAAATAGGCATCTGCCTACTATAAAATTGAAAATTTATTAAAAACCTACTAAGGTACTTAGGTAACTACTCCACCTCATGATATGGTTTGCATAAAAAAAATAAACTCATTAAAAATACTATTATACTATGCGTTCAAAAAAATAGGATAATTTTGAAATCGATAAATGATTTTTTTTTAACATGTATAGTGACAATAAAATTCCACTAAAAAAATCAATTCATGATGAAATGAGATTAAACTACGTAGGAAAGAAAAATTACTTCTTTTTTTTCGTGAATGGCGGGACCAATTTATGCGCACTACGACAAATCTCACAAAACAAATCGCTTGACTGCCAAAAAAAATTCGTAGATAAGAAATATTACTTTGGACTAATGAGTAGAAGCTCTCGTTTATTCTTTGATGTGGTTAAGTTAAATAAAAAGTACTAATAGAATTCAATTATATTAATATATGTGGAGTGGATTCAAAGACGTCGAGGGTGCAGTACCACTTCTTATTTATTAATAAGTAAACAAATTTTTATTGATCTAAACATAGTTCAACCGTATGTTAACGAGATTACTTCATTTAAACATGATAAATTCAATAGTGGAAAAAAAAAAAATATATATATATATATATACCATCACATAAATAAATTGGTTAAAGCAGTATGACACTCATTTAAAGGTAGTAAGTTCTGATGGTCACTCCACCTTTAGAACAAATGTATATTCTTTGAATCCCTTAATTAATTTACCTATATAATAAGGTTAGATAGCTAGCACATTTGAATTACAATGCAAATAAAAGTATTCTTCGTATATTTAGTTTTTCTTGCATTTTTGCATTTTTACCATCATCTTACATCTCCCATACAATTTTTTATCGGTAATCATCTCTAATATTTTTTTCTCTAATTTATTGATGAATGATATATGTCGTAACTAATTTAGTTATGTCTGATACTTAAAATAATGTAAGCTTTTGATGGAAGCCATGGGGCAACAAAGAATTCAATGAAAATGTGTTAAGGTAGAACAAATAAACAATACACAATAAATTATTTGGAGAGACAAAAAGGGTGGTACACAATGTGAAGAAATAGTAATAAATACTGAAAAGGGAATATAAAAAGGTTACCATTTGCGGCAAAGGACAACCATTAAAATATTTATTAATAAATTAAACATCACACCTTTTCATATCTCTTTTTCCGTTCATTTTTTTTATTTTCTTTTAAGGTTAAATTATCACAAATACTCCCAAACTATGGGATTGATTTCAATTTAGTTCAAATTTTGAAAAGTTTTCTTTTAAAATTAACGTAAACCATAAACTCTAAACCTTAGACCCTACAAATAAGGTAAGATTTGATTTTAGTTTGGGTTGATTTTCAAAAGTTTTTTTTTTTTTTTTGTCTTTTTTTTTTTTTCAAAACGGACTCCTCAAACGAACATTTAGAAGGATTTCTCTTCGTGTTAGGGTTTTTCACTTTTATAGACTCTAATTACACAAATGTCAAACTTTTTAATTAAATTTCAGTTTTATCATCAACTTGGTGGTTGATGTAGGCCCAACAAAAATTTGAAATGACGTAAATGTACATGTATTAACTTTAGTTATAATAACAATTAATTAATTATTCAAATCGAGCCCTCAATTGGCATAAGGTTGTGTCATTGACTTATGCATCTTCAAAGATCGATATCTTTTTACTCAGATATGCAAAAATTTCCAAAAAAAAATATGGTTGGAAAGTTAACACCGAGAGCTTCAATTTGATATGTGGTTCCCTATTTTTGAAGTTGTATATCGAAAGATAAAGATCGTCGAAGTTGAGCTACAGTTCCGAAATTTGGAGAGTCATAGTCCAACTTTTCGATGTTCCATAGTTCTTTTAAGTAGTGTGCAATAAAAAATCGAATATTTTTTTACTCGGATAAGCAAAAATTTCGAAAAATATATGGTTGGAAAGCTAACACCGAGAGCTTCAATTTGATACGTGGTTTCACTATTTTTGAAGTTGTATATTGAAAGATAAAGATCGTCGAAGTTGAGCTATAGTTCTGAAATTTGCAGAACCATAGTCCAACTTCGATGTTTCATAGTTCTTTTTAGTAGTGTGCATTCAAAAATCAATATTTTTTTATTCAGATATTCAAAAATTTCGTTAAATGTATGGTTGGAAATCTAACACAGAGAGCTTCAATTTGATATTTGGTTTCACTATTTTTGTAGTTGTATATTAAAAGATAAAGATGTTGGACTATGGTTCTGCAAATTTTAAAATTGTAGCTCAACTTAGACGATCTTTATATTTCGATATCCAACTTAAAAAAAAAAAAAAAATCACGTATCAAATTGAAGCTTGTTAACTTTTCAATCATATATTTTTAGATTTTGTTTTTGCATATCTGAGTAACAAGATATCGATGTTTGAAGATACATTGTTGAAAAGACGATGTGTTGAAAGCCTCGTGGATGGATGTAGATCGTCTTTTGGAAAGACTTGTGTGGGCCCAGGAGAAGATCGTCTTTTGAAAAGACGATATTCCATTAAACAACAATATTTTTAAAAATAGTTTAAAATCTGCAATATTTTTATAAAAAAATTCGAAAATTACCATATGAAAAAAAATAGCCAAAAAAAAAAATATTAATGAACAATATAAAAATAATAAAAATAATTCAAATTTTATTTAATAAAAATAAATATATGACAATATAAACGTCAAATATAAAATATACAAAAATTGGAGGATATTTAAAGCTTTAAAAACAGAAAAATTAGAATATTTCAAGATTTGTTGGATTATAGTATATAAAACGGAGTATATATATTGGATTATAATAAATAAACGAAGTATGTATGTTGAAAAAGTTGAAATATTTCGAGATAGAGAGTTGGGCGGGAAAAAACGTTGACTCACCACAAAATGTAAATAAGGAAAAAAAATTAGTATACATTAAAACATGGAATATAAAATTTGTCATAATATTTTAAATTTTGATTAAAATTTTTGAAAAATTGTGAATAAGATAAATATGAAAAAAGTCAATTAAACCCAAGAAATAAATAAATATATATATATATATAATTTAAATTTTATTTAATAAAAATAAATATACATTAAACTCTAAACATGAAATAGAAAACTTCGAAAATTGAAGGCGTTTTAAGGATTTAAAAAAAACAAAAGTCAAGTCGTGCTAAAGTCGTAATATACAAGCCTAGTGACTTTTATGAAATCTAGGGTGAAAAAATTGTCTTTTACCATAATTTCTCTCCATTTTAACAGTTATGGAGTATTTGAGTCATCAACTTGGAGTTGAGTGAACTGTGTTAATTATTATAATTCAGTCGACATTGAGCCCACCAACTTGGAGTTTGATGGACAGGGTTATTCAGGCTACTCACTCCAATAGTATTTGTTAGTCACAGACTATTTTAAACCACTCAGCGCCTCAAACAACCCGGTAGATTTTTGTCGTAAAATTCATAGACAAAAATTTTCGTGTTTGCCTATGTGAACAAATCTAAACACATATATGGAAAAACATTAAGACACGTGACAACTGTGAATCATACATGTTTTCGTCTTCCTCCTTTCTTATTTCTCCAATTTTCTGTTTTTTCCTTAACCCCAACTCCAAAATTTACTTCACATATGTGTTTAGATTTGTTTACCTAAAGAACACAATAAACTTTTCAAAAACAAAAAAAAAACACAACTTTTTTCGTTAATGAATTTGACGACAAAAAGTCTTCAAGTTATTTTAAAAATAAACTTCAAACTTCAAAGGTTAAATGAAATTTTTCAAACTTCGAGATATAATTGAAGGTCTGTTTTGAAAAAAAGACTAAAAAAAAATAAAACTTTTAGAAGTCGTTTGGTAACGCATTCAATTCTTGTTTTTGGTTTTTGATTTTTGATTTTTAGAAAGCAGGTATGTTTGTTAACCAATTGATTTTTTGGTTTTTAAATTTTTGAAAACGTTTTTACCTTCATTAACAAATTAATTAATTATAAAAAAAAAAAAAAATGATTTCAAAATTTCAGGATTTTTTTTCTCTCTTAACTTTATTTAAATTATCAACAAATTAGATATGATTATTAAAATTATCTTTAAATATTTATTTTTTATCTATTTTTTATTGAAATTAAAATCAAATTGTCATTAATATTTATCAGTATATTCTAAAAAAAAACATAATAATATTTTTATAAATATTAATGACAATTTAATTTTAATTTCAATAAAAAATAGATAAAAAAAAATAAATATTTATAAAATATTATTAATAATATTATAATTTTATTTCAATAAATTTTTTCTATTATATTTTAATATTATCGTGATGTTCCACCAATATAACTATCCATTTTACACAATCAACATATTTTATTTTCTTGGGATGATAAACGTCAACTAAAGATTGTCTAATATATTAAACTATCGACACAATAAATTATTTTTATTTTAGAAAAAAATATTTTTTATCCTAAATTTTCAATTTCATCAAATAATTGAACCTTAATTTTTGATAAATATTGCAATTTTTACATTCTAACAAAGTAACATTATTTTAATTTTATTGTATTAATTTCGTTTTACTTTTTTTCCTAAGACTTCATAGTCACTAGGAGATTCATCAAGTGATTGAACTATGCTCTTGTTGCAGATATATTGTTTGTTTGAAAAGGAGAACAAAAAAAAAATTATTATTAGGGATATTGTAACGCCCTTAAACTCGAAGAAGGTCAATTCCTTCCTTTGGATTTATAAAATAAATAAATAAATAAAACTTATCTGGTTCCTTTCTTTTTTTTTTTTACTTTTCCTTCATTTGTTTCGTACAGCCCCTTCCCCACGTTTTTGTTTTCTCTCTCTCTCACTGATTCTAGCCCTTCCATCACGCTCCCACTCCCTCAACCCGTCTCCTCTCACCCTTTCTTTCCAGCGGCAGCGACGGACGGCGGCGTGAACTGTCTGTTGGGGCGAAAAGTTCAAATTTCAGCAAGATTGCAAGTTGTTTAAGTGGGTTCGGCGGGTGAGTTTCTTTTTAAACTCTTACAGAATCTTGGTTGTGCGCTGGAATTTAGGCGTTAAGCTATGAACTCTTCATCGTGCAGTTTTAGATTGCCCAAACGTGGTTTGAAGTTAGTAGTGGTGAATTAGTCGTTTGAGTGTTTTTTTAAAATGAAGTCAAGAATCGCGATAAGAGTTTTATTAGGAGTTTACACAATCAATGGAAGCGGTTTAACACAATCAATGGAAGCGGTTTTACACAATTGGCCAACACGCCTAAGAACTTTTTTATTTAAAAATTGGCAGAATTTAAATAAATATAACATATGCACTTGATCAACAATATTCTGTTTGCAGGTTATTCAATCAGGCATGTCATGTTAGCTCATTTAAATAAATATAACATATGTTCTTGATAAGCAATATTTTGTATGCATGTTATGCAGGCATGTCATGTTAGCTCAGTTAAATAGATATAACATATGTTCTTGATGAGCAATGTTATGTATGCAGGTTATTCAGTCAGGCATGTCACATTAGTTTAGTTAAATAAATATAAAATAGACTCTTGATCAGCAATGTTCTGTTTGCAGATTATTCAGTCAGGCATGTCACGTTAGTTCAGTTAAATAAATATAACATATGTTATTGATGAGCAATGTTTTGTATGCAAGTTATTCAGTTAGTCATGTCACGTTAGTTCAATTAAATAAATATAACATATGCTCTTGATGAGCAATGTTATGTTTGCAGGTTATTCAGTCAGACATGTCATGTTAGTTCAGTTAAATAAATGTAACATATGCTCTTAGTGGATAGTGTTCTGTTTAGAGAGATCTCAGTTGACAAGTTAATTCAGTTAAAATTGTAGGTTTAGCATATGTTCTTTATGGACAGTGTTCTGTTTAGAGGGGTCTCAGCCAGACATGAACTACGCTAATAGTAATAAGTTATTTAGGGACAATTAACTTTCATCGGTAAGAAGTGTACACCGATAAGCCTCAGGTACGCTCACCATTCAGATATAGTGCAGCTCAGCAGTTACGTTCACCATTCAGATATGGTGCAGGTCAGCAGATACGCTCACCAATCAGATATGGTGCAGTTACACTCACCATTCAGATATGGTGCAGTTCAGGAGATACGCTCACCATTCAGATATGGTGCAGTTACGTTCACCATGCAGATATGGTGCAGCTCAGCAGTTACGTTCACCATTCAGATATGGTGCAGTTCAGCAGGTACCTTCACCATTCAGATATGGTGCAGTTTAACAGTTACGCACACAATTCAGAGATGGAGCAATTCAGTAGATGTTATGTTTTGTTCTACAGTTCAATCTCACATAGACACCACACAGAGCAGGCTCAGCTTGAGATAAGTTAGTTGTACATTCAGTCAGAATATACTTCTATTAGAACAGTTAAAACCCCTCTTATTCTTTTTCAGCTGCATGAACTTTACATGTGAGATTATTCCAGCTAGGCTACTTACTGATTATTTTATATACTCACCCAGTTTTGGTTGTTTCCTTTTCAGGCGTTAACTTACGCAGCTGAGGCGGGGGACAAATGTGTTCTTCTTAGTCAGGCCATGGTGACAACACAGTTCTAAAGTTTCAAGGTTTAGATCTTTGTACTAAGACTGAGTTTTTTTATATTTTATTTTTAGCTGGAAACCTTGTTTTCAGCTTGTAACGTCCCTGAGTGGTCTAAGTCTAATTAAAAAAAACTTGGGGCGTTACAAATATTGTTCAAAATATGCAACAATATTCATTTATTTTTTACACTAACATAAATGGCCTAGAACGTTAGCTCATTTCTTTTCTTTCTTTTTTTTTTTGCTTAGAGTTAAAAACACTTATCAAGCAATAAACTATTTGTAATGAGTAAATTTAGACTTAATGAAATAGGTCAAGTCAGAAGAAGACTAGGGTGATGCGCTCACTCACCCAGCACAACCACTCGGTGCAACGGGTGAGTGAGCGCATTACCTAGATTGCTCAGAGTGGAGGTCCGGTCCTACACTTGTGTAGAGTTTTAAAACAATTTATCAAACAACCACTTGGTGCAATGAGTGAGCGAGCACGTCGTCTAGATAGCCCAGAGTAGGGGTTGATCTTGCACCTGTGCAGAAATTTAAATGCATTTTATTACACCCCAAATTTTAATCAAACAACCATTTGGTGCAACGGGTGAGTGAGCACATCACCTAGATAACCTAGCTGTGCAGAAATTTAAATGCATTATTACCGCCCAAACTTTAATCAAACAATCACTTGGTGCAATGAGTGAGTGCATCGCCTAGATAGCCCAGAGTGTGTTGATCATGCACATGTGTAGAAATTTAAATGCATTATTACCACCCAAATTTTTAATCAAACAACCACTTGGGTGCAGTGGGTGAAGGCTCCGCCTAAGATAGCCCAGAGTGGGGTTCGATCCTAGCAAGAGCTCAAAAATGAGCCTAAAGAGTTAATCGAGACAAGAGCTCTAAATTTAGGGCCCACCATAGAACGAGTATGCACCCTGAAGTTGGTTTGGCCCCAAAACGACTTGGCTAGTTATTCCCGAGGAAGTTAAAATGTCAAGATTGGCCTAACGAGATCGGTTAAGGCATAATTCTTCTTAAATGCGAGCACAGAAGTACGGACACGACATAATTTATGCATAACTTTGCTTGAGTGAGAAGAACATGCACCCCGAAGCTGGTTTGGCCCCAAAACGGCTTGGCTAGTTATTCCCGAGGAAGTTAAAATGTCAAGATTGGCCTAACGGGGTCGGTTAAGGCATAATTCAGCTTAAATGCGAAGAATGCGAGCGCGGAAGCTAGTTGAGCCCCAAAAGAGTTTTGTTAGGCATTCCCGACGAACCAAAAATCTGAGGCAATTCTCGTGATGGGTCTAAATTTGACACGTTAAAATTGGCTTGACAAAGTCGAATAAGGCGTAACCTAATCCCAGATGTTGTTTTAGACCCCAAAAATGTTTGGGTTGTTATTCATGGCGAACTTAGAAGTCCTAGATAATCTCGTGGTGAGCTACAGGTTTGCAAATAAAAACTGGAAAGCCAAAAATCATTCTTAACGGCTTGATGGGTCGTTCCAAGATAAGAATATGAGGCGTGCCTCATAGAATTATTAATTAAAGTTCTGAAAGCCAAAAATCAACCTAAAAGGCTTGATAGGTCATTCCAAGACAAGTATTTAAGGCACGTCTTAGAGAATTATTTGTTCAAGTCCCAAAAAGCGATAAAATCAACCCACAAGACTTGATAGATCATTTCAAGACAAGTATCTAAAGCACACCTCAGATGATTATTTATTTAAAGTTCTCGAAAGCTAGAAAATCAGCTTTAAGGGTTTGATAGGTCATTCCAAAAAGAGTATATGAAGCACATCTCAGAGAATTACTTATTTAATGTCCTGAAAATCCACCGAAAAGGGTTTTATGGGTAATTCCAAGACAAAAATAAAATAAAAGGAAAACATCATGAGGAGATAAGATCCGAATATTCAGAATCACCCTACTAGGGCTGAACACGAACTATGCATAAAAAAACAACTAGGAAATTGTACTCCCAATTTGAACTCCCACTGTCCAATTCATAGAAACTAAAAGTTGAACCACGAATCCCAACTTGGGAGTATGAACTTAATGTTATTAGTAAATTTAGACCTAACAAAATAGGCTAAGGGTCGAAAGAAGACCAAGGAAAGAGATTTAAGATGGAAGTAGACATTGGCTCAAATAAGCCTAAAGCTGACTAACCACTAGGCCAACCAGGCTCTATTGGTTGACATGCTCTTGGGCCCAATAGCTTATGGACTGAGTTGGTCGGGGTTTAAAAGAACTCTAGATCAACTTCTTTCTCTTAAGAGGAAAAGGTGAACCCTAGATCAACTTCATATAAATAGAATAGGAAAACTCCAATGAAAGTAAGTTCAACTAACTTTTTTCTCTCCTAAACTCTAACTTCCTACGTTCTTTATATGATCTTCAACTTAAGCATCAGAGCGTGTGTGGCAAGCACCACATGGTGTGCAATATTATTGTTTTACAGGTCACTTCTTTTTTGAATCTATAAATTTTAGTGTTGAAGCACGTGAAGATGAGGTGAGATTCCATGACGACTCACACCTTACCTCAAACCTACAACTATGTTTTGGAGTTATGTCTTAATCAATATTGTGTAGTCATTAAATTTAAAATATTTTTAGCGTTAGTGGTTATTGGTTTAAAATGTTAGAGAATTTTAAAAAATTGGATTTAATGGTAATAATCTTATAGCTCAAGTGTTTGTGGTCCTTATAATTTAGGGGTGGTTTGTCCAATTTGCACTCTCTCACTAAAAGTTTTATAATGGATGAGTTTAATTGCAACCAAAAAAAAATAGGTTTAAGAGGAGTTAGATTGTATATCAAATTGAAAATTCATCGATGTTATGATAAGTTGTAACGGCTCCTATGGTTCAAGAGTGGTTTATACCATTAAAAAAAAGGTTTATACAAATTTCTCAAAATTTTAGTATCTATTGTCACGTCAAAATAAAAATTAATATACTTTTTGGTCCCTCAGATTTTAACTTAGAATATTTGGTCATTGAGCAAGGGTGTTCAAAAAAAAATCGGACAACCTGAAAATCCTGACTAACCCAACCCGAATCTCAAAGGTTTGGATGAAAATTTCAAGAATCGGTTCGGTTCGCGGTTTAGATTTTAGGGTTTTCTTATTTGCCTCCTTCATTTCAGCCTCATCTTTCTTGTCTCTTGTCGATCTTTTTCGTCAAGCAGCAGGCCTTCGTCGTGTTGTCGTCCATCTTCTGCCACTCTAATGTTCATTCATCGTCGTATCGACGTCCATTCTTCCTCGTGCCACTATCCATCTCGTGAGTCACTTCCCTCCTCACCTTCTTCTATCCTTCTCTCGACAATCGGCCATGCCACGTTCGTAGATCTGAGTCTCTCCAATGTCGACATTATGTCCGTCTAGTCCCTTACTAGTGTCAAATCTCTCTTATGTCGGCCACGCCACACCGTTGATCTCAGCCATTCAAATCGACATACACAACCCAAAAATATAGGGTTGGGTTGGGTTGCGCTCTCCAATCGGTCCAAAAAATAGCCCTAACCCAACCAAACTCAACCCATGTACACCCCCTTACCATTGAGTTTTTAAAATTAACATTTTTGGTCATTGAGATTTGAATTTAGTTTCTATTTGGTTCTTGAGGTTTTAAAAAGTGACATGATTAATCCTTGAGGTCAAATTTGATTACTAAGGGCTTGTTTGATAACGTTCTCGTTTCTTGTTTCTTGTTCCATGTTCCTTGTTCCCTATTTCTTGTTTCTTATTTTTTGAGAATTAGAAACAGAAACATGTTTGATAACTTCTCCTCTTTCTCGTTTCTTGAAAAAAAGAAACAGAAACAGAAACTTGTTTGATAACTGTTTCTTGTTTCTCGTTCTTTTACTCTTTTTTTTTTTTTTTTGAATAGTTTAAATAGATTTTAGATATATAATATAAAAAATATAACACGCGTTAAAATATATATAAAAAAATACTTATAAAAAATCTACGGTAGCTAATACAAGTAAATCTCGATGCAAAATTATTTTTATTTTAGAAATGTTGTCCAAATTTGATCTGCAATGTTTTCTCTCCCTCGAGTCACTTCGCTTTAAATGATGTTCGGATCAACTCAATTATATAGCTCTGTAAATGTCTTGGTTTTAAAATAGTAAAGTGAGAGTAAATTCTAATTATAAAAAACCTCCAAAATTAATAGATAAAATATAAAAACAAAAATAATGTTCAATCCATGGTTCAAGAATTGAAATTGAGAAAACTTATTGAGTACCCCTTTGACCATCAAACCACACTGTGTTTTATGACATAACAAGAAAGGAATAAGTATAATAGAAACGGAACAAGTAGAAACAACATTTTGTAGTTTCTCAAAATTTATCCATTTTTTGAAAACGTTTCTCAAAATTTAGAAACAAGAAACGGAAACAGTTATCAAACAAGCCTGTTTCTTAAAAAATGAGAAACAGAAATAGGAAACAGAAAACGGAAACGTTATCAAATGAGCCCTAATTGATCCCTGGAATTTTCTCATTTAAAAGGATATATCAACAAACCTAGTCAACATATTAACGGTCACATCATCATGTCGTGTGGACAACTAAATGATCGACTCTACTCACCTACCATTTAAAAATTAATTTTAAATTTCACGAACTAATTAGAAATCAAATTCAAACCTCATAGATCAAGTATGTCATTTTTTAAACTCCAAGAACTAAATAAAAATTAAATTGAAATCTAAAGGATGGTGAGTTTTTGAAAACACAAAAATCAAATAAAAACTAAGTTTAAATTCAAAAAATCAAAAGTATATTTTAGCAAATATATATATATATATATATATATATATATATATATATATATATATATATATATATTGTCTCATTCTCTCTGTTTTGACAAGTCACATAAAAGTACATCCGATGATTACAACAAATTCTGAAGTAAACATGAAATAAAAAGTCACTGATTCAAATAAATGCAAAAAAAATATATATATATTTTTTACACAAAAACAACGTACACGTTAATTAAAAATATTGTGATTACCAATATGAAAGTACTCCACCCACGTGTAAAAAAGAAGAACATGCTCACAGAAAAGTGCACCAAAAATACTTTATTGCATAGGTGACACATGTTACCAACTATATAATATAGTCCAAATAACACACCTCATTTTAATCCCATTTAAAAAATATATACTTTTTTAATGTTAGCAGAAGGAAAATTGTCCTCCTAAATATACTAACTATATCTCAATTGTTTAAAATATATATCTTTGACCTCAATTTTTTTCTTTTCAATTCGTCTAACTTTTCAACTGAGAAAATATATTATTTTGTGTAATTGTAAATAGATTTACAAAAGATTACAAAGCGACTAATCCAAATACGAAAAGAATAACTAAAATACAACATTAATTAACTAAGATAAATATACAGTGGCACACCACCCTCCCTCAAACTCAAGATGATAAGGTAGAAACTAAAATGAGTTTGGTAAGTAACTAAATAAAGCAACCAAGAAATAGTGTTTTAGTGAAGATATTTGTGGGTTGTTCTGTAGTAGAGATAGATTGTAACCAGATAGAGTGAAGCTCCGGAGATGATGACGAACAAAGTGAAAGTCATTTTCAATGAGCTTGGTGCTTTCATGAAATACATCATTGTGAGCAATCTGAATAGCACTGTGATTGTCACAATGAAGGATAGTAGCATATTGTTGAGGAACTTTCATGTCTGCAGGAAGCCATAACAACTAGAAAGTAGCATCAGCAAGTGCACGATATTCAGACTTGATGCTAGAACGAGAGATAACGGTTTATCTCTTATTACGCTAGGAAATGAGGGAATCTCCTAAGTAGAAGCAGTAACATGTGTCGGATCGTCGATCAGTGGGATCGCCAGCCTAATCAGCATCATAGTAGCCAGATAACACCATGAATGACTGTGAAGAAAACAAAAGTTCATGGACGAGAGTGCGCTTAACATAGCGTAGGATACAGAGTACTGCAGTAAAATGTATAGTTTGAGGAGCAGTCATGAACTGACTAACATTATGAACTACGTGTGTAATGTGTGGGTGGGTTAGTGAAATAAATAAGACTACCAACAAGTTGTCGATATAGACTACGATCCTAGAGAGGAACACCATCGAAAGGTGTCAAACGAACATAGGATCCAGTGGTGTTGATGAAGTAGCAGAATCGGTAATACCAGAACAAGCTAGTAGATTATAATCATATTTTTAGGTTGAGATAAGTAGTAACCATTAGAGCTAGATGAGACCTCAAGGCCAAGAAAGTAGCTGAGTGGGCCCAAATAATTCATCTCAAAGTGTTTCCCAAGATAAAGATGCAAATCAGATATAGCCTAAGGATCATCACATGTAATAATAAGGTCATCAACATAAAGAAGGAGAAAAACAATATCATGAGGAGTATGGCGAGTAAATGGTGGTGTGTCGTGGGTACTGGAAATAAAGCCAAGTTGGGTGATGGTGGAACTAAATGTGGCAAACCTGGCCCGTGGGGCTTGTTTCAGGTCATACAAGGCACGACGGAGAAGACACACTTTATGAGGTGGAGGGGAAGTGTCAAGTGGTAGTTTCATAAACACCTCTTCAAATAAAATGACATTAAGAAATACATTGTTAACATCCATCTAAGGAAGAGACCAATGTTTAACCACTACAACACCTAAAAGATTGCGAACAGATCTCATTCGAGCAACTGGAGAAAATGTCTCTTCGTAATCAATACCATACTTCTGAGAATAGTTTTTCGCAACAAGACGAGCTTTGTAACGTTCAATAGATCCATCATAGTGCGTTTTGATCTTATAAATCCACTTACAACCAATAGGTCTTTTACCAGGAGGTAGTTAGGTCAACATAATCTCAAGTATGAGTTTTTTCTAAAGTCTGGAGTTCCTCATTCATTGTTTGTTGTCAGAGAGAGTTACTATTAGCCTCATGATAAGAAGAAGATTCAACTAAGACATAATAGTGGAAAAATAATGATAGTCTTGGAGATGATGGGAATTTTCTCTTACCCAAGTGGAGCGGCGAACCAAGATGACGGTTTCAGGACCAAGTTTAACAATGAAGACAAATGTCGAGTTTGGGAGAGTAAAGATACGAGCAGATTGATCAAGTTTGGGGACATGTAACGTTGGTTTTACAGAGTTTTGAATTTACTATTGTTTGTGAAAATAGTTTTTCTTAAAGTTATTTTATTATGAACGTACTACTCACTGGACTTTTAGCTCATTATTTAATATCCTTATTTTTCCACCAGGGTTGCTCATGAGTTTTATCCAAAGATAGTTGAGATAAGAATTTTGCACTAGTCTCATCGAGTCAATGTATATCATCTACTATATGTAAAAAGTGTAAGGTTTGTTGCTTTGTTTTTATTTGAGATGAAGTTTAAGTTATAAGCTAAGAGAGACTTGACAATAGATTTCATTGCACTCTCGAGATATGTTGTCGTCACCACACGTCTTAGGTTCGGTAGGATAATCTTGGACGGGTTGTGACATGAGCTCCAGGCGGCGTTTCCTCTCGGGTCATGTCGCGTTCATGGGCTGGTGACCTGCAGGAGAAGAATCAGAGTATCGGTATGGTGCTATGCAACAAGTTCTAATGCCTAAGTTAGTAGTGTGATCAGATTAATCCAGAGATGAACTTAGGTTAAGACTACTTACCAAGCTTAGGATCGGTCCCGTTTTAGGGTGAAGAAAGGGGAGCCTCTATTTATAATAGTTGGCATCGAAGAGGGTACACATCGTCGTGATGGGACATATCTCACTCAATGAGTGGTGCTCGGTCCTCGTTCTCGCCTCAGTGGGCTGACGACCAAGGTCTTTAACTTATTTTGTCGAACTTG
Organism: Herpetospermum pedunculosum; assembly: GCA_028017165.1. NCBI lineage: Eukaryota > Viridiplantae > Streptophyta > Magnoliopsida > Cucurbitales > Cucurbitaceae > Herpetospermum > Herpetospermum pedunculosum. The sequence continues at coordinate 50,440,709 of CM051531.1, read as the reverse complement.
GGCTTGCACTCTTGTGGGTCGTTGGACAAGACAGGTCCGGGTTGGCTTGGGCCTGAGGACTGAGATTGAGTCAGTCTCGTTCGTATTAAAGATGAATCTGGTGCAATCCGGATTTGCGGGTTCAACTCATGTCAGCCCATAACAACTATAATTAAAATGAAATTTATACCAAATGTGAGAACTAAAACAAAATATTTGAAGCCAACAAAAGCATAGCTCAACGGCACACCAAGATGATAAGGTAGAAACTAAAATGAGTTTGGTAAGTAACTAAATAAAGCAACCAAGAAATAGTGTTTTAGTGAAGATATTTGTGGGTTGTTCTGTAGTAGAGATAGATTGTAACCAGATAGAGTGAAGCTCCGGAGATGATGACGAACAAAGTGAAAGTCATTTTCAATGAGCTTGGTGCTTTCATGAAATACATCATTGTGAGCAATCTGAATAGCACTGTGATTGTCACAATGAAGGATAGTAGCATATTGTTGAGGAACTTTCATGTCTGCAGGAAGCCATAACAACTAGAAAGTAGCATCAGCAAGTGCACGATATTCAGACTTGATGCTAGAACGAGAGATATGCTACTATCCCGTAGTCTTCAAAAATTCCTCCAAATGCACATACCTTTTTAGTGAAACAAAGTTCAACTGCTTTCATAAAGTTATCTTCTTGACTTGACGAAATTTGTGAAGGATTTAGTTTTTCATGTAACAAATCAAAATTAGATTCTTGAAGGAATTTTCTTGAAAATTCTCTTGAAGTTCCAAACTTAACAATAGTACCCTTCTTTGAATATCTTCCAACATCAACCTCAAGAATTTCAACAAGGTTTTTCTCCACTGCAGTTTCATGGATTTAGTTCTGAAAATTTTCCAGCACCAAATTTTCTTCCACAATAGTAAAAAGATTATCCAAACAAATTAATATTTCATCTTCTTCGTCAAAATACTCAGCAAAATTCAAAAGGAATTAATCTTCCATGACATTCGAACTTATTTGATGGTGTTCATCATCCGAAAGTAAATCATTGAGGTCAATAAATGAATCTCCGTGTTTTTCAGATAAACCATTCTGATGAAGATCTTGAATAAATTTTCCAATAATACCATCAATATCATTAACATCAATCGTTTCTTTCAATTCTTTTTCAACTTTATCTTCTTCATCAAAATAATTTTCAAATTGTAGAAAACACTCATCTTCTTTGTTGAAAAACAAGAATCTTTAAGATCAAATCCATGAAAAAAATGATCTTCTTCGTTGGAACAATTGGAATTTTGAACCAAGAAACCTTCATTTCGACATTCTTCTTTGTTGGAACAATTGGAATCTTGAACCAATAAATCTTCATTTCGACATTCTTAGAGTTTATTCTGATAAAAGATGTTCCCAACATTTTTTGGAAGGTGAACTTTTTGTTCTTGGATCATTTCTTTTTGAATATCTTCACAGTTTTGATGTGTATTGCCGTGGTAAAAATCTTCTTTTCTCGAACTTTTAGAATCTTGATTTATGAATCTTGAAAATTGATGTTCTAGAGGCCACTCCATTGTATTTTCTTGAATCTTTCTCATATGATGTGTGGGTTTTTGAGTTTGGAGAGGTGGGAATCTGTTTCTTGGCTCTTCTTGGAGGATTTCGACTTCATCAACGAAGTCACGGGAACATTTTTTCCCGCCATCAAATCCCTTCGTCTTATGAGAAAGATTGCGACACTTGATTAAATGCAAGTGAGCTCAAGCAGTTGATTAAGGTTGTTTCTTGGCTCCTCTCACCAAAGGCGAATCTAGAGGGTTCAAAGTGAGCACAAGGCAGCAAGAGCTGATCTGGACGGACAATTGAGATTATTTCTCTTTGAAGTTTCATCAATTTTGTTCATTAAATGCAATAGAAGTTCATCGTCAATTTTTCAAATAAAATATATCAAAAGGATAAAAATTGCAACACTTATAAGGTATAAGTTATCAATTTTTCAAATGAAAATCTATAAAAGGATCAAAATTGCAACACTTATAAGGTATACTTTGATGAAATTGAAAGTTTAGCATAAAAATTAATACAAGCATTCCAAGTTCAAGATAAATTTAGATATTTTCCCTTAAAATAACTATAGTTAAGTCTTTCTTAAAAAATATTTGTAAATAATAATTTAGAGTAACCAATAAATTTAATATTTACATGTCAATCATAGTTCTTTTAAAACACAACAACAAGAAGGTGGTTTGAAAAATCTCCTAAGCAAACCCTAAATTTTCCTCTTTCCACGTCTCCCAGTGTCAATATCCATAAGCTTTAATGATGAAGTCGTCGGCAATGAAACAGATACACCAATGGATTCTGGTATATCAAGATTAACTCCAAGGGACGGCCCACCTACTCCACGCTTGATGTCAACCTCCTTAACTTGCTGAACTTCAAGCCGTACTTTGTCAATCTAAATACACAACACAACAATGTGGTAAAAGGCAATAAATAGTAAGTGCATATCATTGAAGAAATATCTGCTCATCAAAAGATCACAGCAACATGAATCCCTTACTAATTCGATGTGATGAATCGATGAATGCGCATCAACCAGTCTCTTTTGCAGATCATCTGCTTTTTTACATTGATATTCCGCGTTCTCCATCTCATTTCCTTTTTCACCCAACTCTTGGTATAAAGCTACAAAAAAAAAATTGTACGTGCATTAATATAATACATATATCAACTGGATCAGAAAGTGTAACAAAATATTATTTCTGGAGACAGAATGTTAAGAGAGCCAGAAGAAGAAAAAACAAAAACATACAAAAAAACAAGGGGGAGATTTGAGAGCTCCCCACATCTCCCAAATTCTCTACGGAGAATCTTCAAGCAGAAAAAAGATATAGGCCCCACTCTAACAAACGCAAACTACCCTTCACACATGCTTATACTGATAAACTTTTGTGACTGGACTCTATCATTCTACCGTGCATGTTTGGGAGTGATTATGAACTAGTTAAAATCACTTTTGTTATGTTTAAAATCACTTTGAAACATGTTTCTAGTCATTCAAATTTAATTTAATATTTGGTTTTACATTTTTAAATGTGATTTTCATATCATCAAAATTTATTTTGAATGATAAAAAAACTTGTTTTAGAATGATTTTGAACATGACAAAAGTGATTTAACCATTTAATAGTTTAACCATAAAAAAACATGTGTACAAAGACTAAATCACTTTATTTGAATGTGAAAAAAGAAGGTTCTGAGACAGTTGCTCCCAGCATCAGCGTGTGTTCTTCATTCTAGGTGCCTTGTGAAAATCTCATTGCACTAAAATGTTAAAATAACTAGAAAGAATATATATCATATGCATACTTGTTAAAGCTGATAGTACCCAGATCTGAGTTGGGATGTCATAGAGTTTCTTTGCCAATGTTAAAGATGATCTCAATATCTCTCTGGCCTGCACAGTGTCATGTAGAGCCAGTGCCAAACTCCCGAGGATTGTCAAATATTGTGCAACAAGTTGAAGATTCCCCAAATGATTGTGGGTCAATTGTAATCCTTTCGCCAATCGATTTCTGAGGAAGACAAAAAAAATACCCTTAGCTGATGGTGGGCATGCTTCTTTCCCAACATCAATGACATAATATATCTTGATTCCTGCGAGTGCAGTGGAAAATTAACAATTGTGGAAATATGGTAGGTGAGGCTGGTTTTATTTGTAAGATAGTGACGGATAGTTTTAATTGGCCTATTCTGAACCCTAGAAAAATATTCCGAGTTATTTTGATCTGGTTTACTAGACATTGTAGTTGAGAAAAACTAACCTCTTATGGTTAAATAGGCGAGAGTTGGATTGAATGTTATCTGGGGGTTCCAAATAAGTAAGATACCCAGCACTTTGGATTTGTTATAAATTATAGGGAAAAGTACCTTTTTAATCTGAGGCTTGAAAAATTGTTGTAAATGGTCTTGGTCATTGGGCTCAAATTGACCGTTAGTTACAGAAAACTACCATACCATTTTCCGTTAGCAAACTAACGGTCTAAGGACCATTAAGAACCATTTTCCAAACCTCAAAAGACTAAAAGTGTATCTTTTGAGACCTCATGGACCGAATAGACACCAACTCCGAATCTCATGGATCAAAAGTATATTTTGGCCTAAATTAACAAGATACGAAACTTTTCATTGAAAAAAATGAAAAGAGACTAAATTATAATACCATAGCGGAGTATTGTTTTTCCACATCCATCTCAACTTTAACTAGAACCTAATACATTGATAAGATACAAATATGAAAACAATTTACAACTGAAGAGGCAAAAGGTTTTTTTTTTTTTTTTTTTTTTGACATCCGTGAGTGTCCCGACCAGCTTACGCGCACTACGACTAATCTCACGGGACAGACCACCTGACCCTACAACATTTGGCTGCCAAGAAAATCCGTAGAAAATTAATTCCTAGGTAGGTAGCTACCAAGGATTGAATCCATTCTCTCTAGGAGGGCATTGAAGTAAAGAGTCAAAAGGTTAGAAAACATACAAGGAATGGTTAGAGAAGGAAGAAGTAAAACAGCCGCTGACTGATAAAATATAGCTGGAAAGTGGAAACTACAGATATGCTGGTCATTTGATCCTTGCAGCAGTATACATGACCAAAAGTCCTAGATTAGCATATTAAAATTTTCTTTTTCTTCCCCTTATTTCTTAATTTAAAATCTGTCTGATTTGTATGGAGGTTAACAGAATAAAACTTAAATAAGGGCCATGAAAAAAATGCAAACCGACTCATAACTTTGCAAAGGATTAACACTCGCTATAAGGCAGTGGCGGTTAGCCACTTAAAACCTTGCAGGGGAAGGTTAAGACCTCAAATACCTGCTGTATTCTCCTATCTAAATGAAAAAAATACCTTGCTTCTTGTAAATCATGTTGCTTCATCAGTAAGAGGCCATACGCAAAAAGAACACTGGTTTTCTCTCGAACTCCAACAAAAGAATCCATCATTCTGTAAACTGGTCCAATCAAGTCAAGTGCCTGTAATGCTACTTACAATCAATAAATAGATAAAATAAGAGATTTTTTTTCTAAAGTAATGAGAACTTGATTATATTACAATAAATGTTGTGATAGTGTAGCTTATTATAGGGGTGCAAGTGAAAACCGAAAAATAAAAAATAAAAAACCGTAGGAGTATAGATTGAAAAAGAAGAAGGGATGGATTTTAAAACTGGACATTGAGAAAGCCTTCGATAATGTGGATTGGAATTTTCTTGAAGAGGTGTTATGGAAGAAGAATTTCAATGCTAAATGGATTCAGTGGATTAATGGTTGTGTGAGGAATTCTAAATTATCTGTTTTTGTAAACGGGAGACCAAGAGGCCGTATTTTAGCATCTCGAGGTATTCGTCAAGGGGACCCCCTATCTCCCTTTTTGTTTTTATTAGTGTCGGAAGTCCTTGGAGTATTGATCGAGAACATGTATTCTAAAGGTCTATACGAAGGATTTTTGGTGGGAAAAGACAAAGTTCATGTTTCAATCCTTCAATTTGCAGATGATACTCTGTTGTTTTGCAAATATGATGACTACATGCTGGAAGTTTTGATACAAACTATTGCCATCTTTGAAAATAGTTCAGGGCTGAAGGTTAATTGGGAAAAATCAGCAATTTGTGGTATAAACGTGGATGATTCGAAATTGTTTGAAGTATCAAAGAGACTTAATTGTAAGACGGAAAGTCTTCCTTTTAATTATCTTGGCCTACCTCTCGGCGGGCATCCAAAGAATCTATCTTTTTGGCAGCCAGTGTTTGATAAAATTCATAAGAAGCTCGATAGATGGAAGCGTTATAATCTCTCACGTGGGGGGAGATTAACTCTTTGCTCTTCAGTTTTATCAAGTATTCCCTTGTACTACATGTCTCTTTTTATAATGCATGCTCAGGTGAGTGTGAAATTAGAGCGTATGTTGAGAAATTTCTTTTGGGAAGGTAACAACGGTGGAAAAGTTAACCATCTAGTGAGATGGAATCAAGTTACCAAAACTCAAGGTGACGGTGGTTTAGGAATTGGAGCACTTAAACATAGAAATCAAGCTTTAGTTGCCAAGTGGGGATGGCGTTTTATCAATGAACCCCTCTCTTTTTGGCGAAAGGTGATTGCTAGTATACACGGTCTTTCTCCTTTTGATTGGCACACAATTGACAAAAATTCCTCAAGTCTAAGAAGCCCTTGGAAGAATATTTCAAAGTATTGGCGGCATGTTGATTCATTTGCGATCTTTAAATTAGGCAATGGCAAGCGTATTTCCTTCTGGCATGACATTTGGATTGAAGATAAATCCTTAAAGGATTGTTTTCCTCGATTATATGTGATTTCCCCGACTCCTAATGGTTCTGTTGCTGAATTTTGGGACTCCCAAATTCTTTCTTGGAACATTGTTTTTAGAAGACATTTGAAGGATGAAGAAATTTTTGACTTTCAAACTATGATTGGTATACTTGACAACTTGAAGGTTTGTTCTAATGAAGATTCAAGAGTATGGTCTCTTGAACCATCAGGTAATTTTTCGGTCAAATCTCTCTCTCGGCATCTTGGCTCGGCTTCCCCTATACCTAAGGATCTGTTTGAAGAATTGTGGAAGACCAACAGTCCAAAAAGAGTTACTATACTGGTTTGGACTTTATTAAACGGTAGTTTAAATACAACTGAAGTGTTGCAAAGAAAGATGCCTTTTTCCAAGCTATTTCCCTCAGTGTGCCCCCTTTGTCGATTAGAGGGAGACTACCTTTTTCATATACTATTCAGCTGTCCCTACTCTAGGCGTTGTTGGAATAAGCTTTTTGAATTTTTCAATCTACATTGGGCTTTCTCAAATAATTTGAAGGAAACAGTTTTACAGCTCTTAATTGGGCCTAAATTAGCTGTAAGGCCAAATATTCTCTGGACAAATGCGGTTAAAGCCTTATTATCGGAGCTTTGGTTTGAAAGAAATCAGAGAATTTTTTAAGACAAGCATCTCCCATGGATCGACCGTTTTGAATCAGCTCGTTTACAAGCATCTTCATGGTGTTATCTCTCCATTCATTTTGCTAATTTTTCAATTCTTGATGTCTATCTTAATTGGCAAGCTTTTATTCTTCCTTTATGAGTCTTGTTGGCTTTTTTATCGCTTTCTTTATTCACTCCTCTATGGAGTTTGTATCATTTGAGCATTAGTCTCTTTTCATAAATTCAATGAAAAGTTGTTTCTTGTTCAAAAAAAAAAAACCGCGGGACGTCGGTTCGGGTTCCAACCGGTCGGTTTGGCGGTTTCAGTTTTGAAATAAATAAAACCAAAAATTTGCGGTCGGTTTTGGGGTTTCTAAAAGCTAAACCCAACATACTCAAAACCGACCGATAGGATTAATAATAAAAAAGCTAAATGATTATCAAGTAATGGTGGTGGCCGAGTTGGCTTTGATATATGTCTAATCACTTCGAGGAAATGAGTTCACAACGCGGTATTTGCAATTTTTTATTTATATTTCTCATCTCTTCTTTCCAGCCAGTTTAGCACTCAACCGACAGTCGTCGGAGCGGTCCGGTTCGGTATGGCACTCAAATAGAGCTGAATCGAACCATTTACACCCCTAGTAGCATAGTCTAAAGAACAAAGGAAAAAATTGTCCAATAAATCTAATCCAAAGGAGTTTATTACACCCTTTGGCAACCAAATGTTGTAGGGTCAAGCGGCTGTCCCGTGAGATTAGTGAGGTGCGCGTAAGCTAGCCTGGACACTCAAGGATATCAAAAGAAAAAAAATATGATTCAAAGTATGCTACTACAAGAGATTAACCCTCTATTAATAGGGATTAGTGGGTTAACCTACAACCTATTAACAAGGTATAACTACCAACTAAAACAATTAACCATTCAAATGAAAATTACAAAACAATTACTAATTATGCTGCATCAATTCCCACCCTTTTTGAGAAAAATAACTCGTCCTTGAGTTTACAAGATATCAAAGTTGAAGACCACGAGGAGATATAATTCTGACTGCATAGCAAATGACCATGAGAAGATAATATCGGTTCAAACAAGTCTATTTTCGGACAGCAGGTTGCTTTTCATGGCTTTGTGTTTAGATTTTTGCTCTACGTTCCATTTCTTCAATACCCATTTTAGAGCCCAAAGCTTTTTGTCAATTGCAATTCCAGCCCAGCCAAAAGATTGATTCTTTGATAGAGATTTTTTAATTAGCTCAATACAGTCCCTATCATACAGCCATGAATTATAAAACCAGAATGGAGAGGGGCCCCAAATAAAATTGCATGCTTCAAGCACAAAGGAAAATGATATGAGAGTACGGATTAATCTGCCAACTCTTGAATTGCCAAAAAGTGACTCCCAGCCTTTGGATATAAAGAAACGATCCAGCAAAGATTGACAATCATCATCCCCAGGTTTGGACCAAGTGAATTTAGCATTTGACAAAGGGAGTTCCACAATGCCTAACTCTTTAATTAGATCATTAAAAGTTTCCATACATCTTGTAACTCTTTTGATTGGTTTCCTTTCCTTAGCCAATCGAATGATGTTGAAATCACCCCCTAAACACCAAGGACGAGAATGTAGCTCTCTCACGGTAATCAGTTGGTCCATAAACATTTGTGGTCCAACAATCTGACATTGATTGAAACGAGATTTTGATTGTGATCGAGAACCTACCTTTTTTTTAATAAGAAACGAATTCATTGATGAATGAAAAGGAGCTAAAGCTCGAGCACCCAAAGGTGAATTACAAAAAGGCTGTCCAATTAGCAATCGATCGAGAACCTACCTTTGAAAACTGCTAAAACTTTCACCTTACTTTCATCCCATAAAAACAGCATCCCCCTGATTCCCCAGCAGATTCTACACATGACCATCCAATGTCCTTTGAACTCCATAAGGATTTGATGAGACGGGAATCAAATGTCACTGCCTTTGTTTCTTGAATTAGTGCTATATCTGGACAGTGTGGCATTAAAAACTTCTTTAAGGCTAACCCTTTTGCTGGATCTCTCAAACCTCTTGTATTCCAAGAGATGATCTTCATATATCACCTAATGGTTTAATTGGAATCACTTGTAAACCAACTTTCTTGTAAAAAGAGGGAAAATCAATACTTGCAAAGGGTCTCTGTTCTGAAATTGTTGAGGGAATAATGGGAGGTAGACCTACTCCGCTGAGTTATCTTTCTCAAGGATTGGAACAGACAACTCATCTTCAATTGCCAAATTAGATAAACAAGGATCATCGACAGTAATCTCTTTGCTGATTTTGATCGATGGAGGGCGGGAGGAATCTGAATCAATGTTGCTTAAACTAACATCTGAATTTGAATCCGAACCATCAAAAGGTGATGAAGAACCCCTTGCCAATTTGATGTAGCCTAAACACCAAAGGAGAGACTTCTCCAAGAACTTTGACCTAAAGGAGTTTATAATAGATTCAAAGTATGCTAATACAAGAGATCAACCCTCTATTTACAGGGGATGAATGGGTTAACCTACAACCTACTAACTAGGTAAACAAGTAACTAACTACAAACTAAAACAATTGACCATGCAAATGAAAATTACAAAACAATTACTCATTATGCTACATACTGGACTGGAAGTCATATCTTAAGACCATCTTGTGTTCTTACAGCTCATTGGGTAATAGGGAAACATGTTTGCTTTTAGACAGATATGCTCCTTTGGCTCCAAAGAACCTTGTCTTTATCTTTATGACCTCATGTGTTCTGAACTTTTCTCTATTACATTTATGTCTACATCTTTGTCTCATAAGATTTGAGCCTCATTTTTTTAAAGAACTCCAGTACCAAAGTTTTTTAAGCTCTCTTTCACTTCGTTGTTGTGTGCAAGGGGTTCTTTAAGTTAGGGAGAGGGAGGATAGCAATGGAATCTTGATACATCTAGTTGGTGTAGACTTTTCCACTTATTATAGGTCTTTTTGTTACCCTGTATGCACTCTTGTAGTCTTTCTTGTACTTTCATCTCTTTAGCAGTAGCCACAAATACAAATGTGGAAGTATGTATATTTCATCTCGTATATAAATTCTGAAGTAGGGGAAAAGGTTACCTGTGTAGATGATTCAGCATCGCCAATGCAGATATAAGAGACAGCCGCATAAACTTGGCTCATTGCTTGAATTGATTTGCTCTCTGTAAGCTATATAATCAGGCAAGAGACTTGATTAACAAAATTTGACACTAATAACAAACCATAAGCACAGCGTGACTTCTCAAGCATGGAAACTAAAATTGCAAGAAAGTATGAACACCTTTGCGGCTTCAATATAATGGAAGGTTGCTTCATGGTAACAACCAACGTAATGAGCATACTGGCCTCTAAGCATCTCAATCATACTCTCACATGCCTGTAAAATTGTAGGAAAGCGCAAGAACCAATTCTTCATCTGCACCAAGGCCTACATAATACAATACAAGTATTTAGATGAAAGAGGCAACTACCAACTGAGAGGGAGGCAAACATCCGGTTTTCTCCTTTTGGATTTTGCCACATGTATTTCTTTAACAAGAAAGTAACTTTTAATTGATTAATGAAAACTAACAAAAATGTTGAAAGGATACAAATATAAGGAGTGAGAAGAACAAAAAACAGAAACGTCCCAAGAATGGGATATAAAGGCCTCCCAGTTAATACAAATATCACTGAAAGAGTAATTAATAAACAAACTAGATAGTGAACACCATTGGGAGGCCTTGAACTTGGCTAGGTCGGACCACTCTCCCTAACTTCTTTGTTTATCTTAAAAAAAATTGATTGTGTTTTGCCGATTAATTTTGGAAGTCTATCTTCATGGCTTTTAGTTGGCTTGGCACCTAGCTCTACCGGGAGATATGATCACAATTCTTGAAGTAGTCCTCATTGGCCACCCTCTTAGCAAGGAAAAGGAAGTCTTATGGAATTGTTTCATCAAAGCCTTTCTTTGGCTTATATGGATGGAATGCAGTCATCGCATCTTCGAGGACAAAGCCACCGCTTTTGATGATTGTTTTTATCATGCAACTTATATTTCTCTCTTGGTGTAAATTTTACCCTCTCTTTAGTTTCTACACCCTCACTTCTCTTATTGTCTATTGGAAGTATTCTTTTGTAATTCCTTTGGCACATAGTTTGCCCTCTTTTGTAATTTCATATTATCAATAAAATGAAATCATGCAAAAAAATACAGCAAGGGCTCTCTGACCATCCGAATTCCTCTATTGATATTACTAAGATGTCCGTTGCTCAAATCTCACAGATACTTTGGCATTAAATAAAACTTTGGAAGTTGGTAAGCTTTTTGATTATCCATATGTTACTAAATTAAATCAGCATTGGGAAGATGAAAGGGATGTTGCATCATCCAAGAAGGATGAATTAACTCCAACCAGGAGTGAAAAAAATAATTTTTTTTTTTTTTAAAACAAGACACAAAACTTTTCATTCATAATATGAAAAGAGACTAATGCTCAAAATACAAAGAAGCTCCGAGAAGGAGGGAAGAAAGTAGAAAATAAAAGCAAAAATAAAAGATCTTACAAAGGATGAACAACAGTTAACCAATTGAGTCAAAGTAGGCAATTTCAGACAATAAAACTTTTTCCTTCCATTTCCTTCTTGACCATGTAAATTAAAGAATGTGTAGATGAGTTCCCAAGCCTTGACCATGTAAATTTTCCCTTGAAAAGAGGAAGCTCCAACAAACCGAGCTCTGCAATTAAAATGTTGAAACTTTTCATACCCTTCGTTTGTCTTCTTTGAGACAGCCTTTCATGAACCCATCGAGTAATATTGAAGTCCCCACCAATGCACTTGAATAGTGATCTCAATTCATTCCAAAAAAAAATTCTTTCTCTGTGGTCCATATACATTTGTTATCCAACCGGTTCTATCATTCAAGAATGAAATTTTAACCGAAAGAGTGTAGCTTCCTTTAAGATATTCTGTAACTTTCAATTTACTTTCATCCCACATAATTAGAAAACCTCCACATCTTCCCGTGGATGCAATATTTATCCAGCTCACATCAATAGAACTCCATAGTGATTTAATCAATTTTCTATAAAAATCAGTTTTTTTTTTCTCTTGGATTAACACAATATCAACCAAGTCTTGCATGAGAAGGAATTACAAAAGACAAGTGAATTATCTGCCCATCAAGGAATTCAACCAAGTCTTGCATGAGAAGGAACAAGCCATTATTTCGAATGAGACTTCATTAATGCTTGGGGTGAATCCCCAATCAGAGAATGCGAACAATTGCAATCACACTCCCCTCAAAGAGCATGAGCAATTAAACAACTCTTCAAATTCAGATTTGTTTAATGCTCCAATGCCTTCCCATGAGTTACCAGTTGTCACCACAAATCATATTCATGTGGACTCCTCGGAATCACATGCCCTTCCTTTCTATTATACTCGGAAAAGTCCTAATGTGATTACTTCTCCACATGGCCCACGATTCATTGATGCCAACTCAGACATTATTGAAGAATTATGTACTCGGTTATTGGTTGCTCCAATTGAAGTGGAACCTAAGAAATCAGAGGTACTCCTTCAATCAAATACTTCTAATATGATCCAAATTGAATTGACTTTTCCGGACACCAATGTCACCTTAACAAAAGGTCTTATTATTCCACCCTCCAAAATTTAAGCATCCTCTCATCTTCATTTTATTGATTCTGATGATGATAATGATGTAAGTGTAAGTAGTGAAGAACCAGAAGTATTAATTGAAGACACACAAGATGAAGAGGATTTGTCTCATGCGGATTCTTTTGAATTTCTTTTCAAAGATGGAGGAAAAGAGTATACAGAAACAACTATTGAAAGCAAATGCAATGTAGTAAACTCTTCCTCATTACCTAGTAAACTCTCTTCTTTTGTTGAAGCTTGTGGTATAATAGTCCGAGACATTCTTTCCTCTTCAACTCAAGAGCACAATTTATAGAAAGGAAATGTATTTTACATTGAGGTAACATGAAAATCATCTCCTGGAATACATGGGGTTTTGGAAGTGTTTCTAAACAGGCTGCTTGAAAGAAATTACTTAAACAACAGTGCCCTGATATTGTGTTAATCCAAGAGAGAAGAAAAAAAAAAGTTGATTTTGATAGAAAATTGATTAAATCACTATGGAGTTCTATTGATGTGGGCTGGATAAATATTGCATCCACTAGAAGATCTGGAGGTTTTCTAATTATGTGGAATGAAAGTAAATTGAAAGTTACAGAATATCTTAAAGGAAGCTACACTCTTTCGGTTAAAATTTCATTCTTGAATGATAGAACCGATTGGATAACAAATGTATATGGGCCACATAGAAAGGAAAAATCTTTGGAATGAATTGAGATCACTATTCAAGCATATTGGTGGAGACTTCAATATTACTCGATGGGTTCATGAAAGGCGGTCTCAAAGAAGACAAACGAAGGGTATGAAAAGTTTCAACAGTTTAATTGCAGAGCTCGGTTTGTTGGAGCTTCCTCTTTCCAAGGGAAAATTTACATGGTCAAGGCTTGGGAACTCATCTTCACATTCTTTAATTTACATGGTCAAGAAGGAAATGGAAGGAAAAAGATTTATTGTCTGAAATTGCCTACTTTGACTCAATTGGTTAACTGTTGTTCATCCTTTGTAAGATCTTTTATTTTTGCTTTTATTTTCTACTTTCTTCCCTCCTTCTTGGAGCTTCTTTGTATTTTGAGCATTAGTCTCTTTTCATATTATCAATGAAAAGTTATCATGGATGGAGGTATTTTCTAGTGTTAGACAGATGTTGAGCCCTAGGGTGACCTCGGATCACTGGCCCGTGTATCTCATCTCGGGTGCCCAGAAGTGGGGTCCGTACCCTTTTAGGTTTGAGAACATGTGCCTTTCCCATCCCTCCTTTAAATCTTCCTTTCCTGGGTGGTGGAATGTGATTGTCTCGAGTAAGTGGAAGGGTATCGATTCATGGGTAAGCTGAAGTCGTTAAAAGGGTCTTTAAAGTCGTAGAGTCGGGAGGTTTTTGGTGATATTAGGATTAAAAAGCAGGAGTTGTTGGGGCGTATTAACGGGATTGATAGGTTGGAAGAGGAGAATATGTTGTCTGAGGCCCTGGTGGAAGAGTGTTTGTCCCTTAAAGTGGAGTTTGAGGAGGTGGTCAAGAAGGAGTCCATAAGCTGGAGACAGAAAGCCAAAGTGAAATGGGCTAAGGACGAAGATTGTAATACGACTTTCTTTCATCGTGTGGCCAGTAGTAGAAGGAGTAAGAACTTCATTGGTTCGTTGGTAAGGGACGATGGTGTGTTGATTAAAGAGGAGGAAGAGATTGTGGATGAGGTTGTGCCCTTCTTTTCCAATCTTTATGCTCCGGAGGTGGTCTCTAAGCCTTTCGTCGAGGGGATAGACCGGCGCCCTATCTCTGAGGAGGACAGGGAGTTGTTGGAGTCCCCCTTTACTTTAGAGGAGATAAAAAAGGTTGTTTTTTAGTGTGACAAGAACAAGGCACCAGGGCCAGATGGTTTTTCCATGGCCTTTTATCAAGATAATTGGGATAGGGTTAAAGGTGATTCGGAGCGGGTTTTTAAGGAATTATTCGACCAAGGTGTTCTGGATAAGTCTATGAACGAGACTTTTGTGTGCCTTATCCCTAAGAAAGACGAAGCTACGAGGGTTAAGGACTTTGGACCCATTAGTTTGGTCACGAGTGCTTACAAAATTGTTGCGAAGGTCCTTGCCAACAGACTGAAAAAGGTCCTTCAGTCCCCTATTTCTGAGGCCCAAGCCTTCGTTGTTGGTCGTCAAATCTTGGACCAGGCCATGATTGCTAATGAGGCTGTTGAGGATTATAGAGGTAGGAAGCAAGAAGGGGTGATTTTTAAGATTGACTTTGAGAAGGCTTATGACCACGTGGATTGGTGTTTTGTTGATAAGATTTTGCAAAAGAAGAGTTTTGGGTATAAGTGGAGATTGTGGATTTGGACGTGTACCAGTTCCATTAAGTACTCCATCCTCATCAATGGGAGGCCTAGGCGGAGAATCAGCGCTACTCGGGGTCTTCGTCAGGGAGATGCTCTTTCACCCTTTCTCTTTCTGTTGGTGGTCGATGTGCTTAGTAGGATGATTTCTAACGGGGTGGAGGGGCGATTTTGGAAGGCTTTGAAGTGGGTAAAGATAAGGTGGCTTTATCGCATCTTCAGGTTTCCGATGATACTGTTTTATTTTGTGCGGGGAAGGAAGAGTCGTTTCTCATTCTGAATTTTTTCCTGAAGTTCTTTGAGTTCATGTCATGCCTTAAGATCAATAGGGGCAAGTGTCAGATTATCGGCTTAAACGGAGATCCGGCTAAGGTGACTAGATGGCGGCCCTGTTGGGTTGTGAGGTTGGTTCCTTCCTTGTTTCCTACATTGGCATTCCTTTGGGCCATAGGTCTAGGAACATTGCCTTCTGGGACCTGGTGGTTGAGAAGGTTCGAAAAAGACTCTCCAATTGGAAGAAGAGTTTCTTTTCAAAGGGAGGGAGGTTAACTCTTATTCGATCGGTTTTGAGTGGTATTCTGTGAGGACCCTAGTTAAGGGTATATGAGCAATATTAGTATGTTAGTAGTAAGGGCATATAGGGTAAATACTTAGGAAGTTAGTTAGAGTATTTGGTTATAAATAAGAGGGAGTGGGATTAGAGGAAAGGGGCCAATTGTGAAGTGGATTAGGGCTTGAGATAGTTCTCAAGAGGGGAGGGTGCAAGTGCCTCTAAACACTTGTAATCTTGTATTTCATATATCTTTTCATAGCAATACATCGGAGTTCTTGATTCCGTTAGGTGGTATCCTAACATATTCTCGTGTACTTTCTCTCTCTTTTTAGAGCCCCGAGTTATGTTTGCAACTCACTTGAGAGGCTGATGAGAGATTTTTTTATGGGAAGGGGTACGCACTTGGTGGGGTGGGATACGATTACGAAGTCGATTAGCCTTGGGGGTCTGCAGTTGGGGAATTTAAAGCTCTGCAACAAAGCCCTTCTGGCCAAGTGGCTTTGGTGATTCCCTATTGAGTGTAACACCTTATGGCACAGGATGCACAAGATTATCGCTAGTAAATATGGTCCCCACCATTTTGAGTGGGTATCGAAGGGGTCTAAAAGCACTTTCAGGAACTCGTGGAAGAATATTTCCCTTGAGCTCCCTTCTTTTTCTAGCTTTGTGTGTTTCTCGGTTGGTAATGGGGGGATACTTATTTCTGGGAAGATACGTGGGTGGGTGAGTGTCCCCTTTGTTCGTTGTTCCCTCGTTGTTTCCAACTCTTTGATATGAAAAATCACTTTGTGGCTGATGTCGTTAATTTTTCAGGGAACTCCCTATTTTTTTCCCTTAGGCTCCGTCGTGCTTTGTCCGATAGGGAAACGACGGAGGTGTTGGCCCTTTTTTTCTGTGGTGGACGGTGTGAGCTTTTCGACAGAGAGGAGGGATCGTTGGGTGTGGATTCCTAGTTTGGGAACGGGTTTTCTTGCTGCTCTTTCTTTCTCTGTTTGTTGGACCCCTCCCCGGGTGGTGAGTCGGTGTTTTCGGCCCTTTGGAAGGTGAAAGTTCCAAAGAAGGTTCAATTTTTTATCTGGCAGGTTGTGCATGGCAGAGTTAATACCTTGGATAGACTAGTAAGGAGGTTGGACTGGTTAGTGGGCATTTGTTTGTTGCATTCTCTGTCAAAAGGCGAAGGAAGATCTGGATCATCTCTTGTGGAATTGTGCTTTTGCTAGGGCTGTTTGGGACTCTTTTTTTTTAGGAGTTTGACCTTTTGGTGGCGAGACCCGTGGATCTTAGGGAGATGATCGAGGAGTTCCTTCTCCATCCGCCTTTCCGAGAGAAAGTTTTTGTGGCAAGCAGGGGTGTGTGCTATGTTATGGGGTTTGTGGGGGGAAAGAAACAGTAGGACCTTTAGAGGGGTTGAGACAGATCCTTATATGGTTTGATCTCTCGCTAGGTTCCATGTCTCTTTATAGGCGTCGGTGACGCGTTTATTTTGTAATTATTCGTTGAACTTGATTTTGCTTGATTGGAGCCCATTTTTATAATGGAGTTCCCTTTCGGGACTTGTTTTTTTATGCCCTTGTATTCTTTCATTTTTTCTCAATGAAAGCTCGGTACCTTAAAAAAACTCAACGTCAAAGTGATTGTGCCCTACCAAAAAATTCCCCAAATTAGTTTAGTTAATTCCAATGACAGTTTATTTAACAAATTCCATATTGTCAAAAGGATCTCCCACCAAAATTCTTGCCAAAGGTGGACAATAAAGACAAAATGTTCTTGAGCAAAAGAAAATTTTGCACAAAGCTCTTATGTCATGGGCACCATTATGCTGGCCATGAGAGCTAAACAAAGCTCTAATACCAATTTTGATGACCTGGTGTCTCTGTTATTTCTTTATTTTGGTTAAAAAATTGTACCAACAAAAGAAAACGTTTTTCTTTCTCGGATAAAATCCAGCTTTCAATGAGAAAAAAATAAAAGAATACGCATATAAAAAAATCAACCCACAAAAGGAGCCGTTAAAGAAAAGGGCTCCAACCAAGATGAAATCCAACAGATAATTACAAAAATCTTTACAAATTAAAGCCCAGAGGGAGGTATGAAACCTAGAACTTCCTCCTCCCTAGACCGCTCCACATAGATAAACACTCTATTGTTCATCTCTCCCCAAAGACCTCAAAGCAAAGGACAAACAACGAGGACCCTAGCAGTTCTGAAGCTAACCGAACAAACTCCAACAAAACCACAAACAAAATACAGCTAACAATAATCAGCTTTACATAATTTGGAGATAGTTCTTGTAACAAAAGTGAAGTGTATGCTGGAATTCATGAAAACCTTAAGAAGGCCACAAGCAAAAGCAAAGACTTAACTCAACACATGCACAAATGGAGGGTGAGAGAGATGACACGGAACACAATTGGAAAGAAATGCACTAATGTAGGAATAAAATTTCCTAGTCCTTACCTCTTGCGCCTCGACAAATTCAGAACGTGTCAGCTCAATGGCCACTTTGTTTTCAAGAAGCTGCATAAGGAGCATTAAATAAACGCCAGCCATCCATATGGCAGAGTGTTGCAAACTGACTTCTGCTAAACACAAATTTTCAGAGAGTTAATTCATTATAAAAAAAATTAAAAAAATTAAATGAAATTGTGCACGGTGTATAACCAAAACAAATTCCATAACCCAAGTAGTGTTACTAGTAAAAAATGAAAATACGGAATCATGTGGTGGTTGAGAAATTTATTTTTTTTAAAAGGAAACAGATATTTTCATTAATGAAGAAAAGAGAACAAATACAACAAGAAAAGCAGACTACAAAATGTAGACAAGAATAGCAGTAAACAAAAAAACACCAAACAGAATGAAAAAACAACCAAACATGACCAAACACTACAAGAAGATCTCCCAGTTGGATATCTTCGAAAGAATAGCCCGCAAAAATTTTGGAAAGAGAACACCAACAAGAAGCTTTAATCTTAATGCGCTCGAAGCAATCCGAGCTAGAAAAGAATTTATCCTCAAAAATACTTTGATTTCATTCCCACCAAATTTCTGAAAGAATGGCATTGGTAGCATTAATCTAGAGAAGAGGCGTCAAGCTAAGAAGCTGACATATATTATCAGGAACATCCTCCCCAAAAACCCACTGAAAAAAACTTAAAAATAAAAAAAAATTTAACCCTGACAGGGTTGTCGGTAAAATAATTAACAGACCAGTCAAATTTTATTTAGATAAATACAAGGCTAAATTATTCAAAAATGACCCTGAACTTTGAGGTTAGTTTCAATTATACCCCTACCATTTAAAAAGTTTCACTTCTGCTCTTGAACCTTTAAAATTGATTCAACTATTTCCCCGAACAATTTAACACTTAAAGAAGTGACAGAAATTGATGTTGTTGCTAAGTTATAAACATAGTAATAGTCGACATGGCTTTTAAAAAAAAGAACAGCAAACGTGGTAGGCATATAATCACCAGGCAATCATTTGGGGGGAGGGGTTTAAGAAATGAACGGAAAATGTAGCTTTATAAGTGATTGCCTAGTGGTTGTCGGTACTTGCCACGTTAGCCTTTCATTTTTTAAAAGCAACTTATACCACTAGTCTATTTACAACTCAACATCTACGTCAATTTTCTTTACTTCTTTTAACAATAACATTGCTTACAGGCATAATTGAATCAATTATAAAGGTAAAGGGTAGAAGTGAAATTTCTTAAACGATAGGGCCAGGGGTATATTTGATAGGGCCATGGGTATATTTGAAACTAACCACAAAGTTCAGTGGCATTTTGAATAATTTAGGTTAAATACAACAAAAATGAAGTTTTGGGGGCAAAAACAAATTTGCAGGTTAAAATGTCTCAAAGAATTTCTATGGAGGAAAGTCTATTTTTTTTTTTTTTTTTTTTACACAATATGCATTGAAAAACAAACAAATGAAATTCAACACTAAGAAGCAGAAGTATGGATATATTCTTTTTAATAAGAAGTATGGATAATATTCCAAATTCCAAGTCTTACCTCTTACACCATCAGTTATCCCAAGCTTCACCAACTCCTCTGCAAGAAACATATCATTTCTTCAATGTCAAAATCAGTTCCAACTAATTTATTTTTTTTTAACAGGAAACAGAATTTTTCATTGAAGTAATGAAAAGAGACTAACCTAACGCTCAAAAGATACAAAACTCCACAGAGGAGCATAAGAAAAAGAAAAAGTACAAAGATAAAAACAATTGATTATTATCGCTCTTTGTTTATAAAAGATGATCATGCTCGTATCCTTCCGACTAATTTGGATTGGTCTCCGATTACTAGAGAACAAGCAGAGGTTTTGGAGTTTGAGTTTTCGGAGGAGGAGGTCAGAAATGTAGTTTCATCATTGGGATCTTGTAAATTCCCTGGACCTGATGGTTTCACTGCCGAATTCTTCAAGTTCTCCTGGAACTTTATAAAGGAGGATGTTATGACTATGGTTCGAGATTTCTTTACCACAGGAATTATTAAAATATCTCAGTAAATGAAACTTACATCTGTCTGATTCCCAAGAAGGTTGATTCCTCTCCTGTTGCTGATTATCGCCCTATCAGTCTCACTTCTTATGCTTATAAGATCATTGTTAGGGTTCTATCAAACAGATTAAAGTTGGTGCTTCCATCTATTATTGCTGAAAACCAAATGGCATTTGTGGTTGGTCGAAAAATAATTGATGCTTCCCTTGTGGCTAATGAGATTATTGATGACTGGCAAACAACAGGCAAAAAAGGAGTGGTTATCAAGTTGGATCTCGAAAAGGCCTTTGATAAAGTGGACTGAGATTTTCTTGATGCAATTCTTCTTGCTAAAGGTTTTAGGCCCCTTTGGAGGAAGTGGATTTGTGGTTGTATCTCTAGTGTTAACTATTTGATTATCATAAAAGGTCGGCCTGGAGGAAAGTTCATCCCGAATCGCGGCATTCGTCAAGGTGACCCCTCTCTCCTTTCCTATTTATCCTTGTTGCTGACTGTTTAAGTAGACTCTTCATTCATAGAGCTCAATCGAGGCGCATTGTATCTCATTTTGTGGGTACCTCAAACTTTAGCCTAAATCATTTACGATTTGTTGATGATACGTTACTCTTCTCCATTTTTTATCTTATTGCATTGACATTTGATCTCATCAGAATTTTTGAACAGTCATCGGGCTTAAATGTCAATTTAGCAAAGAGTGAGATCTTGGGTGTTCACCTAGAAACTGAGGAATTGGATTTTTTGTTGTCTACTTTCGGTTGCAAACAAGATTATTGGCCTTCGGTGTATCTTGGACTCCCTTTAGGGGGTAACCCAATATTTCTTCTTTTTAATTTTTGTTTTAAAAAGGTATCCGATTGGATGAGGGTGAGTCTACCTCCTTTCAAAATGTAGGCATATTTCCAGTTATGGAGCTTTTGCTGAAGCTTTTGCTGAACTCTCTCAATGACAGGGAGCCCTCTCTACTTTCGGTTGCAAACAAGATTAGTGACCCCTCTCTCCTTTCCTGTTCAGCAACGTTGTATGCCTTACATGAACCTCTCTCCTTCTTGGTGTGTTATGTGTTCTTCTCACAATGAATACCCAACTCATCTCTTTCTACATTGCTCCTTTGCCTCTCATTATTGGGCCTTTATCCTACATGCTTTCGATTGGTCATTGGTTCTTCCAAATAACTTGAATGATTTCCTACTTACCATCTTTGTCCACCACCCTTTCAATGGAGAGGCTAAGACTCTTTGGCTTGCCTTCAATCGAGTTTTTCTTTGGTATCTTTGGAAAGAGCGAAATGCTCGCACTTTTAGGGATGAGTTTTCTTCTTTTGGAAGAGTGTTGGATTTAATTATTTTAATGCATTGTATTGGTGTAAGTGTAAACACCCTTTCTCGGATTATAGCTTTTCACATTTGACCGCTAATTGGTCCGCTTTCTTATAATCACCTTTAGGTGCTCGAGCTTTAGCTCCTTTTTTCATTCATCAATGAAATTGTTTCTTATCCATAAAAAAACAATACAAGAAATAATCAGATTCAAATAAATTTCTATAAGCAAAATTGAGTTACTAAAGAACCCCATTTGGAATATTCTCTCACTCTGTTAGGAAGGGATGATAAGAAAGCCTCCCAACCCTAAATGTCAAGGGAGATAACAAAAACCTCACCAATTATGGGCTTGCTCAGGAAATGTTTTACAGTTTATGAGTTTACTATCTTTTTAAAACAAAAATTAAGTGATAACACGTTTGGATAACTGATTTTTTTAAATTGTGTTTTCTTGTTTTCCTTTAGCATGCTCTCATGAATGACCAAATTAAGTTGATCTTCCTTCCATATTACAGAAAAACATAAAACTATTTTGAAAACAGTTCTACAAACAAGTTAGATTGCTCTTCTTAATAAAGAAAAAATAAGCTACAGTAATAGAAGAAAACAAATGTTTTGTGAACAAAGAAACAGAAAACTAAAATAAAATTAACTGTTTTGGTGGTACGAAGAAAGAGATTACAGAAGAACAGAATGGGGTGGGCATTCCAAGGGTTTAGTAGAGGCAGCATGTGGGCTCCGCCGATCCATTATGGTCCAAGGTGAAAACGGGGCCCTTTCACCAGAATTTGTTTACTCTCAATCCATGTTACTGAATGTCAAGGATTGGGCCCAAATGGAAAACAGCCTATGATGTGAATGGCACCATGACGTCTTTTAATTTCAAAGGTATGGACCAGGACCACTCATTGCAGGCTTAAGAAGGCTATCAACGCTACTGGGAAAATTATAGCCAAGACTAAGATGATTACATCCTTAACCCTCACAAGGAGGGAGATATCGAAGGATGTCGAGTCTTAAAATTGAAATGTGTTTTAGGAAGGTGATTCCAGGAGAGATGGAGGTTTCCATGGTGGTTGAACACGTAAGAGACGAACCCTTTATTGATTTCTCCCATTCAAATTACTCTAAGAAGTGTGAATATTAAGTTTTTAATCTAATCTCGCTGAAAATGGTTCTAAGCAAAGATCTTCTAAAGATCACTCAAGGGCCCTTAACCCTTATCTTCTTGACGAACAAGATTTTTCAGATTATTTTGATCAAGTTGGCTTTACTCTTCTTCCTATCAAGCACTAAGACAACACTGATGCTTCCAACTTCAAAAGGGCTTGAGGTTTAGGGTAGTTGCTATTTCTGGGGTTTTTGGTTTGGGTTGGGGAGGAGTTATTTTGTTTGCTTTAGGTTCTTCTGGTTTATTAGTTGGTTCTCTTTAGTTTATTTCTTTTGGGGCTGCTGTTTTGGCCCATTTTTTATTGGCTAGTTTTTTGTTTTTTTTCCTTCTCCTGTTGGAGGTTGGTTCATTGAACTTTTTGTATCTATTTATCTATCAATGAAAAGTTATTTATCGTTCAAAAACACCATATTACTCCTTTGATTGAGGTAGGAGCAGTTTCCAGACAACATCAAGTTAGACAGAGTGTGGAACATTTAATCTGGAGAGTCGTTCTGGTTTGTGAGATGGACGTGGGTGCTAGGAGGAGACTTTGATGTGGCAAGGTGGTATTGACAACAGAATCCATTTTCACAGTCTTTAAGTTAACCAATAGGAAAACTGAAAACCAAGAACCATCACCAATTCCCTCATTTTCTTCTTTATCTATTTGGACAAGAAGCATCTCATTGAACACAGAAGCACATGCAACCATGCAAGAAGAGAAAAGGGGAAGACAAAAAAATCCTGCCACCTTCTGATAGCTAAGGAAGCTAACCAAAAAGCTCTCTAACTAGTGTTAACCAAACTCTAAACTTATATTTAGTACTAGTTAAAGCATGAACATTCTCGGTTTGCTCCCTTTGTTGTGAAAAGGGGGATTTTCTTAACCAGCTATTCTTTGGTTGTTCATATTCGTTGAAGTGTTGGTTCAAATTGTTTTCTTTATTCAAGGTCGCTTGGGTGTTCTCTTTCAATTTGAAGGACAACTTGTATCAGCTTCTCGGAATTTCTTTGACTTCGAAGCCTCGACTTTACGGATCAAAGCTCTCCTTTCAGTTTTTTTTTTTTTTTTTTTGACAAGAAATGAGACTTTTCATTGAAAAATAAAAGAGACTAATTGATGTAGTAGGATTAGGGGTAAATTCATATTACTCATGGTTAATCCTTTTAGTTTACTTTTCATTCTCTATAAATAGAGAATCCCTCTCATGTATTCATTAACTTTTGATTCATAATAAGATTCTTGGATAGACTTCTTGGAGAGAACTCTCCTTAGTCATTTAGGCTACATCAAATTGGTATCAGAGCGACCGTCTGGGCCAACGTTGACTGCCGCCGGTGAAAGACCGGGAAACTCTTGTTGGCGCAGATCGCAAGAGGGAACTTCGTGAGTTGTGCTCGGTTCCGAACAGCGTACACCTAATTACAAGGGGAACCCTTTTAAAGAAGATTCATCAAGAATGGAGAATTACAAGACAAGAAAGATGTCCAAGAAGAGATACAACGATCGATATAGGCAAGAAAACCACAAATACATTCAAGAACAATGCTGGAATTTTGATTCTAGCGATTCAGAAGATGACTTTCAACATAACAACTCGACCCATGCTCGATTCTTTCAAAGATCCTATCAAGATTTACATTGGAATTCTTATTGTAGTGACTCTAGTGATTCCGAAGAAGAAGACCATGTTGCAACTTCAAGAATGTTCAAGAAATTGACAAGAACGGGAATTTACAACACAAGAAAGAAGTTCAAGACCAGAAAAGTTTCCTTCGAATGTGAATCACGCTCATTGGAGACAAAAATTGAAGGAAATCATGACAAACACTACAACAACCATGATGAAATCCGGCGTAAGGAATTCAAAAAAGGAATGGATGAAATCTGGCGTCTCTTGGGAAATGTATCTAACAATTTGGATCGTTTTACAACCAAACAACAAGAACCCGAAAAGGTAAGAATGACAAATTTTAAAAGTAGCAGTCAAGAAGATGGAGAATTCAACCGAAGTCAAGAACCCACGAATTATATGAGAAAGATTCAAGAAAATACAATGGAGAGGCCTCTAGAACATCAATTTTCAAGATTCATAAATCAAGATTCTAAAAGTTCGAGAAGAGAAGATTTTTACTACCACGACGATACACATCAAAACTGTGAAGATAGACAAAAAGAAATGATCCAAGAACAAAAAGTTCACCTTTCAAAAAATGTTGGGAACATCTTTTATCATGATAAACTCCAAGAATGTCGAAATGAATGTTTCTTGGTTCAAGATTCCAATTGTTCCAACGAAGAAGAATGCCGAAATGTAGGTTTCTTGGTTCAAGATTCCAATTGCTCCAACGAAGAAGAATGCCGAAATGAAGGTTTCTTGGTTCAAGATTCCAATTGTTCCAACGAAGATGGTTTTTTTCATGGATTTGATCTTAAAGATTCTGGTTTTTTCAACAAAGACGATGAGTGTTTTCTACAATTTGAAAATTATTTTGATGAAGAAGATAAAGTTGAAAAAGAATTGAAAGAAACGATTGATGTTAATGATATTGATGGTATTGTTGGAAAATTTATTCAAGATCTTCATCAGAATGATTTGTCTGAAAAACACGGAGATTCATCTATTGACCTCAATGATTTACTCTCGGATGATGAACACCATCAGATAAGTTCGAATGTCATGGAAGATCAATTCCTTTTGAATTTTGCTGAGTATTTTGACGAAGAAGATGAAATATTAATCTATTTGGATAATCTTTTTACTATTGTGGAAGAAAATTTGGGGCTGAAAAATTTTCAGAACCAAATCCATGAAACTGCAGTGGAGAAAAACCTTGTTGAAATTCTTGAGGTTGATGTTGGAAGATATTCAAAGAAGGATACTATTGTTAAGTTTGGAACTTCAAGAGAATTTTCAAGAAAATTCCTTCAAAAATCTAATTTTGATTTGTTACATGAAAGACTAAATCCTTCACAAATTTGGTCAAGTCAGGAAGACATCTTTATGAAAGATGTTGAACTTTGTTTCACTAAAAAGGTATGTGTATTTGGAGGAATTTTTGAAGACTACTGGATCCTATTACATATGATTTTGGATTGGCAAGACTTTTGGCATAGAAACCAAACTTTGGGGAGCATTGGTACACCTTGGCGTGTTGATGAAATTAGAACGCAATTTTCAGTTGGAGTCTTTTGCAACCATCGACTGAAACATCTTTCTAGTCGGGCAGTTCGCTTGTTTCTACCTATTTTCATTTTCTTTTTAAAACTCGAGGACGAGTTTTTTTTTGGAGGGATAGAATGATGTAGTAGGATTAGGGGTAAATTCATATTACTCATGGTTAATCCTTTTAGTTTACTTTTCATTCTCTATAAATAGAGAATCCCTCTCATGTATTCATTAACTTTTGATTCATAATAAGATTCTTGGATAGACTTCTTGGAGAGAACTCTCCTTAGTCATTTAGGCTACATCACTAATGCTCAAAAATACAAACTCCACAATGGAGAAAAAAAAAAAGAGGAGAAAAATAGAAAACACAAGAAGATAAAGCACGAAGCAAAGATCAAGAGGAGATAAAAGCTTCCCAATTAAGGCAAATGTCTTGCAACGAAAACCCTTGGAATGATTAGGAGACAGCAAAGCTTTTAGCTTGGTCGCTTCAAAACACACCATCCAATTCCTTAACTTGCTTTCAAAAATTCTCTGATTACGTTCCCCACCAAAGCTTAGAAATAACTGTTTTTATCGCATTGACCCACCACACCCACAATAGATGATGTCTTGAAGGAAGGCAAGGACCAATGAGCAAGTGAATAGTATTACACTTATGAGTCATCGTGGAAGACCCAGTGAATTCTAAAAATATCAAAGAACTAATGCCAACATGATAAGGCAAAGAAGCAATCAAATAATAAGTGATTCAAACTTTCTGAATCTGAACAACATAGAGGGCACCGAGAAGGCAATAAGATGGAGGAGGGAATCTTTCGTTGCAAAACTTCTAATGAGTTTAATCTGCTATTGATCAATATCCAAATTAAAATACTGATCCTCTTAGGGCATTTGGAGTTCCATAAAGCTGAGAAAGACTTTCCTTTTGGAATTATGGACGAGAGGAACTCGAGAAACTTTGAAAACAAACATCTTCCTTGGTTTGAGCGTTTTGAATCTGCAAGATTGAAAGCTTCTTCTTGGTGTTCTCTATCCAAATAATTTGCTACTTTTACTTTACAAGATATTTATTTGAATTGGGATACATTGATTTTTCCTTTGTAATTATTTTGTTTTGTTTTTTATGACGTTTTTTAAGGGAGTTTTGTATCTTTGGAGCATTAGTCTTTTTTCATCTCTTCATGAAAGGTTTCGTTTCTTGTTCAAAAAAGTTAAAGCATGAACATTCTAAAATATTTACCTTGGATAGTACGTATTCCAGATAGAAGTCGTTTTGCGCACTCTTTGAAAAGTCCTTTAGGTCGGCTAAAGATAACAACCATAAGATCCACAAGTGCATAAACAGCACTTTTTGGTAGCCACTCCCCGTCAATAGGATATGGTGCCAACTCAAGCTTGTCTCTAGATGTTCTTCTCATGTTTCCAAAATGTCCAGGTTCCAAAGATTCTTTGCTTATGGAAGTTGGTCTAGTCACACTTTTAAGCTGATCCTGAAGCTGAGCATGTTTTTCAGTGAGAGCCAACCTATCTTTATAATGTAGATCAGACCTGGAGAGACTCTGACTTAAAGCATTCATTTCTTTAGTCAGATCCTCTATGTAATGTGTTTGTTGCAAATCAGCCTTCATAGCAGCATCTAATTTATCTATATGTTGAGCAGCATTCTTGTAGTCACAGATCCGAAGTCGATAAAATATGTGCAGCAGCTCATTGTAAAATAATAAACCAACAGACTGTTGTCTCTTTATTGGAGAGGTAAGGCATGACAAGCAGTGAAGAAAGAATAAGTAAATGTGTACAAATAATTCCGATTAGAATAAAATATATACTTTTGAAGATAGATAAGCCTTTTCATCTTTACATGTTGTGTTGCTGACATACAGTTAGGGAGAACATAGAAGAAGGGAAGAAATCCACTTACTTTCTCAGGTTCAATAGATTCCCAGACCTCATCACATTTGTTAACAGCTTGTTCAACAGAATTATCATCATACCATTGCATAAGGTGCACGTGAAGGATAGAAGTTGCAAAAAACATCTTTCATGCATGAAAACAAGACAACTAGTTAGATGTGTATAACAAGACACTGAATTTTTTAAACACATTTCACAGGTGAAAGGAGGTCAATTAATACAAAGAAGTTTAGTCAAGAAATCCGACCAAGGATCATCCTAGATAAAAAAAAATTAATAATAATAATAATAACTTATAACAAACACTAGAAAAGGAACCCAAAAGTTACTTTTTCGAAACCTCAAGAGTAAAAGAAAAGGATGGAATTTCAGAAGTCAGTCTATAATTTTATTTTTTTAAAATAGATAAAGGAAGACGTTGTTTGGATGTCCGTATGTTAAAAAAAATCTTGAATAATGCGCAATTTTTTAAAATTTTCATTATGTCATTCATCACAATTTCATATAGTGCGTCCCAAAAAAACGGCTGGATTTTCTAATAGTGGTAATATTTGTCAACAATGTCGGTGGTCAATATCAGTGTTTTTAAAAGCTCAAGGCGCAATAAAGCGCAATAGCCTTCCTGGGCTTAAGCGCAAGGCGCAAAGAAAAGCGCGGGCTTTATTTTATGAGGCGCACGATAGATAAGTGTAAATAGTTTTTTATATATGAAAGAAAAATAATAAGATGAATAATAAGATGATGAAAAGTTCAAGAAAATAGGAAAGTGAGGCTCGAGGCGCTGAAGGCTGAAGCGCACCCCACAGGCACCGAGGCGCGCGCCTCAAGTGGGCTTTATTAAGTGAGCCTCGCTTCATTGAAGCGAGGCGCAGAGGCTGCGCCTTGAGCCTAGGCGCACCAAGGCGCGCGCCTGAGTGGGCTTTTTAAAACACTGGTCAATATTTTATATTTATTGCCCTTTTCCTTCTTTTCCTTAGTTGTAAGGGGTCTTTCTCCTATATAAGAAAACCTAGAATGCACATATTTGAATATATTCAGAATATTTTGTTCCCCTCAATTTTTCTTTTTCTTTTTATAGGAAACAAAAACATTTCATTGATAAGTTGAAATAGATACAAAATGATCTATCAAGAGAGAATTACAAGAAGCTATTCAATTGTGTAATGAGAGTAGATAAGCTGTAAATACAAAAAGGCCTTTTTAACTTGCTCCATGATAATGCAAGAAAAGAAATAGATTCAATAAAGGAAACCAACCAATTCTTCTTATATTGAAATTGTTCCCCCCTCAATTTCAATATGGCATTAGAGCAGAAGGTTATGTGTTTGAACTCACTATGGGGCCGTTTGGCCCACGGAGTTGGGAGGAGTGGAGTTGTGGGGAGTAAACTTACTCCCCGTTTGGCCCAAGGAGTTGTTTAACTCAGACAAAAAATATTAACTCCCCAGACTTCTACAGTAATTACTATTCAACTTTCCTTCATTTTTCTCTCTTTCTCTCTCTTTTTTTTACAATATTTTTAATTATTTAAAAAAAAAACATAATTTAAACAAAATGTGTAAAATGACTAAAAATGCAATTCAACCTATTTTTTTATTTTAAATATAAATTAAATTGTTGAATTAAAATTGGTACTTA
Source organism: Herpetospermum pedunculosum (assembly GCA_028017165.1). Lineage (NCBI taxonomy): Eukaryota > Viridiplantae > Streptophyta > Magnoliopsida > Cucurbitales > Cucurbitaceae > Herpetospermum > Herpetospermum pedunculosum. Next base: position 50,411,462 of record CM051531.1, on the reverse strand, counting down.
AACAAAATTTAAAATGTAGTATTCAAGAAGAAATAAAAATATAGCTTATTTGGATTCACTTAGATTAATGGATTAAAATCTTTCAAATTCACACGTAATAGTTAATCGACTATTGTACGACTATTTGTTTTATTTCAAAACGATCCAAATAAAATGAATAATTAATGTGAGTGATATTGAAAAAAGAAGGTGAAGTATGGTAGTCAAAGTTATTTTGGTTATCTTCGAATAAATTTGTAAATGATACATAAAATAAAAAACACTATTCTTAAAATTTATTGGAAGAAGTTCTTGATAATAAAAATATGAAAAATTATAGAAAATAAGTTCTAGGTGTAGTGCATATGAAATTACAAGTTTAAGTGGGTGGAAGCGAGGAAGAACGTGTTTGACACATAGATATATTTATGTGTTGTTTTTTTTTTCTTTAGAGAAATTTGTAAAATATACTTACACTAAAAAACAAAAAAAAACTCACTTTTAAAATTCATAAAATAAAAAAAAATTAAAGATGGAGTCTTTAAAAAATAATAATAAATATATATTATTGACAATCAAGGTGAGAGAGATTAAAAAATTGATGTGAGGTATTGTGTTCAAAATTATTTTTTGTTATCTCCAAAGAAATTTGGAAAGTAGATAAAATAAAAATAAAAAATTGCATTGTTAGAATTTATTAGGAAAAATCCTTAATAAGGAAAATTAGAAAGTTTGTAGAAAGAAAAAAAAAATTGTGTCGAAAAAACTAGTAAAATAAACTTATATTTCAGAATTTGAGGTTCAACAACTCCCTATCAATGGGAGGCGGAGAAAGATGTGTTTGACACATGAATAAACCATAATTATGGGTAGACAATCTTATAATTCATAAAATTAAAGATGAGTCCTAACAAAATATATTTATATCTATATATCTATATATATATTTTTTTTTTTATAATCAATATGAAAAAATAATGTCAAATATTGTGCTCAAAATTATTTTTGTTGTCTTCAAAGCAATTTGTCAAGGATAGATAAAATAAAATAAAATATTTCATTTTTAGAATTTATTGGAATTGAAAGAAGTCCTTAATAAGAAAATTTTGAAAGTTTGTAGAAAAAAATTGTGCGGAAGAAAACAGCTAAAATAAACTCAGACTTCACAACTCCGTGCTCTCAACACACCACAGACTTCAGAACTCCAGACTAAACAACTCTCTGCCCCAAACAGGCATAACTCAGAACTCCCCAGACTAAACAACTCCCCAGACTAAACAACTCCAGACAAAACAACTCCAACTCCCCCCAACTCCTTGGGCCAAACGCCCCCTATAATGGCATTTCCTCTCCAAGAGCCAACCAGCTAACTATAAAAAGGGGTTTCAATCCATAGTAATAAGACCTCACAAGTAATTACAAAAATCCTTGGAGACCAACACCCATATATAGGCGTTAATCTACCTAACAACCAAACCTCTTCCCTAGCCCTCTCCAAATCCCTAAACAATTTGTTATTCCTTTCAAGCTAAAGACCCCAAAGGATAATAAAGAAGCCAGCCTGCCACAAACCCAACCCTTATCATGAAAGGGCAGAGGCAAAAGGAAATCCTCCACTGTAGAACTGCACTCACTACTCCTTGCATGGCGTTGCAAGCCTAACGCCAGACATTGAAAAAAACTATCCCAAATAGAGCAAGCAAGCGGGCAATCACAAAGGATATGATCTAGTTCCTCTAATGCACTCTGGCAGAGGATGCACCACTAAAGACCCACCACAAAGGAAGAATGTCTCATAACATGATCCATGGTATTCACCCTGCCAAGCAAGACCTGCCAACCAAAAGAATTTAACCTTTGGCCAGTGTTTTCAAAGCGCAAGGCGCACTCTAAGGCGACAAGCTCCTTAATCGCCTCAAGGCGAGAGGCGACAAAAAGGCGTCGCCCGAGTGAAGCAAGGCACACTTAATAATAATAAATAAATATTATTTTTGACAATTATAGATTAGAAAATATACTTACATTTTTAAAATGTTTAACAAAATTATTTAAGATTTAAATAAATATTAACTTAAATAATGTTGGGCAGCTGGCATTTCTTTAATGTTGGCAGCCAACCCTTCAAATTCTTCTAGGAAATGTAAGCATTTCTTTAATGCTGGCAGCCAACCCTTCAAATTCTTCTAGGAAATGTAAGCATTTCTTTAATTCTGGCAGTCAACCCTTCCAATTCTTCTAGGAAATGTAAGCAATGAGAAGAGCTTATATGACTAACTATTAAACTACTTCTTCCTACCAAATTCCATCATATTTTCTTCTTTCCTCTCTTCGTCTTCTTCCTTTTCTACTTTCTTCTTTCTTCTTTGATAAGAATCCATTTCATAGATGGTTGAATAAACTACATTTTTTTCCTACTAATTTTTTCTGAGGGCAGATTCTTTATGTTTTCATGGGATTAAAAAAAAAAAAAAAAAAAAAAAAAAGGTGCAATTCACTCAGGCGCGCGCCTCCTTCACAGGCGGAGGCGCTTCCGGGCGACGTCGGGCGCAGCAAGGCGCGCGCCCGATTGAAGAGCGTCGCCCAAGCCATGTTGGAGGCGCACTCGCCTGAAAACGCTTCGCCTGAGTGCGCCCGTCGCCTGAGGCGCGCGCCTCGAAATCACCCACAGGAAGAGAAAGAGGCACCCACAGGAAGAGAAATTTTTTTTCTAATATTTGTGAGTGTCCGAGCTAGCTTGCGCGCATCTCGACTAATCTCACAAGACAACCGCCTGACCCTACTACATTTGGTTCTTAAGGAAACTCGTAGGATATTAAATGTTAGGTATGTAGCCTTCATGACTTGAACTCATTCTCTCTAAGCCATTTACTATTCTCATGACCTTTATTGACTACAGGGAGAGGAATCACTAAGAAGACAGAAGTAAGGACTATAAGCGAACACCCTGGAAAAGTCGTGGGACTAGATACGACAATCCCTACCCCAGGGGCAAACATGAACCCTCCAAAGCAAAGAAAAAAGATCCACTACATTCGTCGTTTGGCTATCCAACAAAAAAACGATGGTAGCCCAAGGAAAGGGAGGAAGTAGGACTCAAAGAAGGAATAATGGACACGACAAAATTCAACTTTTTGGAGAAAAAATGAAAAAGACGAAGAAATCTAGAACAAAAAGGGGTGTTGCCCAACCAGGTGTCTTCCCAAAACTAAGTGTTAGACCCATTCCCCCACAGGGCATTTCAAAAACTGAAAAAAGAAGAGAATCCTAGAAGAGATCGCTTTTCAGGAATTCCTGAAAGTGTCACACAGTCCACTTACTTAATGCCCACACAAAAGGGTAGGGCACATGCTTGCTCACAATAACTCGCTGCCACAGTGAATCAGGCTCTAAAGGGAAACGCCACAACCATTTAGCCAAAAGAGCATCATTACGAAGCCTCGAGTTTTTAACACCTAAACCTCCAAGATCCAAAGGTCTAGACACAACCTCCCAACTCACAAAGTGAGACCCTCCACCCCCATCAACCCCTACCCACAAAAAAACCTCTCCAACTGAGCCAATCTCGAGAAGTTTACACTGATGCACATTGGGTTGGCTCTCATATTGACTATTATAAGTCAACATCAAGATACTTTCCTATGAATATGGAAACTTAGTAACTTGGAGTGATGGTAGTTAAGGGTGATACTAATCATAGATCCAGAAAATAAGCAATCATAGATAATAGGATAGGCAGTATGCTCCAGAGGAGATCCAGTACACTAGAATAAAAAAATTAATGAAACAAAAAAACGTAAAGTAACGTGTGGGAAGACATCGGCCACGTACAAGTCATATTGAAACATGCAAAATAATGCCACTCAAAAATTAAATAAACGACAAGAAGATGCGCTTCCAGAAGAATAAAGAAATATGGACAGTGGGCACAAAAACAAAAATTTAGATACCAACCTGCAGTTCAGGATAGCATATCTCAACTGAAAATACGTATCCCGACTCCAAGGCAGAGATTGAATTTTGATAGTCTCCTTCAATAATCAAAGCATTTGCTAGCTGTGAATTGAAGTTGCAAGACCATAGCTTCACTGACAGTCTTAAATGAGTGCAATAAGAAAACAACCCATAAGGAAAGTTGATAAAGTAACACTAGATTAAAATATTTGCAGGATAGATCATTCTTTACCATGATATGCAAGAACCAGTTTCTGCAAATGTTGTGTTACTTAGCGAAAGAAATGAAGGAAGAATAAATTATGCATACGGAAATAGGATGAGTGCTTACTCATGACCAGCAGAATTGGTGAGATCAAGACCCTTATAAAGAATCTGTTTCTGGGGAGGAATAGCACCAACGAGATGATAACACTGGCTTAATAAGCTATAAGCCCGGCACTTCAATTCGAAGCATGATGGAATAGACTTCAGTAACAATTGCTGTCCCGAAACAACAACAAAACAAAAAAACATCATTGATAACAAATACTCCCTTACTCTACAGTCTACATCATTGCTTGTGTGGAAGAAAAAAAAAGGAAAATGGATCATACAGAACGCTCCAGATGGGATTTGGCGTGATTGACGTTGTGAGAATGAGTGAGTAGGAGGGTGGCAATTCGAAGCCGAGTCTTGACCTCAACGACTGGAAAGAAGGACACCTGACTCTGACATATGGCTTCCAGACACTTAATTGCCTTTCCTATTTCCTCCTTCTTCTCGTGGTAATCTGCCAGCCTCCATAATCCCTCCGCCACTGCTTCCATATCATGAAATGAGCTGCAAATGGAAACCCACCTTCTTCCTTCCCCCACGCCAAAACCAAATTGATTCTTTACAGCGGTGTCAATGAGATCGCTGCCAATTTATCATCCGTGGGGAAGGAGAACCCCAAAAGGCAGATCGAAAAGCCCCAATTTGCCGTAAGGATGTTGTTTTTTTTTCCTTTTTCTCGTTGCTATTCGGCTATTGTTGTTGCGAAAAAAGGAAATCAAAACAACTCTTCCACTCTTTCTTCTAATTTGTGTTTCTCAAGTGAGAAGAAACACAGATGAAAATTGGAAGAATACTGGTAACAAGGGAGTAGATAATCAGTGCAAACCGGCTAGGAGGGAGGCTGCGGAGGCACGAGCAGAAGATTGACGACGGCAACGGCGGCAGCACTGAACCGGAGAGAGGCGCCGGCGACACTGAGCTGCTGAAATCGAGCAAAGGAGAATGGTACATAATTCGAGAGTGAGGCTGAGTTGGACTGCCTCCATCTTTTTTCTCTTTTTTCCTTGATTCCGAAGTGCTTAATTTTTAATGGTGCTGTGAACCCTCAAAATGATTTCTTAAAACTCAGTTTTTGAAATAAATCATTTTAATTCGAACAATTTTACTAACTTTTAGAAAGAAAAATAAAAATAAAAATTGGTGTTTAATTGAGAATTTCTCTAATTTTCATAGTATATTAAAATTAATAACGTCACACTATCCCTTTAAATTATCTTCACTCGTGAGTGTTGTCGGCGACCATCTCTGACGACCTCCGTCGATTTTCGGAGATTACCGACGATGACTTTCGGTGACCACCTCCGGCCACCGCGTCGATCTTCGATGATCACTTTTGGCGACGATCACCGTCGTCGGCCTTCAACGACACATCCATCCGACCTCCGTCGATCACCACTAACGGCGACCTCCGCCGACCTCTAACCATCGGTCAACCTCATCATTGATCCATCCGGACCAACCCGGTACGAGAAGTAAAGGCCCAAACTCGGCCTTGGCCCAAGCCCACTGAGCTTAAGATATTGTTTGGGTTTGGGTCGACCCGACCTCCAATTGTTAGGCTCATGGTCTAACCCTTCGACTTGGCTCATTGGATCAAAGTTTGGGTCGAGCTTGGTCCGAACTTGGACTGGACCATTCGATTAGCTTATTTAAATATTTTTTGATAAAATATTTTTTAGACTTTTTTAAACCAATTTTTATTAAAAAGGAGTTTATATTTCTTATTTAATTTTTTTTTAGGGTATTGATGAATGATATTATTTTCATTTTATCGATGTTACTAAATTTTATTTTAGTATTATATTCTTTTATAAACTTTTTATTTGTTTTTGTATGCTTCTAATTTTTTTTTTATTAATTATGAGGTATCTTATCTATGGTATAAAATTATATTTTAGAATATAAAATAAATAACTTTACAAATTTAAATATATAATTTATAAGAAATTGTATAGAGACTTATATATTTTGGTTAGTCCAAATAAAAGTTTGTTGAGTCGGCTCGACGATCCAAATATGGCCCAAACGGGCCGGCCCAGAAGAATGATTCATATCCAATCCAATGAATGTTTGGGTTGGGCCGATCAAACTTTGACTTTGGGCTGAGCTTGGATCGGGCTTGGGTCGGCCTTTGGGCCACAGGCCCGATGATGAGGCTGACCAATAACCATATCATAGACGTTTGTAAGAAAATTATAAAAACGGTGTCCTCGATAACTTATAGTGTGAGTATATACTCGTAGTTACAACTATAACAATGTTATATCGTATGAAGTATATGCGTGTACAGACACCATAAGTCATCCGTGAGCATTGGACAAATGATACTAAAAAAGATTTAAATTGGTATGCATGTTGAGTTTACCCAATAATCAATTGTATCATTGCCTGCAACATTAGATTAGGAGATTTGCAAAAAAAATTCAGGAGATTTACATTTTTTTCATCCCTCTAGCTAAACTATCTACCTCAGTCATCTACATCGTTGAACGCTGGGTTGGAACCTTCGACTCCCAAGACGTATTTTTGAAGTGAGTAAGAATTTTTGTCTCCCTACATTGTCGTCTTTCAACTTTGTAAAAAAAATAACATTTTTTTCAAAATGCATGAATCTAAGAGGATTGTTAGTCATCGGAGATGAATTTTTTTTTTTTGCTGTTAAAACATTTTCTCAAATTTTAGTGGTTGAGATTTTTTTTTCAACACCCATGAATATGGTGGTTAAAAAAAAAAAAAAAAAAAAAAAAAAAAAAAAAAAAAAAAAAAATTGGTTAGGTGGGCTGTCCGTAAACAAGCTTATATGCCAGGTATAATCGAAATGAAAAATTGTTAACTTCATCCCCTAAAATTTTGGTAATAAAAAATATGAAAAAAATTAATTAATTGAAAGATAACATCAATGATCAAAAGTGAGCAATAGTAAAAACTCATGAGCAAAATTTAGACTAAATAGAAACCGAGCTAAAAACTCAAAGGTAAAAATGTATCATTTTAAAACATAGGGAACAAATAGAAACTGCTAAAAAATTATGGACCAAAAATGTATTTTTTTTCTCTCCCTACCAACAATCATGCTTTTCCAACACGATAATATATAATTTAATTTATTGTATTTGGAGGATTTCAAAAGTACAACAATCCTGTCTGCAAAAACTATATGCAAACTGAGATTCAGCTTGTGTGTGTGTAAAATATACTGTACAAGAATGACATATAAACAATGTTAAAATAGTAGGAAACAAGTCCCTTAAAATTAAATCAAGTCTCGATTATGAAATATAATGGTTTTCTATCTGGGCGTGATGGTGGGAGCTACTCCACTTACAAGGTCACTGCCAGAAACCTCTGATATGTAATAGTTGTTCATGTTGGATGATGAAGATGGGGGACTGGTCACTTTTATGACATCCGCGATCAAAGGCGCTGCAATTTTCCTATCACACTCGGGCAGCATAAGCCAGATAGTTTCGAGTGTTCGAACAACTTCTGCCATTGAAGGGCGTGCATCGGTGTCATCTTGGCAACACTTCAGAGCCAATGTCACAAACCTTTCCACACATTCAGCGGGATAAGATCCCAGGCGACCATCAATTATCGAGAAAAATTTTCCGGACTGATGTGCACCCTTAACCTGTTATAGACAATACAAATATTTAAAAGAGATAGTAGTGCAAATACACTCCTTTGTCTATGCATGAGAGATTATCCCAACAAAGTGAAAACAATATAGACAAATAAGTAAACATCATATTATATCCTTTAGGCATTCAGAATCAAATTATCCATACCACTTGGAGATAAAATTGTCTCAAAGGAAACTATTCCAAAATAAAGAGGCCATAAAAGATGCCATTGTAATACCTCTCTAACGATGTTCTTGCCGTGTGAGATTGGGTGCTTCCCAGTCAAAAGCTCCAAAAACACAACACCGAGACTATAAACGTCACTCTTATCTGTCAGTTTATGAGTCAAGAAGTACTCTGGATCAAGATAACCCTGCAAAATGGAAGCATGCAAATCAAAATACACAAAAATACCCTTTAACTAAACTCAATCCAGGAAGTGTAACCAATTATTTTACCAAGAACAGGAATATATGGAATAAACAAAAGAAAATACTTTTAGTACAGAAGGTAACTCAAAGGGATACTAATGCTCAAGAAACGAAACTTGTAACTCCCTACATCGTTTTACCTATATATGGACACAACCTTGTAACTTGGCGAAGAAAGAAACAATGGCCCATGAGATTTGTGAAGAATGTGGCCAGCAAGAGTACTAAAGGAGCTAAAGATTCCAGCAGAAAGTCCCATGAAAATGATGTGTGACAACAAAGTGAAGTATTGTGAAAATTCTTGCCTACCATACATCGAGATTGACAGGCACTTCATCAAAGAAAGAATTGAGGATGGAGTAATCTCTCTGGTATACACTTCATCAGAGCTCCAATCTGTTGATATCCTCACTAAGGGGGCGTTTGGCCCAATGAATTGGGGGGAGTTGGAGGTTTTTAGTCAGAAGAGTTCTGAAGTATGTGTGTTTGGGCATGGAGTTGTTGAACCTAAAATTCTGAAGTCTGAGTTTATTTTAGATGCTTTTTTCTGCACAATTTTTTTCTACAAACCTTCAAAATTTCATTATTAAGGACTTCTTCCAATTCCAATAAATTCTAACAATTTAATTTTTTATTTTTATTTTATCTATCTTTTACAAATTTCTTTGAAGACAACAAAAATAATTTTGAACACAATACCTCACATTATTTTTTCACATGGATTATCATATATATATATATATATATATATATATATATATATATATATATCCATTTTTGTTAGGACTCATCTATAATTTTATGAATTGACTCATCTTTAATTTTATGAATTCTAAGATTGAGATTTTTATGTTTTTATTAATGTAGGTATATTTTTACAAACTTCTTTAAAGAAAAAAAAGACACGGACCCATGTGTCAAACACATCTTTCTCCGCCTCCACCCTCTTAAACTCATCATTCTATCTGAATCCACTGCACCCGGAAACCAGCATCTCAGCAATGACAGTTTATTTTAGCTATTTTTTTGTACAATTTTTCCTATAATTTTCCATATTTTCATTGTTAAGGACTTTTTCCAATAAATTTTAAGAATGTGATTTTTGCTTTTTATTTTATGTATCCTTCACAAATTTCTTTGAAGATAACAAAAATAATTTTGACTACAATACTTCACATTCTTTTTTCAATATCACTCACATTAATTATTCATTTTATTTGGATAGTTTTGAAATAAAAGAGAGTCGTACAATAGTGTGTTAAATATTACATGTGAATTTAAAAGATTTTAATCCATCCAAATAAGCTAATGTTTTTATTTCTCTCCATTGTAAAAATACTACATTTTGAATTTGGTTTAAGTACCAATTTTGATTGAACAACCTAATTTATATTTAAAACAGGTTGAATTGCATTTTTAGTCTTTTTACACATTTTGTTTAAATTACGTTTTTTTTAAATAATTAAAAATATTATGGGAGGGAGAGAGAGAGGAAGAGAGAGAAATGTGTTGCCTTGAAAAATGGGAGAGACTTGAATAGTAATTACTATAGAAGTCTGGAGAGTTCAATAGTAATTACTTTTGAAGTCTAGGGAGTTGATATTTTTTATCCGAGTTCAACAAGTTTGTAGGCCAAATGGGGAGTTAACTTCTCCCCCAACTCCTTCTTCAACAACTCCTTGGGTCAAACACCCCTAAAAGCTCTTCCTAGAGAAAACTATGAAGATCTGACGTCAAAGTTTGGTCTAATAAACATATATCACCAAGCTTGAGGAAGAGTGTTATTTAGTTTGGTCTACACAATCAACAACAATGATCCGAAACCACTCTTCCCTTATACTATTTCCTTGTGTGTATTGTATAATTGCAATAATCTTGTTTTTCTTTCCTTTGTATATTAACTTCCTTATAGGCTCTAGTAATCCATGTCGATTTAGGGTTGTACAAAGTCGTCAGAACTGCAGACTGAAATTTATCTCTAACATAAAAAATAACGGAGAAGGTCTATGGAAATAGGACATAGCCTAAGTGGTAGTGACCCCCTCATCTCTTTTCTTTTCTTTTTCTTTTACTTTTTTTTTTCTTTTATTATTGTTTGTCACACCCGTGGAACATTTTTTTTTTTTTTTTTTTTGAATATCCGTGAGTGTCTAAGCCAGCTTAGACGCACCTCGACTATTCTTCCATGATATACTGCCTGACCCTACAACATTTGACTGTCAAGTAAATTCGTAGGAAATTAATTCCAAGGTAGGTGACCATCAAGGATTGAACTCAATTCCCACTAGGAGGGTTTTAATAATAGTCACAATCACAAGGCCCTTCATGACCACTAGACCAACCCTTTTATGGTTGGAACAGAATCCTATAAAACCTCTAGATCCTAATTACTAGTTATTATGAAAGATCTTTGCCTTCTAAAACCTAATAGCTACCTTATAAAACCTAACCGACATCCTAGAATCTCCTAAAATATTAACGACGTTGTTAGCAAAAATTAAATACTCTCATTATATTTCTAAAAATTTCAGAAATATTGATAGAATTTTACCGGTGTCCCTTTTACTACTGTTGATACATGAGCAGGCACATCGCCATCTGTATCTGGCAGAGGTGCAAGTCGTGAAAGTCCAAAATCAGCAACCTTTGCCATATATTTGGAGTCTAATAATATGTTGCTGGACTTGATATCTCGGTGAAATATTGGAGGATCGGCTTCCGTGTGCAGGTACAGAATTCCCTTAGCTGCACCCAGGGCAGCTTTTAATCTTGTGGCAAAACTCAAAGGTTCTGCAGAATTTACTGTAATAACACAAGAAAGCAAATAAGTCGATGCTTGAAAGAGAGAAAGAGACATGAAAACAACTAACATATAAAAAAAAAATTGCGTATTCTTCAGTTGACATAAAAATGGAGGAATAAAAAGCATGGAGCATATAAAAACTGTCCACAATTTGCATAATTGAAACAGAATCTTTGAAAAATAATTTATAGGAAAATTAGCGGAAGTGTACCAGAAAGGTGATCCCTCAGCGTGCCATTTGACATAAACTCATAAACCAACATCTGCATACAAATTCAAAATCAAGAAATCTGTTCAAGGCTAAATTTCAAGGTCAGTGCAAGGAATTGACAAAAAATTAATGTCCTGCGAGCTGATTAGATTAGTTGCTGCCAAACTAATAAGTTTTATGACAGAATTTGACAAACAGAAACTTCAATTTAAAGATTCTGTAATCTATCAATTTACAATTTAAGCTTTCAGATTCAATAGTCTTTAAGGAATATTGTTGGTTTAATGTATAACATTTGGACTAAATCATTACAAACCAAAGTTTAGAGACTAAAATGTCAAAAAATTAAATTACGGGGACTAAATTGTTACATAAGTTCATGGACTAAATCGGAACTTCAATAAGAACGGGAGCTGTTGAGAGGTTCCATATTGCCGACAAGACCAACTGCGCTTTTAACCTATCTATTTTTATATACAAATTCATTAATAAAAATAATTTACTTTCATATAGTAATTAAATATAAAATTGAAAAAACTACCACGAAACAATGGGGTTATTGCACCTCATATTTCTAACTACAACAATTACTCTCTCAAATATATGAAAATTTCTTAATTAAATCCTACTACTAACCGAATTATTTATGTTGAGTTTAATTGTAACAATTTCATAAGTTTGAGGTGGTTAATTGCTCAAATACAAAAAAACAAGAGTGTAATTGTAACAACTTCCATAATTCAGGGGTGTTTTTGCAATTATCCTTATTAAAATGATAAATAAATAAAGGATTCCTCAAATTACCTGCTCCCCTTCTTCATCACAATATCCAATCAAAGCCACAAGATTTCGGTGGTGTAACCTCGACAATAATTGTATTTCAGTTAGGAACTCTTTTTCACCCTGTAGTGAGCCCTCCTGTGCACGTTTGATAGCAACAGCTGTGCTATCTGCTAGAATTCCTTTGTAAACCTTTCCATAACCACCTTGACCAACTACCGTGGAATCATGAAAATTGTTTGTAGCTAGAGCCGTTTCACGGTAACCAAACTCCTTTATGCCCTCAATCTTTAAGGCAGTTTTTGACACTGCATATAAAAGAAGATAAAATATTTTTTTTTTTGTGAAAAGTCACACTTTCATTGAGATCAAATGAAAGAATTCAAAAGGAATACTACTTACAGTGACGCTTTCTTGAGATGTGGCGGCCCTTTACACGTGATCTTATAATAAAAATAAAAACAATTGCAGATAACGTTGCTCCGCCAAAAATTGCTCCTAATATTATTCCAGCCAATGCCCCTTTACTCATAGTAGGATTAGATGATGGTGTAAGAAATACTGCAATAACAGAAAATAAAACTTTAAGCCAAAAATCATTTTTGAAGGATTGTGATAATCCTTCGATAGTACCTCAAAATAGCTACAACATGTAGTTCTCCTACCAAAAATAACATTAATATGTTGATTATGGTCTTCCAGTTATAAGTTGGATGAGTGCAGTCATCTGCCCAGTATTGGTTATGATGGTGTCGAAATGGCAATATTAAACTATATTCAACAGGATTGAAATCATAGAACATGTCATGTCATCAGGAATATTTTATATTGTGAATAAGTAATTGATATAAGCCTCTTTAATTAAAAATGCAAATGAAATCATAAATACGGAACCATCATAAGGAGGAAAAAGTCGCCATTATATACAGAACCATCATAAGGAGAAAAAAATCACCATTATATACAGAAGAAAATATAAAAGAACGCTGATGCATTTATATGCATTTATGTAGCAAATGACCCAATAAACATGCATAAAAGGTTACCACGATGCCACAGAGGGTTTCTATTTCATACAATAGATACTAATTAGAAAGCACAAGTATAGTAAGCTTTTTTCCAATTGCTTCAACAGGTAACATGTGAACCAAAAGCAAAAGTCAGCTTTCATAACAATCTTCAGTCTCTGACAATTTAATAAAAGAGCTAATATCCAAAAAACACATCAGAAAAGTTTCCAAGACCTACCGTTTTTATAAACGTCTGATATTGTCAAGCTGAGAAGTTCATATGGTCCAAATATATCACTATCTTGAATTTTCCAATTGGTAAACTTGGAAACAATTCGTACAACCTCGCTGTCATTGAACATGTGAGAACTATTGCTATCAGCAACATATAGAGGGAAAAGCTTCAGGTTCATTTTTAATCGAGGTCCTTTTTGCCACTCAGGAGAACCAATGTCCAATTGTTCAAGGTTTAACTTAAGACCATTGGTCAGATACTCCTCAAACATACGTTGATATGGACTAAAACGTGAGAATCCGGGACTCTTCAAACGATATCCAATAAGAAGAGGTGCAGAACAGACACAAGATGAGGGACATTTTGCTGAGTAACATTCATAAGAAGGTGGGCATACTGCAGAACACCCAAGAGTGTTATTTGTTGGAATGTCAATTATAACCTCACTCTCAGTTCCACAAAAGTCCACCAGGCTGATATTAGAACAAGCAGGATTTCCATGAAGCCTAAAATTCAGAAAAACAAACATCCATAAAAAAAAAATGCAACGTCGGTTTGTGAAGTTTGGTTGTACGCAGTGCACACATAACTTGACGCCAGAAATTCAGGAAGACAAACATCAAAGTTAAAAAAGTAATGTAAGGGATGATTGTTCACTCTGCACGAATGGCAAGTAGTGCACATGCATTATGCCGATTGAAGATATGGTTCTCTGCACTAAAGTCGTACCACACTAATCTTGATATACCAAAGTTAAGAGGAAGAAGCGAACCAGACAGTGACATTCAGAGGGAGATCGATGCTTCCCAAAATATTTGAAAAATTATTGTTCTGCAGCTCTCTGCAGTACGAAAGAGGCAAAAATAAATATTTGGTAAAAGAAGTTCATGCTATTAGGACAAGTATTAATAGCAGTTGTAACAAAATAAGTAAACAAGACACACTCAGCTCGCACATAAATCCATTATTCTTCAACCCCTCAGCATAGCAATTTAGTTACTTCAGGACTTACACTGTAAGGCTGTCCAAAGAATTGAACGTCCTGCTTTGCCATATGGTGGATGGAACAGAGCCGTTCAATGTATTATTTGCAATTGACCTGCCATGTGAAACTAACCAAATAATCATTACTCTGTACATTGAGCTAGATGTTAGATTAATCAGTAACTTCAAAGTTCAAACCTATGTGAATGTTTGGAGAGACAGATCTATTTTGTCCATCGTAAGGAAAGTAATAATAGTAAGAGTATTTGGTTCTGAATTGAAATCTTCTATCCGAAAAAATCACTAGACTCCTTATCAAACAACTAAACACTCCCCTATTTCCAAAACAAAAACAAAAACAACCAAAAACTCCCCCTCAAACAAATGATGCATATATATTGTGCATGCCCAACCACATAATGAACTTATAAAAACATCTGCTCGATATTAATATCCAGCATATCCAAACACAAATGTTTAATATCTTAAGATATTTAATTCCCAGATAATCATCAACAATACCCACCAAACTATACCTATAATCCAAACATAATCTAGAGGAGTTCATACATACCTTGAGCCATGACCAACTCAGCCTAAAAAGGACATAGATATTCATACATCATTAAGCATGTCTAATTCCATAACTCTAAGTGGGCATTTGGGCGTTTGGAATCTTAAACCTGGGAATGTTAAGCATGGGGGTTAAGCTGGGGGATTAGGTAGTCTGAGTTTAAGAAAACTATGTTTGAAGTGCAGATTTAAGAAGTCTAGGTTTAGGAATGCAGATTTAGAAATTTTGGATTTGTGAAATATTTAATTATAATTAATCAATTGTTGGATTTTAGATTAGTTTAAATTTGTCATTTTAATTATTTATTTTTGTTATTTTAATATACTTAAGTTAAAAATAAATTAATTTTCTTATTCTTCAAATAAAATTAAATTCAAAATCAAATTGTCATGAATGTGTGTGCTTTGTCTTCTACCGAGGGGTTGAGGAGGTGGTGGAAGGGATGTTGGAAGATGAGGATCCCGAGTAAGATTAGGATCTTCATATGGCGGCTATGTCTGGATCGCCTCCCTACTATCGATAATTTGGGTCGAGGGGGGATCGATGTCCTGAATGTGTGTGTTTTGTGTGGCAAGAAGGGGGAATCTAGTCTCCATGTTTTCTGACACTGTAAGTTTGTCCGGCGAGTGCTGAGGGAGTCAACTTTTGGCCCCCTCTTGGAGCTCCAGCCAGAGGGGGATGTGGCTACGTTCTTATGGTGTTACAGGGCATGTCCTGATTTTAAGGTGTTGTGCGTGTTATGGTGGGCGGTGTGGGGTTGTCGAAATAAGGCCCGCCTTTTGGGGGTTCGTCCTTTGATTGAGCTGAACTCTTGGGCCTCGGGCTATCTGCGCTCGTATCGAGAGTCGAATGGGTATGGGGGCGTTGGGGTTACTCCTACCGTCATTGGAGACCGAGCAGGGGCAGTTTGGAATTCCCCGCCCGATGGTGTTTATAAGGTGAATGATGATGCGGGGTTTCAGAGTGAGGATGGCGTGGCCGGTGTGGGAGTGGTGGTTCGGGATGCGAGGGGACGGGTTATGTTGGCCGCAATGTCCCGGGTCCTGAATGTTCGGAATGTGGTGATGGCAGAGGGGTTTGCAGCCCGTTGTCTTAGAGACGGACTCCTCTCAAATTTGTGGTATGTTTCGGGATGAGGGGATGGATCTAACAGAAGTTGGTATGCTCATGGCAAATCTGCGCTTTCAGTTCCCTTCGTCTTTTATTGTTCGTTGTAGCTTTACTTATCGAGAAGGCAACATGGTGGCGGACCGGTTGACGCATATGGCGTTGGCCCTTCGTCAAGATATAGTGTGGTTGGAGGATTTTCCTCCTCAGATTGAATCTCTTATTTTCATCTCAATCATACTCTCACATGCCTGTAAAATTGTAGGAAAGCGCAAGAACCAATTCTTCATCTGCACCAAGGCCTACATAATACAATACAAGTATTTAGATGAAAGAGGCAACTACCAACTGAGAGGGAGGCAAACATCCGGTTTTCTCCTTTTGGATTTTGCCACATGTATTTCTTTAACAAGAAAGTAACTTTTAATTGATTAATGAAAACTAACAAAAATGTTGAAAGGATACAAATATAAGGAGTGAGAAGAACAAAAAACAGAAACGTCCCAAGAATGGGATATAAAGGCCTCCCAGTTAATACAAATATCACTGAAAGAGTAATTAATAAACAAACTAGATAGTGAACACCATTGGGAGGCCTTGAACTTGGCTAGGTCGGACCACTCTCCCTAACTTCTTTGTTTATCTTAAAAAAAATTGATTGTGTTTTGCCGATTAATTTTGGAAGTCTATCTTCATGGCTTTTAGTTGGCTTGGCACCTAGCTCTACCGGGAGATATGATCACAATTCTTGAAGTAGTCCTCATTGGCCACCCTCTTAGCAAGGAAAAGGAAGTCTTATGGAATTGTTTCATCAAAGCCTTTCTTTGGCTTATATGGATGGAATGCAGTCATCGCATCTTCGAGGACAAAGCCACCGCTTTTGATGATTGTTTTTATCATGCAACTTATATTTCTCTCTTGGTGTAAATTTTACCCTCTCTTTAGTTTCTACACCCTCACTTCTCTTATTGTCTATTGGAAGTATTCTTTTGTAATTCCTTTGGCACATAGTTTGCCCTCTTTTGTAATTTCATATTATCAATAAAATGAAATCATGCAAAAAAATACAGCAAGGGCTCTCTGACCATCCGAATTCCTCTATTGATATTACTAAGATGTCCGTTGCTCAAATCTCACAGATACTTTGGCATTAAATAAAACTTTGGAAGTTGGTAAGCTTTTTGATTATCCATATGTTACTAAATTAAATCAGCATTGGGAAGATGAAAGGGATGTTGCATCATCCAAGAAGGATGAATTAACTCCAACCAGGAGTGAAAAAAATAATTTTTTTTTTTTTTAAAACAAGACACAAAACTTTTCATTCATAATATGAAAAGAGACTAATGCTCAAAATACAAAGAAGCTCCGAGAAGGAGGGAAGAAAGTAGAAAATAAAAGCAAAAATAAAAGATCTTACAAAGGATGAACAACAGTTAACCAATTGAGTCAAAGTAGGCAATTTCAGACAATAAAACTTTTTCCTTCCATTTCCTTCTTGACCATGTAAATTAAAGAATGTGTAGATGAGTTCCCAAGCCTTGACCATGTAAATTTTCCCTTGAAAAGAGGAAGCTCCAACAAACCGAGCTCTGCAATTAAAATGTTGAAACTTTTCATACCCTTCGTTTGTCTTCTTTGAGACAGCCTTTCATGAACCCATCGAGTAATATTGAAGTCCCCACCAATGCACTTGAATAGTGATCTCAATTCATTCCAAAAAAAAATTCTTTCTCTGTGGTCCATATACATTTGTTATCCAACCGGTTCTATCATTCAAGAATGAAATTTTAACCGAAAGAGTGTAGCTTCCTTTAAGATATTCTGTAACTTTCAATTTACTTTCATCCCACATAATTAGAAAACCTCCACATCTTCCCGTGGATGCAATATTTATCCAGCTCACATCAATAGAACTCCATAGTGATTTAATCAATTTTCTATAAAAATCAGTTTTTTTTTTCTCTTGGATTAACACAATATCAACCAAGTCTTGCATGAGAAGGAATTACAAAAGACAAGTGAATTATCTGCCCATCAAGGAATTCAACCAAGTCTTGCATGAGAAGGAACAAGCCATTATTTCGAATGAGACTTCATTAATGCTTGGGGTGAATCCCCAATCAGAGAATGCGAACAATTGCAATCACACTCCCCTCAAAGAGCATGAGCAATTAAACAACTCTTCAAATTCAGATTTGTTTAATGCTCCAATGCCTTCCCATGAGTTACCAGTTGTCACCACAAATCATATTCATGTGGACTCCTCGGAATCACATGCCCTTCCTTTCTATTATACTCGGAAAAGTCCTAATGTGATTACTTCTCCACATGGCCCACGATTCATTGATGCCAACTCAGACATTATTGAAGAATTATGTACTCGGTTATTGGTTGCTCCAATTGAAGTGGAACCTAAGAAATCAGAGGTACTCCTTCAATCAAATACTTCTAATATGATCCAAATTGAATTGACTTTTCCGGACACCAATGTCACCTTAACAAAAGGTCTTATTATTCCACCCTCCAAAATTTAAGCATCCTCTCATCTTCATTTTATTGATTCTGATGATGATAATGATGTAAGTGTAAGTAGTGAAGAACCAGAAGTATTAATTGAAGACACACAAGATGAAGAGGATTTGTCTCATGCGGATTCTTTTGAATTTCTTTTCAAAGATGGAGGAAAAGAGTATACAGAAACAACTATTGAAAGCAAATGCAATGTAGTAAACTCTTCCTCATTACCTAGTAAACTCTCTTCTTTTGTTGAAGCTTGTGGTATAATAGTCCGAGACATTCTTTCCTCTTCAACTCAAGAGCACAATTTATAGAAAGGAAATGTATTTTACATTGAGGTAACATGAAAATCATCTCCTGGAATACATGGGGTTTTGGAAGTGTTTCTAAACAGGCTGCTTGAAAGAAATTACTTAAACAACAGTGCCCTGATATTGTGTTAATCCAAGAGAGAAGAAAAAAAAAAGTTGATTTTGATAGAAAATTGATTAAATCACTATGGAGTTCTATTGATGTGGGCTGGATAAATATTGCATCCACTAGAAGATCTGGAGGTTTTCTAATTATGTGGAATGAAAGTAAATTGAAAGTTACAGAATATCTTAAAGGAAGCTACACTCTTTCGGTTAAAATTTCATTCTTGAATGATAGAACCGATTGGATAACAAATGTATATGGGCCACATAGAAAGGAAAAATCTTTGGAATGAATTGAGATCACTATTCAAGCATATTGGTGGAGACTTCAATATTACTCGATGGGTTCATGAAAGGCGGTCTCAAAGAAGACAAACGAAGGGTATGAAAAGTTTCAACAGTTTAATTGCAGAGCTCGGTTTGTTGGAGCTTCCTCTTTCCAAGGGAAAATTTACATGGTCAAGGCTTGGGAACTCATCTTCACATTCTTTAATTTACATGGTCAAGAAGGAAATGGAAGGAAAAAGATTTATTGTCTGAAATTGCCTACTTTGACTCAATTGGTTAACTGTTGTTCATCCTTTGTAAGATCTTTTATTTTTGCTTTTATTTTCTACTTTCTTCCCTCCTTCTTGGAGCTTCTTTGTATTTTGAGCATTAGTCTCTTTTCATATTATCAATGAAAAGTTATCATGGATGGAGGTATTTTCTAGTGTTAGACAGATGTTGAGCCCTAGGGTGACCTCGGATCACTGGCCCGTGTATCTCATCTCGGGTGCCCAGAAGTGGGGTCCGTACCCTTTTAGGTTTGAGAACATGTGCCTTTCCCATCCCTCCTTTAAATCTTCCTTTCCTGGGTGGTGGAATGTGATTGTCTCGAGTAAGTGGAAGGGTATCGATTCATGGGTAAGCTGAAGTCGTTAAAAGGGTCTTTAAAGTCGTAGAGTCGGGAGGTTTTTGGTGATATTAGGATTAAAAAGCAGGAGTTGTTGGGGCGTATTAACGGGATTGATAGGTTGGAAGAGGAGAATATGTTGTCTGAGGCCCTGGTGGAAGAGTGTTTGTCCCTTAAAGTGGAGTTTGAGGAGGTGGTCAAGAAGGAGTCCATAAGCTGGAGACAGAAAGCCAAAGTGAAATGGGCTAAGGACGAAGATTGTAATACGACTTTCTTTCATCGTGTGGCCAGTAGTAGAAGGAGTAAGAACTTCATTGGTTCGTTGGTAAGGGACGATGGTGTGTTGATTAAAGAGGAGGAAGAGATTGTGGATGAGGTTGTGCCCTTCTTTTCCAATCTTTATGCTCCGGAGGTGGTCTCTAAGCCTTTCGTCGAGGGGATAGACCGGCGCCCTATCTCTGAGGAGGACAGGGAGTTGTTGGAGTCCCCCTTTACTTTAGAGGAGATAAAAAAGGTTGTTTTTTAGTGTGACAAGAACAAGGCACCAGGGCCAGATGGTTTTTCCATGGCCTTTTATCAAGATAATTGGGATAGGGTTAAAGGTGATTCGGAGCGGGTTTTTAAGGAATTATTCGACCAAGGTGTTCTGGATAAGTCTATGAACGAGACTTTTGTGTGCCTTATCCCTAAGAAAGACGAAGCTACGAGGGTTAAGGACTTTGGACCCATTAGTTTGGTCACGAGTGCTTACAAAATTGTTGCGAAGGTCCTTGCCAACAGACTGAAAAAGGTCCTTCAGTCCCCTATTTCTGAGGCCCAAGCCTTCGTTGTTGGTCGTCAAATCTTGGACCAGGCCATGATTGCTAATGAGGCTGTTGAGGATTATAGAGGTAGGAAGCAAGAAGGGGTGATTTTTAAGATTGACTTTGAGAAGGCTTATGACCACGTGGATTGGTGTTTTGTTGATAAGATTTTGCAAAAGAAGAGTTTTGGGTATAAGTGGAGATTGTGGATTTGGACGTGTACCAGTTCCATTAAGTACTCCATCCTCATCAATGGGAGGCCTAGGCGGAGAATCAGCGCTACTCGGGGTCTTCGTCAGGGAGATGCTCTTTCACCCTTTCTCTTTCTGTTGGTGGTCGATGTGCTTAGTAGGATGATTTCTAACGGGGTGGAGGGGCGATTTTGGAAGGCTTTGAAGTGGGTAAAGATAAGGTGGCTTTATCGCATCTTCAGGTTTCCGATGATACTGTTTTATTTTGTGCGGGGAAGGAAGAGTCGTTTCTCATTCTGAATTTTTTCCTGAAGTTCTTTGAGTTCATGTCATGCCTTAAGATCAATAGGGGCAAGTGTCAGATTATCGGCTTAAACGGAGATCCGGCTAAGGTGACTAGATGGCGGCCCTGTTGGGTTGTGAGGTTGGTTCCTTCCTTGTTTCCTACATTGGCATTCCTTTGGGCCATAGGTCTAGGAACATTGCCTTCTGGGACCTGGTGGTTGAGAAGGTTCGAAAAAGACTCTCCAATTGGAAGAAGAGTTTCTTTTCAAAGGGAGGGAGGTTAACTCTTATTCGATCGGTTTTGAGTGGTATTCTGTGAGGACCCTAGTTAAGGGTATATGAGCAATATTAGTATGTTAGTAGTAAGGGCATATAGGGTAAATACTTAGGAAGTTAGTTAGAGTATTTGGTTATAAATAAGAGGGAGTGGGATTAGAGGAAAGGGGCCAATTGTGAAGTGGATTAGGGCTTGAGATAGTTCTCAAGAGGGGAGGGTGCAAGTGCCTCTAAACACTTGTAATCTTGTATTTCATATATCTTTTCATAGCAATACATCGGAGTTCTTGATTCCGTTAGGTGGTATCCTAACATATTCTCGTGTACTTTCTCTCTCTTTTTAGAGCCCCGAGTTATGTTTGCAACTCACTTGAGAGGCTGATGAGAGATTTTTTTATGGGAAGGGGTACGCACTTGGTGGGGTGGGATACGATTACGAAGTCGATTAGCCTTGGGGGTCTGCAGTTGGGGAATTTAAAGCTCTGCAACAAAGCCCTTCTGGCCAAGTGGCTTTGGTGATTCCCTATTGAGTGTAACACCTTATGGCACAGGATGCACAAGATTATCGCTAGTAAATATGGTCCCCACCATTTTGAGTGGGTATCGAAGGGGTCTAAAAGCACTTTCAGGAACTCGTGGAAGAATATTTCCCTTGAGCTCCCTTCTTTTTCTAGCTTTGTGTGTTTCTCGGTTGGTAATGGGGGGATACTTATTTCTGGGAAGATACGTGGGTGGGTGAGTGTCCCCTTTGTTCGTTGTTCCCTCGTTGTTTCCAACTCTTTGATATGAAAAATCACTTTGTGGCTGATGTCGTTAATTTTTCAGGGAACTCCCTATTTTTTTCCCTTAGGCTCCGTCGTGCTTTGTCCGATAGGGAAACGACGGAGGTGTTGGCCCTTTTTTTCTGTGGTGGACGGTGTGAGCTTTTCGACAGAGAGGAGGGATCGTTGGGTGTGGATTCCTAGTTTGGGAACGGGTTTTCTTGCTGCTCTTTCTTTCTCTGTTTGTTGGACCCCTCCCCGGGTGGTGAGTCGGTGTTTTCGGCCCTTTGGAAGGTGAAAGTTCCAAAGAAGGTTCAATTTTTTATCTGGCAGGTTGTGCATGGCAGAGTTAATACCTTGGATAGACTAGTAAGGAGGTTGGACTGGTTAGTGGGCATTTGTTTGTTGCATTCTCTGTCAAAAGGCGAAGGAAGATCTGGATCATCTCTTGTGGAATTGTGCTTTTGCTAGGGCTGTTTGGGACTCTTTTTTTTTAGGAGTTTGACCTTTTGGTGGCGAGACCCGTGGATCTTAGGGAGATGATCGAGGAGTTCCTTCTCCATCCGCCTTTCCGAGAGAAAGTTTTTGTGGCAAGCAGGGGTGTGTGCTATGTTATGGGGTTTGTGGGGGGAAAGAAACAGTAGGACCTTTAGAGGGGTTGAGACAGATCCTTATATGGTTTGATCTCTCGCTAGGTTCCATGTCTCTTTATAGGCGTCGGTGACGCGTTTATTTTGTAATTATTCGTTGAACTTGATTTTGCTTGATTGGAGCCCATTTTTATAATGGAGTTCCCTTTCGGGACTTGTTTTTTTATGCCCTTGTATTCTTTCATTTTTTCTCAATGAAAGCTCGGTACCTTAAAAAAACTCAACGTCAAAGTGATTGTGCCCTACCAAAAAATTCCCCAAATTAGTTTAGTTAATTCCAATGACAGTTTATTTAACAAATTCCATATTGTCAAAAGGATCTCCCACCAAAATTCTTGCCAAAGGTGGACAATAAAGACAAAATGTTCTTGAGCAAAAGAAAATTTTGCACAAAGCTCTTATGTCATGGGCACCATTATGCTGGCCATGAGAGCTAAACAAAGCTCTAATACCAATTTTGATGACCTGGTGTCTCTGTTATTTCTTTATTTTGGTTAAAAAATTGTACCAACAAAAGAAAACGTTTTTCTTTCTCGGATAAAATCCAGCTTTCAATGAGAAAAAAATAAAAGAATACGCATATAAAAAAATCAACCCACAAAAGGAGCCGTTAAAGAAAAGGGCTCCAACCAAGATGAAATCCAACAGATAATTACAAAAATCTTTACAAATTAAAGCCCAGAGGGAGGTATGAAACCTAGAACTTCCTCCTCCCTAGACCGCTCCACATAGATAAACACTCTATTGTTCATCTCTCCCCAAAGACCTCAAAGCAAAGGACAAACAACGAGGACCCTAGCAGTTCTGAAGCTAACCGAACAAACTCCAACAAAACCACAAACAAAATACAGCTAACAATAATCAGCTTTACATAATTTGGAGATAGTTCTTGTAACAAAAGTGAAGTGTATGCTGGAATTCATGAAAACCTTAAGAAGGCCACAAGCAAAAGCAAAGACTTAACTCAACACATGCACAAATGGAGGGTGAGAGAGATGACACGGAACACAATTGGAAAGAAATGCACTAATGTAGGAATAAAATTTCCTAGTCCTTACCTCTTGCGCCTCGACAAATTCAGAACGTGTCAGCTCAATGGCCACTTTGTTTTCAAGAAGCTGCATAAGGAGCATTAAATAAACGCCAGCCATCCATATGGCAGAGTGTTGCAAACTGACTTCTGCTAAACACAAATTTTCAGAGAGTTAATTCATTATAAAAAAAATTAAAAAAATTAAATGAAATTGTGCACGGTGTATAACCAAAACAAATTCCATAACCCAAGTAGTGTTACTAGTAAAAAATGAAAATACGGAATCATGTGGTGGTTGAGAAATTTATTTTTTTTAAAAGGAAACAGATATTTTCATTAATGAAGAAAAGAGAACAAATACAACAAGAAAAGCAGACTACAAAATGTAGACAAGAATAGCAGTAAACAAAAAAACACCAAACAGAATGAAAAAACAACCAAACATGACCAAACACTACAAGAAGATCTCCCAGTTGGATATCTTCGAAAGAATAGCCCGCAAAAATTTTGGAAAGAGAACACCAACAAGAAGCTTTAATCTTAATGCGCTCGAAGCAATCCGAGCTAGAAAAGAATTTATCCTCAAAAATACTTTGATTTCATTCCCACCAAATTTCTGAAAGAATGGCATTGGTAGCATTAATCTAGAGAAGAGGCGTCAAGCTAAGAAGCTGACATATATTATCAGGAACATCCTCCCCAAAAACCCACTGAAAAAAACTTAAAAATAAAAAAAAATTTAACCCTGACAGGGTTGTCGGTAAAATAATTAACAGACCAGTCAAATTTTATTTAGATAAATACAAGGCTAAATTATTCAAAAATGACCCTGAACTTTGAGGTTAGTTTCAATTATACCCCTACCATTTAAAAAGTTTCACTTCTGCTCTTGAACCTTTAAAATTGATTCAACTATTTCCCCGAACAATTTAACACTTAAAGAAGTGACAGAAATTGATGTTGTTGCTAAGTTATAAACATAGTAATAGTCGACATGGCTTTTAAAAAAAAGAACAGCAAACGTGGTAGGCATATAATCACCAGGCAATCATTTGGGGGGAGGGGTTTAAGAAATGAACGGAAAATGTAGCTTTATAAGTGATTGCCTAGTGGTTGTCGGTACTTGCCACGTTAGCCTTTCATTTTTTAAAAGCAACTTATACCACTAGTCTATTTACAACTCAACATCTACGTCAATTTTCTTTACTTCTTTTAACAATAACATTGCTTACAGGCATAATTGAATCAATTATAAAGGTAAAGGGTAGAAGTGAAATTTCTTAAACGATAGGGCCAGGGGTATATTTGATAGGGCCATGGGTATATTTGAAACTAACCACAAAGTTCAGTGGCATTTTGAATAATTTAGGTTAAATACAACAAAAATGAAGTTTTGGGGGCAAAAACAAATTTGCAGGTTAAAATGTCTCAAAGAATTTCTATGGAGGAAAGTCTATTTTTTTTTTTTTTTTTTTTACACAATATGCATTGAAAAACAAACAAATGAAATTCAACACTAAGAAGCAGAAGTATGGATATATTCTTTTTAATAAGAAGTATGGATAATATTCCAAATTCCAAGTCTTACCTCTTACACCATCAGTTATCCCAAGCTTCACCAACTCCTCTGCAAGAAACATATCATTTCTTCAATGTCAAAATCAGTTCCAACTAATTTATTTTTTTTTAACAGGAAACAGAATTTTTCATTGAAGTAATGAAAAGAGACTAACCTAACGCTCAAAAGATACAAAACTCCACAGAGGAGCATAAGAAAAAGAAAAAGTACAAAGATAAAAACAATTGATTATTATCGCTCTTTGTTTATAAAAGATGATCATGCTCGTATCCTTCCGACTAATTTGGATTGGTCTCCGATTACTAGAGAACAAGCAGAGGTTTTGGAGTTTGAGTTTTCGGAGGAGGAGGTCAGAAATGTAGTTTCATCATTGGGATCTTGTAAATTCCCTGGACCTGATGGTTTCACTGCCGAATTCTTCAAGTTCTCCTGGAACTTTATAAAGGAGGATGTTATGACTATGGTTCGAGATTTCTTTACCACAGGAATTATTAAAATATCTCAGTAAATGAAACTTACATCTGTCTGATTCCCAAGAAGGTTGATTCCTCTCCTGTTGCTGATTATCGCCCTATCAGTCTCACTTCTTATGCTTATAAGATCATTGTTAGGGTTCTATCAAACAGATTAAAGTTGGTGCTTCCATCTATTATTGCTGAAAACCAAATGGCATTTGTGGTTGGTCGAAAAATAATTGATGCTTCCCTTGTGGCTAATGAGATTATTGATGACTGGCAAACAACAGGCAAAAAAGGAGTGGTTATCAAGTTGGATCTCGAAAAGGCCTTTGATAAAGTGGACTGAGATTTTCTTGATGCAATTCTTCTTGCTAAAGGTTTTAGGCCCCTTTGGAGGAAGTGGATTTGTGGTTGTATCTCTAGTGTTAACTATTTGATTATCATAAAAGGTCGGCCTGGAGGAAAGTTCATCCCGAATCGCGGCATTCGTCAAGGTGACCCCTCTCTCCTTTCCTATTTATCCTTGTTGCTGACTGTTTAAGTAGACTCTTCATTCATAGAGCTCAATCGAGGCGCATTGTATCTCATTTTGTGGGTACCTCAAACTTTAGCCTAAATCATTTACGATTTGTTGATGATACGTTACTCTTCTCCATTTTTTATCTTATTGCATTGACATTTGATCTCATCAGAATTTTTGAACAGTCATCGGGCTTAAATGTCAATTTAGCAAAGAGTGAGATCTTGGGTGTTCACCTAGAAACTGAGGAATTGGATTTTTTGTTGTCTACTTTCGGTTGCAAACAAGATTATTGGCCTTCGGTGTATCTTGGACTCCCTTTAGGGGGTAACCCAATATTTCTTCTTTTTAATTTTTGTTTTAAAAAGGTATCCGATTGGATGAGGGTGAGTCTACCTCCTTTCAAAATGTAGGCATATTTCCAGTTATGGAGCTTTTGCTGAAGCTTTTGCTGAACTCTCTCAATGACAGGGAGCCCTCTCTACTTTCGGTTGCAAACAAGATTAGTGACCCCTCTCTCCTTTCCTGTTCAGCAACGTTGTATGCCTTACATGAACCTCTCTCCTTCTTGGTGTGTTATGTGTTCTTCTCACAATGAATACCCAACTCATCTCTTTCTACATTGCTCCTTTGCCTCTCATTATTGGGCCTTTATCCTACATGCTTTCGATTGGTCATTGGTTCTTCCAAATAACTTGAATGATTTCCTACTTACCATCTTTGTCCACCACCCTTTCAATGGAGAGGCTAAGACTCTTTGGCTTGCCTTCAATCGAGTTTTTCTTTGGTATCTTTGGAAAGAGCGAAATGCTCGCACTTTTAGGGATGAGTTTTCTTCTTTTGGAAGAGTGTTGGATTTAATTATTTTAATGCATTGTATTGGTGTAAGTGTAAACACCCTTTCTCGGATTATAGCTTTTCACATTTGACCGCTAATTGGTCCGCTTTCTTATAATCACCTTTAGGTGCTCGAGCTTTAGCTCCTTTTTTCATTCATCAATGAAATTGTTTCTTATCCATAAAAAAACAATACAAGAAATAATCAGATTCAAATAAATTTCTATAAGCAAAATTGAGTTACTAAAGAACCCCATTTGGAATATTCTCTCACTCTGTTAGGAAGGGATGATAAGAAAGCCTCCCAACCCTAAATGTCAAGGGAGATAACAAAAACCTCACCAATTATGGGCTTGCTCAGGAAATGTTTTACAGTTTATGAGTTTACTATCTTTTTAAAACAAAAATTAAGTGATAACACGTTTGGATAACTGATTTTTTTAAATTGTGTTTTCTTGTTTTCCTTTAGCATGCTCTCATGAATGACCAAATTAAGTTGATCTTCCTTCCATATTACAGAAAAACATAAAACTATTTTGAAAACAGTTCTACAAACAAGTTAGATTGCTCTTCTTAATAAAGAAAAAATAAGCTACAGTAATAGAAGAAAACAAATGTTTTGTGAACAAAGAAACAGAAAACTAAAATAAAATTAACTGTTTTGGTGGTACGAAGAAAGAGATTACAGAAGAACAGAATGGGGTGGGCATTCCAAGGGTTTAGTAGAGGCAGCATGTGGGCTCCGCCGATCCATTATGGTCCAAGGTGAAAACGGGGCCCTTTCACCAGAATTTGTTTACTCTCAATCCATGTTACTGAATGTCAAGGATTGGGCCCAAATGGAAAACAGCCTATGATGTGAATGGCACCATGACGTCTTTTAATTTCAAAGGTATGGACCAGGACCACTCATTGCAGGCTTAAGAAGGCTATCAACGCTACTGGGAAAATTATAGCCAAGACTAAGATGATTACATCCTTAACCCTCACAAGGAGGGAGATATCGAAGGATGTCGAGTCTTAAAATTGAAATGTGTTTTAGGAAGGTGATTCCAGGAGAGATGGAGGTTTCCATGGTGGTTGAACACGTAAGAGACGAACCCTTTATTGATTTCTCCCATTCAAATTACTCTAAGAAGTGTGAATATTAAGTTTTTAATCTAATCTCGCTGAAAATGGTTCTAAGCAAAGATCTTCTAAAGATCACTCAAGGGCCCTTAACCCTTATCTTCTTGACGAACAAGATTTTTCAGATTATTTTGATCAAGTTGGCTTTACTCTTCTTCCTATCAAGCACTAAGACAACACTGATGCTTCCAACTTCAAAAGGGCTTGAGGTTTAGGGTAGTTGCTATTTCTGGGGTTTTTGGTTTGGGTTGGGGAGGAGTTATTTTGTTTGCTTTAGGTTCTTCTGGTTTATTAGTTGGTTCTCTTTAGTTTATTTCTTTTGGGGCTGCTGTTTTGGCCCATTTTTTATTGGCTAGTTTTTTGTTTTTTTTCCTTCTCCTGTTGGAGGTTGGTTCATTGAACTTTTTGTATCTATTTATCTATCAATGAAAAGTTATTTATCGTTCAAAAACACCATATTACTCCTTTGATTGAGGTAGGAGCAGTTTCCAGACAACATCAAGTTAGACAGAGTGTGGAACATTTAATCTGGAGAGTCGTTCTGGTTTGTGAGATGGACGTGGGTGCTAGGAGGAGACTTTGATGTGGCAAGGTGGTATTGACAACAGAATCCATTTTCACAGTCTTTAAGTTAACCAATAGGAAAACTGAAAACCAAGAACCATCACCAATTCCCTCATTTTCTTCTTTATCTATTTGGACAAGAAGCATCTCATTGAACACAGAAGCACATGCAACCATGCAAGAAGAGAAAAGGGGAAGACAAAAAAATCCTGCCACCTTCTGATAGCTAAGGAAGCTAACCAAAAAGCTCTCTAACTAGTGTTAACCAAACTCTAAACTTATATTTAGTACTAGTTAAAGCATGAACATTCTCGGTTTGCTCCCTTTGTTGTGAAAAGGGGGATTTTCTTAACCAGCTATTCTTTGGTTGTTCATATTCGTTGAAGTGTTGGTTCAAATTGTTTTCTTTATTCAAGGTCGCTTGGGTGTTCTCTTTCAATTTGAAGGACAACTTGTATCAGCTTCTCGGAATTTCTTTGACTTCGAAGCCTCGACTTTACGGATCAAAGCTCTCCTTTCAGTTTTTTTTTTTTTTTTTTTGACAAGAAATGAGACTTTTCATTGAAAAATAAAAGAGACTAATTGATGTAGTAGGATTAGGGGTAAATTCATATTACTCATGGTTAATCCTTTTAGTTTACTTTTCATTCTCTATAAATAGAGAATCCCTCTCATGTATTCATTAACTTTTGATTCATAATAAGATTCTTGGATAGACTTCTTGGAGAGAACTCTCCTTAGTCATTTAGGCTACATCAAATTGGTATCAGAGCGACCGTCTGGGCCAACGTTGACTGCCGCCGGTGAAAGACCGGGAAACTCTTGTTGGCGCAGATCGCAAGAGGGAACTTCGTGAGTTGTGCTCGGTTCCGAACAGCGTACACCTAATTACAAGGGGAACCCTTTTAAAGAAGATTCATCAAGAATGGAGAATTACAAGACAAGAAAGATGTCCAAGAAGAGATACAACGATCGATATAGGCAAGAAAACCACAAATACATTCAAGAACAATGCTGGAATTTTGATTCTAGCGATTCAGAAGATGACTTTCAACATAACAACTCGACCCATGCTCGATTCTTTCAAAGATCCTATCAAGATTTACATTGGAATTCTTATTGTAGTGACTCTAGTGATTCCGAAGAAGAAGACCATGTTGCAACTTCAAGAATGTTCAAGAAATTGACAAGAACGGGAATTTACAACACAAGAAAGAAGTTCAAGACCAGAAAAGTTTCCTTCGAATGTGAATCACGCTCATTGGAGACAAAAATTGAAGGAAATCATGACAAACACTACAACAACCATGATGAAATCCGGCGTAAGGAATTCAAAAAAGGAATGGATGAAATCTGGCGTCTCTTGGGAAATGTATCTAACAATTTGGATCGTTTTACAACCAAACAACAAGAACCCGAAAAGGTAAGAATGACAAATTTTAAAAGTAGCAGTCAAGAAGATGGAGAATTCAACCGAAGTCAAGAACCCACGAATTATATGAGAAAGATTCAAGAAAATACAATGGAGAGGCCTCTAGAACATCAATTTTCAAGATTCATAAATCAAGATTCTAAAAGTTCGAGAAGAGAAGATTTTTACTACCACGACGATACACATCAAAACTGTGAAGATAGACAAAAAGAAATGATCCAAGAACAAAAAGTTCACCTTTCAAAAAATGTTGGGAACATCTTTTATCATGATAAACTCCAAGAATGTCGAAATGAATGTTTCTTGGTTCAAGATTCCAATTGTTCCAACGAAGAAGAATGCCGAAATGTAGGTTTCTTGGTTCAAGATTCCAATTGCTCCAACGAAGAAGAATGCCGAAATGAAGGTTTCTTGGTTCAAGATTCCAATTGTTCCAACGAAGATGGTTTTTTTCATGGATTTGATCTTAAAGATTCTGGTTTTTTCAACAAAGACGATGAGTGTTTTCTACAATTTGAAAATTATTTTGATGAAGAAGATAAAGTTGAAAAAGAATTGAAAGAAACGATTGATGTTAATGATATTGATGGTATTGTTGGAAAATTTATTCAAGATCTTCATCAGAATGATTTGTCTGAAAAACACGGAGATTCATCTATTGACCTCAATGATTTACTCTCGGATGATGAACACCATCAGATAAGTTCGAATGTCATGGAAGATCAATTCCTTTTGAATTTTGCTGAGTATTTTGACGAAGAAGATGAAATATTAATCTATTTGGATAATCTTTTTACTATTGTGGAAGAAAATTTGGGGCTGAAAAATTTTCAGAACCAAATCCATGAAACTGCAGTGGAGAAAAACCTTGTTGAAATTCTTGAGGTTGATGTTGGAAGATATTCAAAGAAGGATACTATTGTTAAGTTTGGAACTTCAAGAGAATTTTCAAGAAAATTCCTTCAAAAATCTAATTTTGATTTGTTACATGAAAGACTAAATCCTTCACAAATTTGGTCAAGTCAGGAAGACATCTTTATGAAAGATGTTGAACTTTGTTTCACTAAAAAGGTATGTGTATTTGGAGGAATTTTTGAAGACTACTGGATCCTATTACATATGATTTTGGATTGGCAAGACTTTTGGCATAGAAACCAAACTTTGGGGAGCATTGGTACACCTTGGCGTGTTGATGAAATTAGAACGCAATTTTCAGTTGGAGTCTTTTGCAACCATCGACTGAAACATCTTTCTAGTCGGGCAGTTCGCTTGTTTCTACCTATTTTCATTTTCTTTTTAAAACTCGAGGACGAGTTTTTTTTTGGAGGGATAGAATGATGTAGTAGGATTAGGGGTAAATTCATATTACTCATGGTTAATCCTTTTAGTTTACTTTTCATTCTCTATAAATAGAGAATCCCTCTCATGTATTCATTAACTTTTGATTCATAATAAGATTCTTGGATAGACTTCTTGGAGAGAACTCTCCTTAGTCATTTAGGCTACATCACTAATGCTCAAAAATACAAACTCCACAATGGAGAAAAAAAAAAAGAGGAGAAAAATAGAAAACACAAGAAGATAAAGCACGAAGCAAAGATCAAGAGGAGATAAAAGCTTCCCAATTAAGGCAAATGTCTTGCAACGAAAACCCTTGGAATGATTAGGAGACAGCAAAGCTTTTAGCTTGGTCGCTTCAAAACACACCATCCAATTCCTTAACTTGCTTTCAAAAATTCTCTGATTACGTTCCCCACCAAAGCTTAGAAATAACTGTTTTTATCGCATTGACCCACCACACCCACAATAGATGATGTCTTGAAGGAAGGCAAGGACCAATGAGCAAGTGAATAGTATTACACTTATGAGTCATCGTGGAAGACCCAGTGAATTCTAAAAATATCAAAGAACTAATGCCAACATGATAAGGCAAAGAAGCAATCAAATAATAAGTGATTCAAACTTTCTGAATCTGAACAACATAGAGGGCACCGAGAAGGCAATAAGATGGAGGAGGGAATCTTTCGTTGCAAAACTTCTAATGAGTTTAATCTGCTATTGATCAATATCCAAATTAAAATACTGATCCTCTTAGGGCATTTGGAGTTCCATAAAGCTGAGAAAGACTTTCCTTTTGGAATTATGGACGAGAGGAACTCGAGAAACTTTGAAAACAAACATCTTCCTTGGTTTGAGCGTTTTGAATCTGCAAGATTGAAAGCTTCTTCTTGGTGTTCTCTATCCAAATAATTTGCTACTTTTACTTTACAAGATATTTATTTGAATTGGGATACATTGATTTTTCCTTTGTAATTATTTTGTTTTGTTTTTTATGACGTTTTTTAAGGGAGTTTTGTATCTTTGGAGCATTAGTCTTTTTTCATCTCTTCATGAAAGGTTTCGTTTCTTGTTCAAAAAAGTTAAAGCATGAACATTCTAAAATATTTACCTTGGATAGTACGTATTCCAGATAGAAGTCGTTTTGCGCACTCTTTGAAAAGTCCTTTAGGTCGGCTAAAGATAACAACCATAAGATCCACAAGTGCATAAACAGCACTTTTTGGTAGCCACTCCCCGTCAATAGGATATGGTGCCAACTCAAGCTTGTCTCTAGATGTTCTTCTCATGTTTCCAAAATGTCCAGGTTCCAAAGATTCTTTGCTTATGGAAGTTGGTCTAGTCACACTTTTAAGCTGATCCTGAAGCTGAGCATGTTTTTCAGTGAGAGCCAACCTATCTTTATAATGTAGATCAGACCTGGAGAGACTCTGACTTAAAGCATTCATTTCTTTAGTCAGATCCTCTATGTAATGTGTTTGTTGCAAATCAGCCTTCATAGCAGCATCTAATTTATCTATATGTTGAGCAGCATTCTTGTAGTCACAGATCCGAAGTCGATAAAATATGTGCAGCAGCTCATTGTAAAATAATAAACCAACAGACTGTTGTCTCTTTATTGGAGAGGTAAGGCATGACAAGCAGTGAAGAAAGAATAAGTAAATGTGTACAAATAATTCCGATTAGAATAAAATATATACTTTTGAAGATAGATAAGCCTTTTCATCTTTACATGTTGTGTTGCTGACATACAGTTAGGGAGAACATAGAAGAAGGGAAGAAATCCACTTACTTTCTCAGGTTCAATAGATTCCCAGACCTCATCACATTTGTTAACAGCTTGTTCAACAGAATTATCATCATACCATTGCATAAGGTGCACGTGAAGGATAGAAGTTGCAAAAAACATCTTTCATGCATGAAAACAAGACAACTAGTTAGATGTGTATAACAAGACACTGAATTTTTTAAACACATTTCACAGGTGAAAGGAGGTCAATTAATACAAAGAAGTTTAGTCAAGAAATCCGACCAAGGATCATCCTAGATAAAAAAAAATTAATAATAATAATAATAACTTATAACAAACACTAGAAAAGGAACCCAAAAGTTACTTTTTCGAAACCTCAAGAGTAAAAGAAAAGGATGGAATTTCAGAAGTCAGTCTATAATTTTATTTTTTTAAAATAGATAAAGGAAGACGTTGTTTGGATGTCCGTATGTTAAAAAAAATCTTGAATAATGCGCAATTTTTTAAAATTTTCATTATGTCATTCATCACAATTTCATATAGTGCGTCCCAAAAAAACGGCTGGATTTTCTAATAGTGGTAATATTTGTCAACAATGTCGGTGGTCAATATCAGTGTTTTTAAAAGCTCAAGGCGCAATAAAGCGCAATAGCCTTCCTGGGCTTAAGCGCAAGGCGCAAAGAAAAGCGCGGGCTTTATTTTATGAGGCGCACGATAGATAAGTGTAAATAGTTTTTTATATATGAAAGAAAAATAATAAGATGAATAATAAGATGATGAAAAGTTCAAGAAAATAGGAAAGTGAGGCTCGAGGCGCTGAAGGCTGAAGCGCACCCCACAGGCACCGAGGCGCGCGCCTCAAGTGGGCTTTATTAAGTGAGCCTCGCTTCATTGAAGCGAGGCGCAGAGGCTGCGCCTTGAGCCTAGGCGCACCAAGGCGCGCGCCTGAGTGGGCTTTTTAAAACACTGGTCAATATTTTATATTTATTGCCCTTTTCCTTCTTTTCCTTAGTTGTAAGGGGTCTTTCTCCTATATAAGAAAACCTAGAATGCACATATTTGAATATATTCAGAATATTTTGTTCCCCTCAATTTTTCTTTTTCTTTTTATAGGAAACAAAAACATTTCATTGATAAGTTGAAATAGATACAAAATGATCTATCAAGAGAGAATTACAAGAAGCTATTCAATTGTGTAATGAGAGTAGATAAGCTGTAAATACAAAAAGGCCTTTTTAACTTGCTCCATGATAATGCAAGAAAAGAAATAGATTCAATAAAGGAAACCAACCAATTCTTCTTATATTGAAATTGTTCCCCCCTCAATTTCAATATGGCATTAGAGCAGAAGGTTATGTGTTTGAACTCACTATGGGGCCGTTTGGCCCACGGAGTTGGGAGGAGTGGAGTTGTGGGGAGTAAACTTACTCCCCGTTTGGCCCAAGGAGTTGTTTAACTCAGACAAAAAATATTAACTCCCCAGACTTCTACAGTAATTACTATTCAACTTTCCTTCATTTTTCTCTCTTTCTCTCTCTTTTTTTTACAATATTTTTAATTATTTAAAAAAAAAACATAATTTAAACAAAATGTGTAAAATGACTAAAAATGCAATTCAACCTATTTTTTTATTTTAAATATAAATTAAATTGTTGAATTAAAATTGGTACTTAAACAAAATTTAAAATGTAGTATTCAAGAAGAAATAAAAATATAGCTTATTTGGATTCACTTAGATTAATGGATTAAAATCTTTCAAATTCACACGTAATAGTTAATCGACTATTGTACGACTATTTGTTTTATTTCAAAACGATCCAAATAAAATGAATAATTAATGTGAGTGATATTGAAAAAAGAAGGTGAAGTATGGTAGTCAAAGTTATTTTGGTTATCTTCGAATAAATTTGTAAATGATACATAAAATAAAAAACACTATTCTTAAAATTTATTGGAAGAAGTTCTTGATAATAAAAATATGAAAAATTATAGAAAATAAGTTCTAGGTGTAGTGCATATGAAATTACAAGTTTAAGTGGGTGGAAGCGAGGAAGAACGTGTTTGACACATAGATATATTTATGTGTTGTTTTTTTTTTCTTTAGAGAAATTTGTAAAATATACTTACACTAAAAAACAAAAAAAAACTCACTTTTAAAATTCATAAAATAAAAAAAAATTAAAGATGGAGTCTTTAAAAAATAATAATAAATA
Organism: Herpetospermum pedunculosum; assembly: GCA_028017165.1. NCBI lineage: Eukaryota > Viridiplantae > Streptophyta > Magnoliopsida > Cucurbitales > Cucurbitaceae > Herpetospermum > Herpetospermum pedunculosum. The sequence continues at coordinate 50,375,807 of CM051531.1, read as the reverse complement.
TATATTATTGACAATCAAGGTGAGAGAGATTAAAAAATTGATGTGAGGTATTGTGTTCAAAATTATTTTTTGTTATCTCCAAAGAAATTTGGAAAGTAGATAAAATAAAAATAAAAAATTGCATTGTTAGAATTTATTAGGAAAAATCCTTAATAAGGAAAATTAGAAAGTTTGTAGAAAGAAAAAAAAAATTGTGTCGAAAAAACTAGTAAAATAAACTTATATTTCAGAATTTGAGGTTCAACAACTCCCTATCAATGGGAGGCGGAGAAAGATGTGTTTGACACATGAATAAACCATAATTATGGGTAGACAATCTTATAATTCATAAAATTAAAGATGAGTCCTAACAAAATATATTTATATCTATATATCTATATATATATTTTTTTTTTTATAATCAATATGAAAAAATAATGTCAAATATTGTGCTCAAAATTATTTTTGTTGTCTTCAAAGCAATTTGTCAAGGATAGATAAAATAAAATAAAATATTTCATTTTTAGAATTTATTGGAATTGAAAGAAGTCCTTAATAAGAAAATTTTGAAAGTTTGTAGAAAAAAATTGTGCGGAAGAAAACAGCTAAAATAAACTCAGACTTCACAACTCCGTGCTCTCAACACACCACAGACTTCAGAACTCCAGACTAAACAACTCTCTGCCCCAAACAGGCATAACTCAGAACTCCCCAGACTAAACAACTCCCCAGACTAAACAACTCCAGACAAAACAACTCCAACTCCCCCCAACTCCTTGGGCCAAACGCCCCCTATAATGGCATTTCCTCTCCAAGAGCCAACCAGCTAACTATAAAAAGGGGTTTCAATCCATAGTAATAAGACCTCACAAGTAATTACAAAAATCCTTGGAGACCAACACCCATATATAGGCGTTAATCTACCTAACAACCAAACCTCTTCCCTAGCCCTCTCCAAATCCCTAAACAATTTGTTATTCCTTTCAAGCTAAAGACCCCAAAGGATAATAAAGAAGCCAGCCTGCCACAAACCCAACCCTTATCATGAAAGGGCAGAGGCAAAAGGAAATCCTCCACTGTAGAACTGCACTCACTACTCCTTGCATGGCGTTGCAAGCCTAACGCCAGACATTGAAAAAAACTATCCCAAATAGAGCAAGCAAGCGGGCAATCACAAAGGATATGATCTAGTTCCTCTAATGCACTCTGGCAGAGGATGCACCACTAAAGACCCACCACAAAGGAAGAATGTCTCATAACATGATCCATGGTATTCACCCTGCCAAGCAAGACCTGCCAACCAAAAGAATTTAACCTTTGGCCAGTGTTTTCAAAGCGCAAGGCGCACTCTAAGGCGACAAGCTCCTTAATCGCCTCAAGGCGAGAGGCGACAAAAAGGCGTCGCCCGAGTGAAGCAAGGCACACTTAATAATAATAAATAAATATTATTTTTGACAATTATAGATTAGAAAATATACTTACATTTTTAAAATGTTTAACAAAATTATTTAAGATTTAAATAAATATTAACTTAAATAATGTTGGGCAGCTGGCATTTCTTTAATGTTGGCAGCCAACCCTTCAAATTCTTCTAGGAAATGTAAGCATTTCTTTAATGCTGGCAGCCAACCCTTCAAATTCTTCTAGGAAATGTAAGCATTTCTTTAATTCTGGCAGTCAACCCTTCCAATTCTTCTAGGAAATGTAAGCAATGAGAAGAGCTTATATGACTAACTATTAAACTACTTCTTCCTACCAAATTCCATCATATTTTCTTCTTTCCTCTCTTCGTCTTCTTCCTTTTCTACTTTCTTCTTTCTTCTTTGATAAGAATCCATTTCATAGATGGTTGAATAAACTACATTTTTTTCCTACTAATTTTTTCTGAGGGCAGATTCTTTATGTTTTCATGGGATTAAAAAAAAAAAAAAAAAAAAAAAAAAGGTGCAATTCACTCAGGCGCGCGCCTCCTTCACAGGCGGAGGCGCTTCCGGGCGACGTCGGGCGCAGCAAGGCGCGCGCCCGATTGAAGAGCGTCGCCCAAGCCATGTTGGAGGCGCACTCGCCTGAAAACGCTTCGCCTGAGTGCGCCCGTCGCCTGAGGCGCGCGCCTCGAAATCACCCACAGGAAGAGAAAGAGGCACCCACAGGAAGAGAAATTTTTTTTCTAATATTTGTGAGTGTCCGAGCTAGCTTGCGCGCATCTCGACTAATCTCACAAGACAACCGCCTGACCCTACTACATTTGGTTCTTAAGGAAACTCGTAGGATATTAAATGTTAGGTATGTAGCCTTCATGACTTGAACTCATTCTCTCTAAGCCATTTACTATTCTCATGACCTTTATTGACTACAGGGAGAGGAATCACTAAGAAGACAGAAGTAAGGACTATAAGCGAACACCCTGGAAAAGTCGTGGGACTAGATACGACAATCCCTACCCCAGGGGCAAACATGAACCCTCCAAAGCAAAGAAAAAAGATCCACTACATTCGTCGTTTGGCTATCCAACAAAAAAACGATGGTAGCCCAAGGAAAGGGAGGAAGTAGGACTCAAAGAAGGAATAATGGACACGACAAAATTCAACTTTTTGGAGAAAAAATGAAAAAGACGAAGAAATCTAGAACAAAAAGGGGTGTTGCCCAACCAGGTGTCTTCCCAAAACTAAGTGTTAGACCCATTCCCCCACAGGGCATTTCAAAAACTGAAAAAAGAAGAGAATCCTAGAAGAGATCGCTTTTCAGGAATTCCTGAAAGTGTCACACAGTCCACTTACTTAATGCCCACACAAAAGGGTAGGGCACATGCTTGCTCACAATAACTCGCTGCCACAGTGAATCAGGCTCTAAAGGGAAACGCCACAACCATTTAGCCAAAAGAGCATCATTACGAAGCCTCGAGTTTTTAACACCTAAACCTCCAAGATCCAAAGGTCTAGACACAACCTCCCAACTCACAAAGTGAGACCCTCCACCCCCATCAACCCCTACCCACAAAAAAACCTCTCCAACTGAGCCAATCTCGAGAAGTTTACACTGATGCACATTGGGTTGGCTCTCATATTGACTATTATAAGTCAACATCAAGATACTTTCCTATGAATATGGAAACTTAGTAACTTGGAGTGATGGTAGTTAAGGGTGATACTAATCATAGATCCAGAAAATAAGCAATCATAGATAATAGGATAGGCAGTATGCTCCAGAGGAGATCCAGTACACTAGAATAAAAAAATTAATGAAACAAAAAAACGTAAAGTAACGTGTGGGAAGACATCGGCCACGTACAAGTCATATTGAAACATGCAAAATAATGCCACTCAAAAATTAAATAAACGACAAGAAGATGCGCTTCCAGAAGAATAAAGAAATATGGACAGTGGGCACAAAAACAAAAATTTAGATACCAACCTGCAGTTCAGGATAGCATATCTCAACTGAAAATACGTATCCCGACTCCAAGGCAGAGATTGAATTTTGATAGTCTCCTTCAATAATCAAAGCATTTGCTAGCTGTGAATTGAAGTTGCAAGACCATAGCTTCACTGACAGTCTTAAATGAGTGCAATAAGAAAACAACCCATAAGGAAAGTTGATAAAGTAACACTAGATTAAAATATTTGCAGGATAGATCATTCTTTACCATGATATGCAAGAACCAGTTTCTGCAAATGTTGTGTTACTTAGCGAAAGAAATGAAGGAAGAATAAATTATGCATACGGAAATAGGATGAGTGCTTACTCATGACCAGCAGAATTGGTGAGATCAAGACCCTTATAAAGAATCTGTTTCTGGGGAGGAATAGCACCAACGAGATGATAACACTGGCTTAATAAGCTATAAGCCCGGCACTTCAATTCGAAGCATGATGGAATAGACTTCAGTAACAATTGCTGTCCCGAAACAACAACAAAACAAAAAAACATCATTGATAACAAATACTCCCTTACTCTACAGTCTACATCATTGCTTGTGTGGAAGAAAAAAAAAGGAAAATGGATCATACAGAACGCTCCAGATGGGATTTGGCGTGATTGACGTTGTGAGAATGAGTGAGTAGGAGGGTGGCAATTCGAAGCCGAGTCTTGACCTCAACGACTGGAAAGAAGGACACCTGACTCTGACATATGGCTTCCAGACACTTAATTGCCTTTCCTATTTCCTCCTTCTTCTCGTGGTAATCTGCCAGCCTCCATAATCCCTCCGCCACTGCTTCCATATCATGAAATGAGCTGCAAATGGAAACCCACCTTCTTCCTTCCCCCACGCCAAAACCAAATTGATTCTTTACAGCGGTGTCAATGAGATCGCTGCCAATTTATCATCCGTGGGGAAGGAGAACCCCAAAAGGCAGATCGAAAAGCCCCAATTTGCCGTAAGGATGTTGTTTTTTTTTCCTTTTTCTCGTTGCTATTCGGCTATTGTTGTTGCGAAAAAAGGAAATCAAAACAACTCTTCCACTCTTTCTTCTAATTTGTGTTTCTCAAGTGAGAAGAAACACAGATGAAAATTGGAAGAATACTGGTAACAAGGGAGTAGATAATCAGTGCAAACCGGCTAGGAGGGAGGCTGCGGAGGCACGAGCAGAAGATTGACGACGGCAACGGCGGCAGCACTGAACCGGAGAGAGGCGCCGGCGACACTGAGCTGCTGAAATCGAGCAAAGGAGAATGGTACATAATTCGAGAGTGAGGCTGAGTTGGACTGCCTCCATCTTTTTTCTCTTTTTTCCTTGATTCCGAAGTGCTTAATTTTTAATGGTGCTGTGAACCCTCAAAATGATTTCTTAAAACTCAGTTTTTGAAATAAATCATTTTAATTCGAACAATTTTACTAACTTTTAGAAAGAAAAATAAAAATAAAAATTGGTGTTTAATTGAGAATTTCTCTAATTTTCATAGTATATTAAAATTAATAACGTCACACTATCCCTTTAAATTATCTTCACTCGTGAGTGTTGTCGGCGACCATCTCTGACGACCTCCGTCGATTTTCGGAGATTACCGACGATGACTTTCGGTGACCACCTCCGGCCACCGCGTCGATCTTCGATGATCACTTTTGGCGACGATCACCGTCGTCGGCCTTCAACGACACATCCATCCGACCTCCGTCGATCACCACTAACGGCGACCTCCGCCGACCTCTAACCATCGGTCAACCTCATCATTGATCCATCCGGACCAACCCGGTACGAGAAGTAAAGGCCCAAACTCGGCCTTGGCCCAAGCCCACTGAGCTTAAGATATTGTTTGGGTTTGGGTCGACCCGACCTCCAATTGTTAGGCTCATGGTCTAACCCTTCGACTTGGCTCATTGGATCAAAGTTTGGGTCGAGCTTGGTCCGAACTTGGACTGGACCATTCGATTAGCTTATTTAAATATTTTTTGATAAAATATTTTTTAGACTTTTTTAAACCAATTTTTATTAAAAAGGAGTTTATATTTCTTATTTAATTTTTTTTTAGGGTATTGATGAATGATATTATTTTCATTTTATCGATGTTACTAAATTTTATTTTAGTATTATATTCTTTTATAAACTTTTTATTTGTTTTTGTATGCTTCTAATTTTTTTTTTATTAATTATGAGGTATCTTATCTATGGTATAAAATTATATTTTAGAATATAAAATAAATAACTTTACAAATTTAAATATATAATTTATAAGAAATTGTATAGAGACTTATATATTTTGGTTAGTCCAAATAAAAGTTTGTTGAGTCGGCTCGACGATCCAAATATGGCCCAAACGGGCCGGCCCAGAAGAATGATTCATATCCAATCCAATGAATGTTTGGGTTGGGCCGATCAAACTTTGACTTTGGGCTGAGCTTGGATCGGGCTTGGGTCGGCCTTTGGGCCACAGGCCCGATGATGAGGCTGACCAATAACCATATCATAGACGTTTGTAAGAAAATTATAAAAACGGTGTCCTCGATAACTTATAGTGTGAGTATATACTCGTAGTTACAACTATAACAATGTTATATCGTATGAAGTATATGCGTGTACAGACACCATAAGTCATCCGTGAGCATTGGACAAATGATACTAAAAAAGATTTAAATTGGTATGCATGTTGAGTTTACCCAATAATCAATTGTATCATTGCCTGCAACATTAGATTAGGAGATTTGCAAAAAAAATTCAGGAGATTTACATTTTTTTCATCCCTCTAGCTAAACTATCTACCTCAGTCATCTACATCGTTGAACGCTGGGTTGGAACCTTCGACTCCCAAGACGTATTTTTGAAGTGAGTAAGAATTTTTGTCTCCCTACATTGTCGTCTTTCAACTTTGTAAAAAAAATAACATTTTTTTCAAAATGCATGAATCTAAGAGGATTGTTAGTCATCGGAGATGAATTTTTTTTTTTTGCTGTTAAAACATTTTCTCAAATTTTAGTGGTTGAGATTTTTTTTTCAACACCCATGAATATGGTGGTTAAAAAAAAAAAAAAAAAAAAAAAAAAAAAAAAAAAAAAAAAAAATTGGTTAGGTGGGCTGTCCGTAAACAAGCTTATATGCCAGGTATAATCGAAATGAAAAATTGTTAACTTCATCCCCTAAAATTTTGGTAATAAAAAATATGAAAAAAATTAATTAATTGAAAGATAACATCAATGATCAAAAGTGAGCAATAGTAAAAACTCATGAGCAAAATTTAGACTAAATAGAAACCGAGCTAAAAACTCAAAGGTAAAAATGTATCATTTTAAAACATAGGGAACAAATAGAAACTGCTAAAAAATTATGGACCAAAAATGTATTTTTTTTCTCTCCCTACCAACAATCATGCTTTTCCAACACGATAATATATAATTTAATTTATTGTATTTGGAGGATTTCAAAAGTACAACAATCCTGTCTGCAAAAACTATATGCAAACTGAGATTCAGCTTGTGTGTGTGTAAAATATACTGTACAAGAATGACATATAAACAATGTTAAAATAGTAGGAAACAAGTCCCTTAAAATTAAATCAAGTCTCGATTATGAAATATAATGGTTTTCTATCTGGGCGTGATGGTGGGAGCTACTCCACTTACAAGGTCACTGCCAGAAACCTCTGATATGTAATAGTTGTTCATGTTGGATGATGAAGATGGGGGACTGGTCACTTTTATGACATCCGCGATCAAAGGCGCTGCAATTTTCCTATCACACTCGGGCAGCATAAGCCAGATAGTTTCGAGTGTTCGAACAACTTCTGCCATTGAAGGGCGTGCATCGGTGTCATCTTGGCAACACTTCAGAGCCAATGTCACAAACCTTTCCACACATTCAGCGGGATAAGATCCCAGGCGACCATCAATTATCGAGAAAAATTTTCCGGACTGATGTGCACCCTTAACCTGTTATAGACAATACAAATATTTAAAAGAGATAGTAGTGCAAATACACTCCTTTGTCTATGCATGAGAGATTATCCCAACAAAGTGAAAACAATATAGACAAATAAGTAAACATCATATTATATCCTTTAGGCATTCAGAATCAAATTATCCATACCACTTGGAGATAAAATTGTCTCAAAGGAAACTATTCCAAAATAAAGAGGCCATAAAAGATGCCATTGTAATACCTCTCTAACGATGTTCTTGCCGTGTGAGATTGGGTGCTTCCCAGTCAAAAGCTCCAAAAACACAACACCGAGACTATAAACGTCACTCTTATCTGTCAGTTTATGAGTCAAGAAGTACTCTGGATCAAGATAACCCTGCAAAATGGAAGCATGCAAATCAAAATACACAAAAATACCCTTTAACTAAACTCAATCCAGGAAGTGTAACCAATTATTTTACCAAGAACAGGAATATATGGAATAAACAAAAGAAAATACTTTTAGTACAGAAGGTAACTCAAAGGGATACTAATGCTCAAGAAACGAAACTTGTAACTCCCTACATCGTTTTACCTATATATGGACACAACCTTGTAACTTGGCGAAGAAAGAAACAATGGCCCATGAGATTTGTGAAGAATGTGGCCAGCAAGAGTACTAAAGGAGCTAAAGATTCCAGCAGAAAGTCCCATGAAAATGATGTGTGACAACAAAGTGAAGTATTGTGAAAATTCTTGCCTACCATACATCGAGATTGACAGGCACTTCATCAAAGAAAGAATTGAGGATGGAGTAATCTCTCTGGTATACACTTCATCAGAGCTCCAATCTGTTGATATCCTCACTAAGGGGGCGTTTGGCCCAATGAATTGGGGGGAGTTGGAGGTTTTTAGTCAGAAGAGTTCTGAAGTATGTGTGTTTGGGCATGGAGTTGTTGAACCTAAAATTCTGAAGTCTGAGTTTATTTTAGATGCTTTTTTCTGCACAATTTTTTTCTACAAACCTTCAAAATTTCATTATTAAGGACTTCTTCCAATTCCAATAAATTCTAACAATTTAATTTTTTATTTTTATTTTATCTATCTTTTACAAATTTCTTTGAAGACAACAAAAATAATTTTGAACACAATACCTCACATTATTTTTTCACATGGATTATCATATATATATATATATATATATATATATATATATATATATATATCCATTTTTGTTAGGACTCATCTATAATTTTATGAATTGACTCATCTTTAATTTTATGAATTCTAAGATTGAGATTTTTATGTTTTTATTAATGTAGGTATATTTTTACAAACTTCTTTAAAGAAAAAAAAGACACGGACCCATGTGTCAAACACATCTTTCTCCGCCTCCACCCTCTTAAACTCATCATTCTATCTGAATCCACTGCACCCGGAAACCAGCATCTCAGCAATGACAGTTTATTTTAGCTATTTTTTTGTACAATTTTTCCTATAATTTTCCATATTTTCATTGTTAAGGACTTTTTCCAATAAATTTTAAGAATGTGATTTTTGCTTTTTATTTTATGTATCCTTCACAAATTTCTTTGAAGATAACAAAAATAATTTTGACTACAATACTTCACATTCTTTTTTCAATATCACTCACATTAATTATTCATTTTATTTGGATAGTTTTGAAATAAAAGAGAGTCGTACAATAGTGTGTTAAATATTACATGTGAATTTAAAAGATTTTAATCCATCCAAATAAGCTAATGTTTTTATTTCTCTCCATTGTAAAAATACTACATTTTGAATTTGGTTTAAGTACCAATTTTGATTGAACAACCTAATTTATATTTAAAACAGGTTGAATTGCATTTTTAGTCTTTTTACACATTTTGTTTAAATTACGTTTTTTTTAAATAATTAAAAATATTATGGGAGGGAGAGAGAGAGGAAGAGAGAGAAATGTGTTGCCTTGAAAAATGGGAGAGACTTGAATAGTAATTACTATAGAAGTCTGGAGAGTTCAATAGTAATTACTTTTGAAGTCTAGGGAGTTGATATTTTTTATCCGAGTTCAACAAGTTTGTAGGCCAAATGGGGAGTTAACTTCTCCCCCAACTCCTTCTTCAACAACTCCTTGGGTCAAACACCCCTAAAAGCTCTTCCTAGAGAAAACTATGAAGATCTGACGTCAAAGTTTGGTCTAATAAACATATATCACCAAGCTTGAGGAAGAGTGTTATTTAGTTTGGTCTACACAATCAACAACAATGATCCGAAACCACTCTTCCCTTATACTATTTCCTTGTGTGTATTGTATAATTGCAATAATCTTGTTTTTCTTTCCTTTGTATATTAACTTCCTTATAGGCTCTAGTAATCCATGTCGATTTAGGGTTGTACAAAGTCGTCAGAACTGCAGACTGAAATTTATCTCTAACATAAAAAATAACGGAGAAGGTCTATGGAAATAGGACATAGCCTAAGTGGTAGTGACCCCCTCATCTCTTTTCTTTTCTTTTTCTTTTACTTTTTTTTTTCTTTTATTATTGTTTGTCACACCCGTGGAACATTTTTTTTTTTTTTTTTTTTGAATATCCGTGAGTGTCTAAGCCAGCTTAGACGCACCTCGACTATTCTTCCATGATATACTGCCTGACCCTACAACATTTGACTGTCAAGTAAATTCGTAGGAAATTAATTCCAAGGTAGGTGACCATCAAGGATTGAACTCAATTCCCACTAGGAGGGTTTTAATAATAGTCACAATCACAAGGCCCTTCATGACCACTAGACCAACCCTTTTATGGTTGGAACAGAATCCTATAAAACCTCTAGATCCTAATTACTAGTTATTATGAAAGATCTTTGCCTTCTAAAACCTAATAGCTACCTTATAAAACCTAACCGACATCCTAGAATCTCCTAAAATATTAACGACGTTGTTAGCAAAAATTAAATACTCTCATTATATTTCTAAAAATTTCAGAAATATTGATAGAATTTTACCGGTGTCCCTTTTACTACTGTTGATACATGAGCAGGCACATCGCCATCTGTATCTGGCAGAGGTGCAAGTCGTGAAAGTCCAAAATCAGCAACCTTTGCCATATATTTGGAGTCTAATAATATGTTGCTGGACTTGATATCTCGGTGAAATATTGGAGGATCGGCTTCCGTGTGCAGGTACAGAATTCCCTTAGCTGCACCCAGGGCAGCTTTTAATCTTGTGGCAAAACTCAAAGGTTCTGCAGAATTTACTGTAATAACACAAGAAAGCAAATAAGTCGATGCTTGAAAGAGAGAAAGAGACATGAAAACAACTAACATATAAAAAAAAAATTGCGTATTCTTCAGTTGACATAAAAATGGAGGAATAAAAAGCATGGAGCATATAAAAACTGTCCACAATTTGCATAATTGAAACAGAATCTTTGAAAAATAATTTATAGGAAAATTAGCGGAAGTGTACCAGAAAGGTGATCCCTCAGCGTGCCATTTGACATAAACTCATAAACCAACATCTGCATACAAATTCAAAATCAAGAAATCTGTTCAAGGCTAAATTTCAAGGTCAGTGCAAGGAATTGACAAAAAATTAATGTCCTGCGAGCTGATTAGATTAGTTGCTGCCAAACTAATAAGTTTTATGACAGAATTTGACAAACAGAAACTTCAATTTAAAGATTCTGTAATCTATCAATTTACAATTTAAGCTTTCAGATTCAATAGTCTTTAAGGAATATTGTTGGTTTAATGTATAACATTTGGACTAAATCATTACAAACCAAAGTTTAGAGACTAAAATGTCAAAAAATTAAATTACGGGGACTAAATTGTTACATAAGTTCATGGACTAAATCGGAACTTCAATAAGAACGGGAGCTGTTGAGAGGTTCCATATTGCCGACAAGACCAACTGCGCTTTTAACCTATCTATTTTTATATACAAATTCATTAATAAAAATAATTTACTTTCATATAGTAATTAAATATAAAATTGAAAAAACTACCACGAAACAATGGGGTTATTGCACCTCATATTTCTAACTACAACAATTACTCTCTCAAATATATGAAAATTTCTTAATTAAATCCTACTACTAACCGAATTATTTATGTTGAGTTTAATTGTAACAATTTCATAAGTTTGAGGTGGTTAATTGCTCAAATACAAAAAAACAAGAGTGTAATTGTAACAACTTCCATAATTCAGGGGTGTTTTTGCAATTATCCTTATTAAAATGATAAATAAATAAAGGATTCCTCAAATTACCTGCTCCCCTTCTTCATCACAATATCCAATCAAAGCCACAAGATTTCGGTGGTGTAACCTCGACAATAATTGTATTTCAGTTAGGAACTCTTTTTCACCCTGTAGTGAGCCCTCCTGTGCACGTTTGATAGCAACAGCTGTGCTATCTGCTAGAATTCCTTTGTAAACCTTTCCATAACCACCTTGACCAACTACCGTGGAATCATGAAAATTGTTTGTAGCTAGAGCCGTTTCACGGTAACCAAACTCCTTTATGCCCTCAATCTTTAAGGCAGTTTTTGACACTGCATATAAAAGAAGATAAAATATTTTTTTTTTTGTGAAAAGTCACACTTTCATTGAGATCAAATGAAAGAATTCAAAAGGAATACTACTTACAGTGACGCTTTCTTGAGATGTGGCGGCCCTTTACACGTGATCTTATAATAAAAATAAAAACAATTGCAGATAACGTTGCTCCGCCAAAAATTGCTCCTAATATTATTCCAGCCAATGCCCCTTTACTCATAGTAGGATTAGATGATGGTGTAAGAAATACTGCAATAACAGAAAATAAAACTTTAAGCCAAAAATCATTTTTGAAGGATTGTGATAATCCTTCGATAGTACCTCAAAATAGCTACAACATGTAGTTCTCCTACCAAAAATAACATTAATATGTTGATTATGGTCTTCCAGTTATAAGTTGGATGAGTGCAGTCATCTGCCCAGTATTGGTTATGATGGTGTCGAAATGGCAATATTAAACTATATTCAACAGGATTGAAATCATAGAACATGTCATGTCATCAGGAATATTTTATATTGTGAATAAGTAATTGATATAAGCCTCTTTAATTAAAAATGCAAATGAAATCATAAATACGGAACCATCATAAGGAGGAAAAAGTCGCCATTATATACAGAACCATCATAAGGAGAAAAAAATCACCATTATATACAGAAGAAAATATAAAAGAACGCTGATGCATTTATATGCATTTATGTAGCAAATGACCCAATAAACATGCATAAAAGGTTACCACGATGCCACAGAGGGTTTCTATTTCATACAATAGATACTAATTAGAAAGCACAAGTATAGTAAGCTTTTTTCCAATTGCTTCAACAGGTAACATGTGAACCAAAAGCAAAAGTCAGCTTTCATAACAATCTTCAGTCTCTGACAATTTAATAAAAGAGCTAATATCCAAAAAACACATCAGAAAAGTTTCCAAGACCTACCGTTTTTATAAACGTCTGATATTGTCAAGCTGAGAAGTTCATATGGTCCAAATATATCACTATCTTGAATTTTCCAATTGGTAAACTTGGAAACAATTCGTACAACCTCGCTGTCATTGAACATGTGAGAACTATTGCTATCAGCAACATATAGAGGGAAAAGCTTCAGGTTCATTTTTAATCGAGGTCCTTTTTGCCACTCAGGAGAACCAATGTCCAATTGTTCAAGGTTTAACTTAAGACCATTGGTCAGATACTCCTCAAACATACGTTGATATGGACTAAAACGTGAGAATCCGGGACTCTTCAAACGATATCCAATAAGAAGAGGTGCAGAACAGACACAAGATGAGGGACATTTTGCTGAGTAACATTCATAAGAAGGTGGGCATACTGCAGAACACCCAAGAGTGTTATTTGTTGGAATGTCAATTATAACCTCACTCTCAGTTCCACAAAAGTCCACCAGGCTGATATTAGAACAAGCAGGATTTCCATGAAGCCTAAAATTCAGAAAAACAAACATCCATAAAAAAAAAATGCAACGTCGGTTTGTGAAGTTTGGTTGTACGCAGTGCACACATAACTTGACGCCAGAAATTCAGGAAGACAAACATCAAAGTTAAAAAAGTAATGTAAGGGATGATTGTTCACTCTGCACGAATGGCAAGTAGTGCACATGCATTATGCCGATTGAAGATATGGTTCTCTGCACTAAAGTCGTACCACACTAATCTTGATATACCAAAGTTAAGAGGAAGAAGCGAACCAGACAGTGACATTCAGAGGGAGATCGATGCTTCCCAAAATATTTGAAAAATTATTGTTCTGCAGCTCTCTGCAGTACGAAAGAGGCAAAAATAAATATTTGGTAAAAGAAGTTCATGCTATTAGGACAAGTATTAATAGCAGTTGTAACAAAATAAGTAAACAAGACACACTCAGCTCGCACATAAATCCATTATTCTTCAACCCCTCAGCATAGCAATTTAGTTACTTCAGGACTTACACTGTAAGGCTGTCCAAAGAATTGAACGTCCTGCTTTGCCATATGGTGGATGGAACAGAGCCGTTCAATGTATTATTTGCAATTGACCTGCCATGTGAAACTAACCAAATAATCATTACTCTGTACATTGAGCTAGATGTTAGATTAATCAGTAACTTCAAAGTTCAAACCTATGTGAATGTTTGGAGAGACAGATCTATTTTGTCCATCGTAAGGAAAGTAATAATAGTAAGAGTATTTGGTTCTGAATTGAAATCTTCTATCCGAAAAAATCACTAGACTCCTTATCAAACAACTAAACACTCCCCTATTTCCAAAACAAAAACAAAAACAACCAAAAACTCCCCCTCAAACAAATGATGCATATATATTGTGCATGCCCAACCACATAATGAACTTATAAAAACATCTGCTCGATATTAATATCCAGCATATCCAAACACAAATGTTTAATATCTTAAGATATTTAATTCCCAGATAATCATCAACAATACCCACCAAACTATACCTATAATCCAAACATAATCTAGAGGAGTTCATACATACCTTGAGCCATGACCAACTCAGCCTAAAAAGGACATAGATATTCATACATCATTAAGCATGTCTAATTCCATAACTCTAAGTGGGCATTTGGGCGTTTGGAATCTTAAACCTGGGAATGTTAAGCATGGGGGTTAAGCTGGGGGATTAGGTAGTCTGAGTTTAAGAAAACTATGTTTGAAGTGCAGATTTAAGAAGTCTAGGTTTAGGAATGCAGATTTAGAAATTTTGGATTTGTGAAATATTTAATTATAATTAATCAATTGTTGGATTTTAGATTAGTTTAAATTTGTCATTTTAATTATTTATTTTTGTTATTTTAATATACTTAAGTTAAAAATAAATTAATTTTCTTATTCTTCAAATAAAATTAAATTCAAAATCAAATTGTCATGAATGTGTGTGCTTTGTCTTCTACCGAGGGGTTGAGGAGGTGGTGGAAGGGATGTTGGAAGATGAGGATCCCGAGTAAGATTAGGATCTTCATATGGCGGCTATGTCTGGATCGCCTCCCTACTATCGATAATTTGGGTCGAGGGGGGATCGATGTCCTGAATGTGTGTGTTTTGTGTGGCAAGAAGGGGGAATCTAGTCTCCATGTTTTCTGACACTGTAAGTTTGTCCGGCGAGTGCTGAGGGAGTCAACTTTTGGCCCCCTCTTGGAGCTCCAGCCAGAGGGGGATGTGGCTACGTTCTTATGGTGTTACAGGGCATGTCCTGATTTTAAGGTGTTGTGCGTGTTATGGTGGGCGGTGTGGGGTTGTCGAAATAAGGCCCGCCTTTTGGGGGTTCGTCCTTTGATTGAGCTGAACTCTTGGGCCTCGGGCTATCTGCGCTCGTATCGAGAGTCGAATGGGTATGGGGGCGTTGGGGTTACTCCTACCGTCATTGGAGACCGAGCAGGGGCAGTTTGGAATTCCCCGCCCGATGGTGTTTATAAGGTGAATGATGATGCGGGGTTTCAGAGTGAGGATGGCGTGGCCGGTGTGGGAGTGGTGGTTCGGGATGCGAGGGGACGGGTTATGTTGGCCGCAATGTCCCGGGTCCTGAATGTTCGGAATGTGGTGATGGCAGAGGGGTTTGCAGCCCGTTGTCTTAGAGACGGACTCCTCTCAAATTTGTGGTATGTTTCGGGATGAGGGGATGGATCTAACAGAAGTTGGTATGCTCATGGCAAATCTGCGCTTTCAGTTCCCTTCGTCTTTTATTGTTCGTTGTAGCTTTACTTATCGAGAAGGCAACATGGTGGCGGACCGGTTGACGCATATGGCGTTGGCCCTTCGTCAAGATATAGTGTGGTTGGAGGATTTTCCTCCTCAGATTGAATCTCTTATTTTCAACGAGATGATTGAGGTTTGAGTTTTCTTGTATTGTTTCTTTGCTCTCAAAAAAAAAAAAACAAATTGTTATTTTAAATTGAGTAATTTAAATATGTAAAAATATGACTAACTAAAAAAATAAAATACATTTGGTAGTTTTTTTTTAAATGACTACATCAAAAATAAAAAATTATGTTTATTTGACTATGTTTAAATTGAATATCTCATACATTTTCTTACTTTGAATATGACTAATTTGTAAATTAAATATTTTTTTTAATATGGTTAATTTAAATTAAATACTATTTGTTTTAGTAAGTTTGTAATATGGTTAATTCATATAAATGTACAATTTTTAACCATAAATAATTATGATTAGAATGGAAAAAGAAAATCAATTGAAACGATTATAGATATTCATAATATATATATACCTCCATGTTATAATTTATAAATGGGATAAGTACACAAATAGCCCCCTTGTGCCTATGATTTAATATTAATGTATTAAGTTCCTATTTTATAAAAAATGCCCAACTACTTTAAGATTTTTCATAAAAGTTGGGCTGCAATTACTTTCAAACCCTTCAACATTTTTAATGTTTTATATTAATATCCCTCTAGCATTTTAATAAAATAAAACAAACTCATTTAAGGAAAAAAATTGAAATCTTAAAACTCACATTAATCACGTCTCTCTCCCCATTAAAATCGTCATCTCTCTCCCCATTAAAATCGTCATCTCTCTCCTCATTAAAATTGTCATCTCTCTCCTCATTAAAATTGTCATCTCTCTCCTCATTAAAATTGTCATCTCCCTCCACTTAATCTGGTCTAAAAAACTTAATCTGGTCTAAAAAATTTCTAATTTCTATCCGCAATATATATGGTAGGTATATAAAAAAAATACATATATTTTCTTTACAAAAAATACATAATATCTATAAGTATATAACCATATATACTCATCTATGAAGTATATATTAATATATATGGTGGGTATATATAAAAAAAATACATATAATTTATAAGAAACAAATACATATTATCTATAAGTAGCATAGTATATATGACTACATACTCATATATGAAGTATATATATATGGTGAGTGTATATAAAAAATACATATATTTCTAAAAAACAAATATAAATTATCTATAAGTATATAGGAGTATATCCTCATATATAATGTAAATATAAATAAGTATATATGGTGGTTATATATAAAAAAAAAAAAACAATACATATATTTTGGTGGGAAATAATTACAATGTTAAAATTAATGTCTGAAACAAAATGCTAAAATGTTAAAATTGTGGTCGTGGGATAAATCATATGCAGCAATTATGAAAATTACGTACTCCCAAAAGTTTTAGTTTTTGTTGTGAAATGAAAAAAATGGAGGGGATGAAAAATCTATGAAAGAAATAAAATTAACGTAATTTGGGCTAAAATCGAAATAAAAAAAATCGTATAAAATATTGTTATGAAAATGTAGAGAGAAAATGAAGAAGAAAATTGATATTTATTATACAATTGTAATTTAAGACACAAATGGAGAGAGAAAATGAATATTATTATGGGGAGAGTACATTAATGAGGGGCATAATGGTAAGCAAAAATAATAAAAAATAGAAATGAAAATTGCAAGATGTTAGGACATATTTGAAAATATGTCAGCAGTCATTTTAGACAATTTCTCTTTATAAATTGGTTGGGGATAGAGGGGAGGAGGAAGAGAGAGGGAATGAAGGAGTAAATTGGTTGGGGAGACTGGAGAGAAGGATAAAAAAATGGAAAATTGGGGAGAAGAGAGAGAAATGGGTGGACCCACCAGATTTAAGGACGGGAGGAGGGGAAAAAGGTGGGACCCACCTGATTATGGGGAGAGAAGATAAAAGTGATGGTGGGACCATCAAATCATGAAAACAGAGAAGATATGCATGGGTTTGAACAGTACAGAAAAGGTAAAACCACCAGGAATAAATACCAGGTTTAGCAAACATGTGTCTCAAACGTGCCCGCTCTAAGCTTCAACAGGCCAAACAGCCCCTAAAAGTTGTGTCATTTATGGATTTTTTTAACAACATGTGGGGTGGGGGATTGAACCTCTAACCTCTTGGTCACTAGTTCATACCTTATGTCAGTTAAACTATGCTCATGGTGGCCATTTATGTTTGATTCCTATAACGTTTTTCTTTCGTTCTCTATATAATTAAGTTTCCTGTAACATTAGGTTTGTATTCTCGGAAATGTACAACATGATATTTTCTATCAAGCCAAATTCAACACCAACAACAAATAATTGAAGATAAAATCCACTCACAATTTCTGAAGATGTGGTAGATCCGAAAGACTGGATGGTATGGTGCCAGTAAGCTGGTTGTTGGATAAAATGCTGCATTTAATATATAGACGAGAAAAATATCAAACAGATATTCAACATCATATTTTTATTCCAGGTTTCAAACTCTTTAAAGTTCTTTAATCAAACACTGATGTTTTATTTGCAAAAGATAAGGATGAGATTCTTACATGGTTGTGATATTCTCAGAAAGTTTACTTCCTGGTATGAGTCCACTTAGTTGATTGGAACTTAGATCTCTGAAATACAAAGAAACGGTAAAGAACAAGAACTAGGGTCAATTTTGAAGGCATGTACCTCTTATACTCATGAAGCCAATATAACAAAGATGTCGCACATCTACTTTTGAATATATTCAAGAAACCTAATTTAGACTTACAGATAACCGAGGTTCATTATTCTACTCAGATCAGGAATTGGTCCTTGCAAGCTACAGTTCCTTAGACTCCTGCGCAAAATCAACCACAAAGACAACCAATACATTTATTTTATAAAAAATAGTACAATAACTCCACACTGTTATTTCAAATTTAAGAGCATATAATAAAGCTTCTAGACATACAAGTTTTAGGTACATATCATACACTATAGATGTCGGAAAAAATATCGGTTGATTTTTAAATATTTAGCCCTTACTTCACTAAAACTTGTAGTTACTGTTACTGCACATGCACTGTAACTCTAATGACGAGCTTGTTTTTTTTTTTTTTTTTTTTTTTGATATCCGTGAGTGTCCGGGCTAGCTTACGCGCACCTCGACTATTCTCACGGGACAGACCGCCTGACCCTACAACATTTGGCTGCCAAGGAAACCCGTAGGAAATTAATTCCTAGGTAGGTGGCCACCAAGGATTGAACCCATTCCCTCTAAGAGGGCATTGAAGTCCCAAGGCCCTTGGTTTAATGACGAGCTTGTTGGTTACTAACGATCCTTTCAGTTGAGACTGTTTATCTGACTCTTAAAGACATACAATTTCACTGTATTAACCAAGAACCATATGATGGAATAAGTTATTTTCTTAGAAAGAGAAGTGGTTTCATTGATGAATGAAATATACAAAAGGGCAAGAGAAAAGGCTCCCAAACCACCTAGGGTGGATTACAAAAAACACCTCCACCTAGTAACAAGAGTTGTAAGGCTGTAATCTTTGAAAAGATGGGACACATTTACACCAGTATAAAGTTGTTAAGAGAACCGAGTCTACGAAACGATCGAGAAAGGTAGCCGGAATCGTTGAAGACACGATTGATTCTCCCATACCAAAGGACCCAAAAATAAGCCATGTTGACTATCAACAGGGACCTTTCTTTCTTCTCGTAATGGATGTGATATGAACAAAGGTGTCTCAATCATGTTATATTAACTTCAAGGAAGATGACAGGATTGTACCCTATATTTTGTACAAGTTTACAACAAAGTGGAGTTACATTTAATGCACCCTTAGCTACATTTATAGCAAATTCAAGATGAAGTATAGTTGCATTAAAGGAACTAAGAGTTGAAGTCACTAAGCATTTAATGAAAAGTTCAACTCAAGTTGCATTAAAGAAAATTAATGAACTCAAGTGCAACTCATGTTTCATTAAAGAAGAATCATGCTTCATTTATGGAACAAGGGCTTCAAGTTACTTCAAGTGGGGCTTCCTTTACACTTTGATGGTTACAAACTTTAGGTTGGTTGATGATTAATTCTCGGATTTAGGGAGGTTCATTGTAATTTTCAGTTTTAAGGTTTTGTTTTCAATGTTTTAGGTTACAATTTAGCTAATGGCCATGTAAGTTGTCTTTACAAATCAGACTTGCAAAATGTAGTAAAAAGAGCATTTGTGCTTTCTTTTAGCTTGGAGCTAAGTTTCTTTGCCGTTTAGATTGCATGCTTAGAATCATTCGAGCTTGACTTGATGAATCTTGCTTGTGGAGTGATTCAAATCTCAAACAAGGAAGATATTTGATCATCAAGGTAATCCGATTTTAACTTTCCTTGGGTTAATTTTCAAAATCATTTCGGGGTTTTTGTTCTTCAACAAAAAATTTAGATCCAATGCTCAACGGTTTCATAACATTTGGTATCCGAGCCACTTTGATTTCATAACAGGATGTCCCAAAAAGATAAATGAAAAATTAGAAAATTATCTTTCTAAAATCTTGTAATCTTTTAGGCCTAGTTTAGGGGATTTTTTTTTAAAAGGTACCGAAGATTCATTAAGAAAAAATGAAAGAATACAAGGGCATACAAAAAACAAACCCCGAAAGGGAACCCCATTATAAAAAGGGGCTCCAATCAAGCAAATTCAAGTTTAACGAATAATTTATTTGATTAGACTAGAGATTATTTTACCTTTCTTTTAGAGCTCCACTAACAGCAATAATCATATGATGGAAGAATAAGATAACCAACCATATAATGGAATAAGATCTTTTTATGATTGGGAATTATCTGTGAGGACCCTAGTTAGGGGTATATGGGCAATATTAGTATGATAGTTGTAGAAAATATAAATAGTTGAACAAGTATTTTAGGAGATGGTTAGTTCTATAAATAGTTGAATAACTATTTTAGGAGTTTGTTAGTTCTATATTAGGAAATAAGTTGTTCTTTAGTTCCTATTTTCTTGTCATTAGTTACTCTAGTTGGTTATCTTTGTATGTATATATTGCCTCTCTTTGGCTCATCAAATAATCAAGTGATTCTATTCACCAAAACTTCATGGTATCAGAGCCTTGTTAGAAAGCTAAAACCAAATCGTGTTTAGTTTTGTTTTTCGGAAAAAACAGGCCCGAAAACCAAAGAGTTATTCCTCCCAAATCTGCACATCCTTCGGTGGTATACCCATCCAGACCCGTTGCAGCCCCTCTCTAAAAGAGTTCTTCCTCCCAAATCTGCACATCCTTCGGTGGTATACCCATCCAGACCCGTTGCAGCCCCTCTAAAATATACATCCAGATCCTTTGGCGTTTTTTAGCCAAACCAGACCGACCCAAACTTAACCCGAACCAGATCGACCCAAACTAAACCTGAACCATACCGAACCAAACCAAACCAAACCCAACCCGAACCTAACCGAACCAAAAAAAAGATATATATATATATATATATATATATATATATATATATACCGTGATGAATACACAACCAGAAAGCACGCCTGACAGCTTAGAAACCAACCCTCAGAAATCCTTCATCGCCGGAAAAAATGTGGAGAACGATCGTGTATACATGTTTATTGCAGGGGTTAATAAAGAACTTGATGAGGTGAAGGGGAGAATTCTTGGGAGAAGTCCGCTGCCCTCAATCCGAGAAGCTTCACAAGAGCAGCCCATCAAATCGGGTCAGCCACAATTCACAAAGGATCAGATAGAGCAACTCATTAAACTACTCCAAGTCTCACATAAAACACCTAGCCCTAGCCCCAATTCTGATATCTCACATAAAACACCTAGCCCTAGCCCCAATTCTGATATTCCTTCATGTTCCTTTGCTCAAAATGGTAAAGCTGTCTCTATTTCCTCTTACTTATGTTCCACCAATAATAACACTTGGATCATCGATTCAGGTGCCTCTGACCATATGACAGGCAACTCTGTCTTTTTCCAGACCTATAAACCATGTGCAGGCAATAGAAAAGTTCGAATAGCTGATGGATCTTACTCAGCAGTTGCAGGGATAGGAGACATAAAAATCTCACCTTCCTTATCTTTATCTAGAGTTCTACATGTTCCTAATTTGTCCTGCAATCTCATATCTATCAGCAAAATAACCCATGACCTTAATTGTAGTGCTAATTTCCTTTCATCTCATTGTGTTTTTCAGGATTTGGCAACGGGGAGGATGATTGGCAATGCTAGGGAACGCGATGGTCTCTATTTATTTGAAGAGGAAAAACACTCGAATAAAGAAGGTTTAGAGAACTCCTGCCTGCAAATTATTTCCATTCCTGGTGATAAAGAAATTTATTTACAACATTTTCGACTAGGTCATCCTAGTTTTCATTATTTGAGAAAATTGTTTCCTGATTTATTTAGAAATAAAGATCCCTCGTTGCTCCAATGTGAGATATGTGCTTTAGCAAAACATCATAGGAACACATATCCTCCACGTGCATA
The DNA here is from genome assembly GCA_028017165.1 of Herpetospermum pedunculosum. Lineage (NCBI taxonomy): Eukaryota > Viridiplantae > Streptophyta > Magnoliopsida > Cucurbitales > Cucurbitaceae > Herpetospermum > Herpetospermum pedunculosum. The sequence goes on along the minus strand of CM051531.1, from coordinate 50,353,661 downwards.
TAAGCCTTCCAAACCTTTTTCTCTCATACATAGTGATATTTGGGGTCCATCTAGAATATCAACGTATAATGAAAAAAAATGGTTTATTACATTAATTGATGATCACACGAGAGTCAGTTGGGTGTATTTGTTAAAAGAAAAATCAGAGGTTGAATCTGTTTTCAAACGCTTTTACAATATGATTCAAACTCAATTTAACACAAACATTCAAATGATTAGGAGTGATAATGGGAGAGAATATTTTGCAAAAGTTTTGGAAATTTTTTTTAAAGAAAAAGGAATTATTCATCAAAGTTCTTGCACAGATACACCACCACAAAATGGCATAGCAGAGAGGAAAAATAGACATATATTAGAAGTCACTCGTAGTTTAATGTTTTCGACAAAAACACCAAATTATCTTTGGGGGGATGCTGTTCTTCATGCCACATATTTAATAAACCGTATGCCATCAAAAGTGTTAGATTTTAAAACTCCTATCAGCATATTAAAAAGAGAATTTCCAAAATCACGAGTGTTTCATTCTATGTCATTAAAAATTTTTGGGTGTTCTGTGTTCATTCGAAATCCTAATAGGAATGCAAGTAAATTAGATCCTAGAGGATTAAAGTGTGTGTTTGTAGGGGTAGCTCCAACTCAACGTGGTTACAAGTGTTTTGATCCTTCTAGTCGAAAATTATTTGTTACCATGGATACCCTGTTCTTTGAAAATCAACCGTTTTTTAACACTCATTTTCAAGGGGAGATAAATCAGGAAGTTCTAAAGGAAAATTCGTTTGAGCTTGATGTTTTAATACCTGATTTCGTGTCACCGGTTATTAGGAATGACACTCTAATAAGTAAGGAATCGGTTGACTTGGAAGTTTTAAATTCACCAGAAAATTCTCAAGGAAACAAAGAACCAATTGACTTGGAAAATTTAGATCCCGAAAATATTAGTGATAATGAGCCCACAACTTTAATACCACAAAATCAGCCAAGTATCACTAAACCGATAACCTATGTGGAAGGAAATAATAACCAGGCAGGCAGATCATATGGCCGAGTTTACGAGAGGAGATTCCCAAATCAAGGAATAGAGACGGTTGCACCTCCGGCAAGCCATGAATCCGAACTGGAGCTAGAACCTGAGACCAACGGTGAATCTCTTATTAAAACTTTTAGTGATCTTGATTTACCAATTGCCATTAGGAAAGAAAAACGTTCTTGTGTTAAATATCCTACATCTACCTTTGTGTCTTATTCTAAATTATCCTCTGCTTTTTCAACCTTTTCAACAAATGTATCGTCTATTGTCATTCCGAGTAGTATACAGGAGGCTCTATCTAAACCAGAGTGGAGGAAGGCTGTACTTGAAGAGATGGATGCTCTTGAGAAGAATCAGACGTGGAAGGTAGAGGAGCTCCCGAAGGGAAAGCCTACGGTGGGATGTAAGTGGGTGTTTACGCCGAAATTCAATTCAGATGGTACCCTAGAGCGATACAAGGCAAGGCTTGTAGCTAAAGGATACACACAAACATATGGTATTGACTACACTGAAACATTTGCTCCAGTTGCTAAACTTAACACTGTGAGAATTTTGTTATCAGTTGCAGCAAATCGAGAATGGCCTCTCAGGCAATTCGATGTGAAGAACGCCTTTTTAAACGGCAAGTTAGAAGAGGAAGTCTATATGACCCCCCCTCCGGGATTCGAAGATCAGTTTAACTTCAAGATCTGTAGGTTGGAGAAAGCTCTTTATGGTTTGAAACAGTCACCCCGAGCCTGGTTTGACAGATTTACTCAGTTTGTTAAACATCAAGGATACACACAAGCACAATCAGACCATACGCTCTTCATGAAGTTCTCAAGTGAAGGGAAAATTGCTATCCTGATCGTGTACGTTGATGATATAATCTTGACCGGGGATGATCAAGTGGAGTTGAAGAATTTGAGGGAGAAGCTTGCCAAAGAGTTTGAAGTAAAAGACTTAGGAGAATTGCGATATTTTCTAGCCATGGAGATTGCAAGGTCAAAAAGGGGTATAGTGGTCTCACAGAGAAAGTATATCCTAGATTTATTGAGAGATACCGGGATGAGTGGATGTAGGCCTGCTGACACACCCATAGACCCAAACCAAAAACTTGGTGACATCAAGCAGGGAGTTCCAGTCAATGTACAACAATACCAACGACTTGTTGGGAGACTTATTTACCTTGCTCACACACGACCAGATATTGCATTTGCTGTAAGCATGGTTAGTCAGTTTATGCATGCTCCATATGAAGAACACCTTGAAGCAACTCACCGGATATTGAGGTACTTGAAGAGTTGTCCAGGAAAGGGTCTATTATTTCGTAAAACCGAAAGCAGAAATGTAGAGGCATTCACTGATGCAGACTGGGCAGGTTCAATACTGGATAGAAAATCTACCTCTGGTTACTGTACCTATGTGTGGGGTAATTTAGTAACATGGAGGAGTAAGAAACAAAATGTTGTGGCGAGAAGTAGTGCGGAGGCTGAATACAGGTCAATGGCTAATGGAGTATGCGAAGTATTGTGGATCAAACGTGTACTCGGAGAATTAAAGCTGGAAATCAACCCTCCAATTAAGTTATTTTGTGACAACAAAGCTGCGATAAGTATCGCTCATAATCCGGTGCAACATGACCGGACCAAGCATATCGAAGTTGATCGACATTTCATAAAGGAAAACTTGGAAAATGGAACCATCTGCATACCGTTTGTGACTACAAAGGAGCAAACAGCAGATATTCTAACCAAGGGATTATTTAGGCCGACATTTGAGATACTTGTAAACAAGTTGGGTATGCATGACATTTATGCACCAACTTGAGGGGGAGTGTAGAAAATATAAATAGTTGAACAAGTATTTTAGGAGATGGTTAGTTCTATAAATAGTTGAATAACTATTTTAGGAGTTTGTTAGTTCTATATTAGGAAATAAGTTGTTCTTTAGTTCCTATTTTCTTGTCATTAGTTACTCTAGTTGGTTATCTTTGTATGTATATATTGCCTCTCTTTGGCTCATCAAATAATCAAGTGATTCTATTCACCAAAACTTCAATAGTAGTAAGGGCATAAAGGGTAATTACTTAGGAAGTTAGTTAGAGTATATGGTTATAAATAAAGGGAGTGGGATTAGAGGAAAGGTAGGCAATTGTTGAGTGGATTAGGGCTTGAGATAGTTCTCAAGAGGGGAGGGTGCAAGTACCTCTAAACACTTGTTTATCTTGTAATTCATCTATCTTTTCATTGCAATATATCATAGTTCTTGATCTCGTTAGGTGGTATCCTAACATTTGGTATCAGAGTTGTTCGATCCGGGCAATGAATTTGTTTGTGTTCTAGATCGTGTCCAAGAATCAGTGTCTAAGCTACATAAATTATGGATCGAAGAAAACGACCGTATGGAAACAATGAAACAAATATGGGAAGGAATGAGGAATGAGGCGGAGAAGATCAATCACCAAGAAAGGGAAAGAAACCAGAAATTTAGACAGGAAGATGACAGTAGCCGAGTTGGAGAGAATCAAGAAGCAAAGAAGAAGAACGAGGAAAATCCGATTGGATCAAGATTGAGCAGCAACATCGTCCAAAAAGTTCATGAGCAGAGTCGTAGAATGGCCGGAAGGCGTCAAGCTTATGTGAAGGCAACTCCGAAAACGCGAACGAAAAAGGTGAAAGAGAATCTACCGATCAGCCCATGTTTGGAGAGGCGACGTAGAGAGCGGCCGTGGAAGGACGTTCGATCTCTGAAAATGGCAAAAGTTGGCGAAGGGAATAAGAAGCGATGGAGGGGAAATGGAAAAAGGCGTGGTGATAGGCAAAAGAAAAAACAACGGAGGAAACACTTACCGGCGAAAATCAACGTCCGGACGAAGCAAACGACAGTTGTGCTGAAATTCACCGGCAGGCGGACGAAGACGAACACGGTGAAAATGCTGAAATTTTTCGAAAAGGAGCGGCGACTATGGAAAGACAAACGACAGCGAAAAGAAAATAAGTCGAAGTCAGAAAGACGAGGGGGCAGGCGGAAGAAGAACCGGCGACGGCTGGTTTGGTCGGAAAAACGAAACAACGTGAAATCGAAGAAGCGAGGGAGAGTGAACTCGTCGGCGGTCAGTAAGTCAAAGAAACGAGGTATCGTGGGGATGATAAATCGAACGAAGAAGAAGTCATCGGCCTGGTCGGAAGAGTGTGGTCGTTGGCGGAAGAAGAACCGTATGCGGCCGGATTGCAACTTTCACGAAGAAACGGCGGTGAAATGTGAGTTGGCCAAACAAAACCCTAAACACGTGGGAAATCTATTATTAGGAGAAGAATCTAGAAGAAAGTGGGACGAGAAGTGGGTTAATGGGTTGGATCCGAATGGAAATCTATTATTAGGAGAAGAATCTAGAAGAAAGTGGGACGAGAAGTGGGTTAATGGGTTGGATCCGAATAAGAAGGGAAGGCCCAACGTTTGTCAAAAGTAGAAAATTATGGGTTGGGACTAGGCTGGTTGATTAAGTGTTCAATAATGGGTTATCTTTAAACATCTGGAATAAGGCCAATGATCTTTCAAAGGCAGGAGATCTAATAGTTTTACAAGATAGAATTTAATTTTTAAGCTCATTCCTCTTTCATATGAAGAAACTTAACCCTAGCCACCATTATGTTCTCACACACGCCGCCGGCCATCTCCATCGGGCAAACTCAAGCGACTGGCCATCGCCTCCATCGGTCACTAGCCACCACCACCTTCCACGGTCGCCCTCGGAGGCCGCCACCGCACATGATCTTTAGAGCACCGTTCAGCTGCATTTTTGTTGGAAAATTTATTTTTCTTGGTTTGAAGTTGTTAGGTTCTGTATTTTCTTTAAGTTTTCATCCTTACCCAATTTTGTGTTTTTAGGCACACCTGGAGGACAAGGTGTATTTGAAGGACGGGATAGTGTGAGGACCCTAGTTAGGGGTATATGGGCAGTATTAGTATGATAGTAGTAAGGGCATAAAGGGTAATTACTTAGGAAGTTAGTTAGAGTATATGGTTTTAAATAGAGGGAGTGGGATTAGAGGAAGGTAGGCAATTGTTGAGTGGATTAGGGCTTGAAATAGTTCTCAAGAGGGGAGGGTGCAAGTGCCTCTAAACACTTGTTTGTCTTGTAATTCATCTATCTTTTCATTACAATATATCATAGTTCTTGATCCCGTTAGGTGGTATCCTAACATTATCCTATTTAATAGAGCTCCACTTGCCACAATAATCACATCTCTTTTAAGCAAATAGATGTACCAGTTCAAAATTATGCTATTTTTTACAAATATAGATGATTCTGTCAGTCAATTGAGTTCTCCTTAGACACATATTTCAAGATAAACTGTTCTAAAACGTCGGTACTACACTGACTATTGTAATACGGTAATACAATCCCTCTCATTCTAACTTTTACTTAAATGGAAATTAGATTCTTTTAGCCTTCATGTGTGTTAATTAATGAAAGTTGGTTAGGTCATTTAAATAAATAAATAAACACATCAAGCTCACAAATAAAACAGAAGTTTATGTCTCCATTGTCTCAATGGCCAACTGAAACCAAGAATTTAAAAATAACTTACAGTTTCAGCAATTTAGTCATATTTCCATAAGAATCTGGTATTGTGGACCCGCTGAAGTTGTTGTTGTCAAGTTGACTGCAAATCAAATGAAATCAGGCTGTTAAGAAACTGGAAATTATTTGAAAATGAAAAATGTAGAAGATTACTTGTGCAGAATAAATTCTACAACGAAAGGCATATGAATGAAACTGGGGTTCATATATTTGAAGAATTTAAGGTGGCAGGAGATGGGTGCATACAGTATTTCTAGGTTTGGCAACTGAAACAACTCTGGTGGAAGTCTCCCCGATAAGTTGTTATTGTCAAGAAGGCTGCAAAGTGTGGAAAGTTATGTAATTAGCCAAAAGTATAAGTATTTAAATAGTTTTTAGATAAAATAAAAAATAAAAAATAAAAAGTACAGTGTACGCGCACAATAGAAATGCCTGAAGAAGCCAACAAACTTGTATCAAAAGGTATATGCGTTTGGTGGTGGTGGGGTGGGGGAAGCAACTTACAAGTGGACAAGATTGGGCAATCCAGATAGCTCAGATGGGATTTCACCACTGATAGAATTGTTGTTCATGTGGCTGAGTTAAAAGGGAAAAGGAGGATTAAAAACCTTCAAGAAGAAAATGAAGTTGCAGGAATATTATCTCGTGTCAGAATCAGAAACATGCTTACAAATGCTTTGTTGCTTTTAACTTTGCAAATGTCTTAGGTATTGGTCCTGATATGAAGTTCTGGTCAATCTGTATTCTGTCTAAATGTAGAAGATTCCCAAGATCTTCAGGCAATGAACCTGACAACTGGTTCCCGTTCAGAAGCCTGTAAAACATCTTATAGAAAGTAAAGCAGTGCAGGAGAGGAAATAGGAAGTGTGAGTTTCATATTACAACTATTACCTTGTAATATTAAATATTCAGACACATCTAGTGGTTTATATATTCTAACACTTTGAGAACTTATTCATGGATTATGGGCATATTAAAAATGCTAATGGAGATATGATAATGTGTCAGTATATTTTTAGATAAACCAGCCAACCTTTGTCAAAGAGAAGAAGTAAACCAGCAAGAAAGTAGATCGACTTACAACAGTTCTAAGGACGTTAGATTGCCTATCTCTCTTGGTATTCCCCCATTTATCTCATTCCACATAAAGTCCCTTTTTCACAAAATACGAAAAAGTTGCATTAGCAGAGAGATAAAATCAAATGGCACCCACAACATGGATTAATCAAATTCTAGATCAACCTATTAGTCTTAGTTGAATGAAAGCTTTGTTTCCTGTTCTTTAGTTACTTACAAAACTTTCAGCTGAGACAAACGACCAAGCGCAGGTGATAAATTTCCTGCTAAACTCATATTTAGAAGTTGCCTGCAAATGATTATAAGGATCAACAGTTTAGTCTCGTTCATGAAAAGGCATAAGGAGAAATATATATTTTACCACCTTATACATGACATTAACCAAAATATGAGATGTACACATAACCATGATACGCAGTAATTAACAAATTTGGAGTATGCAGTTGATTATTTGAACAACAAGCTCTTTCATAGATGTTCAAGTCCCACAGTTAAGTCGGTGAGTATCTAATAAAATTAAGAATTTCAGATTGTCCATAATAACAATTACAAATTGTTATTGTAAACTGGTATCAAAGGATGGATAGATATACGACTTAACAAAAGTTATAAGAGTCCATAAATACTTGAAATCATACAATTCAACAACATGTAGAAAGCTATCATCCAATGTGGTATTGTAGCACAGAACACCAGTCCAATTTGAAATACAAGGGTCTCCTCTGTTCCAGTTGCTCAGATTCTGATTACGATCTATTAAACTTTTCTTGATCTCGAGCAAAGCGTTCACTGGAAAAATAAAAGGAAAGGGTAGCCAAAATTTCAACGAAGAGAGAATGTTAGATCACAATAATAGAATCCAAACTCTAAACCCTAAATCGGGAAACAAACAATAAGACTTGTATTTCCATTTTTTCTTTGGTGTTTGTTTCCAGTCACCTTCCTGGCCGGGATCAGACCAGAAAGGGGCATGGAAACTATTTTTGAAGAAATTGTTAGGATCATTTCCAACAAGTCCCAGGGCTTCTGAATTCGAAGTATGATGCAAATGATATTAAAATTTTGATAATACCTAGAAAATGATGGGGATTCAATTGGGTATCTAAAATGAACACCAAAGTGCAGCATATGTTCTTGAATTGGGACATAATCTTAGACAAAATGAATAAGAAGAATTACCTTCGGAGGGGTGGGTAACCGGGTCTGCAGCACCGACAAGTAGTAGTAAGGAGGAGGAGGAGGAGAAGCAGAGGAGTAGAAGGGCTGCATGTGCCCACTCCGGTGATCGAAACATTCCAGGAGCGAACTGAAATTACAGAATTGATGATGATGATCGAGTTGCAGAAGATGAAAAGGAGGAGGAGGAAAGGTAGGTAGTTGTAGTTGAAGTTGTAGAGATTGTGTTAATTGTGAATTACCTTTAGGGTTAATGGTGCTGTAGTTGACGACGAGGACGACGACGGGAGCCATCGCTATCATGTACTCCGTCAAAGTGGTGGAAAAAGACGATGAATAAATATGAACGTTAAGGTCAAAGAGTGGGTATTGGAGGTTTTTTTATATATTTTTTCCCCGGGAGCGCGAGGGGGTTTGTTTTGGACTTTTAAGAGAAGACGGCGGTGACCGGGGAGGCCTCTTTTGTTTTCTTCGCTTCACTAAGAAAAGTATAAAAAATGCTTTTGACTTTTATTCTCAACACTATTATCTCAACTCTCATGATTTATAACTAATGAAAATCTTTGAAGGTTGGTTTGGATTGACTAATAAAAAAATATTTTTTAAATAATATATATATTTTTTAAAAAAAATTCTATAAATGTTTATAATTAAAACACTCATGTGTATGAAAGCGGCCGTCGAAATAGGGCGACAGTGGTCGGAGGTGGTCGCCGGTGGTCGGAGATGGTTGGTGGGGAGAGAAAAATTAGAGTAGTATGAGGGTATTTTGATAATTTTAATACAATATCAAAATTAGGTAGGTTTTTCAATTAAAGTTAATATTGAGCAAAATGCATTATTTAAAAAACTCATTCGAACAAAAATCATTTTGGGTGGTTGTCAAACAACTCGATTTATTCAAAAATGATTTTTTTCAAAAATTAAACACTTAGGCCTCCTTTGGTAATCATTTTGTTTTTAATTTTCTGTTTTTGAAGTTTATGTTTGTTTTCTCCTCGTTTCTTTATTATGAGTTTCACTTTTCTTAGAGAAACATTTAGTTTTTTAGTCCATTTCTAAAAACAATTACTTTTTTAAAGCTAATTTTTTTAGTTTTTAAACTTGGCTTGATTTTTGTAAAAATTGGTAGAAAGTAGATAATAAAACCAAATGGTTATCAAACGGGAACTTAGGAATCTAAACCAAACACACCTAAGTTTGTTTGGGACGTTCAGTGAATTATTATAATCGGTGGTTATAATAGTTGTGAATAATAAATACTATTGAAATCAGTATAGTTATTTTATTGACAGTAAATTCTAATAGCCGGTAGGTCAAACGTAAACTAAGTTATAATAATCTAGTTCAATCAATTCTAAGTTGGTGCCCCAAATATCACCTAAGAATTTTTAGATTTAATCTATCACCCCACGTGTTGTAAAAAAAAAAACTACCTTTTAAAATTTATAATAATTTAAGTTTTTTTTTTTTTTTTTTTTTTTTACTCAAGTCTCCTTTACTTTGTTACTTGGTTGTGTTAGGTAATTTAGCTTGCAATCGTAATCAAAAGAGACATACTTGCATGTAAAATTAAAGAAATGTTGAGGATTTGAGTTTTCACATTAGTTATTGTTGATGCATATTTATGGTCCTCTTCGGTGGGTCCTCGGATGAGCTGGGAGCAGTAATGTCCGAGTTGACTTGCATAGAAAGAGAGAAACTTGCATTGGTGTGGTACTCTACCCAACACGCTCGGATGCTTGAGTCAACGAGAGGGTCGTGGAAAGCTGAGTTTAAGTGGAGTTCGCAGAGATTGCTTACCCAATGTGAAGAACGAGGTCTCATGTTTATAGTAGGGGATGCTTTGGTCATGGTGCCAATGTCGTACACCTAGCCCCACGTGTCAGCAACGTAACCGGCGAGTTTCAGGTAGTAGTCATTGAGTGGTCGGTCAATACACTACCATATCTGGTAATTGGTCCTGCCTAGTCGGCTCGGTTAGCCACCATGACAAGGAAAATTCGCATCTTCGAGTAATTGAGCTCGTGGGCTTCTTGGGACGAGGAGTGGTGCATTGGGAACCGTGCTAACGGGGCAAGTATGGGTTTTTACCCATAACAATTACATTTTGTTGTTGTATTTTTTTAATATTTCATATATTCCTTACAGTAGGATAAAAATATCGATTCAATTATTATGTCGATGTTGAATTCATGAACATATGAAAAAATTGACACGTCGACGAAAATTTAATACCCTGCTAATACTATAGTTATACCGTAAAAAAAGGACAAAAAATACCTCTATACATCTTCATATAAATTGTAAATGAGGCGGGTAGGAAATCGAACAATATAAAAAAAAAATGTACTAGGTGAAAACTACAAAAGATAAGATAAAAGACTATATAGTACAAGTTCACCGTTGCCTAAACCCAGTAAAATCAATTAGCTATGGCATTGTCGAAATGGAGACTTGGCCCTCGATTGATGCTAGTGGATGGAGTTGGTCATGCTCGTACGTGTTTGGGGGCATCAATTTGGAGTTGGGTGGATTGAGTTATTATAATGAGGAAACCAGAAGAATGTCTAAAACAAAAGAAGGCAACATGAAAAATGTCTAACCACTTTTTTCTTTTGAATTATGTCTAAACTCGGTATTTAGTAAGGCATTTACACCTCAATGGACAAGTCTACCCTCCCACAATTTCTCCTAATTTTGAGAATGAACAAAATAATACTTAAAAATATAAAATGTTGGGAGGAGAGAGAAAGAAGTTTTGGACGTGGATTTAAGAGAGACGTTAAAAATGATAAAACTGAATTGACACTTATCTCATGAGAGTTACATGGTTATACTTTCTGCCCCAAATAATTAAGAAATAGGTCTATATACCTGAGGAAGTAATACAACCACAACGAATTCATCAGTGGCGGTTGTGTGCATACTGCACACAAGGTAAAAAATGGAAGACACATGCATTCACACAGAGTAATAAAGGGAAGGCAAATGGTCGCCCAACCATTTACAGTGAGCATTCCCAATGAATTTGCAATAATTACATTTAGCAGCTAAATGGGGGAAAGCCAGAAACACGGACCCGATATGTGACTTATTCTTAACCCTCACCAATAAATATAAACGCACAAATTTGGGGGACATACAAAAATCTGGGGGACCGAGTATGTATACCTGATGAACACACACGAAACTGAGGGACAAAATATGTATACCCTGAGGAAGTGATACAGCCAACGAAGAATTCATCACTGCAGATGTGTGCATGACTGCACACAGAGTAATAAAGAGGCATGCAGATGGTCGACCAACAACTTAAAAGAGGGAATGCTGGTTTTTTAAATTCGTGAACAATTCTCAATAATTTGAAATAATTTCATTTATGGTTTCGAGGGGAAAAACTTGCAACACGCCACCGAAAAAGAATTGTTCCTCATAATTTATGTGTTGAGTAGGCGATTAGGTGAGGCTTCAAGGCATTCGATTCGACAGACATCCTTCACCGAAAACACATACAATGAGCTCTAGAGGCTTACATGCATTCCATTCGACCTAGAGGCTAAAAGAAACATTCTCCGAAAACGCATATCTCGATCTTCGGAAATGATTATAATCAAGGATTTGTCATTGTCGTTCCGAAAGAGGGACAACCGTGAAATCATGTGGTGGGAATCCAACTCTAGAGTCTTGGAGATTGAATTAGTAAATTCCGCAAGTGTTGAATTCGGAGGGACAACAATTGTGCACGTTTTGAAATTAGTGTAACGATTCATCTCGTCCCAAATCTCATCAAATGCCACCGTAATAGAAAGGTACGACATGGGGTTGATGTTGTGTGGTGAAACATTGGAGTAAAGATCTTTTGTTCTTGCAAAATAATTGGAAAAGGATAAGGAAAAAAAAATCGCAATAGAAAAGGAAAATGGGAGAAAAAAAAACCGCCCTAGATGAAGGTTGAAGATTCACGGGTAAGAATCTGAAGAAAAAAAAAAAAAAAGGGTAGACAATGCAAAATTGTAGAGGAATGGTTGTTTAACGATATCATTTTGATCGATATCTCCTCATTTGTAGGGTAGGGAGTGTATTTGTTGTTCCCTAATTTTAGGGAAAGATTTAGAATTAAAATGGTGCTAGTAATTACCCACGGTAGTGTCCAACTCTATACCTTTACCGAATGTATGTGTGACACAGTCACTGTTTATCTCCACGGGCATGCCCAAGCGTATACACTGACAGATGGTGTGTGCGGCGGCTCTACTAACAGCAACACATAAAGATACAGAATGCCATAAATTAGTTAACGAAAAAATAAATTCGGTTCCGGGAAATGATCCACCTCACCAAATAACCACATAAAACTAATTGAATTTTAAAATAAAATCAACTAATTTCAAAACTAATAATTTTTAAAATAAAAAATCCTAAAAAGTATAATGCCAACTAACTCAAACAGATTTCTTTTAAAATAAAATCAACTAATTTCAAAACTAATAATTTTTAAATTAAGAAATCCTAAAAAGTATAATGTTGAACTAACTCAAACAAATTTCCCCTTATTATAATTTAGTCAATGTTTGACCCACCGACTATTACCACCCACGATCAGTACTACATTGACTTCAATAATATTTACTATTCACAAACTATTATAACTCACATATTATAAATCATCGACTATTTTAACTCACTCAGCGCTCCAAACAACCTCACAATCTCCCAACTCTATAAGGTAGCTTTGTGTGAAAATTTGGTATGCAATCTATATTATGTTTTTTAAAATTCTTTTTGAATTTTGTCATCGAAATAGTCGAAACTTTGAAAACATCAACTCAATTATTTATTTTTTTTGTTAAATTTAAATATGTATAATATAATATAATATAAATGATATGATGTTGTAAAATAATAATTATACAAAATTTAAAACATAGTTTTATGGGTTATAAAAATCTTATCAAACACATTTTGAAAAATTAATTAAATTGAAACATAATTTCTAAATTTGCTACCAAAAATATATATGAAAATATGAAATACAATTTTCTTTTCAATGACTATTTTGTTTTTAAATTTATGTTTTCAGATCATCAACCAAACAAGCCCTTAAACACCCACTAATTTTAATTATTGTCTGCATCAAACGCTATATACTAATAAAAAAAATATGGAACTGCGGGGGCGTTTGGGCCTCCAAGTTGGGTGGGGTGGGGTGGGGTGGGCTTAAATAGCCCACCCGGTGTTTGGAGCTCCAAATTTGTAAAATCGGGTTGGGGGTTATTATAACCCCCGTTTTGCTACAGGAACCCACTGTAGAAGACAGTGGGTTTTGAGCATTCTCATCCCGATTTCATCTCTCTCTTCCTCTTTCCTCAAATCCTTCCTTCTTCCTCTTCGTTTCAGCATCCAACAGATGGATGTGGTTTCGTTGGAAATCGCCACCACGATCCAACAAATCATCGTCAACGACGCCGCTCTTCTCGCCTGCATCCAAGCGAAAAACATACAGGAATTTCTACTCTCCCTCTTCCCGTGTACTGTTTTGTTTTCTCCCTACTTATTTCAATTAATTGTGATTAATATCCTTATCGCAAACAGATCTTTTGATTTCGGGAAGATGGATAGACTTGCTAAACTCAGACTAAACAACTCTGCCTCCCAAATACAGACTATTATAACCTACAGACTATTGTAACTCACCAACTATAATAACTCACCCAGCGCCCCAAACGCCCCCTACGAGATATAGAGATTCATTTTCTCGACTCTTTTCTTTGATAATATGTAGGTTTTGAGATTCGAAGACATAATTGAATAAATGGAGTAAATATTTTTGATTTAGTGGAGTTATGTTTATGTTAACCTTCATAAGCTCCTTCCACAAAGTGAATAAAGGGAGTAAATATTTTTATATTTGGCACAATTTTTTGTGATTTTTTTTTTGTTATTTTAATTAATGCGAGGATTTAATCAATGATTTATTAGTCATGGACACAACCTTAATTGAGCTGGACTCGGTTTGACTTATTTTATTTATTTTATTTTATTATTGACACGCAATTGAATTAACCAACTGTATATATGATAGTTATTCAATTAATTAAGTTGAAAGTTTGAAACCTTCTGTTTTTTTGTTTGAAAAATTCAAAATTTGGCACTTTGAAATATTGATTAAAAATATCTCAATACTACATTTTCTCCATATTTTTATGGTATGGTTCAAAATTCAAATCAATTTTAACTTTCTAGATAAATAAATGGGCTTGGAATTTCATAACGTGAAAACAATAGGTTCAAACATGCAATTTTAAATTAAAACAAAAGGTCTTGTTTTAAAGCTTCATTTAAATACTTAAAACCAACTTTTAAGGTATTTGTTCAAAGTGTTTTTTTTTATTTAAACCCAAACGTAGTACAGGCTGTTTTTTTATAATATTGTATTTTTTAAAACATATTATAAAAATATGGTAAGTTTGAAACTATTTATAAAAATATTGCACACGCAAGCAAAGATCGTCTTTTGAAAAGACGACTTTGCTGTACATGGATAGAGGTCGTCTTTTCAAAAGACGACCTCGCTCCACATGGATGGAGATCGTCTTTTCAAAAGACGACCTCCATCAGTACATTAAAAAATTGATATCTTTTTACTCAGATATTCAAAATTTTCAAAAAAGTATGGTTGGAAAGCTAACAGCGAGAGCTCCAATTTGATACGTGGTTTCACTATTTTTAGAGTTGTGTATCATAAGATAGAGACCATCGAAGTTGGACTATAGTTCTTCAAATTTTAGAACTCAAGATTGTTTTGAGGAGTGCATTAAAAAATTGACATCTTTTTACCCATATATTAAAAAAATTCGAAAATAATACGGTTAAAAAGCACACAGAGAGCTTCAATTTGATATCTAGTTTCACTATTTGTAGAGTTGTGTATTAAAAGATACAGATCGTCGAAATTTAGCTACAGTTTTGAAGTTTTCAGTCGTATCTTCAGTTCTGAGTTTAGTGAACTTTTCATAACTTTGACGATATATATCTTTTGATACACAACTCCAAAAATAGTGAAACTAGGTATCAAATTGGAGCTCTCTATGTTAACTTTCCAACAATACCCTTTTCGAAGTTTTTGAATATGGATAAAAAGATATCAATTTTTTAATGCACTCCTCAAAATAATCTTCAGTTCTAAAATTTGCAGAACTATAGTCCAACTTCGATGATCTCTATCTTTTGATACACAACTCCAAAAATAGTGAAACCACGTATCAAAAATTAAACTCTAGTTAGCTTTCCAACCATACATTTTTTGAAAATTTTGAATATCTGAGTAAAAAGATATCAATTTTTTAATAAAAGAAGTACATACCGATGAAGGTCGTCATCCATGTGGAGCGAGGTCGTCGTCTTCCTCCATTTAAAAGTACAATATTTTTATAAATAGTTTCAAACTTACAATATTTTTATAATAAATTTTAAAAAATGCAATATTATTAAAAAACCGCCCGTAATACAACTCATTAAAGTATTATATAATTATCTTTCTAAGATCAAGAGTTCAATCGTCACTCTCTACTAACAAGAATATAGTTCAATTTGAATGATGTATGAACTAGTGACTATGAAGTCTTAAGTTTGATCTCCCATTACGACATATTGTCAAAAAAAAAAAAAAAAAAAAATCGTCACCCTTGTATTTGTCATATATATATATATATGACAATACCATGGTAACGGTTTTTTTATATATATATATAAATAAATAAAAGTATGAAGATGGGAATAAACTTTTTTAAAACGATATTACCTTTGATATTTTATATAATATTCAAATAATCTTAAGAACCTATAAAATGTAAGTTTTTTTTTTTTTTTTTTTCCTAAGAATTAAACGTAGTTTTTTTTAGTATCGTGGTCATGTGTGATTTTGTTTTAAAGTGAAACTTTTTAATTCATATTAAATTGTGATTTTTCATTTAAAAAATATATTTAGGGATTTTTTTTTTTTTTTTTTTTTTTAAAGCGAAATCAAATAGAGTGATTAATAAAAAGGAAAATAGATGATAAATCATATAAGATAATTCATCGTCGAGGGAGGAGCTTCTTCCATCCTCGAGGGAGGAGCTTCTTCCATCCAATTTTCTATCCAATTTTCTACCACTCTATTAAAGTCATTTAAAATGTGAGATATGAACAATTTTATCTTTATTATTTAATTATATTTCATTAAAGAATATTAAAAGTTGTAGAATTTCAAAAGTCTTACAACTCCTTCATTTTATACAACTATAAATAAAAGTCTTCCATTCATATTCAAAACCAATTTAAGTTTTATCTTCTCCCTCATTTTTATTCTTTTATCTCTTTTTTTTTTCGTAGGTTTCTTAATTTTTAATTCGTGTAGTAGATATCTTCAACAATATGAAATGTATGTTTTAATAAGTTATATGATACATACACCGTGATTTATTCAAAATAAAAATAATAAATAATAATTGTGAATGTATGCATACTTGAAATTAACATATTTTAAATCATTCTAATTTCGACTAAAAATTAAAAAATTTACTATATTATTTTTTTGGGTTGGTTGCATAAACAACAAACCATCTCAAAACAATGACAAATATAGCAAAATTTAAAACATTTTGCAAATATGACAAAAAAAATTAGTGACTATCGCTAATATATGACTATCACTAATAGACTACTATCAGTGTCACTGACAAAATTTTATAAAAAAACTGAGGTATTAGACTACTATATCAGGGATATAAATGGTCATATTTGTATTTTTTTTTAAAGGCTATATTTTTAATTATTTTACTCTAAATTGACATCCGTTATCATTTTTCTATTTTTTTTAATTAATATATATATATATATATATATATTTATTTATTTATTTATTGGTACATAATGATAATGTCATATTTTGAATATCACATAACCTCTGATTGTATGTAATTTTTTTTATCTCTCCCTCTATCAATAGACCTTACTCACCCTTCCAAATTCTACTTTTGTCTCCGTCTCATATCTCCAAATTTCAATTCAAACGTCTTATAGTTATTATTTATATCATTTAAGTGGTGTATAGTATATGTAATAAATTAAATTAAATTGCATAAATGTAATCAAGTATTAACTTTGACGGCCAGCGAGCATATAATTAACTTTGTATGTGTTCATGACCAAGAGGTCTGTGGTTCGAATCCCCACCCCAATGTACTAAAAAAAAAAAAAAGTATTAACTTTGACTTTTGGTATTTTTAAATGAAATGGCTTAGATTTATTGTTATAAATATATTTATTTGTTTGAAAGTCCCGTCTCCCTTCTAAAACGTCGAGAAAGTTATGCGAGCTTCCATTTTGCTCTATAGAAATGGATGAAAATGCGCTTAACAACGAATGAAGGGGAGCTCTTCGAGCTTTCTCCGCCAGTGGCTTTATTGAAATAATGGAAACTTCTTGTGTCGGGCCGAAGAATGTGAGGACTCAGAGGCTCCAAATCTAGCATCGACAAGCAGGCCGGAGAAAGTTTTTGTCGTCGTTAAAGTCGAGAGAGAAGTCTTTAAAGCCGCTATGGTCTGGGTTCTCACTCACCTCGTCCGTCCTGGAGACTCTATTACGTTACTCGCCCTATTAGCGCCGGTTAGATTATGAGAACGATTTTTGAAGTTGGAAGGTACTCTCATTTCAAAAGAGAGGAAATTACCAAAAAGTCTGAAAATGTGCATTTGGACGAAATTTTTTTGGAGCGATATATATTTATATATATATAATTCATAAAAATTATCAAACAACCCATTGGTGCAACGGGTGAGTGAGCGCATCACCTAAATAGCCCAGAGTGGGGGTTGATTGATCCTACACCGTGCAAACAACCACGCACGGGGCATGAATGATTTAAAACTTGCACTCGTGCAAATAATCACGCACGGGCATGAATTTAAGTGCATTATTTACCGCCTAAAAAGGCAAATTTTACGCATTAATTAAAATATCGTTGCAAAATATATATATATATTTTTTTCACTACATGTAAAGATGGAGATCGGACCTAGGACTTCATAGGGAGAATTTCTAGTACATCCATGGAAAAACTCCATACCACTGCCTTTCAAAAAATGACACGTAGCGTAGCGAAATGATTTAAAAAAATAATATATTTAATAGTGTGGGTCCCAGTTAACCAACTATTTCGCCACGTGTCATTTTTTTTTAAAGACAGTGGTATGGAGTTTTTCCAACCACGGATGTACTAGAAATTCTCCCTCATAGACTAGTCCATACATCATACCAATTGATAGAAGAAAAAAGGAAAAAAAATGTTACCAATTTTTGTTTATCCCTCCACTCCCCCATCCATCCAAATTATCTCTCTCACAAGTCACAACCACCCACCAAAATACCTCCACGTACAAATAAAATCTACACTCGATTCATATAATTAAACCATTTGTTTATCACCTTCAATCATGACTGAAAAATGGAATTAAAAATAAAAAAATAAAAAAAAATTAATAGTTAAATATTCTTTAGAAACCAAAATATAAATTATTAAGATTTTTTTTTTCTTTTCATATTTTAAATGTTTATAAATACTTAAAACTGAATATATATTATAAAATAAAATATAAATATTACTTCGATTACGATGTTAAAAGAGTTACTTCCTTATAATTTCTCTCCTTAACCTAATCGAACTATGATTTCTTAATCACTAGGTCATACATCATATCAGTTAAGTTAATTTTTAAGAATTAAATATTGTAGAATAATGAACTGTTAATAATTTAATTTATTTGTATTCAATAATGTAAAAAGTTAGAATATAAAGAGATTCATTTTTTTTTAATATATTAAATAAATAATATTATGAGTTAGGCTTTTTTGTATAAAAAAAATAGTTTTCATATAGAAAAAAATAAATTAAATAAAGGATAGTATGAATATTATATAAAATTAAGATTAAAACACATTTTTATTGTTTTTGGTTTATTCTTCCACTCCCTCCCAACCATCCAAATTCTCTCTTTCACTCCCACCCACAAATGTTATAAATAGATTTTAGAATAAATATTAAAAAAATTACTTCCACATCCAAAAAAACAAAATTAAAAAAAAAAATAACAACTTTTTTTCATATAATTAAACCATTTGTTTACAACTTTATTTTAATCGCGACTAAAAATAGAATTTCAAAAGAAAACTAATTAGATTTTTAATAGTTAAATAACCTTTAGAAACAAAAATATAAAAAATACATTAAAATTAATTAACACTTAATTATTAATTTATAAATACATAAAATTTAATATATTATAAAATAAAGAAAAATTGTAACAGATGTCAATTTAGAGTAAAATAATTAACAATATATCACTTTTTTAAAAAAATTGCGGATATGACAATTTCTATCACTATAGTATGGTCTATCGTTGATAGTAGTCTTTTTTATAGAATTTTGTCTGTGATAATAGTCTATCAGTAATAGTCATAAAGTCTATCAGTTTTAAACTTTGCTAAATTTGCAATTATTTTGGGTCTGGTTGTTTGTGCAACCTTAAAAGAACTTTCTTTAACCTAAGACCTTTTGGTCACTAGTTTATCCATCATGTCAGTTGAACTATGTTCTTGTTGGCCCCAATTTTCATTTATTGAAATCATTTTAGCATACATTTTGTTGGTGCGAGATTTTGGACCGTTCCCTTCCGCCGTGCTCCGTCGCTGGACCGCGATCGTCATGAACCACCAGTACCTGCATAAGGAAGAAAAGGGTAAACTTGCACCGGTGTGGGGCTAGATCCACACAACTCCAATGCTTAAGTTAGAGAGGTATGAGCATAAGTAGGAGTGGTAGAGTGAGATTGCGGAGAGTTACGTGTAGTTTCATACCTCTCCCCTTCTTGAACATGAGGGGTATTTATAGGTGGTGAGGAGAGAGAGTGTTCCCTGAACGTCTGCTGGCCCGCCATGACGTGAGTCCTCGAATCGGGGTGAGGAGGTATGGGCCGACCGGAGTTGACCCGTGCCCCTTGTCATGATGTGGGTAACCGTCGTCCCCCGATCCCTAAAGGGATTGGGGGCGTTACTATACCACCGTCCCATCAGGTGAGTCCGAGCGTCTTGTCAATCGCTTTTCACGCTGATCGAGAGGCAACCTGTCAACAGCGGGTCCTGAGGTGAGCTGCTAAGCCCGGACCCTCGGAGTCTTGGGGACGACCCCAAGTTCTTGACTCATATGTTGGTGTTGTGGCCTCAATTTTCTGGAGAAGCGAATCGTGACGTCAGCGGCTGACCTCAGGCTCGGGTAGCCCGTAACACATTTATCAATATTCATTTATTTATTTTTATTACTCTTTCCATACAACAAATATTTTCACCTTTATCTTTTGTTTTATGTTTTTTTTAGAAAAAGATCATCTTCTCTTCTAATTATTTCAAAATCAAATAAAAAAAATCATTTCCTCTTTTGTTAAAAAAATTCATTTCCTCTTTTGTTTAATTCTCAACCTTAAATATAAATAGACAAACCATTTGCTCCTTTTTCACCATCTAAGACAATTCATTCATTCCATATATATTAATAAACACATGTATATAATTTTAAAATGGATAACAAAAGTGGTAATAGTTATTTTTTAATTCATACAAACAATCCTATACATTAAATAAATTTACTTTTTGTTAAGTTAAAGTATATAATTATTATTATTCATCATACATAATTTTAAAATTATATTCTAAACTTTGTTTTTAAAAGAAATAAATCACGTGACTTCTAGTGGAGGGTTTGACTTGAATTTATATATATATATATATTTGTATATATTCTAAACTAAAATATTAATCTTTGATTTAGGCCTAGGTCAAATTGATTTTTTATTGTTTTTAATCTTATTATTAAAATAATAATAATAATAATAAATTTAGTGGGCTGCTTGGGATTTTCCTCGCTTTTGAAGCCCATTGCGGCTATGAAGAGGGGTCATCCCTTCTTTGTCTAGGCCCATTGTATTAATTCGGCCTGGTCCCTTCTTTTACCCAACAAAATCAATATTATTATTATTATTATTTTGATAAATCAAAACTTAAAAGGCCACCTAAATCAAAACACGAAATGGTTAAATTTTATGTTGCCTTCCCGAGATTCCACTTATCTGTTCTAAATTAGAGGATTCTATCGATACGGAATTTTCTGTCGACAAGGCTAAGTCGGGGCATGACTCTAATACCATTTATAAGGACAACAAACCTCCACATGTTTCCATATTGGTTATGATATTGTCCACTTTTGGTATAACCTCATGACTTTTTGGGTGAAACCAGGAACAAAACATTCTTCCATAGTTCTCTCATCTTCGTCCCCTCATAGGATCCTCCACAAAATTGTTTTCTTTGAATTACTGTTTAACTTTTGATTTCGAGCGGGGTGTATTAAGGGTGTATGATTGAATGATCATTCCTACCGTGTAAATGTATCGATAGATAAATTGTTTTATCCTGGGGACGGCGTGGTTGATAGACTGTTGTGCACAATTCTGGGCAGAGCCGCGAAACGTCTTAAAGAGAGCGTCCTGGACCGCGACTCAACCCATAAGTTTTATTGGTAATATCGTTTCATTTTTTTATTATGAACCAACAATTTTAAGACATAACAAAAAATTTCTGGAATTATGTTATGTTGAAATCATGCTTGTATTGTTGATAATATTTTGCATGTAAATAAATCTGTGAATTCTCAATTAGTAAATTGGAATTCAATTAAACTTATGGCATTGTGTTTATGAGTATACTTTATTAATTTTATTTTTATAAATTTAGAAGTATATATTGTGGAGGAATTAAAAGGTGATTTCAGACACTTGTTGAGTAAACCTTGTTTGATTTTCTTGCCACATACGATTATTTAATTAGCCGTACTTATATTTAAATATATATGTAGTGTAGGCTAAGTTGATCGATCTCAATTAAATTGAATTTTGTCAACATGAATATGTTTGGTTGTTATTTTAACTCCCTCAAATAAGCTTTAACATATTTTTAAACTATAGAATATGATTGCCTTAGTGACAATGAAAGTTGATTTAAGTATTTTGTTAATATAATTAATATTTGCTTAAATCTTGAGGCTCTGAGGCTCTCGGTGAAGAGCAAACTCATGAGCATAAGGGCAGCCTTTTGGTCTGCGTAGTGGGATCCCATCGTGGTGATCGTCTTGGTTAGTCGAGTCTGGTTTCTTTTTTCCGATGGAAGAGACAAACGTTATGATGAAATTAGGAAAACTTAAGCTTACAGAGGAAAAAAAAAGGGTGGTTGTGAAGGTAGGGAACGATGACATAGATGAATATGATAAGAATTTTGAAAATACAGCAGCCTGTAAGGTACTTTCAGGGAGAGCTATAGTCACAGAAATCTTCAAATCTATAATGCCAAAAATATGGAACCTTGAAGATAGTGTGAAGATAGACAGGGCAGGAAAGAATTTATATCTGTGTAAATTCAAGAACAAGAAAGATAAAGCACGAGTTATGAATGGAGGGCCATGGATCTTTGATAAAGCTCTCCTCCTCTTCGAAGAGCCGAGAGGAACTAGCAAGTGGTCCACCCTTGAATTCAGGTACGCTTCTCTTTGGCTACATTTTCATGAACTATCTATGGTTTGTTTTACCAGGAAAATAGCAGAGGCACTTGGAAACTCAGTGGGAGTCTTTGAATGTGTGGATCTGGAAGATGAAAGGAGCAGAGGGGGGAATTCCTTGAGAATTAGAGTCAAAATTGATATTCAGAAGCCGCTCACAAGAGCTACAAGAATCATAATAGGAGATATGGCCGATGAGGCTTGGGTCCCAATTACGTATGAAAAATTGCCCGACTTCTGCTATAACTGTGGAAAATTGGGACATGTTATCAAAGATTGTGAGTACGAAGAGGAAGACCCCACCGAAGATGCTCAATTTGGGGAATGGTTAAGAGAAGTTTCATTGGGGAAGAGAGCTATGGGTGGAAGAAGAGAAGAAGGGAACAATCAGAGTACTAGGGGAAGAGGTAGGGGGAAAGGATTTCTATATAAAAAATGGGGGGATGAAGGCAAAGGCTTAAGCCGAGAGGAGAAGGAAGATGATTGGGGTGCTGAAAAAGAGAGTCCAACTTCACAAACAGAAGACAAAGGGATCCACCGGACAAGACGATCGGAACAGGAAGCACCGGTGGGAGGAACTAATTTAAATAATATTTCTGTCTTGTCTGAAGGTGCACAAAAAGTCAAGATCGGAAAGGACAATAATGATGAAAAAGAAGATACTGACGGCAGAGAAAAAGCAGAAACAAAAAATCATTTAAAAATTTCACTTATGACCGTTGAAAACAAAGACCAGATTGATGGGTCTGGAGGGAATGGGCTTAGGAACTTAAATAATTCAAGCCCAAGAAGCCACACACATCTTTTACCCATTACAAAAGTTGTGGAAAAAAAAAAAGTGGATGGGAACTCTAATCAGGAGAGAAAGCAATTGGAAGGAACAAGCTACATAACTCCAAATAAGCCAGACATTAAGAAATGGAAAAGATTAGAAAGGATGGATCAGGGGACAGATGACAGAGTACAAGGAGAAAATACCGTTGGAAAAAAACACCTTATGGAGGTGGATGAAGCTGACCAGTGTGCTAAGAAGATGTGTTTTAGTTACTTCGAGAATTCCGAAGGGATATCGGCGGAGGCTGGGAGCCAGCTCCGCCGGACGCCATGAAAATCCTATGTTGGAACGTTCGAGGGTTGGGGAACCCTCGAACGATTCGAGAACTCCGACACGAGGTGAGGAGCAAAAATCCCCTGTTAGTGTTCATTTCAGAAACAAAGTGCAGTGACAGTAGAAGTGAGAAGGCTAGGGTGGAGCTGAATTTTGACAGTTGTCTTTGTGTTCCAAGTACGGGAAAAAGTGGCGGGTTAATACTTCTCTGGAACAACGACTCAAATGTGACAATCTCTTCTTACTCGAAGGGGCATATTGACGTCATCATTAAAAACAACGATTGGTGGTGGAGATTCACTGGGTTCTATGGCAATCCAGTTCCGGAAAAAAGAAGTGAGTCTTGGAAGTTGCTTGAAAGGCTGAGCACGGTTTCTGACCTTCCTTGGGTCATTGGCGGTGACTTCAATGAAATTATGTTTAACAGCGAGAAAGAGGGTGGAGGAGTTCGGAATGCACAACAAATGGAGGTCTTTTGCGAAACTATTAACTCGTGCAATTTGATTGATCCGGGTTATCAAGGGAATTCTTTCACGTGGAGTAGAAACAAAAACAAGGTTGATAGCATTAAGGAAAGGTTGGACCGTTTTTTTATAAATCATTCCATGTTATCCAAAGTTCAAAAGGTTAAAGTGGAACACTTAAGCTATCACAATTCGGATCATAGACCGATTTTCATTCAGTTGGGTGGGATTCGCAATCGCAATCGTGGGGGATGGGGGAAAATTCCTAAGCCTACAAAGTTTGAAGAGAGTTGGTTGAAGTTTGATGACTGTAGGGGTATAGTTAAAGATCACTGGCAACAAATTTCTGGTTTTAATATTGGCTCTTTTATTGGTAATATTCAAGGTTGCATGAAAAAACTATCCAGGTGGAACAAGTCAAGGTTGAACGGTTCTGTTAAAAACGCAATTACGAGAAAGGAGCGTGAGATAAAAGAGTTGAACTCTTTTCCGTTCTGGGGCAGTAAGGATGAGTTGCGAAAAGCAGAAAGGGAGCTAGATTTGTTGCTAGAGGAGGAGGAGAAATATTGGCGGTTGAGGTCGAGAGAAGACTGGCTTAATTGGGGAGACAAGAATACTCGGTGGTTTCATTCAAAAGCGTCTCACAGAAGAAGATCAAATGAGATTGAAGGGGTTTTTGATAGCAGAGGCAGTTGGGTGGAGGAAGAGAGGGACATTGCAAATGTTGCAAATGATTATTTTAGAACATTATTTCAAACTTCTAATCCTTGCACTGAAGCAATTGACAGAATTTTAGATGGAATCTCTTCCAGAATCTCGGATGAGCAAAATAGAGAGTTGGTTAAGCCTTTTTGTAAGGAGGAGATTGAAGCGGCCCTTAAAAGCATGAAGCCTTCTAAAGCCCCTGGTCCGGATGGGGCCCATGCCATGTATTTTCAAGAGTATTGGGATGAAGTGGGCGAAGAAACCACAGGGGTGTGCCTTAAAGTACTTAACGAAGGGGCGAGTGCTGGTCCAATAAACAATACTTTGATCACCTTAATCCCTAAAGTCAAGAAAGCGACTTCCATGGTTGATTTCAGACCCATCAGCCTTTGCAATGTCATTTACAAAATCATTGCAAAAGCGTTGGCTAACAGGTTAAAACGGATTCTTGACATTGTGATCTCTCCCACTCAGTCGGCTTTCGTCCCTGGCCGTCTCATTTCTGACAATGTTATTTTGGGCTTTGAATGTATTCACGCTCTAAACTCGAAAAGGAAGGGAAATGAGGGGCTCATAGCAATGAAGCTCGATATGAGCAAAGCCTACGATAGAGTAGAATGGATTTTCCTCAGGAAGATTATGGCAAAAATGGGATTTGACGAAAGTTGGATCGACCGGGTGATGAATTGTGTGGAAACGGTGAAGTACTCTGTCACTATCAACGGAGTTCCGCAGGAAGAGTTCAAGCCTAGAAGAGGGTTGAGACAAGGGGACCCATTGTCTCCTTACCTCTTTCTTATGTGTGCTGAGGGCCTCTCCGCGCTTCTTAACAGGGAAGAATCTCTTTCTAACATTAAAGGTCTTCGCATTAGTAAAAATTGTCCTTATCTCACTCACCTCTTTTTTGCAGATGACAGTCTTCTTTTTTTCAGAGCGGTGGAAAGCGACTGTAGGAAAATCAAGGAGGTTCTAGATGTGTATGAAAAGGCCTCAGGCCAAACAATAAATATGGAGAAATCTTCCTTTATGGTTAGCAAAAATGTGGAAGGGAACAAAGTGACTTGGCTCAGTAGACTTTTAGGTATCAAAAAGACGGATTCGCTCGGCTTTTATTTAGGTATGCCCTCCCAGACCGGGCGCAACAAGAGCAAAATTTTTCATAGAGTTAAGGACAAGGTGTGGAAGGTGCTTCAAAACTGGCAGGGAAAGTTGTTTTCCCAGGGTGGTAAGGAAGTGCTCATCAAGTGCATTGCTCAGGCAATTCCGAACTATACTATGAGCTGTTTCCGCTTGCCCAAAAACATTTGTCTTGAAATCGACAATCTCTGTGCTCAGTTCTGGTGGGGCTCGACAAAGGAAAAGCGAAAAGCTCATTGGATGAGCTGGAAAAGGTTATGCACTAGTAAAGAGAATGGAGGCTTGGGGTTTAGAGAGTTAACCTTGTTTAATCAAGCAATGTTAGCCAAGCACAGTTGGCGTATTTTGAGGGAACCGAGTAGTTTACTTGCTAGAGTGCTCAAGGGGCGTTACTTTAAAGATGGTGATTATCTCAGTGCCCCCTTAGGTGCTAACCCCTCTTTGACTTGGAGAAGTATTGTGTGGGGTAGAGAGCTCTTTCTTGAAGGCTATAGATGGAAAGTGGGGAATGGAAACCGTATTATGCTTGATTCGGATCCTTGGATCGATAGAAGAGGTCGTCGGGTCCCGTTGTGGGTTAAAGAAGAGTTTAGAGATAAAAGAGTTAGTGTGCTTTTGGACAATCGGGGCATCTGGAAGGAAGCAGTGATAAAAGAGAATTTTATCGCGACCGATGCCGAGGACATCCTTGACACTCCCCCCGGTAGAATAAACTCCAAAGATGAAATTATATGGAGCCTCGACCCCAAAGGTTTTTTCTCTGTTAAAAGTGCTTATCACTTAGCTACTAGCTTAGCTTCTCTCGATAAAGAGGCTTCTTCTGAGTCCCCGGCTTCGAAAAATGAATGGAAAAATTTTTGGAAGCTAAAGGCTATTCCTAGGACAAAAATTTGTGCTTGGAAAATTATAAACAATGCAATTCCAACCAGGACAAACATTATTAAAAGAGGGATCGACATTAACACTTTATGTTTGTTTTGCAGGAAGAGAGAGGAAACAACTAGCCACGTTATGTGGACCTGTAAGTTTTCTAAAAATATTTGGTTGGATTACTTTCCGCACTTATTTGGTCTGTTTAATGCTTGTAGGGATGATTGGAAACCCCAAGATTGTTGGGAGGCTTTAGACAAGCAGATGAGCAAAGAAGAGTTGTCGAAAGCTATTGTTATTATGTGGTGTTTATGGAATCACAGAAATTCTATCAACCAGGACTCAAAAATAAACAGAGCTGATTTCCAAGTTGTTTGCAATTCAATTGATAGATTCCTATTGGAGCTTGAAGATTTGATAGAAACAAACCCGGTTGCGTCAAGATTAGAGAACCTCGCGAGTCAGAGCGGTTGGGTCCCTCCTCCAGACGGATTTTGGAAACTTAATGCTGATGCCTCCTGGAGTGAATCTCAAAGAATAAGCGGATTTGGGTGGGTTGTTCGTGACTCTCGGGGATCTCCTATCTGCGCCGGTCACCTCTCAAGTAAGCATAAATGGCCCATTAAAGCTTTGGAAGGTCAAGCAATTTTGATCGGGATGAGGGCTCTTCGTCGCTGGCATGATTGTGGGTCTCCGCTTCCCTTGATCGTTGAGTCAGACTCAGCTGATATTGTGGATGGTTTAATCAATCCAGGAACTGATATTTCTGAAACAAAAAATATTTTGGAAGAAATTGAGGTTGAAGCCCCTCTGTCAAGAGTTAGCTCTTTTGTGAAATGTCCTAAATCTTGTAATCAGGTGGCACATTCTCTTGCTCGGGCGGCAGTGGGTTTGGGTGGGTGTCGGTCTTCTTCCTCCCGGATGGAGGAAGATGAAGAATTTTTTTGGAACTCTGTGTACCCCCCGTGGGTGTCTACCCTCTTTAATGAGGTTTGGTGTAACCAAGTTGGTAGTTTTTAATGGTAGTGGTCTTTTTCAAAAAAAAAATATTTGCTTAAATCTTATTTTTGTTATGACAGTCATAATGTTATGGGACAGAGATTATGAAACTCATCTAGTAAGTTAACCAAATTCATTCATTTCAAGATATTTAGATTATGGTTTGTTTCATACATATAGCTTAAAGTTTAAGCTTCTGCCAGTTGACGACATCCACTTCTCTATCCGACTTTGCATTCCTTAGTTGGCGAGACAATTGAGAAGCCCCCTTCCGACATGGTGGGGATGTATTCCCAGATTTTCCAGCACGGGTTGAGGCTTTCTTTGGGGTCTCTCTTTCAAGTTGTCCTTTATAGTAATTTGACTAGAAACACTTTTAACGTAAATCAAACCAAACAAACTTGTGGATAGAAATATTTTTTAAAAAATGTAAATGTAATAAACAAATTAGAGTTGTAATTATAAACATTTCTCTAAAAAAAAATAAAAGAATTGCAAAGAATAACTCACCATAAAAATTCAACTCGAAAAAATAGCTAAAATGTTTTCATATTTGGATTTAATAGTTATCTCATTTATAGGGGAATAAAGTGAACATTTATACTTCCAGTTATACCCGAGTAGATATGAATATTTACGGTCAGCCCACACAACCGATATAGATATTTACGATTTTGAAACATATATATGTATGATCAAATACAAATCACTCAAACACATGAAATTGGTTTTATACTCTTTAAAATTGAATTCTTACCAGATTTTTTATTTCATCCTTTTTCTTTCATTCATGCTAGTAAGTCTCCCTCACCTCACCTCAACTCGTTTCGTTTATTTTATTTTATTCTGCAATGTCGACGTATTTAAGTTTTCTCTCTCTATCGCTCTTTTCGCTTGTCTCTCTTTTTGGCTCAGTCTCTTTGGTTTGACTCGATTTTTTTTCCTCGGTAAGCTTTGTATAGCAAATCCCAAGGTTCACGACGAGTATTCCAAACAATTACATGTACGCTTTCGTTTCTTCGTTTCACACACTTTCAATTTCCCTCTAATTTTGTGGAGATGAAACATAAAAACTAATTTTTTTTATTATGGTTGTTTTGTGATTCAATATATTGTGATAAGTAAAATTCATTCCATTTTAAATACTGCACTTTAAATTTAGTTTATGTACTCTCCATCCATCTTAAAATTAATCTTTGTTTCATCTTCTTCCCTTTCTCGCACGTCTCCTCTCTCCCTCTCAAACGACCTGCTGGAAGCCGCCACTCAGCGTCGTTTCATTTTGACCCGACACCACCACCTCATCGTGTTGTTGGAAGTATATCAAAGTCTTGTGGTTGAATTTCAGGACATGGTTGACTAGTTTCAGTGAAGCTGAAACATCGAGAAATACAAAGTCTTTGAGGCCGAGTTTGAGGACCATCTGTGTAATTAATTTTATTTACTTTTTTTCTTATCTTTTAACCTATTAGTACTTATCTTCAATATATACTACTTCTGTGAATGTATTTCTCAATATAGTACTTATCTAGACATACAAATGTATTTCTCAATATATATATTGATTATTTTAGGTTATCGTTTTAATCAGTATACTACTTATAGTAGGTCACTGGTGTATTTTCATCTCAACACAATTTAAAGATTATGCTAAATATTGTGTTTAACTCTTTTTCAAATTTTTATTTGGTTTAACTATTTTTTTTAGTGATACTATTTCATTTAAGTTATTCCTCTACCCACCCATTAAAAAAAATATGCCTTTCAAAAAAATGTTTTTAGAAAAAATATTTTTTTTTACTAGTGAGTCCAAATAGGTACTAATTTGAGTCCACATTCATGAATTTCTGTTGGGTTAGGCGATGCGTGGCGGGTAGGGATGGCAACGGGGTCGGGGATGCACTCCCCATCTCCGTCCCCGCGGGGATTTTTCATCCCCGCTCCGTTCCCCGTTTTGAGAAGTCGGGGTCGGGGTCGGGAATCCCCGGGGATCGGGTCCCCGCGGAAAAAAATCCCCGTCTCTTTGTTTGTTTTTTTTTTATTTTTTGAAAAAATTAAATAAATATCAATAAATATATTAAAATTGTGTATCATTTCTTGGTTAAAATTAGTATTATTATTGTTTTATTTATTTAAAACTAATTATAAAAAAAATATTTAATATTTTTTAGTAAAAAAATTATTATATTATGAAATTAATTAAAAAAATAAAATAAAAAAAATATATATAAACTAACAGTAAGTAAATTAAAATTTAAATAATATATATAAAATATTACTATATTATATAAATATAATATATTATATATATATATTTTTTAAAAAATTAATAAAAAACTATTCGGGGCGGGTTCGGGGCCGGGGACCCGAATAAAATCCCCGGTTTGACCCCGTACCCGGTCAAACCGGGGATTCCCCGACCCGCGGGAAATTTTGCCATCCCTAGTGGCGGGCCATTCAACTTTTTTCTGCAACATCAAATCCCAACTCTAGAGCGTTGGACAGGAACCGCGCAGCCAGATCCGACATGATACTCTAGTCTCTATGTACAGAGTTAAGGAAAGAAAAAGAAAAAAAAAAGTAAAGAAGTTAGATAATTACCCGTACTAGAACGTTTTTTCACGCCAATGTCTTTGAATGATTGACATATAACCATTCTTTTAATATAAAAAATACGTGAATTTTTAGATGGGACCTAAGTTGGTTTAAAACAACCAAATCAGAAACTGTATTTTAATTAACAAACTTCCTTCTCTTACATTTTTATTTTTTTTAGTTCCTCTTCCTCTCTTTTCTCTCTGAGTTTAAAGGAGCAAAATCAAAATCAAACTACAATCTTCTTGACTTCCCTTCATTTTCTTCCGAGGTTTAAATCAAACAAAATCAAAATCAAACTACCATCTTCTAATGACGAGACAAAAATAAAATGAATATTATATTTACGCGTCATTTTATCTTTAGTAGATTTATGAGAAAAAAAATTAAAATCTATTAGATACAAAATTAAAAAATTGAAAGACCTATTAAACACTTCTTAAAGTTTAGAAAATTAAAACTTCAAGACCTATTAAACACTTTCGAAAGTTTAGATATTAAATATACTCAATTCTTAAAGTATTTGACCAAATTTGTTATTGATTTTGTGGTGTTGCATTATTTTAAATGGAAGTGGAGAAGATGAAGAGAAATGAAAGGAAGAGGAAGGAGAACAAAAAAAAAAAAAAAGAGTAGAAAATAAATTTGTTAATTAAAAAATGGTAGACCCACATAAAAATTCACATCTTTTTATATTTAAAAAAATCGTCACGTGCCAATCATTGAAAGACATGGAAAAACTACATACCACGGATGTACTAAAAATTTTTGTAATCCGAGACATGATACTCTATGTACAAAGTTGATCAGAAAGAAAAAAAAAGAAGAAGTAAAAAGGTTAGATGATTAGGTCTGATGGCCACCGCCTTGGCTCCAATCCATGTGCATATATGTCCCACTCTTCAGAGACTGTTTGGTTAATTTCCTGTCCGAACGAACATGTGTTTGCTTTTGTTTTTGTTTTTATTTATTTTTTCGAACTCAAAGTTTGGTTATAAATATAATTCGAAATTAATTGTGAAATGAAGAGAAGGGACGTTGGCTACTTGGCTTGTCACTTTCACATTTTGTCAAAAACCCATTGATGATGAAAGGGAAAAAAGATAGGGTTTTGAGTTTTTACTTGCATGGATATAATAATTGGGTTGCTTTGGTTTTACTTCATATACCTATGAAATTGAAAAGGATGGATGCGTGGTATGTCGGCGTCGACCACGGATTTACCGTAATAAAAAAAAGACATATGGGATAGCGACAGAAAAATTTCTAGTGCTACGCGTCTACGAGAGTATACTACTTTATTTGTTTAAACTATAACTTTGTTTTTATTAATATCTTGTTGATGTTGGGGGATCCAACGTCATTTTTAAAATGATGCTTACGTGACAAGTAATAAATGGAAGGAGTATATTCATACCCTCGTGGTACGTCTGAATGTTTTCTTCCTACTGCATTCAACCTCACTGAAAAATTATTTGAGGAGGTTGTCACAATGTGTCATCATTTGGATGTATGAGAGAGAAATTGAAAAAGTAGTTCAATTTTGTACAGATAATTATTAAGGGCAAATAAATTTTAAGAACTATATCTAACGGTTTTAAAAAATACTTTTTAAAAAATGTGTGGAAAATGCACTTTTGATCCTATTTTAAGTTTAATTTTTATTTAAGTTACAAAATGTTACTCTTTTACCTTTGTGCTTTGAGTTTAGTTTCTATTTTTAGAATGTTACATTTTTCACCTTTGACTTTTGAGTTTAGTTTCAATTTGGTCCTAGATTTCGAAATTATACATTTTTACCCCAAATTTTCACTAGTGCTGGTTTTGTGTCACTTGCCTTAATTTTCTATTAATTAATTTAAAATAGTTATAATTAAATTAGTTTTCACTTTTCACTCATTTTTCATGACTATGAAAATAGATTTAAAATTTTCACATCATAATTATTTAAGATTAATTAACTGAAATTTAACATCAAAGATCAAAATTGAGGATAATGTAAACCAAACTCAGAATTCAAACGTAAAAGTGTAGGACCTGTTTGGCAGAGAATCCAGATTCGGCGGTGTTTTCAGATTCACAGAATCCAACGAATATGCGTTTGGTATAAATCTAAATTTTGTTTTTGAAACTGTTATCAGATTTTGTGATCCAAACCATGAAAATTCTTAAAACAATATTTTTGGTTTTTCCTATACCAAGCATCATAATTTTTTTTTTTTTTTTTTTTAGTTATCAATAAAAAAAGTATTGTCTATCTCAAAAATATGTTGAAATCTATCTTTGGTTGAACAAAAAAATAAATAGAAACAAACCAACCAATCAATTGAAAATCACATTTTAGAATAATTTGACATCTTATTATGTCGTAATTTTGTTATTTGTATGAAACAAAAGTATTTTGTCAACCTAAAGTATAACGGTTACGTACAAAAATTTGTAAAGTATATGTGAAGCTTTTAAATTGACATCTCAATCGAAGATTGAAAATTTGTAAACATATATGTTATTGAATGCAAAAAAAAAAAAAAAAAAAAATCATATTTCTTTAAGTTATAAAAATTTGCATTAGAGTTCCGACTTAATAACGGTATCTCAAACACAGACTCCCTGGCTCAATTCTGCACACGTCTTTTTTTTTAAAAGAGACCAAATAGAAACTATGTTCAAAATTTAGAGACCAAAAAGTTTTTTTTTTTTCTTCGATAATTTGTCTCTGAATAGTGTCGTTGTTGGGTCCGGGGTGCCTGCCACGTGTGAAAATACTATTTGCTAGTAATAGAGAGATGTGAGCCCGCCCCGGTTTGTTATCCGTTCAGTCCCGGTCCAAGCTGTCACTCAGATACCGTGTTGGATAATGAATTGGACTTCTAATGACGTGGCACAGGAAGGGCCAAGATATTGAGGATGAATCTCCACCACTTGTTTTTGTGGTCATAAATGTTTGCAGACCGGAAAATGGGCTACATCTCGCAATCATGCCTGCTGGCACTAATATCCATCCATCCCATCTCATCCATGCTTCCTTTTTCAACTAAATCCATCCCATCCATTTGGGCTTGCCCTTCTGGGAAATTTCCATTCATAAATATAGGGATAACAAGAGAATAACCAAATTCAAATTTGTATCTTGTTAGAAGTCTAAATCGTTCTTCTATTGTATAAGTGGGTGTTTGACCCATGTATTACTCGAGATCGAGAAACAGTTGAGGGAAGAAGTTTACTCCTTGTTTGACCCAGGAACTCCGCTAAAAAATATAAACTTCTCAGACTTCAACAGTAATTACTATTCAACTCACTGACTTCAACAATAATTACTATTGAACTCTCAGACTTCCGCCCTAGTTAATATTGCAGAAAAAAAAAAAATTGCATGGCTGAGATGAGATCAGACTAAAGAACTTCAGATTAAACAACTTCAACTATTTGCAACTTCTTAGGTCTAACCCCTAAATCGTCAATATGAAAAATTACTAAAATATTATTATCCAACAATTTTAAAATACTCTTGAAATAGTATAAAAAATCATGGACTTAAACAAATAAAACAATTTAGGCCATGTTTATCACCGTAATGAAATTTTCCCAAGAATTGTAATGAATCGTAATCAATTAGGGCTTCAATCGTAATCGGTTTTCCTTTGACCGTGTTTATACATAAACCTAATTCAAACGTAATATGATTTTCATGGGGTTTACTTACATGTAATGTTTTGTGAGTTTACCATAATATCTTTTCACTTTAATCTTGTTCTGAATCATGTACAAACTCATTGTCTGAAATGTGTTCTTTAGTGGACTCGCTTCATTAGTTTAGATTTTTAATTGATACAAACTTCAAAGTTTAAAGTTATAAATTGATTTTTACCCAAAGAAAAATAATACATGTTAATTATCGTTGAGCTAGACTCACTCTAGCAAAATCGATTTGTTTTTATATAAAAATATTACATTTTTTTGTTAGTACATGATATTACAATTCAAACAAGTATTAAAACATGAGCATAGTTCTTTTTACAGATGTCTCCATTGGGTGTCGTAATGTCATTTGACCTGTTTTTTTAAAACACATGTTTTTTTTTTTGTTTTTTTTTTTTTTTTTACCTTTGTTGAGTATAAACACGCGTTTGCTGAGCACGATGATACTATAGTTGTCTCCTTACGATCGTGCTCAACAAAACGAAGTGTTGATGACGTCAGCAAAAGGACAAACGAGAGTAAAAAAAACATTTCCAAGGAGGGTCATATGTGAAATACCCATGGGCAATAAATTGATTCTCAATTGATAAATATGGATTTTTTATTTACACACAAAAAAGTGACCGAGATAAATAACTTAAAGTTTTTTTTTTTTTTTTGCGAAAATCAATTTATGTCATTTATATCAATTAAAATCCTAAACTAATGATCTTATCAATTTAAGGCGTGAACTTTCACAAGTGTATCAATTTACACATTTTCTTATAACTATTTTAGTTTTTTAGATGTGTGGAGACTTATAATTTATCAATAAAACCCTTAAACTTCCATACGATTGATTCACTTATAAAAGTTTAGAGGTTTAATTACTAAAATTATAAGTTTCATGTGTTTAAATTAACGTTTTAAAACTAAAATTGCAACAAGAGGTGTAAATTGACGCACTTATGAAAGTTCAGGGTTTAAATGTATACGATTGTTTTAATTGATACCACATCTAAAGTTTAAGAGTATAAAGTGATTTTTTCCCTTATTTTTTTTAATCATCATCAAGAATTTGCTTAAATTATAAAAATACTCCTAAATTATGAGTTTCTCAACTTTGAAAAGTTTTATTTTAACCTTTGAAGTTTGAATTTCTTTTCAAAACAATTCAGGTAGGCTTTCGCTCGTCAGCTTATGTGAACAAATCATAGTAATTTTTGTGAACTTTACAGGTTGTCGTCTTCTTCTTTTCGATTATAGACTTTCAATTTTGTGTTTATTCGTTTATGATTTTTTCTCTAACCCTAACCTCTAAATATTTTAGTATGTGTTTAAATTTGTTCCTATACATGTATACAAAGTCTGTATATTTGAAATAAACTTCAAACATCAAACTTCAAAAGTTAAAGGTTCGACATAAAAACTAATTTCATAGTTTAGGGATATTTGTAGTGATCCCTCTTCTCGATTAATGCCTCCAAATGTAGTTGCATTTACTGCTAGGGTAAATAAAGTAAAACTTGCTTACAGCGGCTACAAGTATCTTTTGCAGCCGTGTCACGATTTGATTGACTGAATATTTATATTATTTTTTTTATAAAAAAAAGGCCGATTGTTTTTTTTTTTCTTTCGTAACTTTTTTTTTTCGATAAACAACTTCTCCTATTTTCTCTATCTTTCCTCCACTTCCAATCTGTCATGACATTTTCAATTTCATCTCTCACTCTTTCTTCCTTTCTCTATAATTAATTTTTTTTTGTTAACTATTTTTTAACGTAGTAAGATTTGTAATACTCTAAAGAATCTCTAAACAAATAAAATGTTCGACCTTTTCCTTTACCAACCTCAGATGAATCTGAAATTTTCCACTCTTTCCGTCACTTCCTCTAAAAACCTACTTGAAAATTTATGCCTATATAAGACACAATCAACCCTGCAAATTTCACATAACCTCGATTGAAATTTCATGACCTTGAAGTTTGGAGTGCAGAGGAATGAAGAGAGAGAAAATTAGAGAAGTTTTAAATTTGGTGGAATAAGAAAAGGAAAGTTACCACAAAAATCAAGTAAACGTCAAAAGATTTTTTTATTATTAAAAAATGGTTTAAATATTAGCTAATCAAATATGCTGGACTGCAAAAGATAGTTGTAGCCCAAGATAGCAAGCAAATTTTACTGGGTAAATAATATCATTCCAACGTCAATGATTAAACTTAAGATGATTGGTCCCCACCCCCACCTCTTTGTAACAGCGATAGGGTATAATTGTCAATTGGGTCATAAAGTGTAGGGAAGGGGTGACCATTTATAAAAGAGAAATGATAAATGATTTTTAAAAGAAATTAGAATATCTTTGAAAAAGAAAAAGAAAAGAAATTAGAATATGGCAGTGTAGAAAGTTTAGAGAGGAGAATTCTCTTGTTTCCTTTAACAGAAGAACTCTAGAACTCAAGCATGGCTTCCTCTATGAAGGGAAACTGCAGACTGTCCACTGCCATGGAGAGAACTGGACAATGGTATGTTTCTTCTCTATTTTATATACGTATAATTTAGTTAATATTAGTTTAATTGTTAATTTTAAAGGGTTGTTTACTTATTTTATTATATTCAATAAAATATTATTGTAAGACTGTGGATTTTACAAATCCGCTTTATCAATTGGTATCAGAGTTTTGTAACGTTTTCGAAAGGTTTCGAGAGATACGATGGCGTTCTCGGTCTCGTATCTCTCGATTCCAACTCCATCACCTAGAACTATTTTGTAGTCGAAAATGTTTGAGAACTTTGTGACATAATAGATGCTACCTCGAACTCGTACCGAATAAAATAAGTCTAGAGAAGAAAATGAAATCCAAGAAGAATATAACGCCCAATCCGCCGGAAAAGAAGAAAAAAATCGGAGAAGAGTTCTCCGCCGACGGTGACGGAGAAGGCGGCAGAGGGGAAGCGGAGATAGAGATGCAGCGTCGTCGGAGGCGGCCGATTTGTCGGATCCCGTCGGACAGGGACACGCGACGCTGGCTGCTGCAGATCTGATTGGTGGGGAAGATTTGGCCGCGTATTCGCCGGAGAGGGTCCTTTTGACCGCCGTCGCCGGTGAAGTTTGAAAAGAAGCGCGTGGGTATTGGTATTGGGCGATAGGGGTGGGGGCAATCTTGTAAATTTTCTCAACATAATTGCAATTTACAAGGCCAAATTCATTTAGTGGGCCAAATTTCTAATTACATGAACCAACTATTCTCCTATGTTATTTATTTTTTTTTATTTTCACAACATCTAGGTGGATCCGAGATTTTATTTATTTATTTATTATTATTATTTTTTACAACATTCGGGATGTGGATTGAACCTAAGACTAGTCAGTCGATACATCATGCTATATTTTTGTTAGGAGATTCGAATTTGAGACATTTTGCTCAGGTTCATATACGACGGTTGACCTATATTCTTGACAATACTTAATTAGTTATTTACTTATTTTAGTTGAGTTATCAACAACCACTTTTAAAATTGTGACGAATCTTGTAAATTACCATATTGGATATAACATTTTTCGTTTGAGAGTTTTTTTTTTTTTTTTTTTTAATATTAACCTTTTTTTAGCTATGGATTAAAATTTAAATGTGGCTCATTTTGTGCAAACTCTTTATATTTAATTATTTTCAGGGTTTTCTCTCAAGACATTCCAACCGATGTTGTGGTTGCAGTTGGCGAAGCACACTTTTCTCTTCACAAGGTATACTAAAAAAATATTAATAATATATATTTTTTTAAGAATATACTTGATATTACTATAGTATTAATGACAATTTCCATTGCAACAAATATGGATGATAATTTGATTCTAATTTTAATAAATAAACAATAATTTTAATAATTATATTTAATTTGTTTGACAATTTAAAAAATAGTTGAGAGAGAAAAAAAAAGGGTTGGTTGCACAAATAGCAATGAGGCCTAAATTAATTGCAAATTTAGCAAACTTTAAAATGTTTTGCAAATATGACAAAAAAACTTTAAAACCCGTTTCTATCACTGATAGACTTTATCACATCACTGATAGACTTCTATCGGTGATAGACTATTATCGCTGATACTATTATCACTGACAAAAATCTATAAAAAGTTGAGGTGATCAGCGATAGACTTCTATCCGCCATAAGATATCAGCGATAGAAATTGCCATATCCGCAAATTTTTTAAAAACATGCTATATTTTTAATTACCTTATTCTAAATTGACATCTATTACAATTTTCAAAAAAAAAATCCTCAAATTTTGAAATAAAAAACCTGTTTTTAAAAACTTAATTTTTTGGTTTTTAAAATTTGCTAATGAAGGTAAAAACGTTTTCAAGTACTTAAAAATAATTTTTTTTTTATCAAAGACCTGTTTTCTAAAATATATAACAAAAAGTATAAACAGGAATTGGATGCGTTATCGCATGATCTCTTAGTTTTTTTAGTTCAACAACCAGTGGAGTGAGCGATTCAAACTTCACCTCCAGTCGAAGGTTTATACCTTAACCAATTGAGTTATACTCTGGTTTTATCGATTGCTAATGCGAAGTTTCGAATTCGAATTTCGTTTTCGTCGTGTGCAGTTCATGTTGGTAGCAAAGAGCAACTTCATACGAAAATTGATAATGGAATCCACAGAGGCAGACCTAACGCAAATCGACCTACCGGACATCCCCGGCGGTGCTGAAATTTTCGAGAAGGCAGCGAAGTTCTGTTACGGTGTGAACTTTGAGATCACGGTACACAACGTGGCGGCGCTCCGATGTGCTGCAGAGTATCTGCAAATGACGGACAAATACTGCGACAACAACCTCGTCGGCCGGACAGAAGATTTCCTCTCGCAGGTGGCTCTCTCAAGCCTTTCTGGATCTATAGTTGTGCTAAAATCTTGCCAGCATCTCCTTCCCATGGTTGAAGATCTTTATATTGTCCAAAGATGTGTGGATGTTATTAGTTCAAAGGTAATTCAAATTTATTTTATGCTTTTTTTTTTTTTTTTTTTTTTTTTTTTTTTTTTTTTTTTTTTTTTGCTATTTCATGTTTTATGAAAACATGTTTATATTCAATGTTTTGGTAACAAATTTAGAAATTGAATATCAATTTAACTTTGATAAATTTTTTATAAACTATAAAATTAGTTAACTAAATATTAAGTTATTTTACAATATCATATAATTTAGGAAAATTGTAACAGATGTCAATTTAGACTAAAATAATTAAAAATATAGCATTTTTTAAAAAAATTTGCGGATATGACAATTTCTATCACTGATAGTATGGTCTATCGCTGATAGAAATTTATCGCGGATATAAGTCTATCGCTGATAATAGTCTTTTTTTTTTTTTTTTTTTTTTTTTGTAGAATTTTGTCATTGATAATAGTCTATCAGTGATAGAAGTCTATCACGGATAAAAGTCTATGAGTAATAGTTTCTATCAGTAATAGTTATAAAGTCTATAGTAATAACCACTAGTTTTTTTGCCATATTTGTAAAATGTTTTAAATTTTACTAAATTTGTTATTATTTTGGGTCTGATTGCGGTTTGTGCAACCAACCTTTATAACTTGATATATTATATTTTGCAAAATGTTTTAAATTTTACTAAATTTGTCATTATTTTGGGTCTATTGTGGTTTGTGCAACCAACCTTTATAACTTTGATATATTATATTTATTCAAGTTTCCATTTTAAAATTTCAAATTCAAAATATGATTATCAAAATTTAAACTGTTTGATTATGGAATCCGAAATTAGTTTTTGAAAACAGAATCTAAATTAGATTAACAAAGGATATTTGTTAATCTAAAAACATAAAACATAAAACATAATCCAAATTATCTATTCCTTGTAATGTCATTTTTTCTCTTAATTAATATTGATTTCTAGTTGTTTGATTAAATTTACCTAATTCATCAGCTTGGCTAATTCAAATTTTGATATGATTAGGCTTGCAACGAGGCCAACTTCCCGAGTCGATCGCCTACGAATTGGTGGACAGAGGAGCTATCGATCATCGACATCGAATTCTTCAGCAAAATCATGGCTGCAATGAAAAACCGCGGCGCAAAAACATCAACTATCTCTACTGCTCTAATTACATACGCAGAGAGATCGCTACGAGATCTAGTCCGCGACCACTCGGGAAGCGGGCTAAGATCAAGCGATTCCATTGATTCCGACGGTCGGAGCAAGCAACGACAGTTGCTCGAATCAATCGTCGCTCTCTTACCCTCGGAGAAAGCAGCATTCCCAATAAACTTCCTCTGCTGCCTTCTCCGATCTGCGATCCATCTTAAAACCTCGACGGCGTGCAAGAACGAGCTCGAGAAGCGGATTTCGATGGTACTAGAACACGTGACGGTAGACGATGTGATGGTGATTTCATTCACGTTCGACGGGGAAAGACTTTTCGACTTGGAAAGTGTAAGGAGGATAATCTGTGGGTTTGTAGAAAGGGAGAAGAGTGTGGCTGTGTTCAATGTTGGAGATCTGAAGGAGGTTTCTTCTACTTCGTTGCAGAGGGTGGCCAAGATCGTAGACGCGTATCTGGGCGAGATTGCTACGTATACTGAACTTAGCATATCAAAATTTAATGGGATAGCCATTATCATACCCAAATTAGCACGAAAGGTCGACGATGATCTATATAGGGCCATTGATATATATCTCAAGGTATTTCATTTTTTTTTTTTTTTTGCTTTTAATTGCAGTTGATTATTTGAATTAGTTTAGATTTCAAATATGAATTATATTTTGAGATTAGGTAGTTCAGACCCCATCTCATAACCATTTTATTTTTTTTAGTCATTTTTTAAGAAAATATTGAAATTTTAACCAAATTTTAAATAAATAAATAAATTATTTTAATCTTCATTGGCTTGAATTTTGAAAATTTTGTTAGAGGTTCAACCACGGTCCCACATTGATTTGGTTAGGAAGGGGAGAATTTCTAGTCTAGTACATCGCCAGTATGGAGCGAAATAATTTTAAAAAATAATATATTTAATAGAGTGGGTCCGAGTCAAACAACTATTTCGCCACGTGTCATTAATTCTCTCGTTAGGAAGGGAACATATATAATTGAGGAACAACATCCATTGGCTTGGAGTCTTTTAGGTGGAGAACCAAAAACAAAGTTAACATGTTTAAGCCAAAGTGGACAATATCATTGTTTGTTGTCCCTTAGGGTATTAGAGTCATGCTCCTAACAAAATTAGTTGTGTCGGTAAACCTCAAAGACGTAGCCATTGAAGGAGATCCGTGGTTGAGCTCTATCGGACTGACGATGTGCTCTGGAGAAAGGGAGTTGACCTGGATAAGAACGAGGCTCGATAGCAGTGTTCGAGGGGAGGATTGTGATCGTTGAGAGTGCGAAAGGAGAAAATCGTGAGTATATAAGTGATGGACAACATCTTCATTGGTAAAATGCCTTTTGGATGGAACCAAAAGCAAAGCCGCCATGAGTGTGGATCTTCGTTGTCCCTAACAAATTATTGTAAAAAGTACATAACAAAAACTCTAGGTGGAACGGAAGGAGTGTTTATAGGTTTATGTTACGATAAATCAATAACAAAGAATAAGTAAGCGTAGAAGAAGAACGACACAGATTTACGTGGTTCACTAACGTCGTGTTAGCTACGTCTACGGGCATAAGGGAGAGCAGTATTATTACGAAATATGAGAGATTACAAATGAATCGATAGAGGCGGCTGAAGTCATTAGAAAATTTATATATGACACCCATAACCTAATACAAAATGGGTCAAAGCCCAAAACAGATAAGAAAAAACTCAAATAGGATAATTTTCGAAAAATCGATAAGTGAGACCCCGTATCAACCAGTCGTAAAGAGTCTCATAACAGATTCAAAGCATTACAAGAGTTTAATTTTCGAAAACAAAAAGTCAAAAACCAACCTAATCTTGTCTAAGTTTCAAGTATAAATAGGATATTTTAGATTCGTATATTATTAAGTAATTTTATTTGATAGAGCGATCTTCTTCATTCTCTTCATTTTTATCTCGTCCCTAACATTAACACAATTCTCAGGCACACCCGAACCTCGACGAGATCGAACGAGAGAAGGTCTGCAGTGTGATGGATCCATTGAAGCTATCATACGAAGCGCGGGTACATGCTTCGCAGAACAAGCGGTTGCCGGTACAAATAGTCCTCCATGCACTATACTACGATCAGCTAAAGCTAAGAAGCGGCACAGACGACCGAAGCGGCGGCCAAGACGCCGCAACCACGGCAAGGACTCAAGTTCAGGCAGATGTGTCACTAGTGAAAGAGAACGAAGCTTTGAGGTCTGAGTTGATGAAGATGAAGCTCTACATTACCGACATGAAGAAGAATTCTCAAGGAACATCCTCCATGAAGGCACCCTCCTCTAAAAGCAAGGGCACTTTCTTCTCCTCTGTCTCCAAAACGCTCGGCAAATTAAACCCCTTCCGACATGGCTCCAAGGACACTTCTAATATAGACGACGATGTCGACATTACCAAGCCCAGAAGAAGAAGGTTCTCTATATCTTAGA
Organism: Herpetospermum pedunculosum; assembly: GCA_028017165.1. NCBI lineage: Eukaryota > Viridiplantae > Streptophyta > Magnoliopsida > Cucurbitales > Cucurbitaceae > Herpetospermum > Herpetospermum pedunculosum. The sequence goes on along the minus strand of CM051531.1, from coordinate 50,311,046 downwards.
TTGATTTATATATATAAATCCTGCGTGCTTATTTATGAGATTGATGATATTCTTCTTCTTTCATTATGCTCATTGTTCGTTTGTATAAAAGTTGATTTCTTCTGCTTCTTTTAATTAAGTACTTTTCATGTAATTTTGACGTTTGTTGAATGTGTGTTGTGAACTATACAAATTATAGCAATTTAAAACCATAGTTTAGTAAAGATTTCAGTTTTTGAGTAACCAGCTATATCAATATAAAGTCATAGACTCACCGGTTATTGTCAAACCGAATATAACTCAATTGATATAAGGTTGTGTCCATGACTAAGAGGTCACATTAATTAAAATACCGTCATAGACTCAATGGTTCACGATGTTGTTTTTGAAAATTAAGTTTTTTTTAATATCCAGTTTAGTTTGGCACAAATTTAAGTTTGAATTACATTTGAAAACTCACAAATTTTAACAAAAATATCTCTCTAATGTTGTTTTTTTCTTAAAACTCTATCAATTTCGTATCATGTGTTTTATAATTCATGAAAATAACGAATTTTCAAACAAAAAGTTATCATTGGGTAAAAATTATAGTTGATGCCAAAACATGGTTATGAGAAATCTCACTTACTCTCGGGCGCTTCAACCGTCAAATTTATAGATTGGGGGCGCTTCAACCGTTGAATTTATAGATTGGGGAAAGAGGTGATCTACAAAACAATAACAGTGCACATGAGTTTGATGATTGTCACACACGCTTCGATTCGAGCTGGAGTTAAATATTAAAGAAAAAAGGTAGAAAAGACTCAATTGGTATTAAAGACTATTCTACTTTAAAATGAATCAATATTATCAATATGCCAACAAGAGCATAACTCAATTGACATGGTGTAACGACTAGAGACCAAGATGCCCTAGATTCGATCCCCCACCACACATGTTGTCAACATGAGCATAGTTTTCACATTAAATATGAAATAAGATAAAGACATAAATCTAAAATATATATTTTCTAAGGTAGATAATTCTCTGGTAATTGGACTCATCACATTTTATTTATATGAGGTTGATTTAGAGTTCACCGAAGAAAAAAGTTGATCTATAGTTTTTTCAAACTTTGACCAACTCCACCTTTCCGCGGACTCATTAGTTGGTTAGCCAATAGAGCATGAGAAACTTTGACCAACTCAGCCTTTCGGCTATTGGACTCACTAGTTGGCTAGCCAATAGGGCATGGTTGACCCCGTGGTTAGTCACTCCATGACTTATTTGAGCCCATGTCCACTTCCATTTTAGATAAAATTGATAAAAGTCATAAGTTTAGTTTAGTAGTAAAAGATGAAACTTCCCCAAAATATTACTAAATTAAACTTCATTAATTGATTATTTAAAAGGTATATTGACATATTGCTTAGCATGGATTTAAGCTTTTAGTAGAGGATTGAACCTAAGACCTCATAGTCACTAGATACATCATGCCCTATGCTCTTGTTGGCTAATCTTATGGTCAATTGAGATAGGCTATTTAGAATATGAAAAAAAAGAAATATCTCAATAATTATAACGTATTTGATTTCTATTGAGATTTTTGACAGTCTCTTAGTAATTATGGGATTTTTGTACGGATGACCGACCTCTCGAGGTGCGTGAGGTTTTTTAACCCAGTGTTTGAAAATTTATGTTTTTTGACCTTCTCTCGTGATAAGAAAATGCACAAAGTCATTCGTACCCTTCGCTTATCACGATCACGAGGAGACAACTGTGATCTCCTCGTGATAAGCGAAGAGTACGAATGACTTTGTGCACTTCCTTATCACGAGAGAATGTCAAAAAACATAAATTTTAAAAAACTGGGTTAAAAAACTTTACGCACCCCGAAAGGTGGGTCATCCGTACAAAAACCCCTAGTAATTATAATATATACGATTTCTATTCAGATTTTTTATGGTCTATTAGGGCCTTGGTGGACGATTTAAAAACATAAATTTGAAAACAATCGATTTAATGAAAATATAGTTGTATTTCATAAATTTGAAAACAATTGATTTAATAAAACATAGTTATATTTGTGTTTGGTAACAAATTTAGAAATCGAATATTGATTGAACTAATTCTTTAAATTGCTGGACTGGAAGGGCTAGAGTTTAAACCTGGGCTTCATGAAGACTAGAGCGTGCCTTAACCACTAAGGTAAGTAATGTTTTTACAAAATTTTATGTTGTACTACATATAATATTAGTACTCTCTCAAAGTCGAGAGAGGTTTGAGGCCTTCAACCTGTGGTTATTAGTACTCTCTCAAAGTCGAGAGAGGTTTGAGGCCTTCAACCTGTGGTAAATCTGCCCGTGGTTGTACTTAACAACTAAATTTTAGATCGAATATAAACTATTATTAATTAATTTATGAACGTTATAATCTTTTTATGATTATTATTTTACAATATCATATAATTGATAATATATTATATTATACCTATTTAAATGAGTTGTTTGCTTAAATAGTAATTATGTAAATATTTTGTAAATATGACAAAAATATAGCGATTATATAAAAATTGACTATTATTCATGACTATCACCGATAAAAATGTTATATTGTATTTTTTTTTCTTTCAAATTTCGCAATATTCGCTAAATAGAAACAATAAACATATTCTTTCAATTTTTTTTTTTTACAATTCGTGGGAGAGACGGATCGACTCTAGGACTTTTTGTTCACTAATCTTATATACCATATCAGTTGAGTTATGTTGTTATGAATTATATTCACTTGACTTAGTGAATCTAAAAACACAAATAATTCAAATTGCAACGTTAATTAATTATAATATATTTAGTTTTTATTCAGACTCGTGAGTGTCCGAATAAAAATTATAATATATAGTAAATAGCATTTATTTCATATATTATATATTTATTTTTTTGGTCCGATTTAATTTTATAAATGGGTTTAAGATTTGAAAAAAGCGATAGGGTTTAGATAAAAATGTGATTCTGGTTTGTTGTGCTAAAACCTGGTTGGCTTCGATGAACTCTGCATTCACTCTTCTCTCGAATCGCAACCCTCCTTCGATTTTCTCCATGTCCATTCGTACCTCTGCCTCCCTTCTCCGTTCTCTCGCTCAATCCCATCGCCACTTTCCTTGCCGCAATCGCATCATCCACACTCTCTTCATCCCAACATATTCTGCCAAAGGACGACGCCGGCGAATTCCTGCCTTTTCCTCCACTTCTTTCGTTGAACAGTTGGTGTACGACCGGGATTCCTCCCCGTCCGAGTCTGAAGACCTCTCATCTTCCGGAGCCGAGGGCTTTCAGTTTCATAATGGTTTTGCGTCCGCGGATTTGAAACACTTGGGAACTCCTGCGCTCGAAGTCAAGGAGTTGGATGAGTTGCCGGAGCAATGGCGGAGATCCAAATTGGCTTGGCTTTGTAAGGAATCTCCTGCGCATAAGGCGGGTACCTTGATACGCCTGCTTAATGCTCAGAGGAAATGGATGAGGCAGGAGGATGCGGCCTATCTCACCGTGCATTGTTTGCGTATTCGCGAAAACGAGACTGCGTTTAGGGTTAGTATCTTTTTTTTTTTTTTTTTTTTTTTTATTCTATTATGTTCCACTATAACACCCGCTAAATACTCGTACGAACAGGTATAGCTACTTGGAAGTGTGCAATTTCGGCTATATTGTTGTGCTTTATCGTTATGTTTGGATTTTACTACTGTAAAAAAAGTTTGGAATATAGTAGTAGGACCCTGAAGATTAGTGTAGCATGAACGATATTTTGAATAGAATGAAATTGTTGGAATACGATTGTAAAATTTGATAGTTCTCTTTATTTTCTATTCTTTATAAACTATGTTTGTGATATTATTTTCTTCATTTTGGAGATTAGGTGTACAAGTGGATGATGCAACAACATTGGTACCGATTTGATTATGCTTTAGCTACTAAGCTTGCTGATTACATGGGCAAGGAACGGAAGTTCTCAAAGTGTCGGGAGGTATTTGACGATATAATTAATCAGGGATGTGTGCCAAGTGAATCCACATTTCATATATTGATTGTTGCATACCTTAGTGCACCTGTTCAAGGATGCATAGAGGAAGCAAGTACCATTTACAATCGTATGATTCAGTTAGGAGGTTACCAACCACGTCTTAGCTTGCACAATTCTCTCTTTAGAGCTCTCATGAGCAAACCAGGGGATTTGTCAAAGCATCATCTTAAACAGGCTGAGTTTATATATCACAATCTGGTAACAACTGGACTCGAGTTACATAAAGATATATATGGTGGTCTAATTTGGCTACATAGTTATCAGGATACTATAGACAAAGAAAGGATTGTGTCACTAAGGAAGGAAATGCAACAAGCAGGAATCAAGGAGGAAAGAGAAGTCCTTTTGTCCATCTTGAGAGCGAGCTCAAAAATGGGGGATGTGATGGAAGCAGAAAGCTCGTGGCTTAAACTCAAGTATTTAGATGGTAGCATGCCATCTCAGGCTTTTGTTTACAAAATGGAAGTCTATGCAAAGTCAGGTAACCCGATGAAAGCTTTGGAGGTATTTAGGGAGATGGAGCAGTTGAACTCTACAAGTGTTGCAGCATATCAGACAGTTATTGGGATTTTATGTAAATTTCAAGAGATAAAACTTGCAGAATCCATCATGGAAGGCTTCACAAAGAGTAATTTAAAACCCCTCATACCAGCTTATGTTGACTTGATGAATATGTATTTCAATTTAAACTTACACGATAAGTTAGAGTTAACATTCTCCCAGTGCCTTGAGAAGTGTAAACCCAATCGTACTATTTACAGCATATATTTGGACTCTTTGGTAAAAGTTGGTAATCTCAATAGGGCTGAAGAAATATTTAGTCAGATGCAAACAAATGGAGAAATTGGTGTAAATGCTCGTTCATGTAACATCCTCTTAAGTGGGTATCTGCTATCTGGGAATTATTTGAAGGCTGAAAAAATATATGATTTGATGTGTCAGAAAAAGTATGACATTGATCCTCCATTAATGGAGAAACTTGATTATGTCCTAAGCTTGAGTAGGAAGGAAGTTAAGAAGCCAATAAGCTTGAAGTTGAGTAAAGAACAAAGGGAGATTTTAGTAGGGTTGTTGTTAGGTGGCCTGGAGATAGAATCTGATGAAGGGAGGAAGAATCATAGAATCCAATTTGAATTCCTCACCAAATGTAACACCCACTCTCTTTTGAGGAGACACATATTTGAGCAATATCAAGAGTGGTTACATCCTGCTTCAAAGTTGAGCGACAGTGAGATAGATATACCATATAAATTCTGCACTGTTTCACATTCGTATTTTGGTTTCTATGCAGATCAGTTTTGGCCACGAGGCCATCCTGCAATCCCTAGTCTAATTCACAGGTGGCTTTCACCTCGTGTTCTTGCATACTGGTATATGTATGGAGGTTGCAGGATATCATCAGGGGATATTTTACTGAAGCTAAAGGGAAGTCATGAGGGTGTTGAGAAGATTGTTAAATCTCTGAGAGGAAAGTCCATGTATTGCAAGGTGAAAAGGAAGGGCAGGGTGTATTGGATAGGTTTACTTGGAAGCAACGCCACATGGTTCTGGAAACTAATTGAACCTTTCATTCTGGATGACTTGAAAGATAGTCTACATGCAGGCAACCTTAACTTGGAGAGTTCTTTAATTGAAACTGAAAATATCAACTTTGATAGTCCCTCTGATTCTGATCAGGAGGCTTCTAATTAATACAAGTATTTTAGTAGTTAGTCCCATTATCATTTGGATTCTTTAATTCGCCGAATGACAAAATCCTTCAATGTTGTATGGTTTTGGGAGACTTTGTAAATCAATAGGATCTTCCTTGACCAATTCGGAAGATGTAAATACCTAAATGGTTATGTAATGAGCTTATGTTCTGATTCTGTGTGTTGTTGTATTGTAGGATTATTGTTTATTTTAATATAGGTTATTTGTTGGTTTGGAAGTCGTGAAAAATTGTTATTTCGTAGTTATATATATAAAAAAGGATAAGTTACTTCATAATATTTCTATCTGGAAAAGACTTACCTACTGATTATATATATATAAGAAAGAGAGGAATCTAAAAAAAATGATTATATATATATATATTCAAAAACATTAATAACTGTCAAATTTTTAGTCTTGGTTCTTGTTCTTGCTGACCAGTGGGAGGAAAGTTTTGTTCTTTTTAATTCTCAGAATGTTCATGTAAATATTATTTAGGACATTATTCAGTTTTTCTTTTAATAATTTAGATTATAATTATTTTTAATAACTATTTTGTAACCTCAGTCAGCTGCTCCAAAATTTAAGCTGCCCTTTGTGAACCTTGTATGGGATAGCAAAGTACCAAAGAAGATTAAAATTTTCCTTTAGTAGTTGCGTACAGGAGCTTTAATGCACAGGCAGACTTCAAAAGAGACACCTCAATGGGCTTCTCTCCCTTCGAGTTCCTGTCTTTGTTTCTATGATGGGGAAACTCCAAACCATCTCTTCCTCCACCATCCCTTTGCGGCCAGAAGAGTGGTTCTTTACAGACATTTTTGGTATGTCTCTTTGCATCCCTAAAAGTATTGAAGACTATTTTGCTGAAGTTCTTTTTGCTGAATCCCTTATTTAAAGTTATTTTAATATAAAAAAAAAATTAAACTTGTGTTGAACGTGGTTGACTTCCTTCTTACTTCCTGTCTCCATTTCCTGTAGCCGCTGGCAAGTGCATATGGACTTGCTAAACAAAGAGATGGTCGTTGGGAATGGGCAATTGCTTCTTGTGTCTCACCATCTCCTAGATATCAGCATGGTTTTGGGCGTTCAATCATCTTTAATTTTCCATCTTTCTCTCTCTCTCTCTCTCTCTCTCTCCCCTTCACTGTTAAAACTTACTTCCGCATTTCCTCTTGTTTTAATTAGGTATTTGTCAATGCACGACTCCATGTATCTGGAGACTGGAGGGGCCCTTGGTGGTGGGCGCATGGTAGAAGGCTCATCGAGGGTGAGGAGTAAGTTGAGTCAAAGAGTACTTGTAAGTCTCTTAATTTTGATAGCAACAAAACTCAGCATTAAAATATGGATAAAAAGTTAGTTTAAATTTGAAGCTGGTACTTGTTTGTGATGTTTCATGCAAAGTGTTATGCTAAATTAAAGTAGACTTGAATTGGATAAGTAGTTCAAAAGTTATGAAGTGAACATGTTTAGCCTTTTTTACATAAAAGAAATTAATTCAACAAGAGTATAACGTTGTTTGGCTAATTAAATTCTAATTTGGTTGGTGTTTGAATTTAAATTTACAATGTTTAGAGCTTCATGAAGGTTTGGTAAAGGCTTCATAAGAACATGGATGAGTGTTTCTATCAATTTTAATTTTAATTTTTTGTTTTTGGGCAAAGGACAAACAAATAAGGTGGAAGGAAGAAAGTGGAAAGATCTTCAAGTTGCCATTTTTCTAAATGCTTGTTTATTTATTTTTATTAGGTTCTTTTACAACTTGTGCATAAAGAAATATTTAGAATGATGGTTTATCATGTTAGCACATAAGAGAACAATTATTTTGAAGAATTCAATTAGGGAACTGAAATATGAAAACGAGAAACTACTTAAATAGCTTAAAAAAATAGTAGGGTTTTGTGTAGGTTGTCTAAGGCTAATCTAGTATTAGTTCATTAAGCTTAATATTGTGGTCTATCAAGGGTTTAGTACTCATAATTAGTACAAAACTTTGGCCTTTATGGTCTATCAAGGGTTTGCTGATCAGTCCTTAGTTTATCATACATTTCCTTTCTACCCGTGAACTTATTTATGAATCCAAATAGATCAATACTACTTTTATTAAGGAACTAGATTTTGTTTTAGTTTTCCTTAATGTAGTTAGAATATATGAGTTTATATCTATTTCCTCTATCGATTAAGAAGGGAACACATTTGAATTTTTTATGCTTATTTGCTGGTAGCAATTTGCAAAGCAACTAGATAATCACATGATATTTTTTTTTTTTTTTTTTTTTTTAACAAGAAACGTACTTGAGGATTGAAAAAGCTCTCTCAGAGCTTTGTGGGGGGTGGGGGGTGGGGGAGAAGTGGATCTATTATTCTATTTATAAGAGAGATTTTCTACTGAAATAGAATGCAAAGGTATTGGAGGGGAGTAGATCATGGTTTATGCGAGTTTTGTTTTAGTTCTTGTATTTCTTCAACCATTTACCCTTTGTTTGAAGGTCAGTTTTGAAACTTGCAAGTTACTGTTTTCTAAACTGCCATGTTTTCTAATTTCTTTGTCAAAGTATTACTATATGTTTTATTCACTTACCAATGCACCTTGGTGTATTGTAGTGGGGGGAATATGCTAAATGATAAGTTACCATGATTTTTGTGAGCCATCCTTTCAAAGGGGATGCGAAAACTCTTTGGTTGACTTTTAATCGCTCTTATTTTTGGACTCTTTGGTGCGAAAAGAACGTGAGAATCTTCAATGACACTTGTGGTTCTTTCTAGAGTTTCTACTTCTTTTTAATGCTTTGTACAGGTGTAAATGTTCACGCCCCCTTGATATATTATTTATTATAATTATCTTTGAGGGTTGTTTAAAAGACTTAATGACGAATTAACTATTTAAGAAACAAATGAAGATCAAGAGAATGTTGTAGCTGCAGCAGTATGACAACAAAAGTGGAAGTGGTTGAAGTGGTCAAAGTCTGGTCTTTTAGTAATGAAACTCCATCATGATAGAAAGTTATCCTGCCTTGAGTTGTGAAAATCTTGTAAGATTTAGCCCAAGACAACAACACATTCCTCCCTTAATTAAAGCAAAATTGGAAATTGTAGGTGATTCAAGTTTCTTTCCCCTAGTTGCTGCATTCTGCGTAAAAATAATGCAGAAACTCAGTCATCTTTTTCAGCACGTCCTTGGACTAAATTGTATACTTGTTGGAATTTGGTTGAGAATGACTACAAGTCTTAGGAAGGTTATGTTTTTGATAGAACCCAGCTATATTGTAATGTAAATCATAAACGGAAATACACAATAAATCAAGTGTTCGAGGTACTTGGACCCTCCCTTTTTTGAGATAGCTCTCAAGCCCTAATTTACTCACTAAATATTTCCTATCTTTCTCTTCTCCCACTCACTCTATTTATAACTAAATATCCTAACAAACTCTCTAGCTAATTACTTATATACCTTTAATAACATTCCTATCAGTTTCTCAGTTTGTTTTGATGTTTTCTAGGCATATTGTATACTTTTTTTCTTATTTTTTATTTATTAAAGAAGTCTTAAGATATTTGTGGTTTATAGGTTGAAGCAAGTGATGAATTTTCAAATGGCACCGCCAACAAATACTCAATCCATTCTCTATACCTTCTGTATCCGTACATTTATTATAGTCAATTATGTTATCTTACAATGTATTCTGTTTGCAAGTCATTGGCTTCAGAGAGATACTTGCAAAAGGATGTCTGTCTCCCAATGATCCAGCTTCTCTTATTCATCACATTCTGATTGGACCATATGCAGTTGGAGTTTGAGATAATATATCAAAGAAACCCAATGTATATTCTTGAAGATGAACAGCAGAAATGATGTATATTGTAGAAGTTGTAGGTAATACAATTCCATCACTGTTATGTACATTTTCTATATCTATTTAATGATCATTTATTTAACAAGGAATCTTGTTATTTAGTTGTGAAACCGAGCATAGCTCAATTGCATTAAGATGTGCTCCTGACTATGAGGTATGAGATTCGAATCCCTCCATTCTCAAGGTTGTACTAAAAAAAACAATTGTTATTTAGTTCAGTATGAGTACTGGTGTTAAAAAATGTATGAACTATTGATCAAAATGTCAGAAGTTTGAATTATCCACTCTACATGTTAAAAAAAAAAAAAAAAAAAAATACCGATATTCATTATTATTTTTATAAGATATTTTGTAGGTGAATGAAATGGTATCTTAGCAACTTATTTTGTACTCGTGTTGCATTCATTAAACTTGGTGAATTGTATTTTGTAAATTCACTATACTTTGGATTTTTTTTTCTTCTTTTTTTTAACTTTTATTTTCAAGTAAACTATTGGATACTTATTTTGTGATGTAGGAGAAAGACGTCATGATGTATTATATAGTATTTGATGTTTTATTCCGCAACGAAAAGGTATTTTGGACAAAATTGATCAAACAATAAAATGTCTAATGGGGAAAACTATAAACATTTATTTGCGTAAAATAACAACATATGGGCCATTAGGGATGAGCAATCCAGGCCGAAAATCGAGCTGATGGATCGAAACCGACCGAAAGGAATTCAGTAGGTTAGTTTATAGTCATTTTTGGTCGGGGTCGGTTCGGTCGGTGAGCCAATGAAGGCTCAAACGGACGGAGTTTTTAAAATTAACAAAAATTGCAACTTTGGGGTTCTTTCTTTGTCATTTTTCATGTGCTTTTCTTTATCTTCTTTCTTCAACAATTGGTTGAATTGTGTTCTTATTTCTCTCCCTCCTCGAATCCATAGCCTCTGATCGTCTCCCTCCTTCCTCTCGCATTGCACGCCACCCCTCGCCTCCTTCAACTTTCATCGTCCCCTCCGTTAACACGACGTCGCCCTCGTTCGCTTCCATATCTATTTCTTCCTCTCTTTTGTATTTTGGTTATCTTTTTAAATATAATTCTGCATTTCAAAATTTTAAATTCCAAATTTGATACCCTCAAAACAGAACAAACCAAAACAAAGTTTGTTTTCAAAATTTACATGCTTGGATACAGAAATCCAAAACAGTATTAAAAAACAGAATCCAAATTGCATAGCAAAAACATAATTCATAGCTATAGTTTAATATTAATTGGAGAAATGGAGAAATTTTTCGGGGAGGCTACTTCTATTTTTTAAGGCTACTTGTATTTTTTATCTAGTAATTTTTAGAAGATAAATTAATTATAAGATTAATATTTTTTATCTAGTAATTTTTAGAAGATAAATAAATTATAAGATTAAGATCCAACCATTTTAATTTGGGGCAGTCTGGTTGAAAAATTACAACGAACCCCAATTTACTATAAATGAATATTTCAATCCGTCAAATTTGATGATTTGGTAACCGATAACTTGCCCGCCTCCGACCTTTGGGCGATGGAGGAGGAGATCATTGAAACAAAATCACATTTAGAATTGGCCGGCCGGAAGCTCCCGTCGCCGCCCTCCTCCTCCTCCTCCTCCTCCTCCTCCGCTCCGTCGTCGGTTGGGCAAGAGCTCGATCATCTCTTGTTCGAAATTCAACAATGAACGATGATGTTGCTGCTGCTACAACCACTACTCAATTCAATCAAATTTCAAATCAAGACAAAACACCGCGTCGCGTCGCCTTCTCCGATTCCCTCCCTAAGCATTACTCCGCCATCTCCTTCCGCCCTCAAAAATCCGTTTGCTGTACCCGTTTATTCGCTTGTTGCGGATGGATTTGTCTCTCCATCTTCGGATTCATCCTCGTCTTTCTCACCCTAGCCCTAATTTTCCTGTCCTTCCTCCAATCATGCCTACCAGAAATCACCGTAACAAAGCTGAATTTCTACAATTTCCAGATCGAAAACTCCACTAATCAGAACAACGCTCTCCTGTATACGAGAGTGCAGATGTCGATCGATATGGAGAACAAGAACGACCTAACGGAGTTGACGTACAGCAATTTCGTGGTGAATCTGGCGTCGGAGGGTGTGCAATTGGGGAAAATTATGATGTATGGATACGCTCATGTTCCAGGAAACACGACGCATTTGAATCTGACGATGAACGTTGCAGGGGATTCCACTGATAGAGATGGTGCATTGGAATTGGAAGATGATGAAAAGAAAGTGCAAATGAATGTGGTGGTTACAATGGAAGGTATGATTGGATTTCATATTGGGATTTTGAATATGAACAATGTGCCAGTTCATGTAGCCTGTGATTTTCAGCAAGCTCTTACTGTTTATCGTGTAAATCAGGCATCGTGTAATATTAGAATGTTTCCTGTCAGGTTAAAGTAAACAAACGCCCACACATTCACATCACACAACAAACAACAATTATGATAGACCATTTTTTTGTTTCTCAATTTCTTCATTCATCAATATGTTCTACCATTTGTTCTTCATTCAATAGATATTTATGCCTATCCTCTGCACTTTTTTTTTTTTTTTTTCAATTTCTTTTATCAAGTTTGTGGGGTGTGGGGATTTTTTCTGGAATGAGGATTTCAGCCTTCCATTTCAATTGAAGAAAGTGGTGTCACCGTGATATGTTGGCAATAGGGATTTTTTTTTAGCTCAACAAATAAGGAAGGAATGAGAATTTTCTCCTACTCTCTCCCTCATTCGACTCTAGCCACACCATCGTGTAGCTACCGCATTGCATGCGCAATAAAGACATCTGAACTTATTAGAGAATTATCTATGTTAGGAAACTAGTTATTGTTTAGTTAATATGTATTTAGTTAGCATTCCTATATGCTATGGGAAATTAGGGTCGTATAAATTCATATCATTTGAGTGAAAAATCAAGAGGAAAACAAGGATTTGTCATAATATCAGAGAATCGATCTTGAGAAGCTCGATCAAACAAAAACGTTAGGGCGGCGGTGATCCGTCGCCACCGCCCAACTTTGTTCCTCTCCGATTTTGTCTGAGTTTAGAACTCAGTTTGTGTTCTTCAAGAGAGGAAGATGAAAACACACACACACATATGTCTTTGTTGTCCAGATCTAGAGTTGCCAAAGTGGAGCTGCCACGACTGCCTCCGGTCACTATCGACAGAAGATGGAAAAAAAAAGTTCGATCTGAACCAACCGTTGTCGTCGAAGACCTGAAGAACTTCCACCTTCCGCCGCTTGTTTTCGGTTGTTTGTCGTTGGCGTGTGAGAGGAAGGTGACTGATTTGATTTGATATGAAAAAAAAAATGGCTTTTGGATTCAAACTCAGGCTCTCACATTAGTGAGGAGTATCAATTTACACTATGATATTAGTATTACAAGTGATTTTTTGTTTTACTAATAGTATACTCTTAGCTTTGCTGTTTCTAGCACACATACCGTGTGTATGAGTATGAAGGGAAGAGTGAGGGCAAATTGATTTTTACTCTCCTTCGAATTACTGAAGGGTGTCTTGAGGGAGCTCAAATTGCCCTCTCCTTCGATGATGATGAATGAATGGAACACTGAGGCGAAAACCTCTCAATTCTAATTACTGAAGGGAACACTGAGGTGGAAATTACTTCGACATTGTGATTTAAAATGTTTCCTCTCGATATTCTTTGTTTTCTATTTTGATTTTTCATTCAAATAATATGAATTTATACAACCCTAATTTCCCAAAGCATATATGAATGCTAACTAAATACTAACTAAACACTAACTAGTTTTCTAACATAGATAATTTCCTAATAGACTTTTTTTTTCTTTTCTTCCTCCTTCCTCATATTATGGTGCATAATCGGAAAAGTTTTCCAACCACATCGACCAACTAGATTTTTGGTGTTGTTTGATCACCCCTAGTTGGCAAATTAAGATGGTTTTTAAATATTAGGTTAAATTATATAAAATATCCTTGAACCGAGGGGTATGTTTCGATTATGTCTATTTTTTTTATTTTTACCTTTGAACTTTGTTCTAAAATGTACCTTTGAACTTTGAAGTTATGTCAAAAGAAAACATCTTTTCCATTAAATAAATGATGAAATTTGATGTGGTAGTTGATGTGTACAAATAAGAAGGCGTAGTGATATTATTTGTTATGGGCAAAATAATCTGATCCAAGTTGTAAAGACCGAATAGACTAAACTCTAAAAAGAGAGGTTTACTCACCTAAGGTCAACCCGTGAATCGGATAGAGGGATTGGTCGAACAAAGGGAGGAGTTGACCCCATAGGGTTCAACAAAGCAAGAAGAGGCTACCCTTTAGGGTCAACTTGATAAGATGGAAAGACCCGACGAAGAGGAGTGGTCAGCTCGACTACTAGTGAAACTCCCCTTTTCGAGTAGTTGCACAATCTTTGAAACACCCGAGAGTTATTCTTATCATGATGACCTGTTTAAATGCTAAAACGATCATGAAACGACTCTTTAGAAGATCTATAAAAGGATAAGTGTAAGAAGAAAAAAAAAAGGTAAGCAAAATATATTCTCCATTCGACCAGATTAACTTGAGCGTCGGAGCCCGTGTGAAGGAGTGGGAAGGTGATCAGATGCAACATCAATCATGTGAAAATTTAGAATTTGAAAAGTTAGAATATAAAGAGCTCGAATTTATTATAAGTTTTGTCATTCATTTCTATAAGTTGATTTTTAAAAGTGAGTTAAAAATTATTTTTCCAACAAAAATAAATATTTTTGTTTTAATCAAACTTCTCACACCCACCGATGACTTGTTATTTTTTTAGAATTTTTTATGAGTTAAATTTGAGTAATAATGAATTGTTAACTATTTAATTAGTTTTTATTTAATAATGTCAATGCTTAGAATTGGAAGGATTATAATATAAATAATTATATTTTAAGAGTTTTGAAATTAATAACTCATCACATAAGTAGAAATTTGATATAAAAGAGAAAAATAAATTAGTTTTAACTCTTTTATAAAAATCAATTTATAAAAATGATGGGACAAAATTTCTAATAAATTCAAGCTCTTTACACCTTCTATCTCTTCAAATTATAAGTTTTCACATTTATTAAATACAAAAACTAATTAAATAAGTAGTCATTTATTAGATTTTAAAATTACAACCTTATGTCAATTGAGCTATGCTCGGTTTGTATGCAACCAACCTTTTTCCTTTTTTTTCTTATGTTTTATAATTATCTTTATTTTTTTGCAACGGTATTTTAATTAAAACGAGGATTGAACCCATGACCTCATAGTCACAGACACAACCTTATGCCAATTGAGCTATGCTCGATTTGGTAATAATTATTATTATTTATCACGTTGAAAAGTAGTTTATATGTCTTCATGATTTTTATTTTTAATTGGTTGTATATGATTATTAATTTATTTTATGTAATATTTAGGAATCATACTATTATCTTTATTTATAGATTTTTTAAATAAATAATGTATTTTTAAGGACAAATTATCCTAGTTCCTCATGTTTGGGTTTGATAGCACTTTTTTTTTTTTTTTTTTGAAGGGAAATTTATTAATAAAGCCACTCAAGGGCAAATGGGACAATCCACTCTTGCTAAAGAAAGAAGCCAAGAGGGAAAACTATCCAACCACAATACAGAGAAAGGGGGAGAAAAAGAAGAAGAAGCTAGGGCATCCGCCAAAGCGTTACAATTTCTAGGGATAAAAGAAAGAGAAAAATGATCTTCATCAGTGAGGAGATCTTTGGCAGCAATGATCCTTGTAAGGAGGTCACTTGGATGAGAAGAGTCTTCAGAAAAGGCTTGGATAACATAAGCTGAGTCCGATTCTATAGCAAAATGGTGAATGCCCAAAAATTTTGCCATGCGAATGCCTTCATAAATCGCAGAGACTTCCACATGAAGAGGAGATTGATAAAACCCATCTTTCAAAGATTGCGCTGCTACAATTGAGCCTGAGGGAGATCGGATGACTACCCCAATACCTGCTTCTAGAGAGTTAGAGAACCATGATCCATCAGTATTAATTTTGAACCATCCCACAGGGGGAGGAGTCCAATGAGTCGGACGAAGCACTCGAGGAACAGCCAGATGGGAGATCGAAGTTTCTGAAAGGTAGTTTGAAATCCATCGAACTTTTGAAGAGATATCCAGAAGACGCTTACCATTGACAAAAGAATTTCGATCATTCCAAATGGCCCAGCAGGTAATGCAAATTAAATCAAGACTGGGCTGAGGCCGTAAAGAGACCCAATAGAACCAATGATCCATCAATCGACTGTGCTTCAAGAGGGAAAAATTGAGAGAAGGGAAGAGGCAACTCCAAATTTTTGTGGCTCGCTTGCAATAAAGAAGCGCATGAGACACTGATTCATGCTTCTGAGAACATATCGGGCAAAAGGTAACACAATCTATCCCTCTGTCTTTCAAACAACAATAGACTGGAATGCAATTATTAAGGGCTTTCCACATAAAAAATTTAATTTTGCTGGGGACTTTTAGAGCCCAAAGAGAGCGCCAACCTTGTATAAAAAAATTAGAATCTGAAGTACTGACATTAAGTTTTTGAGAAAGAGCCAAATCATAACCACTCTTAACATCATACGTGCCATTTTTAGAATAGTGCCAGATCCAAATATCAGGATGAGGGCAGCTGCTCAGAGGGATGGAGCGAATATAAGGGATATCATCCTGATGAAAAAAATGGTCCAAAAGAGGCAGATTCCAGGATCTTGAAGCTGTAATTAGGATGTCCACATTAAAGTTACCAAGGTTGGGATGTAAGCGAAAATGAGTGAATAATGATTCTCTAGGGATCCACTTGTCTTCATAAGCTGAAATATTACAACCATTCCCAACTTTTAATCTGATACCTTTAGAAAGAAGATCTCTACCCCACATAATACTTTTCCAAAAGAGAGAAGGACGGCGTCCCAATTGAGCATTTAAAAAGGTGGTGGAAGGGAAATATTTAGCTTTGAGCAAGCGAGAGACAAGGCAATTGGGATTAGATAAGATCTTCCAAGCATGCTTGGCAATGAGAGATTGGTTAAAAAGTATCAAATCTTTAAATCCCAGACCTCCAAGCTCTTTGGGTTTGCATAGAGAGTTCCAAGAAAGCCAATGCATCTTCCCGGAGGTATTTGTAGAACCCCACCAAAAACGAGAAATAGCTTTAGTAATGTCATTAATAATTCTCTTAGGAGGGTTTGATAGCACTTGGTCTTTCAAATCCAACAATTAGTTTTTTAAAAAAAAAAAATTGTTAAGTGCTTGACACCTATTTTAATTATTAAAATTATTTTAATATTTTTTTTCTTCTTCTTCCTCATCTGACTTCTTCTTTTTCTTCGTTCTTCTTCTTATTTTTTCTCTTTTCTTTTTCAACTTCTGATTTTTCTTCTATTTTTTTTCTCTCTCCCTCCTTTCTCCTACTTCCCTCTTCGCTCCCATGGCCGTCGCGTTGCCGACGACTTTTTTTTTCCATTTTTCTCTTCTCTTTTCCTAACCCTCCCCCTCTCAATCTCCCCCATCCCTCCTCTCCCTCTCCATCTCCCCTCCCCACGTTTTCAAAAAAAAAATATAACAGTAATTTTTTTTTTTTTTTTTTTTGAAAACGTGGGGAGGGGAGGAAGGGAGAGATGGAGAGGGGGAGAAGAAAATGGAAGAGAAAAACGGAAAAAAAGAAAGAAAAAAATAGTCGTCGGCGACGCGACGGCCATGAGAGGGAAGAGAGAAGAGGGAAGAGGGAAGGAGGGAAAATGAGGAAAAAAATGAAAAAGAAAAGAGAAAGAAGAAGAACGAGAAGAATAAAAAGAATAAGAATTAGATGAGGGAGAAGAGGGAGAAGAGGAAGAAGAGGAAACAAAAAAAACCTTTTTTAAAAATAATTTTAATAATTAAAAAAATATTTTTAATTAAAAATAAGTGTCACGTCAGCATTGACTTAACAAAAATTTTGACGGAGAGACAAAAAACCAATCAAATTAAACCTCAGGGATATAATTGTTGAATTTGAAACCTTAGGGACACAAATGCTACCAAACTCAAATTTGAGGAACCATTAGAGTAATTTGGCCTATTTTTAATATATAATTACAGAAATGGGGTAGTTCTGAAACTATTTACAAAAATAGGGTAGTTAAATCGTGTACTATAGTCACGAGTATGGTAACTCGTGTACCATTAAATTGTGTATCGTGGTGACGATTTAAGGGGGTAAATCGTGTACCATGCCACAATTTAAAGGGTAAATCGAAAATCTAGATTGAGAAGAAGAAGTGGCTAATCGAAGTCGCCTCCATGCCCTACAAACGAGAGAAGAAATTTCTGACATAATCGATTGATGAATCTGAAATAGAGAAGAAAATTCGAAGAGACGAGAAGATTTTAATCCAATCAAAACTTCATGTATCAATCTTTGAAATATTTAGCCAGAAGAATGATCGATTACAATTTCAATTTGTATTTCATAAAGAGCAGAATCTGGTTGATGCTCTATTTGAGTCGGTTGGAGAAGATGAAATCATGGTTTTTCATGATTTCTCGAGTCGTTTCGACGGAGGAGACGATGAGGGTTGGGTTGGTGCCGATTTGGGCGACATGCGTGGGTTTGTAGAGTGATATGTGAAGCTTTTTTGGCGATGACACAAGAATCAGATAGCTATTACCACTACAACGACAACAAAGTCCTCCTGTCCCATGTGGATGCAGAACTGGCAAACGCGGAAGGTAAATAGATTGTAAAACTAGAAATGTACTTGAAGCATGTGGGACTGATTTGGATGATGGTGGGTGTAGGTTGGTGGTACAAGTCGGAGTGTTGTATAACCGAGTTGAACTTAAACTCGGTGATTACATCCCCATGTCACGAGGAAATATTATCGCTAAATTCATGGACGACACAATGGCCTTACACGTTGAGGGGATATACATATTCTAGTGAGTTTTTGTGTTATTGTTATTGCCAGTTGAGATTATATATGAATTGTAACTAATATATTATAGGAGGAAGAAAGAAAGTGACATGAGTGGAGGTGAGTCTGAATGACGGAAGGTCATGGCATGTGTGCGAGTTTAACCACCCTAAAGGCAACCAAATCCGGCAAATATTGGGAAGATTTGTCGGGGTTTAAAAGGTATATATCTGAAAAATGGGAAGCTTTTTTTATGGAGATGGCGGTGAGGCGGCGACTTCTGATGATGATGAAAAGATCGATTCCATTTTTGGAGAAGAAATATGAGGATAAAGATGAAAGCGGTGGAAGCTTTGTCAGGGTTTAAAAGGTAAATATCCGAAAAATGAGAAGTTTTTTTTGTGAAGATGGCGATGAGGCAGTGACTCTGATGATGATGAAGAGATCGATTCCATTTTTGGAGAAGAAATATGAGGATAAAGATGAAAACGGTGAAAAAAATTGCAAGAAGAATATCATAATCCATTACTTCTATAAGCCAATAAGAGTGAATATATTGTAATATTCAATTAATTGTGAATAGATGAGGAGCTGCTATATATAGAAGCAGATACCTCAGAACCTCTAGGCACACCGAGTAAATCATAACAAACAAATCCTAAAATAAGAAAGAGAAGATTTAAAAGAGAAAATAAAGGAAGTTGATAAATGTTGTCCGAAATCGCAAGTGTACGAATCGTTCCAAGTAATATAGTAGTGTAAGTACTGATTATCGTTCTCCACAGGGAACGAAAGTTACTAATTACCAAATTTTTTAGCTTCAATGTTATCTGAGCAATCGATCAGTCAAGGATAAATGAACTATTAAAAAGCTTTGAACTGAAGTAATTAAAATACTAAAACTAACAACCGTTATGATAAATGTAGATGATTGAGACTCTAGAGCAAAGACTTCATCGCTATCTCTCCCTATTCTTCAATAATTGAAAGTTATAAAAGTTTGATTTCTAGACTGTTGACAAGTTCTACTCAAATGGCTTGCTACTCTCTCTCGAGTAATAACAATATTCATTAAAATGTCAATTGCCTATATTTCTATGACAATCGGAACAATTCAATTATGAAGGTTGTAAAACTAGCATTGTCACAAAACCTACAAGGATATGTCTATCGCTCATATAAATTAGGGAAAACAATTAAGGTTCGTCAATGATTATCGTCTATCGACCTCAAAACATTGATATAAAGTCACACTAAGATTGGCCAAATCCTAACATGCATTAAGCTCATAAGGGTTTTCACAATCTAATATGAAATCAAATTCTTAACAATCAATAATGAAAAATAAGGTTCAACAACGACTACATCAACGCTCTAGATAAGAGAGTTAGTTCATAATGAAAAACTCAACAACAATCTCAAGATTTAACATGTTCATAACAAGTAAGAAAATAGAGGAAGAAAAGAGGAAAAGAAACAAATTCCGGCGATTCCACGAGTTTCCTAACGTTGCTCTCGCTCCGTTTGGGTGCTCCGATCTTCAAAATCCATGCTCAGCCGTTTCTCTATGTCCCTACTCCAGTCTCCGTCCGCTCTCCCGTTTAAAATCTAATAAACTGCTTTTATACTTAGGGCAAAGGTCGTCGCAGCGCCTAGGCGCTAGGAGGAATCACCGCTTCAGACTTCGTAGCGCCTAGGCGCTATAGCTTCTGCATTCTTCATCTGATCAGCGCCTAGGCGCTACACCTTCTGTCCAATTACTTTCATCAGCGCCTAGGCGCCGAAAGGCAGCGCCTAGGCGCTACAGCTTCTGTCAATTTCTTTTCATTAGCGCCTAGGCGCTCAAAGGCAGCGCCTAGGCGCTAGGCCATTTCCATCAATTTCCTGCTGCTTTGCCTCCTTTTCACTCTTATTTCCGATCTTCATCCAACTTCCTTCTTTCTTCACCTACACGCAAAATAAGCAACAATTAGATAGAAACAAGAGATAAAACGTCTTCTTACTCAATTAAAACTCTAAAAACACATTGCTTTAATAAGTCTAAATATCACTTAACAATAAACAGAAATAAATGTTAAATACATTATTTAACATCCCCTGCAAGCGAACCAGACAATGGAGAACGGTGAGTTTGGTTCTCAAATTCTAAAAACGGGCAGTGGGCAATGCTTTGGTCATGATGTCAGCAAGTTGGTCCTCTGAAGGCACATATCTAAGATGCTGAAGAATTTTATTTCGAACAAAGTGGTGATCAATCTCTATATGTTTCGTGCATTGATGCATTACAAGATTAGCAGCAAGGTATGTAGCACTGATATTGTCACAAAGTAGAACAGGGGTAAATCGTAAAGAAAATTCGAGCTCCTGAATTACCAAAACAGCCCATGTAATTTCAGCAGACGCATTAGCCAGTCCTCTGTATTCTGATTCAGCACTCGAACGAGACACCGTTTTCTGTTTTGAAGAGGACCAAGATATAAGATTAGTGCCCAAAAAAGTACAATAATTGTTAGTTCTTCTCTTATCATCAGGACAACTTGTCGAGTCCGCATCAGTGAAACATGTGAGTGTCAATGGTGAAGGCACAATATTGATACCATGAGTAACGGTTCCTCGTAGGTAACGCAGAATACGTTTTACAGCGAGCCAATGGACAAAGGTTGGAGCATGAAGAAATTGACACACCTTGTTCACAACGAATGACAAATCTGGACGAGTAATGGTGCAATAATGAAGAGCACCAACAAGGCTTCGATAATCAGTGGGATTGAGAAGTAAATCACCATCATGAGCCGAAGGTTGTTCTTAAGACCATAGAAGTAGGAAGTTGTTTGGATTCCATCATATCAACATGTTTAAGTAAGTCATGTATATATACGTACATTGAGATAAATGAATACCATCATGACATTTAGAAACATGGATGCCCAAAAAATATGTGAGAGGGCCCAAATCTTTAAGCAAAAAGACAGTATTTAAGTTGAAAGTAATGGAATTCAGCAAAGACTAGTCACTTCCGGTGACAATAATGTCGTCAACATACACCAAGATAATAACAACAATGAATGATGAACGAAGAAAGAACATTGAAGAGTCTGATTTAGAGGCGCGAAAATCCCAAGTTACAAGGTAATAACTAAGTTTCATAAATCATGCTCGTGGACTCTGTTTGAGACCATATAATGCTTTATTAAGCTGACAAACATGATGACGACGATCTGGATCAACAAAACCTGGCGGTTGATCCATAAAAACTTCCTCTTGCAAATCGTCATTTAAGAAGGCATTATTTACATCTAACTGACGAAGAGGCCACTGAAAGGAAACTGTCAGGGAAAGAACAATACGAACTGTGGTGGGTTTCACAACCAGACTGAATGTGTCGAAATAATCAACCCCGTAAGTCTGATTAAAACCTTTGGCCACGATTCGGGCCTTGTGTCGTTCAATTTCACTAGATAGTTTCAACTTAAGACGAAAAACCCACTTACATCCAATGAGTTTACAACCAGAGGGCAAGAGAACAAGCTTCCAAGTGTCATTGGTGTGTAAAGCCTCTATTTCAGCTTTCATTGCTTTCAGCCAAGTCGTACACAATCTAGCATGTTTATACGTTTTGGGTTCACGAAAGTGGAGATATGTGAGGGATTTAGTTGTTGTAGACCAAACTTTTGGTTTGTGGACGCCCAACTTAGACCATGTCATCATCGGGTCGTGGTTGATGGTGGTGGGTTCGGTAGGGCCCGAGGGTGCGGGAGAGGGAGCAACAACAGAGAGAGAGGTTGAGGGAAGAGATGATGTGGGAGAAGGGATGGTGGATGGGATATCGGTAGGATGAGGGTTGGCGGTGAAGGGCGAGGGCGAGACAGTCGGGGTGAAGGGCGAGGGTGAAAAGGTTGTGGTGGGCGAGTGTGAAGGTGAGGATGGTAGAGGGGAAATGTGGGTGTGAGGTGGCCGGGAGGAGGAAGGTGATGAAATAGAGGTTGGGCAGTGAGAGGTGATTAAATGAAATCAGTGGAAAAAGGTGGTGTGGGGAGAGATAGATGGTATGCTGGTGATGAAACAACAGGTGGTGAGTTTCCAGAAGGAACAAGTGGTCGTTATTGTTGGGAAAATGTGAAGAGAGAGGATATGAGAATAACGGGAACAGACAGATTGAATGAGTCTAGATGCGAGGCTGTAATTTTTGGAGGACAACGGATGGGTGATAAACATGGAAAATGAGACTCATTAAAGACGACATGCCGAGAAACATATATATGACCAGAGGTGCAATCTAAACATAAATAACCTTTATGGTTTGAACTATCCAATGAAAACGCATTCAGTCGATCGAAATGGAAGTTTATGATAGTTATATGGGCATAGAAAGGGAAAACATGAGCAACCAAAAACACGAAGTAGGTGATAACTTGGCAATAAATAATAGAGTAGAAAATATGGGGATTGATGATTAAGAAGGGGTGGGTAAGTGATTTATTAAACAAATGGCGGTTTGAAAAGCGAACGACCAAAATGAGGGGGAACAAAAGAGTGCGCCAAAAGAGCCAATCCAACCTCAACCACATGCAGGTTTTTGCGTTCTACCTCACCATTTTGTTGTGGGGTATAGGGGCAAGAGACACGATGAAGGATGCCATGGTTTGCTAGAAACGATGATAGAGAGCGAAACTCACCACCACAATCCGTTTGTAGCGCCATAATAGAGGAATTGAATTGATTACGAACTAAAGTTTTAAAACGCAAAAAGGAGAGGCAAGACTTGGTCTTTTGTATTAAGTAAATATATCCAAGTGAAGCGGGTAAAATCTTCCACAAACAAAAGAAAGTAATGAATGTCATTTATAGATTTTTCCGGAAAATGTCCCCATAAGTCAGATTGCACAAGCTCAAATGGACGAGAAGTTGTTGTAGAACTTAAAACAAATGGAAGCCTATGACTCTTGGCTTTTTGACAAGAGTTACAAACTCTAGACTCATCGAGTGAACCACAATCAATCTTACAAGAGCGCAACACGCGTCCAACAATAGTAGAAGCCGGATGGCCTAAACGATTGTGCCATAATGAGACATCTTTTTTGCAAAGAAATGCAGCAACGGAATGAGAGGTGATCAAACGACCTTTATTTGGAGTTGAGAAGGATGTTGAGAGTTTGTAAAGCCCACCCTCAAGGTTGTCCTAGAGAAGAACTTTCTTGGTAGAGAGATCCTTCACAGCAAAAGAAGATGGGTAAAACTCAACAAATGCTTTGTTATCTTGACAAAGTTTGGATATACTAATGAGTTTTTGATACATTAAAGGGAAATGAAGAACTTGAGATAATTGTAGAGGTAATTTTTGTAAAGATGAAAGAGAAAAAGGAACCAATATGAGAGATAGAAATAGCCTTACCATTGCCAACGGTCACCTGCTCCGCCCAAGTATAAGAAACGAGGTTTGAGAGAGAGTTGATGTCAGGAGAGATATGATGGGTTGCACCAGAGTCCATGTACCATGCGTCGTCATAAATATGGCCGGGGTTGGTGAAGGTGGAAGCTAAAGATTGGTCAGAGGGTATTGAGTTGCTAAAGAAGTAGGGGTGGATGAGAAATTTGTGTAAAAACCTTGAGGTGGAGTTTTATTGAAGGGTGGAAACACAGGATTGGTCCGCTGATGACAGTCCAAGGTCGAGTGGCCAAATTTTCCACAAATTTGGCACTACAATTTTCCACTGTTTTTGGTGGGGGATCTAGTGGGCCAACGATGTTGGTTATAGGTAGTGGGTGAACCATGAGGCTTACCAAGGATGCTAGGAGAGGCATGTTGTGCTTGTCGGTTGAAGGGCTAATGATGAGATTTTGAGTTCCTCATTATTGACCCATTGAATTGCATGTGTGCAAGGTGGGCATGAACATTATGAAGTTGCTCAACAGTGTTCTGTTTTTCCAGACGATAGTCATAGCTAAGCAGCAAGGCACGAACATCTTCAAGGACTGGAAGCTCAACACGGTGTTGTATAGAAGTCACAAAAACATTATATTCGGGGCCAAGACCCTCTAAAATGTATGAGACATCATCCTTGAGCGAAATTGGTTCTCCAATAAAGGCTAATTTATCGACAATTTTTTTAATTTTGGCCAAAAACTGAATAAGAGACAGACCATCCTTCTTAATTTTTTGTATTTGAGATTTCAAACTAAGCACCCTAGTTGATGAAGAGGAGGAATATGATTTGTGAAAAGATTCTCACACATCAACAACATTAGAATGAGATACAATCTCACTCATCTTCTCTTCGTTGAGAGATGAGTAAATCCATGACGTAATTGTACTCTTAAATTTGTGCCAAACCAAATAGTCTGAGTTTACCTGATGCCGCAAATTATCTAGAAATTGGGGTGGACAGGGAATGCTACCTTCAATAAACCCTTGTAAGCTGTGAGCGATAATGGCAAAGAGAATTTGGTTCCTCCACACTAGGTAGTTCGAATAACTTAGCTTCACTGATAGAGATGGTGCAACACTGGGAATAACTTGCGTAATACCCGAAAACTGAGCTTGCTGGAGAGGAGAGACAACTGGATGTTTTTGAAAGACACCAAATTGAGGTCTCGAAGTCTGAAGGGGTTGGTTCAGTAGGCTATTTGGTGGGGCAGGTGATCGAATATGAGGTTAGGGAGAATGAGACAAGTTGACATTTGTGTTAAAGTGGAGGGTGATTTGTGAGATGAGGCATGACTGACGCCTGAGGTGGAGGATGGGGAAACACTGGTCATTGCAAACAAAGAGAAGGGAGGAAGGAGGTAAAAAAATGGTGATTTTGAGCTAAAGAAGGCTCTGATACCATATAAGCCCATGAGAATGAATATGCGGTAATATTCAATGAATTGAGAATAGATGAGGAGTTGTTATATATAGAAGCAGATACCTCACACCTTCTAGACACACAAAGTAAATCATAACAAACGAATTCTAAAATAACAAAGAGAAAATTTAAAGGAGAAAATAAAGAAAGTTGATAAACATAAATAAATGTTAAATACATTATTTAACAACTTCTGGTATTGATTTAATTGATTAAAAGAAGAGAGAAAAGTGATTATAGAGCATAATTTTCTTTGCAAAAAGAAATCTGAAAAATACTTTCGTGTCGCCATAGATTGATTCAAGTTAGGTTGAAGATTTTTTTTCCTCAAAAAAGAAGATGAAGAATCTGATGGGAGAGAGAAAAAAAATGCACAATTGGTATACGACTTAACTACCCTATTTTTACAAATACTTTCAAAACTACTCTATTTTTATAATTATTTATTAAAAATACATTATTTATAATAAATAAATAAAAACCAAAAAGACCTTTATTTTGTTTAAATTTTTGTTAATGAATACTACACATATATATTTGTATAAGTATGAAATAAAAAATAGTTAAAAAGAAAACCTTCAACATTTTTTAAAATATTTTCTTTAATTTAAAATAAACCAAACTTCTATTTAGTTTAATTATGGAAACTACAATTAATACAAGTATTTCTGTTTTATATTAAAATATTTTTTATTAAAAAAAAAAAAATATATATATATATATATATATATATATATATATATATATATCAGACAATACATTCATAGTTTTTGTATAATACCATTTATTTTAAGTACTCACCAAGTAGAAGTTAAGAATAAAAGTAGGTTCCTCACCTTCTAAATTATTTAATTTTTCATTTTTTAAATAAAAAATATAAAGTATAAAATAAAATAACAAATTTTCACATTTTTTCTACAGTTTTGTTTTTTAAAAGATAAATTATCCATTCATTTTAAATATTAAAAAAAAAACTTCTTTTATATATACTATCGATACACATGTGTTGCACGTAAAATTTTGTAGTTTTAATGCATAATATATATGTGTGTGTTCATGTTGTATTAAATCAATTGTGAGAATTTGAAATTGAAAATGATAATAAATCTAAAGGTAAATTGAAAGAAGTAAAAACAATTAAAGAAAAAAAAAATTACAAACAATATTCTTCATACAATTCAAAGGTAAATTATTATTTTTTGTTGTCTTGATCGAAATTCCTTTTGACAATGCAATAACATATAAATGTCTCTGAAAAACAAATGTTAAAAAAGTTTTAATGCGAGTTCTTTATAAATTGTTTGTCTTTATGCTTTGTTTTTTTGAAACAAACAACTTTCATTAATCAAGAAACGAAGCCTAAAGGTCGATAAGAATTACAGAGACTATAATCAGACAATAGAATAACTTGAAGCCAACTTGGTATAGGGTTCCTCCCAAGATGAAGAACCCCCAAAGATAAAAGCTTGAGCTGCCACATTATGAGCTACCTGTTTTATTTTTCTCGGGATGTACGTCAGGCCTTTAATCTGAAGGGCCTCATCCAATCTCTAATCTCAGCAAGCACAACCCTTTGAGGAGACAACCGCAAATCATGAGATTGAATAACTTTCACCAAAACTTGTGCATCGGACTCGACCCACATATTATAAAATGCCTTATTCGCCGCCAATTTCAAACCATGGAGAAGAGCTAAAGACTCAGCTAACAACTGGTCAAGCTTCCCCAGGATGCAAACTGAGGAGGCAGTTACCAAGTTCCCTCTGAAATCACGGATGACCACACCCACACATGTTTTATCCTCTATCGGATGACATGCGACGTTCACATTCATTTTGTACTCGTTTTCAATTGGGGGAGTCCATACTGGACTGATAGCCGCGACCAACTCACTTGGTCCACCTGACGGAGGCTCCTAACATTAGAGAGACTGAAAATCCTATGATAGTTGCGAATTCATTCTACTTTCAAGGTGATTAAGGGAATAAGGAGACCATTAGCTCGATTGTTTCTATCGTTCCATAAGGCCCAACATGCTACACAGAGCAGCTCCATATCGGTTGTAGTAGAGGTGGACGACAACTCCAGCAGAATATCATAGACCATGGGATGAAGGTGCATCAGCTCACG
Organism: Herpetospermum pedunculosum; assembly: GCA_028017165.1. Lineage (NCBI taxonomy): Eukaryota > Viridiplantae > Streptophyta > Magnoliopsida > Cucurbitales > Cucurbitaceae > Herpetospermum > Herpetospermum pedunculosum. The sequence goes on along the minus strand of CM051531.1, from coordinate 50,283,545 downwards.
AACCCTCGGGAGAAGAAGAGCTCAGATCGCCTTGGCTCTCTTGCATTCAAAGAAAGTGTGGAAAATAGTCTCACGTTCCATTCTGCAACATACACACCACGGATGCACTGGCATAGTACGCTTACAAAGATTTTGATTGGTTGGAAGAATATCATGGTATAGTTTACACATGAATACCTTAATTTTATTAGGTATTTTCAATTTCCACAAAAATTTTCACCAAGCGGTGACTTTGTCCGAGCTGGAACTACTTGTAGTACACAAAGAGGAGATGAATACCTTGTATGCACTTTTTGTAGTAAAGTCTTCATTCCTAGTATAGTGCCAGATCCAGGTGTCCAGTACCCTCGTTTGACAGATTGGGATAGATAGGATAATGTCAATATTCACCTCCCACAGGTAAGTTTGCAGTTTCGCTTTGTCCCAATGTTCTTCCTCATCTAGCAGATCAGTCACTCGGACACTTGCTGCCAGAGAGAGAGGGGTACAAACCGTAAAAGAAGTTTCCTGCGGAATCCACTTGTGGCCAAGCAAAGTTTCTTCCCCATTTCCAACGCGCTTGCGAATCCCTAACAACAGGAGCTCTCTTCCCCATAGAAGGCTTCTTCACATATAAGAAGGGCTAGAGCCAAGTTCAGCTTCCAAAATACAAGAATTTGAGAAATATCTTCCCTTTAAAATTCGAGCAACGGAATTATGATATTTAAGAATTCGCCAAACTTGATTTGCTAAAAGTGCCTTGTTATGACCCTCGAGACTTCTAAAACCCATCCCACCTCTCTCCTTTGGGATACATTATTTTTCTCAAGAATTTTTCTGTCGCATAGGGAGACCACCCCACCAGAACCTTGTCATGAATTTAGTTAACTCTTCACAAAAAGATTTGGGGAGTCAGACACACGGCATAACATCAGTGGGTATAGACTGTGCTACTGATTTAAAATGTTACTTTTCCACCCTGCAATTACTTTTTGGACCCTGTCTCGCAAATATTCAAGATCTTTACATTTGTTTGGGAAACAATGAGATGGGATGCCGAAGTCTTTGTGCTTTGTTATTTCAACATATGAGTGTGCAAGTTAATTTTAATATAGGGAAGATAAAAAGTTTTATTTTTGTTTTGTTGTTTTTTTTTTTTTTTTTTTTTTTGAGAAGAAAGAAACTATATTAATGAAAAGAATTGCCCAAAGGGCTACAGGGTAAATCTTCAACTAAAAACTTTAACAGCCATTCAGGCCCATTTCCAATCCAAACTCTAGAACTCTCATGGGACAAAGCCCAGCCCGCCAAATTGTGAGCAACACGGTTTGTCACTCTGGATTTGAATTGAATGCCACTGAAGTGATGCAACGCCATCCAACCCCGAACTTCATCAATAATCGCCCCTTGAAGAGCCAAACCAAGGCTACCAGTGTTGACTGCCCTTACCAACTCTTGAGAATCAGACTCGATCGAAATGTTGGAGAGACCATGTCTGACTGCCATCTTCATTCCACACAGCAGAGCCAGTGCCTCGGCTGATAGGGGATCCAAACGGGACGAAATGAACTCGGTACACGCCACCACAAGAACACCAGACGCGTCCCGAATCACCGCTCCCAATCCCGACCGATGCGACTGCGGGTGACAAGCCGCATCAACATTAAGCTTCAATGTGTTGATTACCGGCGGGGACCATTTCGGAGCAGGGAGCACCAGAACCCCACCCTCTGTTCGGCAAACGACTGGTGAAACCTCTGAAAGGTAGGCTTGAATCCATTCGACTTTTGACTGAACCCCGGGAATCGCCTGATTTTGATTTGCTTTGTTACGATCCATCCAGATGGCCCAACAACCAACACTAAAAGTCTCCAACTCACGACGGGTCAGTCTTTTCTTCATCGCAATCAGACAATCTTGGATTGATCGACGGTCGAAACCAGATACCTGCACATTAGGAAAGAGCACCGCCCAGATCGCTTTAGCTCTCTTGCACCCGAACAAGGTATGCTCAACTGACTCTCTCTGCTTCCTACAAGTATTGCACCATGGATGTATTGGGATCTTCCTTTGGCATAGATTGTTGTTGGTAGGTAGTATATTGTGAAACACTCTCCATATAAATATCTGGATTTTGTTTGGAATTTTCATCCCCCAAACTGATTTCCACCAACCCTCAATCTCCTCCGACTTTGTACTAGATTCCTCAACCTTTGCATTGCAGAATACCTTGTAAGCACTCCTCACTGAAAACACACCGTCCCTGGTGTAGTGCCACATCCACCGATCCCTCCCTCTTGTCTTGCATATTGGGATATCTTGCACTGAATGCACATCCTCCTCTCTCAAGACCGAGCGAAGATGAGGGATGTTCCATTGACCACTCTCATTTATAAGGTAGCTAACTCTCATATCTCTCCACATCGGATGCGGATTAGTTAAAACACGAAAAGAGCTCTCCCTAGGAACCCATGGAGTATCAAAAACAAGAGTATCCTCCCCATTACCAATGCATCGTCGTAGGCCCTTTTTAAGCAAGTCTCTACCCCATAATAAACTCCGCCAAATGAAAGAAGGCCTAGCCCCCAACGATGCTTCAAGAACACATGTATCCGGGAAATACTTTCCTTTAAAGAGCCTAGCCATAAGAGATTGCGGACTTTGTAAAATTATCCATACTTGTTTTGCCACCAGGGATTGATTAAAACCCTCCAAACAGCGGAAGCCTAATCCTCCCTTCTCCTTAGGAATGCATAACCTATCCCATTTCATCCAATGAATCTTAGGCTTTTGGATAGTGGACCCCCACCAAAACTTAGCTATGAACCGTGTAAGATCCTCGCAGAAAGACCTCGGCAATTGAACACAGGACATGACATATGTGGGAACGGCTTGAGCCACAGCCTTTATCTAAATTTCTTTTCCCCGAATAGAAAAGAAGCTCCCTTTCCAACCAGCAATAGTCTTTTGAATCTTTTCTTTCAAATAATCCAGGTCCCTATTCTTATTCCTGGAGAAATGAGATGGGACTCCCAAATACTTCCCCAAATTGCTCACTACATTCATATTCAGGGTGTGACCAAGACAGGCTTTCAGATCAACAGAAACATTAGGACTGAATAGAATAGCAGATTTTGTGAAATTTACACACTGTCCTGACGCTTCCTCATAAGTACTCAGGACCTTTCTTATCGATTCAAACTCAGACCTGGCTGCTTGACAAAAGAGAAGACTATCATCTGCAAAGAAAAGATGAGAAATAACCGGACAATTCTTTGCAATCTTGCACCCTGTAATATCCCCTCTAATGTGAGCTTGGTTAAGAAGGCTAGACAAGCTTTCAGCACACAAGAGAAATAAATAGGGGGAAAGGGGGTCACCTTGACGAAGGCCACGCTGAGGATTAAAACAACCCCTCGGGCTCCCATTTAGCAAAACTGAGAAGCTCACTGTAGTAATGCAGTCCATCAATATAGCCACCCAAGATTCATAAAAACCCAACTGAATCATAACTCCACGCAGAAAAGACCATTCAACCCTGTCATAGGCCTTGCTCATATCGAGTTTCATTGCAGCCAGACCCTTACCTCCTGCATATTTGGTCATAACATGTTGGATACACTCATACCCAACCAAAATGGTGTCTGAGATTAATCTGCCTGGGACAAAAGCACTTTGAGATTCTGCTATTATCTCACCAAGGATCTGTTTTAGCCTGTTTGCCAAGGTTTTAGCAATAATTTTGTACGATACATTGCAGAGACTTATAGGCCTAAAATCTGCTACCTCCTGGGGTTGTTTTTTCTTGGGGATTAGACATATATTTGTGTGATTCAACTCTTTAACTGACAAACAGTTATTCAAGAAATTAAGACACACCTCCAACGTGGAATCCTTAATCGTATCCCAGTACCTTTGATAGAACAGGGCTGGAAAACCATCAGGACCTGGAGCTTTGGTTGGAAACATCTGAAAAATAGCTCCTTTAATCTCCTCCTCTGTATACGGGGCCATCAATACATTATTCATAGCCTCAGTGACTTTAGGCTGAATAACCTCTAGCCCAGCTTCAAGTTGGCTCGCAGTCGGACCCTGAGATTGAAAAATATTAGTGAAATAGTCAATGAAAGTGGATTCCAATTCTGGCTCAGTCATCACCCACTCCCCGACTGAATTACGGATCTTCACAATTTTATTCTTCTCCCTCCTGATTGAGGCTTTTTTATGAAACCAACGAGTATTTCTATCACCCCATTTCAACCAATTCTCGCGAGATCTCTGCTTCCAATATAACTCTTCAGACTCCAAAGCCTCGTTTAGACTATTCTCAATATCTTGAATTTTCTGGAAATTTGGACCTTCAACATCATTATAAGCCTCTTGAAGTAAATCTCTCTGCTTTCTAACCTTTTCAAAGATCATTCGATTTTTTCTCATTCCCCACCTCCTCAACTGTTGTCTACATGTAGAGATAGAAGCTAAGAATGCCCTTACACCACCATTTTTGTGGTTCAAATCTTCCCTTTTACTCCCCCAATGCTGCTGGATAATCTCCCCACATCTCTCATCCTTTGTCCAAAGCTCGTCAAACCGAAACGAATCGGCCACACGCCTTCCACCAGATATGCAGTGAGAGTTGGAAGAACTGAAGTCAAGGGCAATGCATATGGGCCTATGGTCAGATGCATACCACTCCAAATGAGAGACTATATGATGATTAAATAACTTATAAAAGGCGTCATTCCCCAAAAAACGATCTAAACGCTTGCAAATAACAGGACTTTGTTGCCATCTATTTGTCCATGTAAAGGGACTACCCACAAACCCAACATCACGGAGCTGCAACTCATCCACTGTGTCACGAAATAGAGACATAGTCTTGGACACCCGTAGCGAACCACCTTTCTTCTCAGACAGACACAAACACTCATTCAAATCGCCACCCACCAGCCAAGGAGAGTCATCATTGTTGGCTAGTCTCCTTAGAAGCTCACATGTAAGCTTTTTCCTATTTGCTTCCGGACACCCATAAATTCCAGAGAAACGCCACCATCGCCCCATAACTGACATCGTACTATCAATGTGATTGGGAGAAAAAGACCGAATTTCCACCTTCACTTCATTAGTCCAGAGCAACGCAATGCCACCGCTCTTTCCCCTACTGTCCATTGCTAGACAATTGGCAAACTTCAAATTACACCTCACAATTTCCATCTTTGCTTTGTCACACTTTGTTTCTGTTAAAAAGATCACTGCAGGCCGGTGAAAACGAACCACTTCCTCAAGGTCCTTGAACGTCCTCGGGTTGCCCAAACCCCGGACGTTCCAACACAGTATTTTCATTGTGACCGGTGGGGCTGATCACCAGCCTCCACCGATATAACTTGAGTTTCAGACCCACTATATGACTTCAATTTCTTTGCCAAAAATGCATCTGATAGATTACCATCCATTTTCCTCTTCCCTCCCACACTACCCATTGGTTTTGAGATGTCCACCACCATTTGACTCACAAGAGTTTTTCCCAACTGAAAACCTTTGGATTTGTGTTTGCCAGATTTTGAAATTGCGCATGACATACTCCCAGCATACACAGGCTCACCCCCCTGGTCATTGTGGTTGTGCACCAGACTCGAATTGGCCAGCAGAGTATCAAGCATGTTCCCACCAGCTCTGTCACAAGGTTGGCCATCCAGCGTGTCTCTCTGAATATCCCCTGTAAAGACAAAATCCATATCCCTCATCGTTTCTCTATCCTGATTAGCATCAGCCTCCAATGCCTCTTCTCCCACCTTTGCTTTGCCCTTTGAGACTAAAACTTCCCCATTAACCAGCACAGGCTTGGCCAGATCAACATCCCCTCCTTTGGATTCAGCTGGCCCACCCTCCCTTTGTATAACCATGTCATCCTTCAGTTTAGACTCAGAACTCGACCCTTCCTTTACATTAGCCAAAGGTGCCAATACCTCATCTGATACCCCCTCCCGCCAATTCGCCCCATCACTGCGACTACGACCACCCCACCTCCCTCCACGCCATCCACGCCCCCTCTCTGCCTCTCTAGAAGCTCCATATTTGGATTTGTCTCCAGATATGGATTTATCTCCATCCTCCCATATAAGATTGCGCTTAATATATGAAGCTCGAATCCAATCTCCATAAGCCGGCTTCCTATCCATCTGTTGTCCCTCTATGTGGCACTGACATTCTCTCGAGGAGTGGCCTAAAATCCCACACTCGAAGCAAAAATCAGGGAGCTTTTCGTATCTGATCGGGCAAAACACCTCCTTCCCCTCCTTAGTCTGGACTCTAACCACCCTGCTTAAAGGTAGAGTTATATCAATTTTCACTCGAATGCGCATCACTGGCCCAGTCCACATATTTTTTCCATCCCATTCTATTTCCTCAACCTCCCCAATTGCAGCACCCAGTACTTTGGCCATCTCACACGTCATACAATTTGTTGGAAGATTATGGATCTGTACCCAAAAGGATGTATGAGTAAAAATTAGATCCCCTAACTGGTCTGATGCATTAGGAGAGACCATTAGCATCAGTGCTTTGTCAAACGTCCAGGGGCCAGAATTTAGAATCCTCGCCTTCTCTGAACGTGATTTAAATTGAACAAAAAAGATATTCTCGCCCGCCAATTCTATTCGCGTATCCTGATGTACTCTCCAAATTGATTTGATTACCGATCTAAATGCATCAACATTAGTAAATCGATTGGACATAAGCTTGACAACCAAGCATAACTGAATGTTCTCATCCGAAAAGAAAGCAGTCACATCCAATGCTTGTATGACCTTAGCCTCCCGATCCGTTAACACCATCTCTCGCCAACGTTCTGTTATCTCATCCATTACTCTTAGCAACTCCCCAAAGGTGACTACCAGACTTTTGACAAATCACCAACACAAATCACACCACTGAAGCCGCCGCCGTGAAGTTCAAGCCGATAAAAAACCTAAAACCCAAACTCTCATGTAGAGAGAAAACCCACAAAACGTGGGACCTCTTTTGTTTTGTTGTTGTTTGTGCTATTATACATGTAATAACATTAAAGTTCAATATTCTGTTTTAATTTGTAAACAAAACAAAAACTCGATGTTATCCGACAATTTAATAATTTTTTTTATTAAATATAAGTCTTTTACTTAAGGGCTGGTTGCACAATAATTAGGCTCAAAATAATTACAAATTTAACAAAGTTTAAAACTTTTTGCAAATATGGCAAAAAATCTGGCTATCACTAATAGACTTTATGACTATTACTTATAGACTTTATGACTATTACTGATAGACTTCTATCAGTGATAGACTATTATCACTGACAAAATTTTATAAAAAAGACTACTATCAGCGATAGACTTCTATCAACGATAGACCATACTATCCGGAATAGAAATTGTCATATCCGCAATTTTTTTTAAAAAATGCTATATTTTTAATTATTTTACTCTAAATTTACATATGTTACAATTTCCCTTTACTTAACGCTCTTTTTCTAGAAAATAAAATAAAATTTACATTCCACATCTTTAAAAAAATATCAATCTAAAATATTCTTAACCTATTTTTTTTATGAAAAAAAAAACAAGTAATAAAATATAATAATATTAAATTAATTAATTTAAATCTTTGTTATTATATTTACTTTGATATAAGAATACAGTATAGTAAAAAAAAGCAAAAAAAAAAAAACTAAAATAATAAAATGGCTAAATATACATAAATATCATAAATTTGGAACTTAAAAAAACTCCAATCGGCGTGTTTTCTCCCACCTTACATATTCGTCTTCTCTTCACATCGTCGTCGATCCATCTTCCTCTTGTTTGCACCGACATTTTCTAAGATGTTCATCCATTGTGTGTTTTTAAGATCCTCCTACATCATCACAAATGTGTATTTTTAAATCTCCTCCATTAGAGAATTTGGAGAGAGAGGTAATATTCACACCTAAATTCTTTATTTAGATTCAATAATAATTTAAATTTATAAGCATATATGTTTTATTTGTTTGCTTACAAAAGTATTTGCAAACTAATATAGAAAGAAAAAAAAAACAATAAATGAAACCTAGAGTTTGCAAATTCTTCCCACGTTCTTGTTGCACTTAATCTTCGTGGACAGGAAGAGCATAAACGTTTGCGTGTGAGACCAAACGGAGGAGATGATTTATATAGCTTCGGGTAGATTTTTCATATGTCACATTTTTAGTTTCATCAAGCCTTTACATTTATTGGGGTAGACTTTTGATATGTAACCCCATGACTCTTGAGTTTTTTGTCCAATAGCACGCATGACTTTTGATTTTTCACCATGACTTTTGAGTTTTTAGACAAGATCACAATTGGTTTTTGATACCTTATATTTGAATGACAAAATTGCCATCAAAATAATTGTGACCATCTTAAAAGAAATGTTAAATTTGGCATAAAAAATTCTCCAATAAATTATAGATTTTAATTAATAATTTCTCTATAGATTATAAATTTTAATTAATTTTTTTATTGAAATCAAGGTAGTAGAGATCTAGAGAAGTTGAACCATTTTTACTATGGAGAGAGTTTGAGAAGTTGACGAATTTGAAATAAATTTTTAAATAATATATGAAAAAAAAAACATTTAATTAATTTTAAAATTTTGAACTTTTTGAAATTACGTTTTTAGCTATATAGATAGAAGAGAAAGATAAAAAAAAAATAAGGGGCAAATTGAGGAGAGAAAATTTCTCTCTTAAATCTCTTTTAGATATAGTAAGATAAGATAATATAATATAAGATAAACAAGACCCAACGTACTTAAAAAAATAAGATAAACAAACATAATTAAAAAAAAAAAACTACTCATTTTATATATATATATATATATATATATATATATATATATATATATATATATATATATAACTTGGGTAAAAATATAAATATATAATGTGCAAACTGCAAAGCAGTATAGATAGAAGAGGCTTTAATCCTTTAGGGGGCGTTTGACCCAATGAGTTGGAGGAGTTGAAGTTGTTTTGTCGAGTTGTTTAGTCTGGAGAGTTCTGAGTTATGTCTGTTTGGGGCAGGAAGTTGTTTAGTCTAGAGTTCTGAAGTCTGTGGTGTGTTTGGAGCAGAGAGTTGTTTAGTCTGGAGTTGTGAAGTCTGAATTTATTTTACCTGTTTTCTTCTACACAATTTTTTTTTTACAAACTTTCAAAATTTTCTTATTAAGGACTTCTTCCAATTCCAATAAATTCTAAAAATGAAATATTTTATTTTTATTTTATATATCCTTGACAAATTTCTTTGAAAACAACAAAAATAATTTTGAGTACAATATTTGACATTATTTTTTCACATTGATTATAATATATATATATATATATATATTTTGTTAGGACTCATCTTTCATTTTATGAATTATAAGATTGTCTACCCATAAGTATGGTCATGTGTCAAACACATTTTTCTTCGCCTCCCATCTGACAACAATGATAGTTTATTTTAGCTATTTTTTTTTGTACAAATTTTTTTCTATAATTTTTCATATTTTCATTGTTAAAGACTTCTTTCAATAAATTTTAACAATGCGATTTTTGTTTTTTATTTTATGTATCCTTCACAATTTTTTTTTTTAATATAACAAAAATAATTTTGACCACAATACTTCACATTCTTTTTTTCAATATCACTCACATTAATTATTCATTTTATTTTAATATGTTTGACAAGGAGTTGTTGAACCTCGAGTTCTGACATCTGAGTTTATTTTACTAGTTTTTTCGACACAATTTTTTTTTTCTACAAACTTTCTAATTTTCCTTATTAAAGACTTTTCCTAATAAATTCTAACAATGCAATTTTTTTTTTTTTTTATCTACTTTCCAAATTTCTTGTAAGATAACAAAAAATAATTTTGAACACAATACCTCACATTAATTTTTTAATCTCTCTCACCTTGATTATCAATAATATATATTTATTATTATTTTTCAAAGACTCAATCTTTAATTTTTTTAATTTTATGAATTTTAAAAGTGAGATTTTTGTTTTTGTTTTTTAGTGTAAGTATATTTTACAAATTTCTCTAAAGAAAAAAACAACAACACATAAACATATCTATGTGTCAAACAAGTTCTTCCTCGCTTCCACCCACTTAAACTCGTAATTTCATATGCACTACACCTATAACCTATTTTCTATAATTTTTCATATTTTTATTATCAAGAACTTCTTCCAATAAATTTTAAGAATACGATTTTTGTGTTTTTTATTTTATGTATCTTTTACAAATTTATTCGAAGATAACCAAAATAACTTTGACTACCATACTTCACCTTCTTTTTTCAATATCACTCACATTAATTATTCATTTTATTTGGATTATTCATTTTATTTGGATTATTCATTTTATTTGGATCATTTTGAAATAAAACAAATAGTCGTACAATAGTCGATTAACTATTACATGTGAATTTGAAAGATTTTAATCCATTAATCTAAGTGAATCCAAATAAGCTATATTTTTATTTCTTCTTGAATACTACCTTTTAAATTTTGTTTAAGTACCAATTTTAATTCAACAACTTAATTTATATTTAAAATAAAAAATAGGTTGAATTGCATTTTTAGTTATTTTACCCCTTTTGTTTAAATTATGTTTTTTTTTTAATAATTAAAAATATTGTAAAAGGAAGAGAGAGAAAGAGAGGAAAATGAAGAAGAGCTGAATAGTAATTACGGTAGAAGTCTGGGGAGTTGATATTTTTTGTCCGAGTTAAACAACTCCTTGGGCCAAACGGGGAGTAAGTTTACTCCCCACAACTCTGTGGGCCAAACGGCCCCTTAGTTGTTAAATCTGTGTCTCGCCTTTTCTTTTTCTTTTTCTTTTTCTTTGTAAACTCTATCAAGGTTTTGTTGACTTAAGGTTCTATACAATTTAGATGGAAATGAGTAACAAATCCGACCTTAGCTCAGTTGGTAGAGCGGAGGACTGTAGTGGGTGAGATATTCTCAAAGCCATCCTTAGGTCACTGGTTCGAATCCGGTAGGTCGGAATATTTTTCATCTTTTTTTATTGATAGTTTGAGACTCGACGGTTTACTCGTTAGTGGATGTTTGGCTCATGAGTTTAGTTTGTGTATTTTTTTAGTGCAACCATATGTGGGGTGGGAGATTCGAACCTCTAACCCCTATTTTAAGTTTGTGTAATTTATGGTTAAAATGACAAGTATTTATGTTGGTAGTTGTTATTGTTCTATATGAAGGTATGAATTTGTTAATCTCATTTGCTAGATGGTGTATATGGTTCACAGATTAAGTTTGTGTAATATGTAGTTAAAAAGTAAAGTCTATAATGTGTTTATCTATATTAGGTTAAGAGTTTATTATTCTCGTAAACTATGTAAACTTAAGACTACCTGAACATAACTCTACTCGTTAAGACATACATTCTCGATCAAAATGTTAGACATTTGAATCTCCACCCTCACATGTTGTTGCACTAAGAATAAAAACCTACATAAACCTAAGAATGTGAAATTTATCTTTTACCTTATATGTTTGTTTGATAGTTTAAAACACAATAACAATTTACTCTTTAGAGAATGTTTGGTTCACGAATAAAATTTATATGACCTATCGTTAAGAAGTCGTGTATGTGTATTTGTATGAATGTTTTTTTTATCTATAAATTTGGGTTATTATCACAAATAGCCTATATGGCAAAAAATCTATTAACATTAACCCTGTTTTTTGCCACTATCAACATTAACCCTTCTCGGTGCATCCTGGCCAGGATCGGGCACCAGGATTCTCATTTTTTTTTTTTTTTTTTTTTTAATTATTTATGACATTTATGTATTTTACGTTTTTACCCCTCCTTATAATATACCCTATATAACATATTTCTTTAATTTGCAAGAAAAGTTTTCATCTTATTCACTTTTTTCTTTCTTTTTCCTTCTTCACGCAACATTCCATTTGAGCAAACAAGATATGTTTATCCGAATGTTTATCATATTGAACAATAGCTTCATAAGCAAGTCAATTTTGGCGTCATTTCTCGTTCATTAACCCAGATCCTGGTCGGAATGTATACAAATCCTGCCCAGGATTTGTATACATTCCGACCAGGATCGACCAAGATCGACCAAGACCGAGATTTTTTTTTTTTTTTTTTTCATACATTATAATGTTTATTCTTTTATGTTACTTAGAGAATGCCTCGTGTGTTGGTGGCACAATAGAGAGAGAGGAGAAGAAGAGAAGATGCCACCAACAAGTAACATAAAAGAAGAAACATCAGTTATAATGTATGAAAAAAATAAAAATAAATAAATAATCTCGGTCTTGGTCGATCTTGGTCGATCCTGGTCGGAATGTATACAAATCCTGGCCAGGATTTGTATACATTCCGACCAGGATCTGGGTTAATGAACGAGAAATGGCGCCAAAATTTTGTTCAATGTGATAAACATACCTTGGCAAAAATCGTGAGAACGTAAAAAGGAAGAATGAACTAAAATGGAATGTTGTGTGAAGAAGGAAAAAGAAATAAAAAGAGTGAATAAGATAAAAACTTTCCTTGCAAATTAAAGAAATAGGTTATATAGGGTATATTATAAGGAGGGGTAAAAACGTAAAATACATAAAGTCATAAATAATTTTTTTTTTTTTTTTTTAAAAAAAAAAAATCCTGGTGCCCGATCCTGGCCGGGATGCACCAAGAAGGGTTAATGTTGATAATGGCAAAAAACAAGGTTAATGTTAATAGATTTTTTGACATATAGGCTATTTGTGATAATAACCCTATAAATTTTGTATAAAAAACTTTGTATTCTATTTAGAAATCTTTATTGAGTCATTTTAGTTAGGAGCAAATTGTTTGATTTGATAATCTAAGACTCAACTGTTCAATCCTTAAGAAAGTTTTATTGTGGCTCAAGATTTATATTTATTTAGTATAAATTAAAGTCGAGTACGTCTATGTCTTGGTATGTATATGTCTGTTTAAACTAAACTATGAATTTGTCAATGTTATTGGACTACATAATCTAAAATTAATCTTTCATCAAATTAGTTTATTGAGTAATTTAGAACTTGACCAGTGTTTAAATTTGTTTAACCTTGTTACACTTGTTTGTTGTAGATTGAATAGAAGAGAAATGAGGCATTCGTCAGGAAGGCCCTTCACTCTTTTTTTTTTTCTTGTCGTCTAATCAAAGATGATTGTTCTAGGCGGGGCGGTGAAAGTCATATATATATATAGTTAAAAAGTCAAAGTCTATAGATTTATTTATATTAGACCATGACTTTGCTATTTCTATAAGCTATGTAAACCTGGTAAAATCTTATCTTTTTACTTAACCAATTTATTTAATAGCACTCGTAAAAAAATGATACTATAAAACTCAAATGTCTAATATTAATTTATTTTTTTAAAAAAAGTCTAACATTAAGGATTAATTATGTCTGGTTCCCAAGATTAACTTGTATAACTTTTAGTTAACCAATTTAATACATGTATTAGTATCAACAATTTAATACATGTATTAGTATGAAAGTTTGTTTATATTTGATTATGAGTTTGCTAATCCTATAAATTACATAGAAGCCTTTGCAATTTATATTTTCTTACTACATATTATTTTTTACACACCGTGAACTCGTAGTTCAACAAAAGTTACATAAGACAACATTTTATAATAACTTATTCTTTTCCAATTCCAATTTATATTTTCATAATGTATCGAGAGCATAGCTGAGGGGATAAAATGTTAATTATCAATATCATCTTAAAAGTCGATGTTTCAATCGTTCATCCCTCAATTGTGAGAAGAAAAAATAATACAATTTATTGTTTGGAGACTAAAAGAAAGGAAAAAGAAAATAAGAACTTGTTTGGTTGGTAATATAAAAACAAAAATTCAATCAAAATAAAATTATATTTTAGTTTAGTAGCAAATTTATAAATTAGATTCAATAATATATGTTTGATAAAATATTTTTAAACCATAAAATAACCATAATATCAACTAAATATTAAGTTGAATATAAATTATTAAATTTTATATAATTATTATTTTACAATATTATATATATATTTATTTATTTATTTTGGAGTACAAATATCCATAATTCTTAACTTTTTTTTTTGCAACAATATTTTAATTAATGCTAGGATTGAACTCATAATCTCTTAGTCACATACACGACTTTATGCCAATTGAGTTATGCTCGGTATGACATATAATTTTTAATTTATTACCTTATAAATATTTTAATTTAACAAAAAATAATTGGATTTATGAAATGAAATATCATGGTTATTAAAATTTATATATTTTATAAAATATAGTTATTATAATTTAAAATTTCATAATAATTTGAAACAATTTTAAAAAACACGATAGTAAGATTGCGCTAATAATTTTATAATTATACGGTCCTTATACTATATTTAATAATAAAAAAGAATAATAATAACTAAAAAAAAAAAAAAAAAAAAAAAAAACCCTAAATACTACTCCGTCCTTTTCCCCCACTGGTTTCTTTCTTCTCCCTCCCATTGCGGCAGCCGCACATCTGCACCCTTTCTCATTTCCTTCTTCTCCATATCTCCGTCTCCACCGCAACCCACGCCGGCACGCCGTCCTCTGCTCTGCTGCAGCCGCACGGCTGCCCATCGCTTTCTTTTACAACAGCTAATCGCCGAGGTTTGGTTTACACTTAGTCTTCCGTAACCCCGATGTCTCAGTCGATCATAGTTCGCACGGTTCATATGTTCTTTATATTTTTTTTTTTGTTCATTTTGATTCTTTCGATTCAACTATTTCGAGAATAGGGTAAGATTCGAATAAGATTAAATTTTATTTAAAATCCTGCCAAATCCGACCTATTTTGGACTGATTTTTTTTAAAAAAAATCAAATCGAACACGAGTTGTTTTAGTTTATATTTGTGTTTGATTTAGGTGGATAGTTCGTTTATGGATTGAACGTTTTTTATTTAGATTAGTTGACAGGCGTTGGGTGGAAACTTTAAGCTAATCACATAATTTCAGTAGGTTCTCTCTTTCGATACAAAACTATCGGTGGCATTGAAGAAGAAATGGGGATGGGTTGAGTTTATTCAATTTTGGAATTGGGGTTAGGGTTAAGGTTCGGGTTCGACAAAGAAAGAAGGAAAGGGGGATGAAGAAATGAATAAGAGAAAGGGTGGCTGCTATTTTTGGTGCCAGGTTACCAAAAATAATATACAATCTAATAGATAACCTGTGCATCTAACTTGCTCAGTTATATTTTCGCATACCTAATGAAACAATGTTGGGGATTATTAATTTTTTTTCAAAGCTTCAACGGTTAGAATGTCACTTTTAAACTTGGGGTATTGAGTCACTTCTCAAACCTCAGGGCTGAAGGTGTTTTTTCCCTTTTATTTATGTATGTATTTGAAATGGTGGAACAATTGCTGGTGTTTATGTTTTAACTCAGTTAAATTAATCCTCTTATATCTTCTTGCAGGAATCATGGCGGACGAAATTCCGAATGATGTGATTGATCAGGTGGCAGATGTAAGTTTTTCTGTTTCTAATCTGTTATCTCCAAGCTCATATTTTTTCATTCAAGTTTTGCAATTATTGCTGTTTTTCTTCCTTACAAGTATTCACCAAAGGAAACCTAAATCTTTTAGTTGTAACTTGGCGGACCACACACTTGTAACCAAATGTTATACTAATAAGTCTAATAGTTGCAGTTTCCGAACCATTGTTCATGTGCAAGCATTGGTGCAACACCATGACGTATGTGTGTGGTTTATTCTTTGCAGATTGCCCCCTTTGATCCAACTAAGAAGAAGAAGAAGAAGAAGGTTGTACTTCAGGATCTGGCTGATGAGTCTGTTGACAAGTTAGTAGAGAAAACTGAAAGTTTGTCAGGTATGAAAAATTGGCATTGCTTGGTTGTTTCATGGCATTTTCATTTTGTTTGTATCTTAGGATTGATTGTTTTGGCCTGCAGTTTCTGAAAGTTTGGAGCCTACCACATTCTCTGGACTTAAAAAGAAGAAGAAGAAACCAGTATGTTTTTATTTTTCTTCGGTCCAAATGAAGCTATATTTGGTGACTGATATCATTTGTTTTTTCTAGGTAGAGGCTAATTCCTTGAATGACGATGGTGTAGATGTCACGGAGGATTTGGAAGGTTAGCATCGCATATGTGAACTTTGTTATGTCTTATCCTTTTCTTTTTATTTTTCATATATATATATATATTTTAATTTTAGAATCTACGTTATGTTCTTTCTGTTGGGCTAATAGAAAATAAAATTTATTAAAATTTGATATATTTTAGAAAAACGTTGAAGGTGTATAGTTTCCATATAAGTAGTGGTTTTTAAAGCATTAGGGACACTGGATCATTATAGTCATTTGAGGCTCAAGTGTGGGCCGCAAAGAAAATGTAAATAAAATTTTCTTTATGAAAGAGAATAGTATTCTGAATCATAAGATAATAAAAAATTTAAGAAATTAAAGCTTTTATAAGAAATTGTGGAGAAAAATGAATATTTTTAGAATATGTCTGAGTTTCTTCCTAAAAAATAATAAAATGAAAAAAGGTTTTAGATGGCTCAATATGCATCTCAAGCCCACTTCATTAAGGATGCCTTGCTCCAGAAGCAAGGCACTTAGGGTGGGTTTTTCTGGAAAGTGCTCCTAGGTGAGGCACACTTTTTAAATCACCATATATTGTACAAAGTTTCTTTTTAAATCACTGCAGCTAGTATAGGACATACATTTCTGTTCACCATATCCTCTCTCACCAATATTATTCAGTTTCTTCATCTGTAGCCTTTTTTTCTTCAACCGAAAAGTGATTATCATGGCCTTTCAGATCAAGCGGGGGAGAATGAAGAACAAGAGGGAATTGTTCTACAGTATCGTCATCCTTGGGAGGGAAGTGATCGCGATTATGAATATGAGGAGGTATTGCTATACTTCACAATTGTGAGATTATTGGTATATGTGTTTTGTAGGGTGAATAATTTCATGTCCATTTTTGACGATATGAATAATTTCATGTGGTTATGTTCTTTTGCTTTAAGGTGTGGAGTTGATTTTGGTATCTCTATAATTGATTACTGGAGTGTGTGAGCTATGTGTTATGTTGGGTCCTCCTTTTCAAGATAAAAGCTGTTTATTTTGGTAAATTGTTTTTGTTGATGTACTTGTGTGGAATTATGTTTAGAAAGAAATAAGAGAAATGTTTCTTGTTGTCCCTCTGTTGGCCAAATCAGTTTTTGTGTGCGTGTTTTGTTTTACTTTCTTTCTTCTTTATAGAAGTGGCTTCCTTTAGAAAAAGAATAATAAAATAAAGACAAACATAAGCTTGTTACAATGTCCTTGGTCTCACGAAAAGTAAAAAGCTGGAAGAACAATCTTATTCCTGTTTTTGGTTTTGAACTAAACGGAGGCCTTTAAAGTTGTTTAGAACCTCAAACAAAATGCTCGTGTAAATGAATTTATTTGGTTTATTGCTTCGTCTCAAATGAGTTAAAATATAATATTTCTATTGTTGTTGTTTGTTTATATATATTCTCATAGACATGGTATTCAGTAAATGGTGTATTGCTAGGATCTCACATTATTCTTTGCTTGGTATTACTTATAGTAATAGTAATATTTGCTATTGATTTTTCTGGGTTTTTTTTAATTTATTTTTTTATTTTTCTCTCTTTCTCTGTCTATATATATAGACAGAAAAGTTTATTTACTACAGGTACGTTGTGGACCTTGGCTAACATTAGATAACTGATGCCTTTTTGTTGTCTTGCTGTGCAGCTTCTTGGACGGGTATTCAACATTCTTAGAGAGAATAATCCAGAGCTTGCTGGCGATAGGCGTAGAACAGTTATGAGGCCTCCTCAAGTTCTTCGTGAAGGCACAAAGAAAACTGTTTTTGTCAATTTCATGGATCTATGTAAAACGTATGTGTTCATTAGCTTTATATAACCATGTCTCTTACTAGATTTTTATCATGTTACGATCTTTAAATTTGGCTAATTGCACTTCAGATTTTTTTTTTGTTTATTGTTTTGTGTTATTCAATTCAACAAATAAGTTTATTTTATTATTCTATAATATGCGTTATGTTAATTACTCTTGTTTGTTGCATGCATGCAATCTCTAGTTTGATGTGATCTTTAGTATCTTTCTGTCCATAGAGGTTTTATTTATATTTTCTTCCAACTTTTGAATACGCAACTACATGAAAGTATTCGCATGTTATATTCACATGTAGATTTTGTGCTCTCGCATTTCCCTTGTAGTATATGACATGTATACCTATCATGTTAATTTTTAGTTTTAGATTCATCTAAGATCATCTATTGCACAAATAGTCTTGAGGAGTATTTTGTTTTCCTATAAAAGTGCAGTTTTTTTTAAGCCTACCCCGCCCCATGCTCTTTCTATTTCTATGGTAGATGCTTGATGGTTTAAATTGATCTATATGCTGAGCTTTGGAACCTGACTATCTCTAAAAATGAAAATAAAATAGGATGCATCGGCAGCCAGACCATGTTATGGCTTTCTTATTGGCGGAACTGGGAACCAGTGGATCTCTTGATGGACAGCAGAGATTAGTTGTTAAAGGAAGGTTTGCACCAAAGAATTTTGAAGGAATTCTGCGTCGTTATGTCAGTAAGTGGCCTCTCATTGATTTACTTCATGGTCTTTGTCTGCCAAATGTGTCCTAAATTCAGAATGGATGTTTTTCTCTTTTGCCATTTGTTTTACTGGCAGGTTAAGGGGATTGAAAATTTATTGATTATGAACATATCCATTGATTTTCCCTTTTTCCTCCATTTTTATCATTTTTATCTTTGAAATTGAACTAGATCTGTTTAGGGCAGAACTTCTCTTTGACATTATGAGAGAGGGAAATTCATGGATTTGTTTCTAGAGGAGATAGGGAAAGTCCGTTCATAGTTATGCAAGTTCTTCTCAATCTTTATATATTAGGGGAGGTGTTTGGTAGTCAATTTATCACAAATGGACTTGTTTCAATTTCAAACGATAAATATGTTGATGTTTGTTTAAAGCTTAATTACTGTTGGGAAGTCTCTGCTGGATACATCTTGTTACCAACTATGAGTGATTTTATTCACTTCTAATTTCTACCTTGATATTTTCCTCTACTAATTTCTTTCTTTCTTTATTTCAGATGAATATGTTATTTGCATTGGGTGCAAGAGTCCAGACACTATCCTCTCAAAGGAGAATCGACTCTTCTTTCTCAGATGCGAGAAGGTATTTATTTATTTATTAATTTTTTTTCCGCGTGTTTCCTAGTCCTGGATACTGTAGTCTGGAGAAGGTGATGCATGTTTGTTGCAAAGTTGTGAATTGTGGGTAAAGTTTGTTTGGCACTTACGAATCAGTGCGCAATGTCCACACTCCCAGCATTAAGAAAGCAGGGGGCATAGTGGGACTACCTTTTTCGACAGTTCTTTTGATTTCAATCAGTGTGATTGTCCATTGTTGGGGAAAATGATGGATCGGGATATTTCCCTTCCTTGTTAAATTTATTGTATATCCCGAATTGCTTATATGTGATCTGATATTTGAATAGATTATTTTTTATTTACCCTGCGCTTCTTCCTACAAGAAAGACAGCCTAAGTTTTGACCCCTTTCCATGTGCTCGAAAAGCCATTATTTAATTATTTAGTTCGTTTTCGTATTCAGAAATAAGATTGACTTGAGGCTTTCGGTATTCTATTCTATTTTACAAGCTTTCTTATTCTTTCTTGTGTGTTCATGGTCTTTTGACTACTAGCGTAACAGCATCTTCTCGTTTTTAACTTGAGGCTTATGATTTTTTTTTTGTGTGATTAACAGTGTGGTTCTGGACGATCAGTTGCTCCAATTAAAGCTGGTTTTGTTGCTCGTGTTGGCCGTAGGAATGCTGGGGCATGATTTTTACTTGTTCGTTTATATATCGAAGCACGATGTTTTTGAGTAATAACCTCTTATTGAAAACTTGGTTTACTATGGAATGATTTGTAAGTGAATTTTGAAGTGAATGTGATATTGTAATTGGGGTTCTAGAATTGAAGTTTATGTGGTGTTGTTTACTCTCTCTCCTATCCAAGTGACATGCTTATATTGATTGAGCCTTGCAAATATTCCACTTTTTTGTCGAATAGCATACCAGGATTTAGGCCTGAGATCAACATCAATGAAAGAATGTGTAGTTTTCTGGGATTAGGATTGGGATGGAGAAAGAGATGGTATCTTTTGTTTACTTAACCAAACCTCTTAGGGGCCGTTTGGGGAGCTAAATAGGTTATTATAATCGATGATTATAATAGTTTGTGAGTTAAAATAGTTGTGAATAGTAAATACTATTGAAGTCAGTATAATTACTTTATTTAGTACCAAATGTAGATTGGGCAAGGTGTCCCAAACGTCCTCTTACACTCTTTCTTTCACTAAATACTCACATGAATTTTTTAAAAAACTTACGGTAAGTGAAACTTCTGATTTTGATTTTTAAGGTAATTTTTGCAAATTATGCTGATTTTTTCACCATTTCTCTACTATTATTTTTTAGTTTCTAAATTTAGTTTGGATTTTAAAACATTTGTAAGAACTAAAAAGTAGATAACAAAAGTGAAAGAATTATAAGAAGAGGTAGGGTTTATAATTAGTTTTATTTGAGCAATTGTAATATTAGTTATCAAATGAGGGCTAAATGACTCGGAGTTATTAATTTAAATGTATAAAAGAAAAAGAGAAAAAGAAAAGTGAAAATCGTGATCTGCATGAGTTTATTATTTAATAAAATAGGTTAGTTGTGTGGGTGGTGGCGTGGAATCCTGGTTTCGTGGAAAGCATGTAAAGTCAACAGGAGAAGGGTAATTTGGTAAATGTGGGGAACATAATTGGAAGGAAGCAATAGCATAGGCATAGCATGGTTGAGAAAATGGGGAAAAACAGAGGAGACAATGTCTGTTGAATGTTCTTAATAATCTGAGGTTTCTCCCACCACACCATCACTTCCCTATTCTCTTCCTAACTGTGTAAGCTTTCTTCTCTTTAATCTTTATCTTCATCTCTCTTCTATTTAGATTTTTTTTTGTTGTTGTTTCGTTTTGAGTTCAATTTAAGGCTGAGAGATTCGAACATCATACTTCATGGTCGATGACATTTCTTTCTTCAACTTTTGAAATTATATTCAAACTTCATGTTCGATGACGTATGACATATCTTTCTTCAACTCTTGAAATTATATTCAGACCTCATGTTTGATGACATATGACATATCTTTCTTCAACTTTGAAATTATATGAAGATTTGACTTCTTTTCCCTTGGAGAAATGACCATACATTAGCTTATTTTTTCTTTCTTTTTGGGTTCAACTGGAGAATTTTTAGAAATAATTAAATTGGGATGGGAATGAGATGAGATCAGATTTGGAATTTGAATGCCTTGTTATTGTTTTTATTACTTAAATTACAAATTTATTCTCTAAATTTTTAGTGAAGGTTTGAGGCACTAACTTGAGGTTAAGTAAACTAAATTATTATAACCTAGTCTACGTTTGACCCACCAACTATTATAATTTACAGTCAATAAAGTAACTATACTGACTTCAATAGTATTTACTATTCACAACTATTATAATCATATGATACACGTACAAAAGACTATTTGAGGGCGTCGAGTGTACTAAAATAGTCAGTAGTTATAATAGTCTGTGAATAGTACATACTATTGGAGTGAGTATAATTATTTTATTAACTGTGAATTATAATAGTCGGTAGTCAAAACGTGGACTACATAATAATAATTGAGTCCACTCAATTCTAAGTTGGTGCTCCAAACACATCTTAATTTTGTGTTTATTTAATTTATAAACTTTATAAAGTGTTTTCATGGTTTCAATTTTCTGTCAAGTAAATTATTGATTTTTTTATTTTGTATCCAACAAGAGCATAGCTCAACGGCATGGCATGATATATCGTCTAGTTACAAATTTATTTATGACGGAAAGATTATTAGCGTGTGATTTTTCGTAGACGTATTTATAATATTAAATAGGGATGGGTGAGATGAGTTGGAAGCGTGGAAGTTTAATTAAATTAAAAGCGAACGCGTGGAGTCCGTAGCTGTGCGGTGCGGACAGTTGTAATAATAGTCAAACAAAACAAACCCAATCACCCCGCTCCGCCTACAGCCTGCTTCTAATCACTATTTTAATTACAATTAATTACAATTAATTTATTTGGAGTTTACCACCTACATTTCCGCGCCTTCTTTGTCTTAAATGCGCGTGTCACAAAATCAAATAGACTAGTTTTTACACGAATAACCCTTTTGAAGGGGAATTTCTAGTACATTCGTGGTATGAAAAAACTCCATACCACTGTCTTTAAAAAATGACACGTGGCGAAATGGTTGTTTAACTGGGACCCACACTATTAAATATATTATTTATTCAAACCATTTTGTCACGTGTCATTTTTTTAAAGGCAATATGGAGTTTTTCGGGAGAATTTCTAGTACATCCGTGGTATGGGGTTGAAATGGTTGTTTGAATGAGACTCACTCTATTAAATATATTATTTTTTTAAATCATTTCGCCACGTGTCATCCATTCAAAGGCAGTGGTATGGAAAAACTTCATACCACGGATGTACTAGAAATTCCGAGTTTTTCCATACCACGGATGTATTAGAAATTCTCCCCCCTTTTGAAGAACGTAATGTCAAATGATCTTATTTTAAAATCACGTCCTTCTATTAATATCATGTGAAATAATCGAATCAAACCCATTTAGAATTAAACAAAAAAGAAAGTTAAGCATACTCGAAGAACTACAATTTACTTGGGTTTCTTCTGTATGAAATATTTCTTGCTATTACTCGAACATAAGATCAAAAGCTTGTGAGAACTTCATTCTAGAGAGGAAAAAATGAGATGAATGTTTTGACCAATCTTTTAACTAAATTTAAAGGTTGTATTTATCTATCGCATGAAAAGTCATTAGTATGTTTCGCTTGTAAATTTAAAATCGTGAAGTTTCGCGATAATGATAGAGGAATGACGAGAGGGCAATATAGTCATTAATGGGCCTTGAATAAAAGCCCATCTCCAATTCATTCATCGTCGCCGGACTGTATCTCTATTCTCTACCTACCTACCTACATGCCTACATGAGTAGACTACATCCCATTTTCGATGAACTTGATTCGATTTGAATTTTGAATTTTACTTTTCTCTGAAAAGTACAGTGTCTTTCTCTTTCCTTTCACTTTCACTTTCAGGTTGCTGAAGCTGCCGGCGGGACGGCGGAGGGAGGTTTCGCTGCTTTCTCCGGCGGAATGGCTAACTCATTGGTATGTCTTGTGTATACATTCTGTTCTTTTTTGTTTGGTTTATGAACTTCTTGATATTCTTTTCGATTGTCTTTTTTGTGTTCGTCTGATCAAGATTTTACCAATATAATCTTCATTTTTCTCTTTTCTCTTTGATCTCAGCCTCAGGCTGATAGGAAATTCAAGAGGTTGGATTCTCAGAAGTCTCATTCTTGGTGGTGGGATAGTCATGTCAGCCCCAAAAACTCTAGATGGCTCATGGACAATCTTGAGGGTTAGTTACTTACTGCTTTTCTTCTCACTTCTATCTACTGAGAAATCATTTTCAAATGCTTAATATCACTTTTCAATATGATGATCTTGATTCCCAAACCTGCCCTAATTCCTGTATCGCTTTCGGTCGTATGAGTTTACTTTCGAAGTCTTTAGTATCAATGCCGGCTCAAGGAACCGCCTAAGGAGTTTACAAGACTTGTTCATCTTTTATTTTTTGAGTTAGAAAAGTTGTCCACTCATTGTACCGTTTCATTTTTGTTATCTTAACTATTTGATTCATTAACAATCAACTAATAATTATACAAAAGCAGGTATGTTAATTCGAATAAGGTTTGAAATTTGTTGTCTACAAATTATAGGATTTATTATCTTTAAAAAAAAAAAAAAACTTTTTAACAACTTTTTTTTCTCTACATTTCCCTTATGAATTGTGGCTTTGAACCCCCAAATTGCTTTAGGCAATTGGAAGTGCTAAAAAAAACAAAAAAGATGAAGGTATTATTTGGGATATTGGGAGTGCTCTAATATATAGAGAATCTTGTTATGTATGTCATACCTTTCTTTTACTATATTTGCCTTTATGCTTTTTTGTTATATCAAATACCCCTGCGCGTCTTGCCAAATAACAAGTAAGGAAATTGTTCTCCTCCAATTTTCCTTTTATTCAACAGTTCTCTCCATTTTCAATTCATATTCTAAAAGGGGTGGGGTTAAATTTGGGAAGATAGGTAGCAGTTGCAAAATTTTAGCTTCTTCCTCCTTTCTGCATGAATTTTATGGTACATGGGTTTTAACTACCCAAACATTGGCATGGAATTAGTTCTGTAAGCTCCATCTTTTATTACTGCAATTCAATTCGGAAAGCCAATGTTAATTCTTCATCAAAATGCCGAGCATAAAATTTATAAAACGATCTTTCATGCCAGATATGGACCGCAGCATCAAACGTATGTTGAAGCTAATAGAAGAGGATGCAGATTCATTTGCCAAGAAGGCTGAGATGTATTATCAGAAGAGGCCAGTGTTGATCTCTCATGTTGAGGAGTTCTACCGCATGTATCGTTCCCTTGCCGAGCGTTATGATCATGTCACAGGAGAGCTTCGAAAAAGCATTCCTTCAGATCTGCAATCTCAGGGCTCTGGTATTTCTGATCTAGGCCTTGAGCCGTCCTCTACATGGACCTCTCCTGAGCAAAGGCTTGGACGTCGTAAATCGGGGCCACGAGCTGCTGGCTTTGATTTCTTCCTTGGATCTGCTGGTAGCAATTCGGATACTTGCCAAAAGGAAGGAGATGAGTCATCTTCCTTGACAGAATCTGAACCTGAATCTGACGATTCCTCGGTAAACAATTATTCAGGTGGTGGCGGTGTTGATCAAGGTCTGCACAGGAAGATGATTGAATTGGAGATTGAGCTTCGTGAGGCTAAAGAAAAGCTCCGCATGAAGGGGGATAATGCAGGAGGTTCATTTCCATTCAAGGGGGCAACAGATGAAAATTCTGATTATGTTTTTGCTAGAAGGGCTGGATTAGAGGAAGAATTAAGGAATGCAAATGAGAAGCTGCGGATTTCAGAGGTACGAATCATGAGGTTGAAAAGTGAGGTCCAGAAGTACAAGCAATCAGAATTGACCAAATATTTACAGGCTGAGTCCATGTCTTCTACAATGGAAGATGCCCAGAGGCATGAGGATGGGGTACCTTTGGTCATTTATCAGGAATCAGAAGTTGAAGAACATGATCGAGGTTTGGGAGCTGGTCAAGTCATTAACGTTGAGGGACTGGTGGAAGAGCTAAAATGTACAAAGGAAAGACTTGAGAACTCACAGAAAGAACTTTCTAAATTGAAGCTTGAATTTGAGAACAATAGATCACCTGAGAAAATCTGCCATTTGCAGGACGAGCTTGAAGCTGCTCGAAAAGATACCACTACATGGAAGACCAAGCTGAGTGCGGAGAGAAGAGAGGTCTCCAAGCTCCAAGAAAGAATTTTGAGGTTGAAAGCTAGTTTATCGGATCGAGAACATGAGATTAGGGATTTAAAACTAGCAGTATCGGATGCCGAGCAGAAAATTTTTCCTGAGAAAGCACAGGTTAAGGCTGAAATATCTGAACTACTTGAGGAACGAGCTCTGTTGATGGAACAAGTCAGAGAATGGGAACATCAATCTCGTCTTTTGGAGGATGAGATCAGAAAAGTTAAGGGGGAAAAGGTGGATTTGGGGGAGAGACTTAATGGTGAGATTGAGCGGTTGGAAACGACAATTGTTGACAAAGTAGAAGGCATTGAGAATCTTAAAAGTGGCCTTAATGGTTTGCAATCTGAAAGAGATCAGCTCCATGCAAAAGTTATTACTTTGAAAGATAATTTGAGCTCTAAAGACAAGCAGGTAGAGGAAATAAGTGAGCATGTGCAAAAATTGGAAAGGGAATGCGTGGAACTCGTATCAGGTGTTGAAAAAGCAGAGAATCTGGCGGAGGAGTTAAGATTAAGAGAGAAGGAACTAGAAGGGGAGGTCGAGAGGCAAAGAGTACTGATAATGGAAGGAGCAGAGGAAAAAAGAGAGGCTATAAGGCAGCTATGTTTTTCGATTGAGCACTACAGGAGTGGATATCATATGCTTAGAGACGTTTTTATCGGTCAAAAGCGGATTCCGGTGTTGGCATCTTAAGGCGAGTCATGGCTCTAGTACAGAGTTAGAAATTGTATACTTCGAATCTTGAAGAGTTGTTGGCTTGTTTCTGGGATGAAACAAACAGTTAATCGAGAGTCTGCAACAGTTGACTGTGGATTGGATCGTAATGCGATCTTCTGTTTGTTAAATTAATGATGTAAATGTAGTTGTTTAGAGTAACAATGAGCGAGTGGGGGCTTGTCCAACGGCTGGCTGTCGATGGTAATGTCCTGGGTTTTGTTTTCACAACCCAGGGGTGATTCGTGAATGGTCCAGTGTCGAGATTTGAAACTCCTTAAGCGTCTGACGGGCAGAATTATAGAGCTGCTTTCTCTCCTCGCGTCTGTCGAAGTACGAACACTTTTAGGACCTTTTGTACTTGGTTGGGTAAAACTTGAAATTTAGAAGACGAATGTGAACCAAGCAAATGAGCTCCTTATTCTACAGCTTGTATTTTGTTGTGTATGAGACGCAAGGATTGAATCATTTTAACAAACATCAACTAGTTGGTTATTAAGCTTTGTCCAATGCCTACCTGTTGCTCTTTTATGTTTATTTATACGAAGAAGAGAAACAATATACGAGGAGGCAACTAAAGCAGGAATCCAGGATTATGAATATAATATTCCATGCATTGAAAGATGAATAAAGACAATACAACGTTGACCTGTTCAAGGGTTGACATATTAATGATTAAAGATCTGTTTCGATTGGAGACTATCCAAATTCACCATTCATCTCTCTTTTTGTCTCACGTAGGGTCTGGGTTTCGTTCGGATTTGAAGATGAAGGCTTGATTGTATTTGTTTGTTTATTCATACAGTTAATTCTGTTGAAGGGTGTTGGTAGAGAGATGAGAACTCTTTCTCGCTCGACACACACATGTATTCTTATATATCTATGATTGATCGATTCTATCACTTCGTCTCCTCTATACTCTCTTACATACCGTACAACGTACGCTTAATTAGTTCAAATTTGATCATAATAGTCTATGTTCTCAAAGTCTTTTGGCTTCCTTTACCATCACACAATCATATCGACAACTTTGATCATTGACCTTTATATTTATATGTGTTAAATATTAGGCTTGTTGCTTCCATGTCGCGTGTCTAGACTCTAGACTTGTTCTAAATCAATTGCATCTCCAATTTTATATGTTACCTCACATGCATCATGCTCCCTTTGACAAATGTATCCCCATATGAAGCAAATTTCAAGCTTATATCTTTTGTATTTTGACAGCTTCAGGGATGGATGAACAGACAACTTGATTATATATAATATTATCTTCTCTTCATCTCTTCAAGGGAGAAGGGGTCGTGGAGATAGTTTATAGTCCAAACTTCACCTACCACCATATCATGGCAGCAATCCAGCACCAGAAGTTTTGACTTTTAAGGTTATATAAATGAGCGCCAGAGCAAGAGCTTATACATCTTCTGCTCCAAGTTTTAGAGGAGTTCCATACACCATGGATCTTCTCCTGTTGGAGAAGGCTCTGCTGGGGTTGTTCGTGGCCATGGTTGTTGCTATTACCATATCCAAGGTGCGGGGAAAGCGTTTTAAACTCCCACCAGGTCCCATTCCCATACCGATATTTGGAAATTGGCTGCAGGTGGGCGATGACTTGAACCACCGCAACCTGACAGGGCTGGCGAGAAAGTTCGGGGACATACTGATGCTGAGAATGGGGCAGCGAAACCTAGTGGTGGTTTCCTCAGCGGAGCTGGCGAAGGAAGTGCTGCACACCCAGGGAGTGGAATTCGGGTCGAGGACCAGGAACGTGGTGTTCGATATATTCACGGACAAGGGTCAGGACATGGTGTTCACCGTGTACGGAGAGCACTGGAGGAAAATGAGACGAATCATGACCGTCCCCTTTTTCACCAACAAGGTGGTGCAGCAGAACAGATTGGGTTGGGAGGAGGAGGCTGCCAGAGTTGTGGAGGATCTGAAGAACAATCCAGAGGCTTCCACGAGCGGCGTGGTTCTGAGGAGGCGGCTGCAGCTTCTGATGTATAACAATATGTACAGGATTATGTTTGACAGGAGATTCGACAGCATGGAGGATCCTCTGTTCAACAAGCTCAAGCTTATTAACGCAGAGAGGAGTCGGCTATCTCAAAGCTTTGAATACAACTACGGCGATTTCATCCCCATACTCAGGCCTTTTCTCAGAAGGTATTTGAATGTGTGCAAGGACGTCAAGGAGAGGAGGCTCAAGCTCTTCAAGGACCATTTTGTCGACGAGAGGAGGTAACTTAAACTATCCATTCTATTCACGAGTAACAACAATATATGTATGTGCTTTTGCTTAATTTTACTTGCTATTCAACAAACATTACATACAGGAGACTGACAAGCACGATGAGCGACGAGGCTGGTGTCAAATGTGCCATTGATCATATTGTGGAGGCTCAAGAGAATGGTGAAATCACCGAAGACAATGTTCTCTTCATTGTTGAGAACATCAATGTTGCCGGTAAACTACCTTGTTCATTATATTGATCATTGATCAAAGAGATCTTGTTATGTTCTGGGCGGATATTTGAGAGTGATTTTGAAATTGTTAAAATTACTTTTGTTATATTCAAAATCACTTTGAAACATGTCTTTAATAATTCAAATTCAATTTTGATGATATGAAAACTATGATAAAAAGTGTAAAATCAACCATAAAATTAATTTGGAAGGATTAAAGATATGTTTTGGATTGATTTTGAACGTGACAAAAGTGTTTTTTATCATTTCAAAATAACTCTGAAACATGCACTTAATTAGCATGCGCATGCTGCTTCTCTGCTGATGTTTTGTTTTATGGCACTGTTAATGTGGTGGAATGGAATGAACACAGCGATTGAGACAACATTGTGGTCCATGGAGTGGGCTGTTGCTGAGCTTGTCAACCACCCCAACATCCAGAAAAAGCTGAGGGACGAGCTCGATTCGGTGCTCGGAGATGGCATCCAGATTACGGAGCCCGACATTCAGAATCTGCCTTACCTGCAGGCTGTTATCAAAGAGACCATGCGGTTGAGAATGGCCATTCCTCTCCTAGTGCCTCACATGAACCTCAAAGACGCCAAGTTGGCTGGTTATGACATCCCTGCAGAGAGCAAGATTCTGGTGAATGCCTGGTGGCTGGCCAACAACCCTGATCACTGGAACAAACCCGAAGAATTCCGACCTGAGAGGTTCTTGGAGGAGGAAGCCAACGTGGAGGCCAGCGGGAACGACTTTAGATACCTTCCCTTCGGCGCGGGGAGGAGGAGCTGCCCCGGCATCGTTCTCGCCTTGCCCATCGTTGCTATTACTTTGGGTCGTCTCATTCAGAATTTTGAGCTCCTGCCTCCTCCTGGACAGTCAAAGATTGATACCACTGAAAAGCCTGGACAATTCAGCCTGCAAATATTGAACCACTCTACCATTGTGGCAAAGCCAAGGTCCTTGTGATTTCTAAATTAATCATCTCCTCCTGCAAGACATTGACTTTCTTAATTGAGTTAAAGATGGTGAATAGAGAGAGCAGTGAGAATTTGATCAGTATGGATTTCATTTCATCATCAAAGAAAGGTGTCTCTCTTTCTTTTAATTAGGAAATGCATGGCTGTGTGTGATGTCATGTGAAGTAATATTTTGCAAATTTGTATGAACTTTCTTCTTTAATCTACTTGGTTTTGTTGATTCAAGCAGGGTGTATCATTAAACTATTGTTATATTAACATATTTGTATAGTAAATGGACATGCCGCTCATGTTTGTTAAAATTTGACGTGGTATGCTAAGGTGTATTGTTAATAACAAAAATAACTTAATGAGGTATCAATTTTTTTGTTAACTTTAAATCGATTTTTGTTCATAGAAGAACTTAATTGGAGAATTATTAAGAAGGTAAAATTTAGAATTCAACTTACCTAAAAGAGAAAGTACCATGGTATATATTAAGTAAATGTCATGTCCTTATACCCCGGGTTGCTTGGCGGGTCTCGAACCAGCACTTAGTAAGCTAGGCCAAGGCCCCTTGTATATAGGTTGAAGCTTCAAAGTGAACCTTCTTATTAGAGAAAGGAGAAACGGCTTTTTCACTTGCTTACTAGTGTTGGCAGCTAAATTATGACTTCGTATGAAATTTGAGAAAAAAATGGATAGTTATTGAGTGATTTATATGTAATATAATTTTATAATTGTGAACAATTGATCTTTGTAACAATTTAGGGGATTTTTTATATTAATAATGTTCTTTAAATAAATTATTACAAAAATAGGGTAGTTTTCAAAGTATTTACAAAACTAGGGTACCTAAATCGTGTACTTTGGACACGATTTCTCTAAATCGTGTCCATGATACATAATTTAGGGAGTAAACTCGTGTACCATGGACACGATTTCGGGGTAACTCGTGTCCATGGTACACGATTTAGGGGGTAACTCGTGTACCATGGACACGAGTTATGATCTGCCACGTCACATGTAACTTGTGTCCATGGTACACGACTTAAGAGTAACTCGTGTCCATGGTACACGACTTAGGGGTAACTCGTGTACATATTACACAACTTAGATTGACACGTCATGTAAATCGTGTCCATGTGGTACACGAGTTACTTCCTAAATCGTGTACCATGGACACGAGTTACACTCGAAATTGTGTACCATGGTACACGATTTAGGTACCCTAGTTTTGTAAATACTTTTAAAACTACCTTATTTCTATAATAAGTTATTTAAAGTACATTATTAATATAAAAAATTCCAATTTAGGTCTTACGATAAAAAAAAATATATATATTTTAGTATGTAAATATTTTAACTTAAAGTTTAAGAACACATTTGATCTTTTAGTAGGTTTCTTTGATTTTTAGTAGGTTTCTATCCGTTTATATATGCAACACTCCTTAAACCTTAATAAGATGATAAACTAAAGTTTATAAACTAAGTTGTTAGCAAATTTGAACTGAATGCTACT
The DNA here is from genome assembly GCA_028017165.1 of Herpetospermum pedunculosum. Taxonomy (NCBI): domain Eukaryota; kingdom Viridiplantae; phylum Streptophyta; class Magnoliopsida; order Cucurbitales; family Cucurbitaceae; genus Herpetospermum; species Herpetospermum pedunculosum. Next base: position 50,252,274 of record CM051531.1, on the reverse strand, counting down.
GAAAGTGGTTTAAATATAGATAGATAAAATAAAATGCTTAGCAAAAAAAGATTAAGTACGTGCAAACTGCAAATGTAGCAGGGTGCCAAACCGAAGATTTCAATCCCTACCATGCATTAATTAAATACTTTGGAAAAAAAAAATTAAAATTCGATTTCCGATTTTTCTAGTATTTTGATTTGACCATTTTTAGCAAAATTTAAAGTATATCACTTCCGTTTAATTTGTATATTAGTTGACAATATACTACATATTTTAAGGTACATAAGTTGTATCTATTGTTTTTGTGTTTACTCTTTATTTATATATTGATATAAGTTATAACAATGTAGTTACCATTAATTATATTTTTTTTTTTATATTTTTGCCTTCTTTGAACAAATCTAATTGCTTTTTAGTTCCCTTTAAAATTTTAAAATTTTGTGACGGGTATCAATGAGATATCAAATCAGGCATATCAATGAAATATCAAATCATGTATACATATATAATATATTTAGGGGAGCTAAGTACAGATCAAGTGCCTCTCAAATTATTAATTTTATATATTTGTATGTTGAAGTTCGAAAAATATAACTACATTTTATATAATTGTATAAATAAATTCGAAAAAAATAAAGAAAAGTTTTTCTGGTCTCGTGACAAGGAGCATGGATTCCAAGTATACTAATTGGCACCCCTCTACAAATGCAAAAATCTATTTTTTATTTTGTTTTTAGGTAAATTATTTTAGATTTGAAAAAAAAAACATAATTCTATTTTAAAATTTTAAATCTTTAGTAAATTATTTTTTATTCTAAAAAAATATAAATTAATTATATTTAAAAAAATAATAAATATTCAAATTTCATTATTTAATCATATATATATATATTTAAGGTGAGATTCTAAAATGATTTATTATTATTTTTAATTAATATTATTTAATATAAATATTATATTTTCTAAAAAAAAATCAACCCATTCCATTTAAAAAATTTAATTTTATATTTAATAGTTACGTGATTATTTTTTTAAATGTCGAATAAGTTGATGACACTTTAATTTTATGTTTAACAGAACATTTAATATTTTAAATTTTCTAATATGTCATTATTAGATACAAAATTGAGAGTTTAATTATTATACACAAAATTAAAATTTGAAGGATTTATATACAATATTGAAAGTTGGATCTATCAGACTAAAAACTGAAAGTTTAAGAGTCTTTTACGCACATTTTAAAGTTAAAAACTATATAGACATAAATCGAAAATTTCAAAGACTAAACTTGCAATTAATCCGTGTTGGAATTGTGCCCCTCTTTGACAAAAATTTCTGAATTCACCCCTGAATATATCATTAGTATATCAACATCTTTAGTGTATAAGCACTCAATCAAGTATATATCCATGTTCTTGGATTATTTCAGTAATATAACAAATAAGTATATCAATGGTATATTAGCATTCATATAAGATAGGGAAATTGTAGTAAATGACAATTTAAGACTTATTGTTTGCAAATATAGCATGTTTTTAAAAAATTTGCGGATATAGCAATTTCTATCGCTGATATCTTATGACTAATAGAAGTCTATCGCTGATCACCTCAGCTTTTTATAGATTTTTGTCAGTGATAATAGTCTATCAGAGATAATAGTCTACCAGAGATAATAGTCTATCACTGATAGAAGTCTATCAGTGATATAATAAAGTCTATCAGTGATAGAAACGAGTTTTTTTTGCCATATTTGCAAAACATTTTAAAGTTTGCTAAATTTGCAATTAGTTTGGGCCTGATTGCTATTTGTGCAACCAGCCCTATAAGATATATAAGACACAATTTAGGTTATAGAAAAACAAACATTTCATCTAGAATCTATAAATAACACAACATGATTCAATAAGAAAAATTAAACGTAAGATATATTATTTGTATATCAATGTCCATAATCACGTATAAATATAACAATGGTATATCAAATCAAGCATATAATTGATATATTAGGTATTATAATTGATATGTACTAAAACAAATTATATAATTGATTTACGGATAGTGAGAGAAATGCCCAATTTTAGTTTATAATTTTTGAAAAAAATGTCAAACATCTTTTTATTTGAAAATTGACAAAACAAATCTAAAACGATGTCATGGACTAAAATATCACTCCAAATCCTAAACCTTAAATTCTACTAAAATTTAATTTAAGTTTCTGTCATTTTTCAATTATTTTTTTTTTTTTTTCTTTTTTCAAAATGAACCTTAAGAACTACATGTAGAAGTATTTTCTAGTAGTGTACATGAGTTGTGTTGAGTTGAAGAGTTTTTCTGACCTAACCAGAAAATTATGGGTTGATGGATTCTCAACTCAACATATCAGTCAAACCCAATCCAACCCTTCAATTTTCGGGTTGGGTTGAGTTGGGTCATAGGTTTTTTTTTTTTTTTTTTTTTTTTTTTTTTTAATTTATTTATTTATTTATTTAAAATACATCTCTACAAATTTATTTTTTTTAATTCTTTCCTCCGATATATAAAAAATGAGCAGAAAGTTAATCAAGATTCTTGGATCAAATACAATTTTTTAGCCTAACAGAAAATGCAATCAATTAGAGATTAAAATCAACAACAAATCAAAAATCTCGGGTTGAGAATTGAAGATCTTGAAGTTTTGGAATGAAATGGATTGAAGAAGAATGAGTTGGGATCGACTAGAATATGAAATTAGGGTTAATAGATAATATTATTTGTATTGAAAAAAAAAATCATGAATTCCGGTTGAGTTGGGTTGAACCGAGCCAAAAATGGTTCAACCCGCAAACCGACCTGAAATTTTGGGTTGACAAAAAATTATCCCAATCCAACCCCAAAAAAAATATAACCCAACTCAACCCTTACAATTCGAGTTAGATAGACCGAGATTGCTCGAGTTGTCGGGTCATTTGTACACCCCTAGTATTCGAGTTGGAAATTTTGGTTTCTTTTGCGTGGGTTGGGCCTCCAGGTTTTGCTATTTTTGCAAAATTAAAAAATAGTTGCTAGTGTTACAAATTCCTATTATTTTATTTTTATTTTTTTTTTTTGCTACTTTTACCCTGAAAAAAAAATTGTTTTCTAAATTTATTATTGGGTTCCTCATAGTGACTATCAATCAATATCTAAGTAATTAAATCTGAGCATGCTAATAATAAAATTATGATGTAGTATATTAATAATATATATTGAGTTTCAATAAATATATATATATATATATATATATATATATATATATATATATATATATATTTTGAGTTTCAATAAAGTCAACAATAATACAATATTACGAAATTCTACTCTGCATGATAGCTCCTTTCCCACAGTTGATTAAAATGAATATTAGGTAAATTAAAAAAATAAAGGGTTTCAGCTGCAATTTGGTTATTATTTAATGAACCATGATTCCAAATGTTGATAATTGGTCCCATCTTAATTAAAAAAAATAATTTTGTATATAATAATTTAAATGCATTTGCATAGAAGAGAGAGAGAAATTATAGAAATACAGTGGGCATGGGGATGAGAGGTAAGGGATGGCCAACTGTTCCAGCCATAACTTGGAATTGGTTGTTGTTTGTCACAAATTGAAATCATCATCATCTTCATCTGTTACCTCTGTCGCGTATGTACGTGTCAGCAATCTAAAAGACGGAGCAGCACGGTGAGACGATAAATTATTTGAAGAGGCTGCAACAATGTAACTGACAGTTATGCAGCTTTAGACGTAAGAGAGAAATGGTAGGATAATTCTGATTTTGTATCTAATAGTTACTAGGAGACAAACAGATCTTAAAATCTACATCGGACGATTTCACTATTGAAAAAGTAAGATAGAGACATTATAAGATGATTCTGATTTTGTATCTAATAGTTATTAGGAGACAAACAGATCTTAAAATCTACATCGGACGATTTCACTGTTGAAAAAGTAAGAGAGAGACATTATAAGATGACTCTAATTTTGTATCTAATAGTTATTAGGAGACTAACCGATTTTAAAATCTACATAAGAGAATTTCACTATTGAAAAAGTAGGAGAGAGACATTATAAGATGACTCTGATTTTGTTCTAATAGTTATTAGGAGTTAACAGATCTTAAGATCTACATTCAAACTGATTTCACTATTGAAGATGTAAGAGAGATAAATTATAAAATGACTTTGATTTTGTATTCAATGATTATTAGAAGACAGACATATTTTAAGATATATATATATCCGATGATTTCACTTCGGAACTAAGAGAGTGATATTCTAAAATGACTTCGATTACGATTTTGTATCCAATAATGATTAGAAGACAAGTATCTTAAGATTTAAATCTGATGAATTCACTAGAGTAAGAGAGAGAAAATGTAAAATGACTTCGATTTTGTATCCCACCACTATTAGAAGACAAACATATTTTAAGATCTACTTTCGATGATTTCATTTGGGAGCTCAAAGAGTAAAATTGTAAAATGACTTCAATTTCGATTTTGTATCCAATAATTATTAAAAGACATATTTTAAGATCTACTTCTGATGATTTCACTTCAGAGCTAACAAAGTGAGATTATAAAACGACTTCAATTTCGATTTTGTATCCAATAATGATTAAAAGACAGACGTATCTTAAGATCTAAACCAGATGAATTCACTATCTCAAGTAAGAGAGAGAAAATGTAAAATGACTTTGATTTTATATCCCACTATTATTATAAGACAAACATATTTTAAGATCTATTTTTGATGATTTCACTCCAGACTCCAGAGTTAAGAGAGTAAAATTGTAAAATGAGTTTGATTTTGATTTTAAATCAGATGAATTCACTATGTTAGGTAAGAGAGAAAGTGTACGTTAGGGTGAGAGAATTCAAACCACATATCTCTTGATCATCGACACTATGTTAGCTGAGTCAGACTTTTTTATATCCAAAGTTAGTTATTTTTTATATCCAAAGTTAGTTATTCGACGTTCGACAATTTTAAAGAGACAGTTAGATTATGGGGACGTCGTAAGACAAGACATCCCCTCCCTCTAGAAATTACAGTCCGAAACTGAAGGGTTTAGAAAACAGAGGCAAGAAAATCGAAGAAAAGAAAAGAAAAAAAAAAGAAGAAAAAAGAGAGGTTAGCTGAAGCTGAACTCAACTCAAAGAGACGACTCTTTAAGCGCCGTGTCTTCAAGTGTCGTGCATGCATTTTATGCATCTGTTGCTTTGCATGCATTCTCTCTCTCTCTGTGTTCTCTGTTCTCTCAATTCTTCATCTTCTTCTTCGATTCGATCTCTGTTCTCTCTCTTTCCAATCTCATCGTCTTTCTTCTTTCCAGATTCCGAGCTAACCTTTCCATCGATTTCTTCACCATGCCCGCATCTCTCCTTCTTCATTACTCTCACTCTCTCATCCTCTGCTCAAACCGAGTTTTAGGGTTTCCACTTCCTTGATCTCACTTCCATGGCCTCCCACCGCTGCATCAACACTTCTTGCGGAGCCGCCACGCCTCACGATTGGACCAAAGGATGGCCTCTCGGATCCGCCGGATTCGCTCATCTCTGCCTCAACTGCGGGTATATATTTCTTTTTCTATTATCTAGATTTCCGATATGGATTTTGTTCCAGTAATTATTCCTCATGATTGATGTGTCGATTTATTATACTCTCAATTGAGCATATGTTTGTTCAATTTGATTGTGTGAAGTAGCATTAGATGCTCCATCCACATTGACCGATTAGATGAGAGGTTTAATTTCAAAGGAATGCTCATCCCTTGGATTACGCTTCAAAGGGGAGGATTGAGATTTGTTTCCTATCCGAAAAAAGGGGGATTGAGAATTGAGAATTGAGAATTGAGAAGGATATTATGTGTATATATATATATATATACATATGGAATTTAATTTTCTATTTTTATTTACCAATTAAAATTTAAGAAAATATTTCACGATCTTCTATTCTTTAATTCTATATTTGAAGAGGGAAATGTTTGATATTCATTGGCGGTCAAAAATCCTATTACAGAATTAAAGGATCCCTTATAACAGAGTTTCATATGGTGCATAGCTTTCTTCTTTCCCTTTTATTATTACCCATATAGTTTATATCTCTTAATATGATTCTCGCTATGGATATTGAAGCTTAAGTTTTATCAATTCATAATGGTGTTTATAAATTTTGTTTGTTTAAAAAGGGCTACGTGTTTATTTATTTATTTATTTTAATTGCTTTGTAGCTCCAAATTCTTCTTTTTGTTGATTTTGTACCCATGTTCTTTAGTGCCTTGGGCTGTTTAACTTTTTATTTTATACCACGAGTGATCTTTCTTTACTTCTTTTTTGTTTTCAGTTACTTATCACTCATGCAACATTAAGATATTTATAAATTGGATTGTTATGCTATATTCAATTTATGTCACTATCTCGATATCTACTAACCACTTCATTTTCTATCTTCTAATCCCTTCTCTGTCTCTTGATACTGTATGTGATTTAGATCTGCTTATGAAAATTTAGTCTTCTGTGATACATTTCACTTAGAGGAAACTGGTTGGAGGGATTGCAGATTTTGTGGCAAGGTAAGCAAATGTACTGGTAATGGCCTTTAGTTTTAAGTGCTCTCTCTCAGTCTCAATATATATGTGAGTTTAAATACATATGTAGGTATCTATCTATCTCCATTTTCTTGTGACCTTATATATAAAGCTTCTTTTCTTTTTCAGAGAATCCACTGTGGATGTATAGCTTCTAAGTCTATGTTTGAATGTCTGGATTATGGAGGTATTGGGTGTACTAGCTGTGTGAAAAGATCTCGACTTGATGTGGTAAGATTGGTTTCAGAGTTAACAAACTTTTTATTACACTCAGTTTCTACATCACTTTTTTCTGCTTGTTGCTTCTAGCTTATTCAAATTCAGATAAGATGAACTTTGAAACGAAATGGCTGCTCGTTTACAATCAGTTAGTGGTTTTGATGATAACTTTATGACGATCTTGGTGTTGAACATTACCCTTGCAGTGCAACTATATCCTTCACACACACACACACACACACACACATTTTATGTTTTGGAAACTTCCATCCTTTGGTTCTGAGAGATGCTGAAATCAGTGCCAATCGTCCGCAGAAAAGCCTACTGGATACCAATGTGGCTTTGCATTCAACATCTTTCCTTTGAGAAAATCTTTCTCAAATGAATAGTTGCATTGGAGTAGATCATAGGGGGTTTCTTCCAACTGGCATCCCTCATTTTTATTCAAATAGAAGTATTTTCTTGTTCTTCAGAAACTATGTTTTTCAAATTTTTGGGATGCTGCAGCCTTGCCATTTAGTTTTCTTTTACTATCACAATTTTTCACGACCATTTAAAGTGGGTCAGCATGTACACATTGGTGTGACAGTCTAACTTGCACATATTAGTTCATTGCTGTTTTTATATAATAAGTGCAGCATGAATTCTTATGGAGTTCTATTACTTTTTATTGCAGATCCGGAGAGATGAAATTTCTAATGGCTTTGAGGGAGTGGCAGTTGGTAATGTTGGCCTTCTGCGACCTGCTTCTGTTGAGGATCGAGTGGTTCGAAATGGCATTAACGAGGAAAAGCTTTTACAGTTGTGTAACATCATGGAGGCAAATGAAACCAACCGTTTTCAGCAATCTCAAAGAGTTGACAGAAGCGCATCTCCTGCACAAAACAAAGGAGAAAATCTCAGGAGCCCATTTGGGGAAGTTGGAACAAGCTTTTTTAATATGACTAAACTACCTGTTAAATGCCAGCCATCTGTTGGTTCAATAACATATTCCAAACTAGATACTAGCAGACCACACTTAGAACTAAACGATATGCAAGAATCTCTAAGTCAGCCGTCGTTAAATAGAACTTTGGTAGTTCCATTTGGTACACCGAACTTTGTGGTACCCTTTTCAGGAAGTGCTGCTGAAGAGGATGAAAAGAGCATTCTGCCATTTCAACAGGGCCAAAAATCTCGTCTAATTTTTCCCAAGCCCTTAAAAACTGGGATCACAGTTAATTCAGAAACAAGAAAGGGAATGTCTCCTCTGGTGCGTATTGCTCGGCCACCTGCTGAAGGTCGGGGTAAGAACCAACTTCTTCCGAGGTACTGGCCAAGGATTACTGACCAAGAGCTAGAACAATTATCTGGAGAGTATCCTTTTTATTTTCAGTTTTGTTGTTGTTCATTAATTATTTTGATGGCTGCTTGTGCAATTACTCTTTTTCTTTCCCTTACCTATCACTCAAATTTTTCATGTACCTTAACATGTTTTAAGTTTGAATTCTACTATTGTTCCACTCTTTGAAAAGGTGCTGAGTGCTAGTGATGCTGGTCGAATTGGTCGTTTGGTTCTGCCGAAAGCATGTGCTGAAGTAAGAATTGCTTCTTTTCCTTCTTTGATCACCTCCTTATGTTTTCTATTTTCATTATTCATGCTGCAAATATTTTGTTGGGGTATTCCCTGGTCTGTTATAGCCCCTTCTTAAATTTTACTGCAGGCATATTTTCCCCCTATCTCTCAATCAGAAGGCCTTCCTGTTAGGATTCAAGATGTGAAGGGGAATGAATGGACGTTTCAGTTCAGATTTTGGCCCAACAACAACAGCAGAATGTATGTTTTGGAGGGCGTTACCCCTTGCATACAGTCCATGCAATTACAAGCTGGTGATACTGGTAATCTTTCTATTACATCTCAAGGCGTACGGTGATGTTGGGAATTTTCTTAAGAGTAATGCTTTTGGAAGAAGAATTTCCCTGAAGTACTTTGGACTTTGGAGAGAAACACTCATCTCGTGCTCTTGAAGTTTTAAAAGTGTTTTTGAAATTTCAAGATCTTTTGTTTTTGTTCAACAACCAAACATGATGAAAAACGTATTTGGCTTGTAAAAGTGTCTTTAGAAGGGCCCAAAGCATTCCCAAATGTACTACTATCATCTATAGAATGAAGAAATCTTTTCCTACTTTATTACCAACTAAAGAAACATTGTACATTCTTTTTAGTGAGTTTGGGATAACTTTTCATAAAAGTGATTTTAAGTGAAATACTTAAAACTTTAAAGTGTTTTTTTTAAATCTTTTAGGATATTCAAAATTACTTTCGATTACCTAATTGAATACTATGAAAATCTTGAAAAGTGCTTTTAATATCCTTCCAAAAGTCGTCCCAAACCCACCCTATGGCTTGTCTTCATTGGATTATCAAGCTACAAAATACATTAAATATCTATTACATTTAACTTGGTGCTTGGCAGAACTGCTAAAATTGTTCTAGTCTAAGTTACAGGATATATTTATTCCTGGTAAATATTTTTATTTGCGAGTCTTTACTACACACAAGAAATTTCATGGTATTGCTTGGGGAGCATAATTTTAAATAGGGTTGGCAGTGAGTATATTCATCATATCATGAACTAAAGTGATTGACCAGTAGCACCATAATTCATTAGGCAGTAGGGTATAATCATTTTAAGCCACCTCTCTTGTTTAAGTATTGTCTAGATTTTCTGTCTTCTAATGAATATTTCCCCTTATTAAGTGGTTAAGGTTTCTGATCCTTTAGATTCTAACTTTCCTCTTTGAGTTGTGTGCATGTATGTCCCCTTCACTCTAAAAAATCCCCATTCCTAAAAAAATATGCATTAAGAAGGGGTGGGGATAGGATTAGGTTCAAGGTCAGGAATGCATTTTCTGTCCTTGTTCTTGAAGTTCAAATGAGGAAAGAAAATTTCTCTGCTCCATCCAGTTTGAACCTTGGATTTTGGACCTGGGGGAAAAATTGGCACCCTTATTTGTGCCTTGTAATTCTTTATGATTAAAGTGTAAAACCGTTTGCTCAAAAGCTTTCGTGCTGCATATTTTATTGGCTTTGAAGGTTATGATTTGGAGCAGTAAATATCTCCAGTTTTTAGGAGAGCCAAATTTGATTCTTATCAAATTTCATATTTTAATGCAGTCACTTTTAGTCGGATAGACCCTGGAGGTCAATTAGTCATGGGATTTCGAAAATCAACAATTTCCACTGATATACAGGTTAACTTTTTCACTCATTACCGTTAATCTTTGCATCTTCTTATCATCATGCTTTTTTTAGTGGATTGACGAAAAGGTGAAGTAAACAGGATGCCAAGATCTCTACACTTCCCAATGGCTCTCATTCGGGTGACGCTTCATTCTCTGGGGTCTTTCAGAATTTAGCTTTAAGAGGTTGCTTGTGGCCCTTTATTTTTATTCAGGAAAAAAACATTTTTTTATTTTATTTCTATACATTGTTAAGTGAATCAATTTCAACCCTCAAATTGAACCCTAAATTTGAATGGTTGGTGAAGTTATATGCTTGTAAAAAAAAAGCTAGAAAATTGTCTAAAAGACAACCAATAAATTATCCGAAATTCAGCCAACAAAACACCTAAAATATAGTCACAGATTCGCAGTAGTGCTTAAAATCCGACCACAAAAAAACCTAAACCAGCCTTGAAAATCAAGCATAAAAAATAATTTCAAACCCAGTGCTGAAACACCTTAAACAACTAAAAGAAATATTGAACACCATCACAAAAACCAACCACCCTTAAACTATTTTTCATGGGATGCAACCTCATCTATTCGTTCTGTGACCATTTTTCTTGTAGCTGAAAGAGATATTAGTTTGCATAAAAGTGAAAATTTTGGGGGGAGGACAAATGATGCTTCAGGACAACAACCACTGTTAACCATGGAGAAGAAAGTGGCTCGAAACATTGGGTCTAAAAATAAGAGGTTGCTCATGCATAGTGAAGATGCTTTGGAGTTAAGACTCACTTGGGAAGAAGCTCAAGATCTACTCCGCCCTCCACCAAGTGCAAATCCCACCATTGTCACTATCGACGACCATGAGTTCGAAGAGTATGATGTAGGTCTTCTATTCTATTTTGAAAACTAAGGCTTCTTTGTGTTTATTTATTTGTCTATAAATGATTTATGATCATTATGCATCTGATTTTATCATGACCCATTGTAAAATCATTCAGGAACCTCCAGTTTTTGGCAAGAGGACTATATTCACTGTCCGTCCAACTGGGTAAGGTTTATGTTCAAGAATTTATATAAATGAGTTGCTGGACCCTCAATAAGTATTCAGATTTTATTTAGATTTGGCATATAAACTCTTCTTTAGAGTTATTCAAGTCGTCAAGTGTTATTCTCATGAAAGTTCGGTACCATTTTTAAGTCTGTTTCTAAGCTCAAAGTTGAGTCTCAATCTAGCTTCAGTTCAACTGTGGCCATTTATGAATGTAATTTGAATTTTGAATATGCATGTTGTTCACTTAGTTTTTATATCTATGCGTTGAGTTCTTATTGCTGATTAGACCGGAATAAGCCAGGGAACAGAAACAATGGGCTCAGTGTGATGATTGCTCAAAATGGCGGAGGTTGCCTGTGGATGTTCTTCTCCCTCCAAAGTGGACTTGTTCAGATAATGTTTGGGATTTGAGCAGGTGTGATATTTGTCTGATTGTTTCTCTTTCCCCACGGTTCATTGGTTTTGTATGCAAATATAATCCCCATGACTTAAGAAGGAGATTATATGACACTTTTAACCTTGTACTTCAAGGTGTACATGTTCTGCACCAGAAGAGATCAGCACAAAGGAACAGGAGAATCTTCTAAGAGCGAATAAAGGTACCAACCAAGCCTTCTAGTCATCTGTACAAGCTTTTGGCTCATTCTAATTAGTGGAGAATCCTAAATAATTGAGTAGGTACATATTTTGTAATGCTAACATGTCTAGATGGGTGGTGAGATCTGGCAAGGAATGCTGGTTGCATTTAGGTCATCTTATCAAAATTTGGGCAAGGAATATGAAGATTGTGTTCATATATCTTAATTAAATGCTTCAATGCATTTTGATAGTAGTTTTAGCCGCCCATTTAGTGGCACATGAATGCAGACATTGCATAAAAACTAGATGAAATTTCTGTCCTGTGTGTTTCCTGTAGCAGAAGTTTGTCGAGAGTGAACGCCTCAGATGACTGACTTGGTTATATAAGTTGAGATGCAAGAAGTGGAGAGCCAGATAGTCTTAATACAGATTACCCTTGACGTCAGACTCATTGGAAATCAGTGGAATGGTTGTGATGTCAATATTCACCATGTCGTTACTTTTGTCCTTGGATCACTGCACTTCTTTGAGCTGTCATTTGAAACTAAAATGTTGTTTTGGAAATAAAATGTCTGTTAGGTAAATGTATTATGTAGTGTCGTGTCTGATCCTTTACGCTCTATATATTCCAGATTTTAAGAAACGTAAAACCATAAAGAGCCAGAAGTATGCTCAAGAACTCGAGCCTTCTGGTTTGGATGCGCTGGCCAGTGCTGCTGTTCTGGGTGATTGTATGGCTGACTTGCAGGAATCAGGTACAACGACTAGACATCCTCGACACCGACCAGGATGCACTTGCATTGTGTGCATTCAGCCTCCAAGTGGGAAGGGAAAGCATAAATCCACATGCACATGCAATGTATGCTTGACTGTAAAACGCCGTTTTAAAACACTCATGCTGCGCAAGAAGAAACGCCAATCAGAACGTGAAGTGGAGACTCTGCTCAAGGATGGGAATCCACAATTCGATGAATCAGGAACGAGCAGGACACTTAGGGGTACATCTCTGCAAACAAACCATTCAGAGAACGAAGGAAGTCAGAGCAGGATAAAAGATGAGGAGGCTGCAAATAGCAGTGGGAAAATTGACTTGAACTGCCACCCTGACCGTGAGGACATGCAACTGGAGGTAGCAGGATTAAGCATGATGAGTCTTGTTGAGGCTGCCAGCCAACCTTTAGATAGCTATTCAAAGCAAATCGGCGTCTCCAGCATCACGAGTGTGCAGCAGTCCAGTCAACCAAGTAGCGTGGAGAGTGAGAGACGCCTGTCCGATGAAGTGTTTCATGGATCAGGACAGGAGAGCACAAGTGATGGATGCAGAGAGCCCCATTGAGATTGAAAACATTTTTGAGTTTTTTCTTTTCTTTTCTTTCACAATTTCTCTTTTACACCTGGTATATAAATAATATAACTGAAACATATACGTTCTTAGTTTATCATACAAGTTATTCATTGATCGATATCTCAGCCTCGCTTCTCGCTCCTTTTTGCGATGAGGAATCGTATTAATATATGATGTAGCCTGTTAAGGCAAAAGCTGTGTTTGCAAGAGAGACATAATGCATAATATTGTAAGCTAAAGCTTCTGAGTGAATGAAATCATTGTTCTGTCCCATATCGTAGTTGACCAACTTTTAAGAGTCATGCAGGTCAGGTTGGTTGGTCTTCAAACATCAGGTAAATAACAGAGTAAGGACAAGTGGGTTTTGTGGTTTTTTAAATAGTCCGGCCGAGGATCTCTTTCTTTCTTGGCAGAGTGTTCAGAAAAGATTCCTAAGCTCAGGTATTCTCTATTGACCTCTTCCATTCTTAGCTTTATCTATTGATAAGATCGAGATTATTGATATATTTTATGTTGTTTGATTCAAAGAAATAGTCCAGCAAGGAGAATACCGGCCAGGTTTTTGGATTTAACCCAAAGAGCCAAATTGAGAATGGTTATGATTTATAAAGCAGTCCGTTTGAAGTATTTGGAATATTGTAATTTGCGATGGATGATGGTGGTGGGTTCAGAAAGGCAAGAATGGAGCTTGAAGCACTTTACGAAGGGGTGCCAGACGATTCTGTGAATCTCACTTTTCGACATCTCACAGATATCAATCTTCAACCCAACTCTTCTTTGGAAAAGAAAAGAGGTAACAACCCATCAATCAAAATCCCAATCCCAAGAGATAATCAGACTACCCCATTAACTAAACTCCCCAGCCTAGACTTCAACAGAGGTCTGCAAGCTGCCAACCAATATTCCCGCCCTGACGCCAAAATCAGTCTTCATCCGAGTGCTCAGGTGGGTGGGAGTGGGACTGGGAGTGGTGGGCTGCCGCATGCCGCTGCTGGCGACATTCAAAGCTTCCATCCGAAGTCGGAGCATGAGCATGTGGGTGGGTTGAGACCGGCTTTGGAGTACAGTGCGGCCTACGAGGAGGCAAGCCGCATCAGTTCCATGTATCAGCATCAGCATCAGCGAGCCACACCAGGGAGACGTCGCCCCGGGATTCCTCACTCGAAAATCTGCACTAACTGCAGCACCTACATCTATATCTTCCGACATCGTTGTTTGGTATGCATCAATTCCTAGTATTGATATAATTCAATTTATGTAAGTCCATAACTCATCAACTTAAGTTTTTGAGTCAATTAGTGATTTAATATGGTATCTTTATCAGAGTAGGAGGTTTCGTGTTCGAGTTCTGTAATGTTATTTTCTACTATAACCCACCCAGGGTTGATTGGTGATTTAACAACTCCTAGCGTGTAGAGTCTTCATTTCATTTCTAACACAAAAACAGTTTTACATATTGCTGCTATTTAATTTTGTAGGTCTGTGGAAGAGTTTACTGTCGAGAATGCGTAAGAATAGGGATGGGGGAGATGACAGAGGGAAGAAAGTGCATCGAGTGTTTGGGAAGAAAATTCAGCCACAGGTAACTCCAACCCCAAGTACTGTTGAAGAACTTCACACGCATACTCTGATTAAAATGAAGAGCGATGGTAGGCTGTTCGGGGGCGGGGATGACTTCCCCTCCCCCCGCTGCCTATTTAATTCTCAAAATTTCCCATTTAATTTTATGGGAATCGAGGAAACATTGGCTCGGCCAAAAATAATTTATCGATTATGATCTTTATCTTTTGATTAAATTACATTTTTTAAAAATTTGACGGATAGACACAAAATTAAAATTTGAAGTTTGAAGGTACATTAGACATAAAATTCAAATTTATATCGGATAGAACAATTAATTTTTAAAAAAATTAAATTTATACAAAATTAAGAGTAGTGATCAAATAGACAAGTGCTAAACTGTATTGTTTCTTCGTACACAATTTTGGGTTGTGTCTTTGACTAAGAAGTCATGAGTTTCATCCCCACATTAATTAAATATCTTTGCAAAAAAAAAAAAAAAAAAAATGCATTGTCTCTTTGTTCATAATTTGGTGTACATAATTTTGCCAATAAAGGCACAACTTGTAATAATTTGAAAATGTGACAGATACATAGGGAAGGCGGGAGATGTGGGGTGCTTCGGTTGGAGGTACTCAAATGCGGTGAAGCAGGCAGAGCTGAAGTGGGCAGAGAAAGGACCTCGTCGGAAAGGAGAGAGAGGCTACGGCGGCGGCGGCAGAACCAACTCCATGAGCATGATGTCGGCAAGTCAGAGCCCATCCCCATGGCCGTCCACCACCACCACCAGCGTGGATGTTTCCACCATTTATAGCTCTCGTTTCGCGGTCATGTCGTCCCCCCACCATTCTCCGGCTCACCGCCACCATATACCCTTCTAGCGTTTTGTCTTTTTTTCTTTTTTCTTATGTTTTGCAACTTTCATCTTCTTTTTCTCTCTTACCATAATTCCATAAATTCATACTGTTTTATTTTGATGTTTTAATCTCTTTTAACTCTGCAATTCCTTGCCATTGCCTTTCTTTTGTTTAGGGTAAATTACATTTTTTATCCTCGAGCTTTGAGTTTTATAGCATTTTGATCTCTAAGATTGTTTGGTGCGCTGGTGAGTTAAAATAGTTTGTGGGTTATAATAGCCTGTGAATAGTAAATATATGGAAGTCAGTACAATTATTGTGAGTAAATTATTATAATTCAGTCCACTCAACTTTAAGTTGGTGTCTCAAACACCAGTAAAATTTCAAACTCAACAATTGAAATGCTTATGGAGTATCTATATTTTTCTAAAATTTTAATTGTTAAAAAAAAAAAAAAAACTTATTTTTCTTTCTAATCTTTTTCTAAAAGGATCTTGTATATAATACCCAAAATGAAAGCATTTAATTTAAACTTTGAAAGAGGAGAGAGAACAAAATATGAATCCTTTAAAATTTTGCTTAGTTTATAAGCACAGTTGGAAAGAGCACGAAAAAACGTATAAAAACGAGTGGTTAATTAGCTAAATCAAGTGTATATCGAGAGAGATATGATGTTCGGAAGATGAACTAGAATCGCACAGCAACCTATGCGATCGCATCGCATAGTGTGCGATCGCATCGCATAGTGCGCGATCGCATCGCATAGTGTGCGATCGCATAGGTTGCTATGCGATTCTGGTTCATCTTCCGAACATCATATCTCTCTCGATATACACTTGCTATAGTGAATAATATTGTATTTTTTAAAATTTATTATAAAAATATTGTAAGTTTGAAACTATTTTTAAAAATATTTGCGACTGTTTTTTAATAATATTGTATTTTTTAAAACTTATTATAAAAATATTGTAAGTTTGAAACTATTTTTAAAAATATTGTCGTTTTAAATTGATGCCATCTTTTCAAAAAGACCAAAAGACGACCTATACACGCGAGCCACGTGGAGCAAGATCGTCTTTTCAAAACACATTTATCGGTATGTACTTCTTTTATTAAAAAATCGATATCTTTTTAACCATATATTTAAAATTTTCAAAAAATGTATGGTTGGAAAGCTAACAGCGAGAGGTCCAATTTGATACCTGGTTTCACTATTTTTGAAGTTGTGTATCAAAAGATAAAGACCATCGAAGTTGAACTATAGCTCTGCAAATTTCAGAACTGAAGATTCTTTTGAAGAGTGCATTAAAAAATTGATATTTTTTTACCTAGATATTCAAAAACTTCGAAAAGAGTACTGTTGGAAAGTTAACATAGAGAGCTTCAATTTCAATTTGATAAGTAGTTTCACTATTTTTTGAGTTGTGTATCAAAACATATATATCGTCAAAGTTATGAAAACTTCACTAAACTCAGAATACGACTGAAAACTTCAAAACTGCAGCTAAACTTCGACGACCTGTATCTTTTAATACACAACTCTACAAATAGTGAAGCTAGATATCAAATTGAAGCTCTCTGTGTTAGCTTTTCAACCGTACCTTTTTCGAAATTTTTGAATATCTGGGTAAAAAAATGTCAATTTTTTAATGCACTCCTCAAGAGAATCTTCAGTTATGAAATTTGTAGAATTATAGTCCAACTTCGATGGTCTTTATCTTTTGATACACAACTCCAAAGATAGTGAAACCATGTATCAAATTGAAGCTCTCGCGGTTAGCTTTCCAACCATACATTTTTTGAAAATTTTGAATATCTGGTTAAAAAGATATCAATTTTTTAATAAAAGAAGTACATACCGATAACGGTCGTCTTTTGAAAAGACGTCCTCCATCCATGTGGAGCAAGATCGTCTTTTCAAAAGACGACCTTCATCCACGTGGAGTAAGATCGTCTTTTCAAAAGACGACCTTTGCTGGCTTGTAGTGAAAAGACGACCTCTATTTAAAACTTCAATATTTTTAAAAATAGTTTCGAACTTACAATATTTTTATAATAAATTTTAAAAAATACAATATTATTAAAAAAACAGTCGATATTATATACAAATAGATAACTGGTTATATTTTTCGAAATTTTATATACAAATATATAAAACTAATAATTTGAGGGGCACGTGCCCCAACATGACTTCGTCCCTGAGCATAATTCAACCGTCATATTTTATAAGTTAGTGATCAAGAGGTAGCAGATTGAATTCCTCCACCACGTGTGTTATGTTACTATATAATGCTTCAATTGTTTTTTTTTTTTTTTTTTTTTGACAACTATAATGCTTCAATTGTTGTGTTGTACTATATAATGTCAAACTAATATATTCATTTTTCCTCGACAATTAATCTCTCCACCTATTCATTGTAACATTGTAACACATACCATGTAAGCATAGTATTAAATATTAATGGAGCCTTTTGTAGTTCAATTCCATTATGAGAGAGAACCAACCATAATTTTTGGATACGTTGAGCTATGCTTTGTTGGCAAGCGGATGTCTTTTTTATCTATTGAGTTATGTTTGAATTGATCATTAAATCAATATAGTTAAGCCCAATACTTATGGAACGAAAATTTAAAAATTAAACAACATGAATTACAAAAAAATAGTTATTATTATTATTATTATGTGCTTTAACTTTAATGAAATCAATAATTTAGTCTCTAAATTTTAATTAGCAACAATTTTTTTTTAACAACAATTTACAACAATTTAGTCTATGTATTCTAAAATTTGTAATAATTTAGTCTCTAAATTATAGAATATAACAATTTAGGGGTCATTTGGTTGGAGGATTTGCAAATGTCTGAGAATAATATTGCTGGAAATAAAAGATGTATGTGTTTGGTTGTTGATGAGAATTTTCGGATATTTCTGGAAATAGATGTCTGTATTTTGTGTGATTACGGAATATGAATTTTATTACATTATAAATATGAATTAATAATTAAATAAAATCAATTCAAATAAATAATGTAAATTATTATTTATTTAATATTAATATTCTAAAAATGCATTTTATATTAGCTACTTCTAATTATTAAATTATTTGTATGTAATTAAATTTCATAACATTTAATTCAATTCAATTTGGATAGTTTTTATTTTTATTTAGTTTTCATTAATTAATGAAAATTGATTCACATCAATTTAATTTAATTTGGTAAATTGATTTTAAACCCTTCTAAAAAATAATAATAAATTTAAACCACCTGATCTAAATTATTTTTGGTTAATTAATACATTGAATTGATTTTAGTTAGTAGTCAATTTTAATGAATTAATTTATATTAAAATGAGATATAGTTAATTAATTAACTATAAATCACATAAAATTAAATTCAAGGTATATTTTAGCATTTTAGCACAATAATAAATTGAATGATTAATAATAAGTATTATTTAGCTACAATCAACATAATTATATACTTAAATAATATAAACTTTATATATTAAAAAAAAAAAATTAGTACAAACTTTTAATCGAAAGTAAAAAAAAAAAGTTGTAATTTTTAAATTTAGTAAATTAAGCTAAATATAAAATAAATAAAACAAAAATGATGAAACCATTCATTTAAAAAGAAAGAAGAATTTTTTTTTTGAAAGTCCACGTGCATTTGAAGAAAGTCATGAAATAAATGGATATAGAAATGAGCAAAAAAATGATGTCTCAGAATAAGTTATTCTCGAACAAGTTGAAGTTCATGTACCAAATATGGGCATGACTATCAGAAAGTCATTCTCACCTCTATGCCCATCCCAATGACATCCAACCAAATGACCCTTCATTAAACAAGTTGAAGCTCATGTACCAAATATGGGCATGACTATTAGGTAAAAAGGTAGTCTTTATAGTTTATTGATCTTTAAATTTCATTAAATATTAATAATATTTTTAAAATTTTGAATCATAACATATTTTAAAGTAGGATTAAAGTATTGAGAGTAGACAAGTAGGATTAAAGTATTGAAAGTAGACTAAGACTCTGTTTGAAATTGTGGTAGCTTTTAAAATAATTGTTGTTAACTTTGCTTTAAAAAAAATCAACGGTAATAAATTAGTGTTTGGTAAATTATAATTTTAAACTTCAAAAATTAAGTTATAGTGTTTGGTAAATTAATTTTAAATTACTACGATTTAGCTATAATTACTAAACTGAACATATTAATTCAATTATACTTATATTAATGTTTAATATCTAAATTTATTATAAAATGATTGTTTTTAAATTTATATGATTTAAATGTCAAATAACTTTAATTTTAATTATTTGATAAAAGTTTAGAAAAAATAATTGTTAAAAAAATTTAAATGGATTCTTATTTCGTTTATATAACATAAAGGATAAATTTAGAATTTTTAAAATAGAGTTAGAGAATATGACAGATTTTTAGAAAAACAGAATCTAAAAGGTAGTATCTACCGAATTTTGAAAGTAAGAGTAAATTAAAAATTAATTTTACATAAATTAATAAATAATCAGATTTACCAAACAACCTAAACGTTTAAAATTCTCCAAAAATCAATTTTTACTCCACCAAACGCACAAACAGGACCTAAATAATTGAAAAATTAATAGACTAAATTGTGATTTTGATGGAACAAAACTGTTTTAAAACCAAAAAAAAAAAAAAAAAAAAAAAAAAAAAGTGGTAGTTTTTTTAATATTAATATTTGATTAATATTATAGTTTATTAGTATTATCCAGGAGCAGAA
This sequence comes from Herpetospermum pedunculosum, assembly GCA_028017165.1. Taxonomy (NCBI): domain Eukaryota; kingdom Viridiplantae; phylum Streptophyta; class Magnoliopsida; order Cucurbitales; family Cucurbitaceae; genus Herpetospermum; species Herpetospermum pedunculosum. Next base: position 50,232,086 of record CM051531.1, on the reverse strand, counting down.
ATAGAGGTCTGGTTGGAGAATTTGTTTGTACAGACTACAGAGTCTCCCATATAGTGGTAGTTTCCGCCAATAAATTAAGCTGTTTGACGATTTCACTCTCTTCTCCACAGTCGCCATTGTCATTGCTAACAAACGCGGGAAGAAGAAGAAGACGAAGAACACGAACAAGAACTGCCATGGTTCTCTCTAAACCAACCACATCTTCCTCGCACTTGTAACAACCATCGGAAATGCAAGATCCGGCGTCGAATCCCGATCTCGATCCCTCCGCCTCCAACAATGCAAACACTCATCTCCCGCCGCCGCCCTCCACTAGACCGCACCACCGCAGGGCCCACTCTGAACTCACCTTCCGCTTCCCCGATGACCTCATGGATCTCTCTTCCTCCGATCCCTTCAATTCTGGATCCGCCGCCCTCCCTCTCGACGAGATCGGATCTGAGGACGACCTCTTTTCCACCTACATTGACGTCGACAAGCTTGCTTCCGGCACTTGTGCACTAGATCACTCCGCTAATGCTGAATCCGAGAAGACTCCTAGACCAAGGCATAGATATAGCAGCTCTGTCGATGGTTCCACCTCTACCAGTGTGTTTGGGGATGTATTGGACGCCAAGAAAGCCATGCCTCCTGATAAATTAGCTGAGCTTTGGACTCTTGATCCCAAACGTGCCAAAAGGTCAGTCTCCTCTTCCTACTTTGGATCGTATTCATTCTTGATTCTACTGATTACTGCTTTGTTCACTTAGGATTTAGTTACTAGTCTATAGATTTAGCACCTCCGCTAGCTAAATGGAAACTGGAATTCTTTCTGCCTCCGAAATTCAAACGACTGTAGGCTGTAGCTCTAACCATAAAAATAGCCCTCCCTGCGCTGTTCCCAATAACTTCAGCGCTGCTCCTTTTACTGGGTGGACCCGAATGGTAGCGTATAGATATAGCTCAATTATGGTCAGAGTAATAAAAGAGTTTTCATTTCACACCATAAACATGAAGGAAGAGAAAGGGATGGGTGTGCACAATATAGGTTCATATCAACCTTCCATATCAAGTGAACAATTTCTAAACTAGATTCTAGGGAAGAGTTGCGATTCCATAACTTTTATCATATTCGAAATCAATGGTTTTACACTTTTAAACGTGATTTACAGGCCATCAAAATTGATTTTGAATGATCCGATATGTTTTAGAGTGATTTTGAACATGACAAAAGTGATTTTAATCATTTCAAAATCAGTTCCAAACCTGTCGTTAAAGAATATAGACTCCCAAATCTTGGTTAGAGAAGAGGAAAAGATTATCAAGATAAAAGGAGAAATTTAAAGGATAATTCTGGCTTTTTGACAAGAAAACCTCTCTTATTGATCTCATCGAAGACAACATTTTTATTCATTCTTGTCTATGCAAGGTGATTAGGAAAGGTAAAAATAACTAGACAAGAAAAACCAAGGTTTGTTTTTCTTGTACGAGTATTTGTTAGGCAATTAAGATATGATCCAGAGGAAGGAAGGAACTACCTATCTCTACCCTAATTAGTGCCACCTATGCAAGTCTAATGATGAAACTCAGAAGTATCTTTCTTTTCTTGTCGTTATGCCTGGTGGTTCTGGTGTATTATTTTCAGCTCCTTTGACTGGGTCAATCTTTATGAATGACATCATGGTCTTTTTACACTCATTTTGGATAGTCATTCTTTCAAAAGGGAAACACAAATTATTTTGTCTTACTTTCTTGAGGGAATTTTTTCTTTTTTGGTCTGTTTGGCTGGAGAGGGATGGCAGAGTTATCTGGAGGGAGGGCTTTTTGAGGTTTTCTGGGAGACTTTACTTTTTCGTTGTTGCTTCTTGCTCAAATTGAATTATAGATTTATAGGTATAGCATATTTCTTTTTACACTTGTTGGAAGACCTTTTAGTAATTTCCTTAGCTTGGGGTCTTTCCCTTTTATGGAAATTTTATTCTCTCAACAAAATTGTTTCTTATGAGAATCTAAAGGATATCCATTTTGGTTTTCATGGAAGTAGAAACTCTGAGAATGGGAGAATGTAACAATGAAATGTTTTAGGAAGTTGTGTCGGAGAGATTAAAAGACAATAGACGTTAGAAAACTTGGAGGAAAAAGACACGTCGCCCTCTATACTTGGTTCAAAAGCAAACGTTTACAATTCATGAATAATATCTCTTTTCCTCTTTCTCCCTCTGTTAACGATACACTTAAAGACAAGAACTCAAGGACATGACAATCACATCTTTTTATTTTTCGAGTTCTAATATGTGGGATGGTGGATTCGAACTTTTGACCTCTTGGAGGACATATGCTTCAAAAGTTGAACTATGCTCGGGTTAGGTTGGCACAATCACATCGCCTTAAAAGTTGATTTCCAACATTTTGTGTAATACGGGTCTGCAGACAATACTATTTTAGCTCACTTTGCCTTTCGTTTCTTCTCTATATACGGCTCACTTCCATATTATTTGATGTTCTGGGAGGAAGAACTTCAAGGAAGTCCTACGATATGCTTGACTGTGCTCATGAATTATGGCACACAATTGTCTGCATGGCAGTAAATACTAAAACACACTGTCTAAAAGGGCCTCTTGGAATGAAATGGGATGTGGGGTGAGATGTCTGTTGAAAAATAACAAACTTTTATCCACTTGCAAGTTGCATCTACACACCTATTCAGTCAAATTCTTGCCTCTACACACCTCTATAGTTTTTCACTTTTGCATAGATGAACAAAAGAAAAGATATAATACTACCTGACATGTCTTCATTTTAGTATTCCACACTTTCTACTGTCTTCATTTAGGAAATCTATTAAGAGCTGTTATTCCTCATGTTATCCTTATGTAGGATTTTGGCCAATCGGCAGTCTGCTACCCGTTCTAAAGAGAGGAAGGTACGATACATACAGGAACTTGAACGCAAAGTTCAGACCCTTCAAACAGAGGCGACAACTCTTTCAGCTCAACTCATGCTGTTCCAGGTTTGTGTTGCTAAATCAAAATTAAGCTTTCATCTTCAAAATATTACTTGTTCGCTTGGAAAGTTTAATAGTGATCAAGTAGTATTTGTCTTCTAGATCCTTTCATGGCTTGCATTTTTAATGTCAAGAAACAAAAAAGTTGCATGGTTTAGTGAGATGCATCTACAGATCTACTTCTGATTTCTTTTTGTTCGAGCATCTGAACTTAAACAGATCGATCCACATTTTCATACATAACTTCATATAATTTTTAAAGTTATGAACGTGGAAGTGTTTGCAATAAGAAATAAAGCTAAATGCAGTATAATGCATACAAGTAAATCATTGCAGATGAGGGATTAAGTGGTAATTCTTATCCGATCATAGATCTAAAGAAAAAAAAGATAAGATCTTGATCTGATTAACACTAGTCACAGACTCACAAGCAAGAAATTTAATTACAGAAGTGCTTCCTCATGTCTTTTCCATGCCCCTTTCCTGTTAAGGCCTGCACCATCTTAAGAATATATAGCCTTTCATATTATCTAATTTAGTAATAAACATGGAGAATAACTTAATTCTATATTTTCTTTTTCTTTTTGTACAGAGAGATACGACAGGTCTTAGTACTGAAAATACAGAACTTAAGTTTCGGTTGCAGGCTACAGAGCAACAAGCTCATTTGCGAGATGGTAAGCACTTGGTAGATCACTTGTATCATCAAACTCGAAGAATTTTCCCTTCTATCATACCTTCTTTGGAAATCCGCTTTCATTAATATAAATTACCGTCAATGCGATGCAGCTTTGAATGAAGCACTAAAGAAAGAAGTTGAGAGGCTCAAAGTTGCCACTGGAGAGACATCAGGCGCCTGTGATTCCTTCAACTTGGGAATAATGTCTCAGATGCCATATCTAGCATCGAGTTTCTTTCCCCTTCATCATCAGCAACCAGGTTCTGCTGGCACCCAGAACAACATACAGTTGCCATTATATGGTCATTCCTCATCAAACATGTCAATCCATCCTCTACATCATCAGTCGAATTCACATCAATTCTTTGATATAATGCAGAGTGATCCTCTCGGTCGATTACAGGGTCTCGATATCGGTAGCAATGAATCTCCTCTCGTGAAATCAGAAGTCCCCTCTCTTTCTGCTAGTGAAAGTAGCGCCACATTTTGATGCAGACTGGTAACTGATCTGACCCTGCTGACTTGCACAAGTCCATGTGAAAGTACATTGTTTATAGCTTGACTTTTAGACCTTTAGAGAAATTATTAGATTGTTCATTTGATTCGCATTAATTCTCAATTTATCTATTTCTATCCTTTTAAGTTATCCCTCCAACAAGTTAATGCACTTGTTTTGTATTAGATCTGAATTGTTCTTCAGTCTCTTAGGTTGATTAGGGGATGCCATATTTCTGGGGCATCAAAAAATGAGGGAATGAAAGGTGATTCTCATTGGAATTTGGTTGCTATAATGCAAGATTAATGGCCTTTTGCCTTCTTCTATCTACATTACTGATAATAGATTTGCATGTTAATTAGGTTTATTAATCATAGTGATCGAATTTAGAGTAAGTTAATCTTAGTGTATCAAATATATACCTTATCAACTTGTACTTTGAGTAGGTCATGTATCTGTTCACTAATTTCCTTTTAAAGAATACATTATGAGACAAATTCAGCAGTTGGGCATTGAATTAAAGTGAATCTAAGGCCACATTTACTTCCCTCCCAACTAATCAATCCATGATAATTCTGACTGTGAAACCCACATCGATTACATTTGCATGTAATGGTTACATTTGCAGGTGTATAAAGTTCCCTTGCTAGCTCGTAGTAACAATAAAATACGATCAATTTAGTTGAAAGAGAAATTTGAAATATTCAAATTAATATTTAAATATTTGATATATAAAATGTAGAAGATGAAAATATATTTATTGTATTTGATACATTAAATATTAGAAATAATTTATGTATTAGATACATTAATATTGAATATATATATGTATGAAATTTGAATTAGATTCAAATTGGTTAAATATATATTATAAATATAAAAGATTAATTTTGTGATATTTGAATGAGATTCAAATAAATATAACATACATATTTTAATATAATCGAGTTTAAAATATATTTTATCAAATAAAATTAATTCTTAAAAGCCCTTGACATTTAGGTTTAGCCGACAAAATATACTACTCACCCTCGACAAGATAATTGTTCTCTCATTCTTTCAAGAAAACTTTCACAAGCCTTGGTCATGTGTTCGAGTCATAGCGAGAAAGATCTTATGGATAAGGAACACATAAAGATTGAAATTCTTCAAAGGTAATTAGCTTAACCTTTTATTTGTTTAATTCTAAATAAATCAAAAAGAACGATGGCAATACTTCTGCCGCGGAGTTTGAAGTGTTCATTCCTTTCAAAGAAAATAATTAATCTAAAAGACTTCTATTGTTTGTCTTGTCTCCGTTTTTTTGCAAAAGTAACCTTCAAGATTACAGAGCAGACCTGAAAGAAAATAAAATATAAAAAAGTTTAAACATAAACTAAAGGATAAAATAATGGAAATAAATATGAATAAGAGTCTAAATTTCTAAAAAGTGTCTAAGTGTCCTATGGAGGCCAAAAATGAGCTTGAGCGTGTCCTAGGCGAGCCCAACGTACATAACCCAGTCTCCAAAGCTATGGAAGTGTCTTAAAGGTGCCTAAGTGTCATTTCAAGACAAAACCTAATTCGAAATGAGCTTAACATGTTTACCTCACCCGTTAACCTACAATGTGGCCTAAAACGGTATAAAAGTGTCTAAGTGTCCCATGGAGGCCAAAATTAACTTGAACACGCTCTAGGCGAGCCTAACGCACACAACCCACCCTTCGAAGCTACGCAAATCTCTTTTTTTTTTTTTTCTTTTTTTTTTTTGTTGAGAAGCTACGCAAATCTGCAAATCTCTTAAAGATGCCTAAGTGCCCTCTGAAACCAAAACCTAACTCGAAATGAGCTTAATGATGGAGCGCCCAAGGCACGCAGCGGAAGCGAATTTGGATCATGGACACTCTAATTTCATCAATTTAAACAAACGGAAACATGCAAAAGCGATGAAAAAGAGAAGTTAGAACACATACCCTTGTCGTTCGTAATTCTCCAGTTTTCACCGCCAGAAGCTCCTCACGAGCTCACCGAGCCTTCTCACGAAACGTTCGTGGACCACCCACGGTAGTCCCGCTATCCTCAGACCGAGAAACGGAGTGGTGGGACTCCTTTAATTCAAGAAAAGAGGGAAGAAGCTTCACTGAAAGAAAAACAATTTTTCTTCACAGAACTGAAGCTGAAGGAGAAGAAGAGATAGTGATAGAGAGAGAGAGAATCAAATTCTCAAATTCTCAAAATCGTATACCCCAGATGAATTTTTCTCAATTGAATCAAAATTCAATTTTTTAACTCAATTCACTTTTGTTCTCTCCTCTGTTGGCCCATAACATACGTAACATACATATATATATTTATATATACTAACATGTGTCTTGCTGCATGCAAGACACATATATATATATATATATATATATATATAAATATATAATTATTATTATTATTAAAAATAATAATAATAATTTTATTTATTAAACATTTTAATAAATAAAAAATATATATATTTATTAATTAAACTTTTTAATTAATAAATATTATTTAATTCAATATCAAATATTGATTAAATAATATAACTAAACTCGGTTTTTCATAAAAACCCGACTTTTTTCACATGAATCTCATTCATGTTTCAGGCCAATGCCATATTTAAATCATATTTAAATATGTCTATCCTTCTTCCACAAACCCGAATTTGAACGATTCAAATTCTTTTCTTTTCTTTTATACTGTTTCACGGCTTTATCCGAGCTAGCCAGGAGAACCGTAAGGACCTACAGATCATGAGCTCCAACGATACGAGATTATCCGGTCAAAACTCTTTCAACCGAACTAACCAACATTCGTTAACCCCCGGAGACTCCACTAAAGTCCAAGGGCTGCACTCTCCTCACTGTAGATATATTGTGTCCTGTTGATATAACTATCATCAGTAAGTCGATCCTTCACAGGTCGTTCATAATCACAACGGGTCATTTATACCGTTTAACCCTTGCATTATATCTTGTTCCTTAAGTACCACTGACACCTCTAATGAACAATTGATTTGTGGTCCAACCATCAAATCAGATTCCTCCCTGATCAGGAGAGGATGGGCCCATGTTCAAGACCTGGAGTCAGCACTTAAGGGAACAACCTCTCTACTATCCCTTAAAGCGGGTAGGAGTGAACTCCAATCTTGCTACAACTATGTCCCCAGCCACTTATTCAATCTTATCCCCAAGATGGTAGGCATATTGAGTCGGCAATCTGGCCACTCTCACCCGTACAAATCAAAGGATAAGGTCAAATAAACAGGAGTTCACAGTAAGCTCAGGATTGAGATCGAGTTACCTAAGTCATCAAATGAATAAACCGGTCTTTACAGTAAACGGTGTTATAAAGAAAGAGCGATTTTATTTCTGGTTCGGTCTTGTGCAAACTCATTGCACAGGACGCCCTCACTCACATGTCTCTACATGAAACGATTCGAATCACATCGTTTTGTACTATACAAAGTGAGCCGCGTCCAATAGTGTCCCCAGGATAAGGTACCCAGCCTTATCCCTATACTATAGACCATTTTGGCTGTCTACTTGAACTTGATTCACATTCATGTCACACATGAAGTTCAAGTACTCACACTACAGCCATGGGTGTTAGTTATTGGTATAGGTTAATACAAACACAATTCACTAAAATTCAATAACAACTTTATTGAAATATAATATTTACATACATTCATTCAGTTTACAAACTACGAGTTTTAGGACATAAAACCCAACAAACTCCCACTTGGACTAAAACGTCAGTGGAGTACATGCTGGTTGAGAAAACTAGAATATCAAATATCTAAAGTTTCTCCCACTGTCCTACTGAGCAGCTCGCAGCCCTAAACTTTTTAGGTGTCTCTCAAACACTTTAGCCGTGAGAGACTTAGTAAAAGGATCAGCAATGTTGTGCTCCGAGGCTACCTGTGTGACGATCACATCTCCTCGTTGCACTATCTCCCTAATGAGATGATACTTCCGCTCAATATGCTTTCCACGCTTATGGCTTCTAGGTTCTTTAGAATTTGCCACTGCACCACTGTTATCACAATAAAGGGTGATTGGCAAGTTCATATTTGGAACAACTTCCAAATCTGTCAAGAACTTCCTAAGCCATACAGCTTCTTTCGCTGCTTCGCAAGCTGCGACATACTCAGCTTCCATGGTGGAGTCAGCAATACAACCTTGCTTTATACTCCTCCATACTATTGCTCCTCCGTTAAGAGTGAACACTGATCCTGATGTAGATTTCCTGGAATCTATATCAGTCTGAAAATCAGAGTCAGTGTATCCTGCAAGGATCAAATCCTTCGCGCCATACACAAGCACATAGTCTCTCGTTCTCCTTAGATACTTGAGGACGTGTTTAACGGCTGTCCAGTGATCATATCCTGGATTGGATTGGAACCTACTGACAATTCCTACTGCATAGCAGATGTCGGGTCGTGTACACAACATAGCGTACATGAGACTACCAACTGCAGATGCATAGGGAATTCGTCTCATATCCTCAACCTCTTGAGGTGTCTTAGGAGACTGTTCCTTAGACAAGTGAATTCCATGCCTAAAAGGCAGCGAACCTTTCTTGGAATTCTGCATCGAATATCTTGACAACACCTTGTCAATATAAGATGCTTGAGACAGCGCTAGCACTTTGTTCTTACGATTCCTTATGATCTGAATCCCTAGAACAAACTGAGCCTCTCCCAAATCTTTCATTTGGAATTGGGTCGCTAGCCAATTCTTAACGTCAGTTAGGAACCCTACATCATTCCCAATGAGTAGTATGTCGTCTACGTACAAGACTAAGAAAGCTACAACAGTATTGACTACTTTCTTGTAAACACAAGGTTCGTCAATATTTTGTTCAAAGCCATAAGATTTGATCGCCGTATCAAACCTTATATTCCAGGATCTAGATGCTTGCTTCAACCCATAAATGGATCGATTAAGCTTGCAAACCTTTTGCTCTTGACCCTGAAGTATGAATCCCTCTGGTTGAGCCATATAGATACTCTCCTCAAGATTACCATTCAGAAAGGCAGTCTTGACATCCATTTGCCAGATTTCATAATCATAAAATGTAGCAATGGATAAGAGTATTCTAATCGACTTTAACATGGCAACAGGAGAAAAAGTTTCTTCATAGTCCACCCCTTCTCTTTGGGAATAACCTTTTGCCACAAGTCGAGCCTTAAAGGTTTGCACCTTACCGGCTTGGTCTCGTTTTCTCTTGTAGATCCACTTGCAACCGATAGGTCTTTCACTATCTGGTTGGTCTACAAGATCCCAGACTGAATTGAAGTACATAGACTCCATTTCGAGATCCATGGCTTTAAGCCACTGGTCCTTGTCTATGTCATTCATTGCCTGTTTAAAGGTCAATGGATCCTCAACGCCATCATCAGGTATGACAACTTGAGTTTCAGACAAGCCAATGTAGCGGTCGGGCTGTCTTACATCCCTCCCACTGCGTCGAGGTTTTCTCAACTCTTGAGAAGGACCAGCCTGATCAACAACCTTTGTTGATCCGTCTGTAGCTTTCCTGGAAAATTCGGACAAAACAATTTTGCTCGACGGTTTATGATCTCTCATGTGGTCTTCCTCTAAGAACGTGGCATTAGTCGATACTAGTACCTTGTTCTCATGAGGATCATAAAATAGACCACCTTTCGTTTCCTTGGGGTAACCTACAAATAGGCACAATTTTGAACGATGTTCCAACTTCTTTGGATTGGGTACTAGCACATGTGCTGGACACCCCCAAATCCTGAAGTGACGTAAACTACCTTTACGCCCTCTCCATAACTCGTAAGGTGTTTCAGAAACACTCTTAGAGGGAACCATGTTCAAAATATATACTGCAGTCTCTACTGCATATCCCCAAAACGAACTAGGCAAATGAGCATAACTCATCATAGATCGAACCATGTCTAACAGGGTTCTATTTCTCCTCTCGGACACACCATTCTGCTGTGGTGTTCCTGGCGCTGAGAGTTGAGATACTATTCCATGTTCTATCATATAGTCCTGGAATCTTAAATCCATATACTCTCCACCTCGATCTGATCGGAGTGTTTTTATCGATTTACCTAATGTGTTCTCAACCTCTGCCTTATACTCTTTGAACTTTTCAAGAGCTTCGGACTTATGATGCATTAGATAAAGATAACCGTACCTCGAATAATCATCAATGAAACTGATGAAATATTCATACCCTCCTCGTGCTTTGACATTCAAAGGACCGCAGAGATCCGAATGCACGATTTCTAGAGGTTCTTTGGACCTATGACCTTTTTCAGAAAAAGATCGTTTGGTCATTTTGCCCTCAAGACAAGACTCACATGGCGGTAAAGAGTTGTCCTCTAAACGATTTAGCAGACCACTCTTAACCAATCTCCCAATCCTATTGAGATTAATGTGACCTAGTCTTAAGTGCCAAAGATAAGTACTTGGAGAAAGTTTCTGCCTTTTAGTTTGAGTCTCAGCTGTTTTAAACATTTCAGTGTTCAAAATAGCTTTGGCTTCGGTTGGTCTTAACACATACAAGTTGTTTTCAAGTTTCGCAGAACAAATACGTACACCTCTTTTGCTAATGAACGCTTCATTATGAACAAAAGATACTTTATACAACTGTTCTAACAAACAAGATATAGATACAAGATTCCTCTGGAAGGTAGGAACCAGGAGTACATTTTCTAGTAAAATGAAACTATCTCTATACAACAACTTTACAGCTCCCACTGCTTCAGCTGAGACAACCTCTCCAGTTCCAACTCTGAGAGTTATCTCACCGCGAGAAAGTGGCTGCCAAGAACTAGTTTCCTGAAAAGAAGAACAAACATGGTTAGTAGCTCCTGAATCAAGTATCCAGGTATGACAATCATGTTCTACTAAACATGTTTCAACAACAAGTAAATCATATTTACCTTGTCTTTCTTTCTCAGCCTTTTTCTCTGCAAGATACTTTGGGCAATTGCGTTTCCAGTGCCCATCTACACCACAATGGAAACATTTTCCTTTGTCTGTAGATCTAGTCTTGCTCTTAGCAGTAGCAGGTGCTTTTCCCTTCCTTTTATCTTTCTTCTTCTTTTGAATACTCTTATTCTTAACAGAAGAAAGTTCAGACCTACTCCCTGAAGACGACCCCTTTTGGAATTTCCTAGAAGTGACAACATTTGCCTCCTTCTCTTTTCCTTTAGAAGTCTGTAGGGACTGATAGGTCTGTAGCTCGCTGAGGAGAGAAGTCAAATTATACTTTATCTTGTTCATTACCAAATTGGTTATGAACTGAAGGAAACTCTTCGGAAGAGATTCCAAGATAAAACTTACTTGACTTGACTCATTTATAATAGCTCCGTTTACTTCCGCCACATTAAAGTGGACCATCATGTTAAGGACATGCTCCCTAACAGAGGTTCCCTCCTTCATGCGAGAGTTGTAAACGAATTTGAGGGCTTCATGACAGACCGATGAGGACGGAAGTCCAAACATCTCCTGTAATGAAGACATGATTTCTTTAGCAGAAACCATATCCTCGTGCTTCTTAGCTAACACATCAGATATGCTGGCTAAGATATAGACTCGGGCTTTATCATTAGCCCTTGTCCATCTATCATATGCTTCTCGAACAGTTCGAGTTGCATCCGAGCTAGGAGGGGGAGGACAATCCTCTGATAAGACGAACCTGAGATCATCTAGAACGAGAATCGTATTCAAGTTCGATTTCCAGGTCGCGTAGTTATCGCCGGTTAACTTATCGGAAGCTAGTAAGTGAATAAAAGAGCTAGTCATGCTGAAAAGAGAATGAATAAATATTAGTGAAAAGGTTTTAACCTAATTTACACACCAATCAAGAATTTAGCAAAGAATAATAATGTACCCATAACTCATTATTAAACTGCAACGATACTTCAGTGGGTCAGAATGGTCGCTACCGAGGGGCAGTCAAGCATTCCTTCACTGTATCAAGACATTCTTGACTAAATGCTAATACCAGAATATCTCATATTCCTATAGCATCTTAGTTATCGCTGTTTGGTCAAGATTTACTAACTCCTTAGCAAATCTCGTAAGTGTGACCCTCCATTTTTAGAATTCATAGGGCGGCCCCAACGATGCAACCGAATGGAAATGTCAAAGTTGGGAATGGCTCTATGTTTCTTTATCCATAAATGGTGATTGAGATGTTCCGATTCCTATGAAACGGCCCTCCGAATGGATCGGTACCACTTGTGGGCACCTAGCAGGCAGAACATAGGAATCTCACGGTTCAATCCAATGGAGGAGACCGCAGGATGTATTGACATACTTCCTTCTCCCACTTACTATAAATACTTTCTCTATTCACCTTGCTCTTGAATTATGCAAATACCATCCGAATGGGGATGCCCTATTGACATCACGAGGCCGAGCATAATTCTCACGGTGTGAACTTAACAGAGAACGTAGGAGGAGAGGGACATATCATATATACCTTCTCAACACCTCTACTAAGTATTTTAAGACGGAATGGGTAAATTACTCAGGCATTATCCGGCTAAGACAATAAGGCCTAAGTCTAGGTAAAACAAACTTTTACCTATGATGTCTAGGTGATAAACACTTTATTACCTCACACCACTCACGCATGCTCATAAAGCCGAGTTAACTTTACTCAAGAACCGGATGGTCCCCAGGTAGGAGGTGTTCCGTAAACTGTCAGCTTAAATACCTCCAACCTCGAACAGGATGTCCCCGGGTGAGTTTCTTGTAACCTTAGCATTTACAAGATATCGACCTATTCATCTAATGAAACGGAACGATACATTCAACCCTAAGTGAGCATGCCTTTGTCTTTGTTATAGATTTTAAAAGTCTATGCCAATTTTACAACGCTTTGCAAAACTAAGACTAACTACAACAAACTTCTACATGCTTCTCAAACATGCATCACTAAGGCACGACAAGTTGAATATTTAATTTCATAATTAATATAACAATTATATCAATTATGTTTTTAAATATACAACTCCTAATTCATAAATTAATATAACACTTATATCAATTCTCATGAATTAAGCATGCATCCTATACATTATAACACTTATAACAAACAAAATGCATCTAATGTTGGATGTTTAATTTCATAATTAATATAACACTTATATCAATTATTCTATTAAGCAAACAACATCTAATTCATGAATTAATATAACTCTTATATTAATACTCATGAATTAAACATGCATCCAATATATTATAACACTTATAACCTATAATATGCATAAAACCATGGCAACCTATGTTGTAAATTTAATTTCATAATTAATATAACACTTATATCAATTATTCTATTAAATTAACAACAACTAATTCATGAATTAATATAACATTTATATCAAAAATCATGAATTGCCAAATATGCATACGATATATTATAACACTTATAACATATTTTTAATGCATGAAGCATGCTTCCTACGGTGGGATTTTAAATCTATATGGCATACGTTATGCACATACAAACATGGAATTTAATTAAAACATACATTCGCAATGCATAATTAATTAAACACACTAAAGTGGATCGATTTTGGCATTTAGCAAGCAATAACTAATTTATTACAAGCTTGATCAACAAGCCACGTCATGAGCGGACTTCGAACTCTTCGCACCGCCTTTGACCAACTTGCTTCCTCCGAACGCTTCGGCCAAAATTTCTTCGAATTTCTCCTCGTATTGCCCAGAATGAGTTTGAACTTACACCGAACATTTCGGCGAGTTTCAAACTCAAACTTCTTTCATAAAGAACCCTATATGGACTCTAATGACTCTAAAAATACAGACTCTTTAGCATACATTAAAGCCCATACATTCTCGGGCAATTACAAATAAAGAAATTCAAAAGAAACTATGCCAAAATCGATATTCACTTTAGAATTCCATTCAGAAACAATTTCTAAATAAAACCCACCATAACTTAAATTGATAGAAATTGAGTGGCCAAAAACGCTCTGATACCAATTGATGGAGCGCCCAAGGCACGCAGCGGAAGCGAATTTGGATCATGGACACTCTAATTTCATCAATTTAAACAAACGGAAACATGCAAAAGCGATGAAAAAGAGAAGTTAGAACACATACCCTTGTCGTTCGTAATTCTCCAGTTTTCACCGCCAGAAGCTCCTCACGAGCTCACCGAGCCTTCTCACGAAACGTTCGTGGACCACCCACGGTAGTCCCGCTATCCTCAGACCGAGAAACGGAGTGGTGGGACTCCTTTAATTCAAGAAAAGAGGGAAGAAGCTTCACTGAAAGAAAAACAATTTTTCTTCACAGAACTGAAGCTGAAGGAGAAGAAGAGATAGTGATAGAGAGAGAGAGAATCAAATTCTCAAATTCTCAAAATCGTATACCCCAGATGAATTTTTCTCAATTGAATCAAAATTCAATTTTTTAACTCAATTCACTTTTGTTCTCTCCTCTGTTGGCCCATAACATACGTAACATACATATATATATTTATATATACTAACATGTGTCTTGCTGCATGCAAGACACATATATATATATATATATATATATATATATATATAAATATATAATTATTATTATTATTAAAAATAATAATAATAATTTTATTTATTAAACATTTTAATAAATAAAAAATATATATATTTATTAATTAAACTTTTTAATTAATAAATATTATTTAATTCAATATCAAATATTGATTAAATAATATAACTAAACTCGGTTTTTCATAAAAACCCGACTTTTTTCACATGAATCTCATTCATGTTTCAGGCCAATGCCATATTTAAATCATATTTAAATATGTCCATATTTAAATCATATTTAAATATGTCTATCCTTCTTCCACAAACCCGAATTTGAACGATTCAAATTCTTTTCTTTTCTTTTATACTGTTTCACGGCTTTATCCGAGCTAGCCAGGAGAACCGTAAGGACCTACAGATCATGAGCTCCAACGATACGAGATTATCCGGTCAAAACTCTTTCAACCGAACTAACCAACATTCGTTAACCCCCGGAGACTCCACTAAAGTCCAAGGGCTGCACTCTCCTCACTGTAGATATATTGTGTCCTGTTGATATAACTATCATCAGTAAGTCGATCCTTCACAGGTCGTTCATAATCACAACGGGTCATTTATACCGTTTAACCCTTGCATTATATCTTGTTCCTTAAGTACCACTGACACCTCTAATGAACAATTGATTTGTGGTCCAACCATCAAATCAGATTCCTCCCTGATCAGGAGAGGATGGGCCCATGTTCAAGACCTGGAGTCAGCACTTAAGGGAACAACCTCTCTACTATCCCTTAAAGCGGGTAGGAGTGAACTCCAATCTTGCTACAACTATGTCCCCAGCCACTTATTCAATCTTATCCCCAAGATGGTAGGCATATTGAGTCGGCAATCTGGCCACTCTCACCCGTACAAATCAAAGGATAAGGTCAAATAAACAGGAGTTCACAGTAAGCTCAGGATTGAGATCGAGTTACCTAAGTCATCAAATGAATAAACCGGTCTTTACAGTAAACGGTGTTATAAAGAAAGAGCGATTTTATTTCTGGTTCGGTCTTGTGCAAACTCATTGCACAGGACGCCCTCACTCACATGTCTCTACATGAAACGATTCGAATCACATCGTTTTGTACTATACAAAGTGAGCCGCGTCCAATAGTGTCCCCAGGATAAGGTACCCAGCCTTATCCCTATACTATAGACCATTTTGGCTGTCTACTTGAACTTGATTCACATTCATGTCACACATGAAGTTCAAGTACTCACACTACAGCCATGGGTGTTAGTTATTGGTATAGGTTAATACAAACACAATTCACTAAAATTCAATAACAACTTTATTGAAATATAATATTTACATACATTCATTCAGTTTACAAACTACGAGTTTTAGGACATAAAACCCAACACTTAACACGTCCACTCGCTCCTAGAACCTTCAAGGTGACCTAAAAGTGTCTAAGTGTCTTGTGGAGGCCGAAGTGAACTTGAACGTGCCCTAGGCGAGCTTAACGCACATAATCCACCCCGAAGCTATAAAAGTCTCTAAAAGGTGCCTAAGTGCCCTCTGCGAGACCAAAACCTAACTCAAAATGAGTTTAATGCGTCTACCCCGCCCCTAACCTTCAAAGTGACTTAAAAGTGTCTAATCCATTCTAAGTGTTCCATGGAGGCCAAAATAAACTTGAGCGTGCCCTAGACGAGCTTAATGCACATAACTCACCCCTGAAGCTACACAAGTCTCTTAAAGGTGCCTAAGTTCCCTCTAAGGCCAAAACCTAACTCGAAATGAGCTTAAGACGTCTACCCCACCCTCTGAAACCTTCAAAGTCTCCTTAAAGTGTCTAAGTATCCCATGGAGGGAAAAATGAACTTGATCGTGCCCTAGGCGAGCCTAACGCACATAATTCAACCCATGAAGCTACGAAGTCTCTTAAAGGTGTCTAAGTGTCATTTGAGGCCAAAAGCTAACTCGAAATGAGCTTAACATGTCTACCCCGCCCCCTAGAACCTTGGTGACCTAAAAATGTCTAAGTGTCATATAGAGGCCAAAATGAACTTATGAATGAGTTATCGAAGAAGAATGTGTACCTTATCTTTAGAGCTCTTAGGAATGAGTTATCGAAGAAGAAATATGTACCTTACGGATAGAGATGTAGTTACTATACATTTTTTTAAGTCTTTCTAAAATCATGCATTCTCACATAACTACAAGATCACTCTCGTTACAATGCAAGTGTATTCTTGTACTTCATTAGTCACAAATACCCAGGAGAATTGTGAATTAGAATTAATTATTTTAATCAACTTTTCTTTAATATTTAATTTAGTTTCAACTTACATTCATTAAATTTTTCATAATTTAATCCTTGTGTAATTTTTCTTAAAAAAAAAAAAAAAAAAGAAAAAAATTGTGGAATTTATCTTGATTCACCAATTACTTCCTACAAGTGCTTACATTAAAATAGTAAATTTTTGCTTACTTGGAGGAGGATGAATTCATAGACATGTTGCCCAAGCCAACAAGAGGACATGCCAACTAAGTTAAAAGATTTCATCATAGGCAAAAGCTCACAAGGCACAAGCTCCCAATTGTGGGGTCATTATAATTGCAATAAAAATTAGGTTAGTTGTTGTAACTATAAGTGATGATATGACTGTCAACAAGAGCATAGCTCAGCGGCATAATGTATAAAAAAAAAGTGATGATATGACTTTCGACTAAGAGGTGAAATTGAGTTTCAAATTCTTTAACACATTATTGAATTAAAAAAAAAAATTGTTATGGTATTTTCCATCTAATTATATATATAGCTAGAAAGTTAGACCTCTCTTAAAATAAAATAAAAAATTTAAATTTAAATTAAATTATAATTATAATTATAATACAAAGCACAATTTGATTTTATTCAAGTATTGCAAAAGATTTTTCTCATTTCCTCTACCAATATTTTATGGGAAAATTGTAACATATGTCAATTTAGAGTAAAATAATTAAAACTATAGCATTTTTTAAAAAAAAATGCGGATATAGCAATTTTTATCACGGATAGTATGGTTTATCGGATAGAAGTTTATCGCTGATAGAAGTCTATCGCTGACAGTAGTCTTTTTTTATAGAATTTTGTCAGTGATATTAATCTATCACGGTTAGAAGTCTATCAGTAATTATAAAAAAAGTGCCACTGATTTTTTGCCATATTTGCAAAGGGTTTTAAACTTTGTTAAATTTGCAATTATTTTTTGACTGATTGTTATTTCTGCAATCAGCCCTATTTTATAACTATATGTTTATTTTCTCAAACTTTGATCTCTCACAATCTTGTTAATATTTTGACTAGAATTTTACCACAAAAAAATTATTTGTCAATTTGAAAAGAAAAAAAAATTACATTATTGGTGCATCAAGTTTGGGTTTGATAGAATTTGAGCCCCTAAAGTTTCAAACTCAACAATTATATGTATAGATTTGATGCGTTATTTTTTGTCCTTCTATCAAATTTTAAGTTAAATTTTAACAAAAGAGTGTGTGACAGCTATACTTGATTAAAAATATTTTTAATTATTAAACTTCTTTTAAAAAAATATTTATTTTTATTTTCTTTTCTTTTTCTTTTTTTTCTACCTCATTCTTATGTCGTCAATGATTTTTTTTTTTTTTCGTCTCTCTTCTCATTTCCCCCTCTCTCTCTCACCTCCATATTTCTCTTTTTACTCCCGTTAAAAAAAAAAAAATATCACCTTTTTTTTTTTTTTTTTTCCTCTCCGACTCTCCGTATCCTTTCACCTTCATCTCCCCTTTCTTCCCTTCTTTCCTTCGTTTTTGTTTTTTTTTAATATACAGATGTGGAACGAACTCAAATTTGTACGTGATATTTAAAAATAGGTGTCACGTCAGGTTCGGTTGTTCGTTAAAATTTAAATGAAATTTTGACGGAGAGATCCAAAACACAACAAATCCAAACCTTATAGTTATAATTGTTGAATTTGAAATCTTGGGACCCAAATGCTACCAAACTCAATGCTGAGAAGTAAACTCAAGAAGGACCATTAGTGTAATTTTCCCAAAAACAACTAACATATGTACCATTTTCCTCGAGATTCAAATCATCACGCTCTCACTATTTGTTGTACTAAAAAAATAGTTTTTTTTAGTTCAACACTAAGGTGATAAAATTCGAACCTCTGTCATCTTGATCGAGGACATAAGCCTTAATCAATTGAGTTATATTCCGGTTGACAAGTTTTTTTATATCTGCTATACTACCCACAACTATTTGCCATTTTGAGAAATGTTGATTAAAAATAAGAGTGACAATTTATTGCGTGGATTAAATATGTTGAAGTACAAGTTTGATGTGTATTATACTTGCATAGATTAAATATCTCTAGGTCATTCTATTTTTTTTCTAATGTGTTTTGAGTATATAAATGGAAATGATGATGCTGTTTTTCTTATCATTATATCCTTAGGTCAAATTGAATTTTTTAAACATTTCTTGATTATTTTTTTGTTTTTATAATTTTCACTATTAAAATACTATAATTACAATATCAAAATTCTAGTCAGCTGACATATCTATGTCTAGACGACTAAGAGGTCTCTAATGTACTCAAAAACAATATATCAAAATTCTACCTTGTCAATAACTGTATAGACTAAATTATTAATTATAGTCAAACCGAGCATAACTCAACATAAAATTGTGCCCTTCACTAATAGAACATAGTTCAAATTTTGAATTAATTAAAATATCCTTACAATCTTTTTTTTTTTAATTATTAATAGTAGACATATAAGAAAGTTTCTACAAAGTTTCTACATATACTCTTATAAAGTTAAGTTAAAAAAAAAACACTTATTTATATATATATATATATAAGTAAATAAATAGTATTAAGTAAGATGTCAATTTAGAGTAAAATAATTAAAAATATAGTATTTTTTTAAAAAAAATCTAGATATGGCAATTTCTATCCAGGTATATTGCTGATAGTAGTCTATCACCTCAATATTTTATAGAATTTTAGTTTATCAGTGATAATAGTCTATCACTGATACTAGTCTATCAGTGATAGTCATATATTAATGATAGCTTCTATCAGTATAGTCACGGATTTTTTTGCTATATTTGCAAAATGTTTTAAATTTTGCTAAATTTGCAATTATTTGAGTATGATTGATGTTTGTGCAACCAACCCTAACTAAAATGTGATTTATGAATTATCAAAATGTTAGAGGTTTGAATCAATCACTCCACATGTATTTAAAAAAAAAAAAAAAAAAAAAAAAAAAAATCCCGCAAGGAAGTTTCCCTTGAACTGTTATGGGTCCGCCCATCTCGCCGACTGGTTCGTGTAGAAGAAGTTACACCCCCAAATTCTTAATCTCTCATTGTAGCTACTATGTCAGATGAACTCGAAATCCCGGTTCCGCTTGAACCAACCACTTTCGACATTCTCAAGGTTCCGTTGGCCCAAAAGGAAAGCTTAAAATATATTTTATAGACAACCTATTTAGTCAATCTAAATGTAAATAAACTGGTTAAAATATATAATATCAACTAAGATGTTAAAGATTCGAATATTCACTCACAATCAAAAACAAATATTACATATAGGCAAACTATTTACAGAATTTCCTGAATTATTAGAGGTCATGCCCAGCAGTACTCACATAGCTGGGATGGGCCAAAGGAATTGTAGGGAATGAGACATATGGACCCATTTGGTAACTATTTTTAAAATAGGAAACAGGAAGAATGACCATTTTTAAGTGAGAGTTCTAAATAAAAAACCAAACCAAACATA
Organism: Herpetospermum pedunculosum; assembly: GCA_028017165.1. Lineage (NCBI taxonomy): Eukaryota > Viridiplantae > Streptophyta > Magnoliopsida > Cucurbitales > Cucurbitaceae > Herpetospermum > Herpetospermum pedunculosum. The sequence continues at coordinate 50,211,580 of CM051531.1, read as the reverse complement.
TTTTTTATTTGAAAAATGGAAAAATTCTTGAATTTAAAACGATATCGGGGACTAAAGGATAACTAGAAGAATGTCCAAAATTTAATAGCCATTTTGATTGATGTCCAAAATGTTTTCTTATTGAATAAATGTCTAAAAATTATATTTAGCATGAATCAACGCACTAAAGACTAAACTACTATTGTGCAACCAATACTGAATTTATCCTAAAATGGTGTATAAAATCTGAGTTAATCTCAAATCTCTAATTATCTCTAATTTAGTTAGATCAATTTTTCAAACATACTTTATAACTATTTTTTCTAAAATTATTCACCCTTAAAAATCTGAAAATCGGATTACAAATCATCCCTACCACTTATCACTCATGTATTTGAAAATGTAAAATAAAAATATGATTGAAAAAAAAACAAAAAACTAACCACACCCACGTTGTACTCTGTATTCAAACAAACGCCGAAAATACTATGTACTCAAACAGAGTAAAATGGAAATACACTATACTAAAATGGAAATGGTAAAATAGAAATACATTGTATTCAAAATAGTAGAATGATAATGCACTATATTGGAAAAAAGTAAAAAAAAAATATATACTAACAAAATTCATCCTAAAAATATTAACAAAAACTTCAATTGAAAAAGTAAAAGAAAAATATACTTTTTAAAAAAAAAAAAAAATTAAATAAATAAAAATCTCGATAGAATGTAATTGAAAATCTATTAAAAAAAATCATACTACATAATTCATCATAAAAATAAAGTGGGTCAACAAGAGCATAACTGATGTATCGCCTAGTGACCATCCTAGGTTCAATCTTTTATCCCAACATATTGTAAAAAAAAAATATCATAAAAATAGAGTGTAATTGAAAATATCCTAACAAAATTTATCCTAACAACTAAATCACAAAAATGAAAGAGAACAAAATCTAAAATCTAAAATCGGTTAAACTAGTATAGTTTCAAATCAAATCAATAAAGAAACATACCTAAACTGAATTTTATAGAGCTTGCATGTATTAAAGGGTCATCTTCACCTTGAGCACAAGGATAGCCGTTAAAAGTGTAAATTACAGGCCAAAAATAATGGGATTAAAAAAGTGAGATTCATCTAAAATACATACCATGTATCCTCTAAAAGTCATCGGACCCTTGAGCGCAAGTAGAGCCGTAAAAATGTAAATTACAGGCCAAAAATAATGGGATTAAAAAAGTGAGATTCATCTAAAATGCATACCATGTATCCTTTAGAAGTCGTCTGGATGAGAATTGTTGTGTTGTTGTAGCTGAAGACCATGTGTTTTTTGTCTTCTTTCTTCTCCTCCTTAATTTCTTAGTTCGAGGAGAGCGAACAACGAGAATTCAACCACATTATATTTGTTTTTCATTCTAAATACACTTTTTTTCTTCTTCTTCTTCGTGTGCTTGAGCGACGATGAGAATGGGAACGATTTCTTTCCAAATTTATCAATAATTGACACTGTCTCGTAGTGGTGATTGGAAGGCCCGCGGTGGTGGTGAGGGGAGCAACCTCTGTGTCGTTTACTAGATATATGTGTTGTCCTCCTACCTCTCGAATTCTATATTTACATATATTTGAAAACTTAAATCTACATATATTTGAAAAATTAAATACACAATTCACTAACCGATTTTCTTTTAATTTTAAAGTAACAAAAAGGAAAAACATTAAATAAAAAATTAAGAAAGTTAGATCATCCATGTGAGGCTCAATTCACACAACAAATTAAGGGGTAGGAGGTGTCCTTACCATTGAGCCAAAGAAAAGTTTTAATAAGTTTTAATATACAAATAGGATATATGTTAAAGTTCAGGGGGCTCGAGCCCTCCTGGGCCTAGTACTGTAGCTCTGCCGCTGGGCCCCGCCTTCAGAAAACCCATCCTGGTGAATCAGACCTGAAACTAAAAATCACCTACCCTAAGTAAATGTCCACCAAAAGATCGACTGGAACATTAATAAAATCTTGAAAGAGAGAGAGAGAGAATTCACGTACCAATTGAGACAAAGAAAGTACCACAACTAAAAGATGCTCCACTAAGAAACCTTGTTGCACCAAGCTCAAACCCCATCGAGGCGTATCCGGCAAAAGGAAGGCACATCGCTAAACGAGTGAACTTGCGCAAAAGCCACCTTCAGAGAAAAGCAAAGATACGGGACCCCCTTAAGAGGAACCGATAAAAATTTCACCCCGACGAGCTACACAAAGTACCGCCTCAAATAAACTCTCGAACCTGAACACATTGCTTGCTTGCAAGACCCAACTTGAGAGTGAGGACAACTGTTACAGGCGAAATAATCAGACCCAAGTTATAAAGACTCAATGGACTAAACACTAAGAAGAGGTCAATTTTACAAAGAGGTGAGGGTTGACCCCTCATAGGGGTCAACTCGGCCAAAGCAACAAGGTCGTCCCCTCCCTCAGGCTCGACTCGGTGAGAGAAGCATGATCGACCTCGTGGGTCGGCCTAATCAGCTAGAAACGGCTTCTCCCATGTCGTTACGCAACGTTGTAACCCACATGAGTTAATAGCGTCATGATGACCTGTTTTAATGACCATGAAATTGTCCTATGGGTCTCATATATAAAGGACAAGCCTGAATGACAAATGGTGAATATTTGATCCTATCGATATTATCCTCTAAACTCTTTCCATATTCTCTCGAAAGTTTTAACTTGCATCGAATCCAGTGTGGATAGTCCTCTACTGGTCTTAGCTCACGATTCTTTCTTTCCGGTATTGCATGGTTAAACTCGTTCCACCACTAATATCAAATTCAGAGTCAATACCAAAAATCGGTATCAATACTTTCATTGATTTTTTTGAAATAATACTTGCATTAAAGAAAATCATTAATAGGTACAACAACCTCTTCAATGAGCGCAAAAGAAACCCAAGAAGGTTAGTTAGAATCCCAAAAGACAACCCTCTCTTCCAAATTGGAAAAAGAAGGTTGGACAAAAAAATCAGTCGGAACAACACGAGCAAGAAAGTGGGCAACATTGTTACCCGACTTGTTACATTTTGCAAATGAAAAACACCCGCCAAAAGTGCCACCTCCTTAATTTCATCGACGATGAAGGCAAGTCTAAGACAAAATGTAAGTACTTTATGCTTAGAGACAGTGTAAAAACTTGATGCTATAGGTAATAACAATATTTTATTTTGCAAAGATATTTAATTTAATTCGAGGATTGAATCCCGACCTCTAAGTCAAAGGCACAATCTTATGCCAATTGAGTTATGCTCAGTTTGACAATAATAATAAATATTGGTCGTCAACATGAGCATAGCTCAACGGACATAAAATATGAACTAATGACAAAAAAGTTAGATGTTTGATTTCCTTACTCCACATTTAATTAAATTATCTTTACAAGAATATATATATTGGTAAAGATTTGAACCTTCGACTTTTTAAAGAAAGATATATGTATCTAAATTACTATATTATGTTCAAGTTAGCTCAAACAAAGAATAATTAATGATTTATTATTATAATTTATTAGATGATATGACAATTTTTTAAGAAAGTTAAATTCAAACCTGTAGTTAAGTCGAGCTTAACGCTAATTGATGCATTACCTCCCATAGGTAAAGGTTCAATCTCCAGTTTCGTAATTTTTTACTAAAAAAATTATAATTTATTAATAAGATTATCATTAAAAAAAATTATATTATTTAAATTGCAAAAACAATATTCGTTTAATCTAAATTAGTTGATAAAAAATTTAAGTTATATAAGAGAGAATAAATGTGAATAAATAAATAAATAATGAGATAATAGGACAGAGTTTTAGAAAAGTTGAATTCAAACTTGATTTTCATCCTTTAATATTTTTCCATAATTGCTTTTTGCTCCGTCTTCGTCTATTATATTCTTGCTAGTCTGAACACAACTTAATGAATAAATACACCAATTATCATATTATAGTTCAATTCTCAACTCACAATACGAAGAAGAGCATAGCTCAACTCACAATGCGAACAAGAACATAGCTCAACGATATAATGTATGTGATCATGAGAGGTCCTAAGTCCTAAGTTCAATCTCCCATCCCATGTATAGGAAAAATTGTAACATATGTCAATTTAGAGTAAAATAATTAAAAATATAACAAATATAACAATTTTGATCACTGATAATAGTCTATACCTTAGTTTTTTTAATAAAATTTTAGTCTTAATCTATAGTATACTATAATAATATTTTAACGAGTTAAGTTTTAATCAATAGTATACTATAATAATATTTTAACGAGTTAAGTTTTATAATAATATTTTATAGAATTTTATAGAACTTATAATAATATTTTAACGAGTTAAGTTTTAATCCATAGTATACTATAACATGCTAGATGAGTCATGTTCGCTTTGATAAAAATTTGATATTCGAAGCACAAAACTATTGGTCGTCAACACATACATATACCAGCTGAGCCGTGCTCGCATATAAAGTTGTACTAAATATATATATATATATATATATATATATATATAATAAAGTCGTGAGAAATGCCTCTATCTTCCCCTGTGTTACTATTTCAATTTTCATTCGGTGGGCAAACAGTGGAAGGAAGAAGGCGAGTACGAGTAATTAAATAAATAAATAAAAATAAAAATTAAATTGTATGGTTTTTGTTATTATGATTTCAGAAACGTTTTTGTTCTTCTTCGTTCCATTTCTCGTCTCTGTCATGAAACTGTTAGCCTTCTTCCTTCTCCTCCATTGAAGCCCACGCTCACTGCTCCAATCAATCTCTTCTGCGTCATTCTATCTCACAGATACAGACATTCTCCTTCTCCTTCTCCTAGCGCGCACCGCTTCATCTCTCTCTCCGCGCCGGTATGTTCTCACTTTTCTTTCCACCGGCACCTAGTAGATCTGCGCTTTTCACATCCAATTTCTCTGCAGATCTTATTCACTCTATTCTTCTCCCTTGTTTTTCCAATTCTGCTGCTCCCTGCTGTAATCAAACAATCAATTACGCCTCAATTTTGAATTTCCATTTCTTCAGCTACCACACCGCCATGTTTCTCCGTGTTTTTGTTTTTTTGACGGTGGTGAGTGGATTTGCAGATTCCAGATCGAGGCAGGACTCGACACTGAGCGGCCTGAAAATGAGTGACAGCCAGAAGTTCCAGCTCGGGACTATCGGGGCATTGAGTTTGTCGGTGGTTTCGTCTGTCTCGATCGTCATATGCAACAAGGCACTTATTAGCAGTCTCGGTTTCACGTTCGGTGAGTTGCTAAATATATCTTCACTTTAGCCTCCTAAACCTCGATTTGCATCTATTGACGTATCTTATGCACGATCATTTTACTTTTTTTAAGAATTGGTTTCTGGATCTACAAGGATTAATAGATTATAGCCTCCGATATCTTACATCGATTTTTCATTGATCGCAAGATTTTCCACCAGTGCTTGGATTTGGTAGACTTAGATGTATTCTTGATTCAACACTTCAAGCTGAACAGAGAAATTTTATTTGTGCTTTCAATTTTCCTGCCATAGAAGTGCATTACTACTCTTTAATGAACTTCCATTCTATGTACATTTATGTATTATTCACTTTCATCTTGTGTTAAAAAAATTATTTGAAAATATGAAATTTAGCCTTATCTAGTTAGGAGGTCTTGTTTTAAATCCTCATAATATCATTTACTTTCAATTTCATATTAATAATTGATTTGTAAGATCTTATAAATTAACATTAATATACGAAACTACATGTGAGAAGGAGTGTTAAAGAATGAGTTGAGACGATTAAATTTATCCATACTCATATCTTGGTAATAAAAGAAGCTTAGTCTTTCAGCTTATGAGCTACTCTTTGTCTTTTGTATGTGAACTGATACATTAACGAAACTTGGTTGATGCACAGCCACTACATTGACAAGCTGGCATCTGCTTGTTACATTTTGTTCCCTTCATGTGGCACTATTGATGAAACTGTTTGAACATAAGCCTTTTGATGCAAGAGCTGTTATGGGATTTGGAATACTAAATGGAATCTCAATTGGGCTTCTAAATCTTAGCTTGGGCTTCAACTCTGTTGGCTTCTACCAGGTAAAATCACATTTGTGATCAGAATGTGTTATTCTTTATATGGTTTTATAATTTACCCTCTTTTAATAAGATGCAATGCCAAGTATGAAATCTTAGACCATTTGAGCAATAAATGAGCTCTCTTTGAGCATGCTCCTACTTATATAACATTAGTGATCTTTTTTCTCATGGATTATTTTTAATTATGAAACCAAGTATTGATTTATTTTTTTATTTCCTGAGTCTTTGAATAAAGAGTATATTGATTGCTATTCCAGATGACAAAACTGGCAATCATCCCCTGTACTGTTCTGTTGGAGACCCTTTTCTTCAGGAAAAAGTTCAGGTGAGTCTAATAACTGTTGAATCCTTCATCTACAAAACAACTTTTTTCCATTTTTCAAGCAAGAGGCCTTTGCTTCCATTCAGTTTTATTCTTATGATTTTTTTTATCAAGAATCCAAGATCTTTACTTGATTATCTATTGTGTTTAAGAAATGAGAAATGGGATAAGCGGTAATTTGTTGTCGTCAGGCGTGTTTTCCCACACCTTTCTTGTCACTATTTTAGATAAATTTAGTACTTGGTTCGTCAAGATTTTGTTGGGATTTTTGCATGACCCATATTGAGGCACAAAATATTGCTAAATCTCAAGCTTATTGCAATAGTGTTAAAATGCCATTGATTTGAATATCTTAATTCAGCGGATGCCTAATTCCTAACTCAAACATAACTCTTAACATCACTTTAAATATATCAATCTTCCATGGTAACTTGCTCTGTTTACCTCTCGTTGAAGGTGACACTGATTACCCAGGAAAATTACTAAAAGTCTAAAACTAACTTAAATATTATAAAACTCCAATTAGACTCATTAGCTACCAAGCACAACACTTCTCAGGCTAAAGTGGCCTTGAACTTGGAACGCACAAGCGTTTTACTCATATTATCCATTGTGGGTTAGGCCTGCAGCACCGACCCAATGTCTGTTTAATAAATCTTACCTGCCCCCTCTTGTTCTTGTGTTATAGATTGTGTAGATAGATATCTTTGTTGTATTCTCCATCCGACTTCTATTATTTCTCTTTTTTCTGTATCAAAGCTCTTGTTTCTTATGATATACAAGAAACAATGACAGCCTGAAATGCAGAAACTGGTACTTTCACATGCTTGTGGATCTTTCTACGCTTTTTCTTGATATTTTAACAAGTCATTTTGATAACATGAGCTACAATGCATGGTATTATTCGTGCATTAATTTTTTTGTTAGTGTATCCAATGCCATTGTCAGGGACCTAAATGGTCTACTTTTCTTCAAAAGGATATTGGAGAATATGAAAAGCTCTAAAACTTTTTATTGGGTTAGAAATAATTGAGTCACGGAACCTTTTTCTAATTGAAGACCATAATTTAGTCACAAAGTGGATCCTTCTCTGAACACTATTATCTTAGGGCTGTTTAGAAAACTTGACAATCCAAAAAACCAATGGCTCCGGATGAGTTATTGCAAATTTAATCTTGTATCATTACTTTAACACAGTTCAACCCAACCTTAAACTGAACTTGTCTGTCTGAGTTGAAATATGGTTCTTTCAAATTTGTTGGGGCAAAAGAAATTGGATCAATACGAATTCATAAATGAAAAGATACATTTTACTAAAGAGTAAATTATTTGTCTATATTTCAATTCACTTGGGGCATTTTTTGGACCTTTTTATCTTTGCTAAATTTCAAAACAAGTGAATTAAAAATTTGAAGCGAAACTTTTCAAATAGCATAGATTACTGAAATGATATTTTGAATTTTACAAATAAATAGGCAAAATAGGTTTCCGAAAGTATTTAATTTTTAGTTATTTCTATTTAATTTCTACATGTTTTCTAAAATAAACAACTCAAACAACTTGAACAAACTGATTCAATTATTACAAGGGGAAGTTGGATTAAGTCTAGAAGTTATCTAGAATTATGTAAGTTGAACAAACGTGTTACTCGAATACTTGAGTTTGATCCGAAACTTCACTTAGGCGAGTCCCGTCTATAACACCTTTATACATTTTGAGGTATTTTTTCTGGAGAAGTAAATAATTCAACAACTTTGAATTGAAAGTTCAAGTGCCTAGCCTTGTATTTGTAATTGTAGGTTATAGGTTCAATACGCTTTGTTCTAGTTGATAATCCCTTCTGTAATCTCCTTTGGACTGGAGTTTCTTTCTTTCCTCTCGTAATTTCGTATTGTCAATGAAGTTGCTTCTTATCTAAAAAAAATAAATAAATAAAAAGAAAAAAGAGGAACCTCAAGTTGTAACATATGAATGATGTCCTTTGGTTTTTCAGCATATTCACATTTTCATCCATCATATTATATAATTAGATCATACTTCTTGAAGACTTGAGGTACTATTCAGGATTTAAGATTAGGCTTCGGAATTCCCCAATGCCTTTGCCTTGTTCCTTGATTACTATTTTATTTTTTCCCCTGTGAAAGCATCATCTTATGCTGTACTGATTATGCTAAAAATGGAAAATGTATCCAGTTGTGATTTTGGCGATGAGATTGTTTCACCACTTTCTTTCTAATGGTTTCACCAGTAAATAAAATAATAAAGAGAGGAATAAGAATAGAGAGAATGGTACTTCTGACAAAAGAAAAAATGGTGAATGAAAAAGAAAGATTGATGGATGCAATTAGAATCCCCCTACTTTGTTTACTTTTAAGATTGAATCACCTTCAGCCTTGAATGATTCATCCTGAAAAGTGAAGTTCCTCCAAACTATTCATCAATTTTTCGTGAACAAGCATAGACGGATTTGAGTAGGAAGGAAACAGGGAGAGGGAAATAAACCATATTTAGACCAAGAAAACCCACTTAGACTGAGTTTCTTTTAAATACTGATGTGTAGCTTGACTTCTACGATAATTTCAGTAATCTTCTCTTGGTTGTTGATCAACTGTGAGCGCTTTAAATGATGATTTAATTTTTCAATTATATCTATCAGATGGGTGGTTTAGCTGCGAGCTATTTGGTTTTTATTAAATTGTCCTGTCTAAGTATATTACCTGGCAGCATATTGACATCTATACTACTATTGCAGTAAAAGCATCCAGTTTTCACTCATGATCCTCCTCATGGGTGTTGGAATTGCAACTGTGACGGATCTACAACTAAATGCCCTTGGCTCTTTCTTGTCTCTGCTCGCAGTTCTTACCACATGTGTTGCACAGATTGTATCCTAAGCTAAGTTACTTTTATTACTCTTGGTGTTTACTTTGCTTGCCTTTTGATGACTGCCTTTCATGTGTGGCTAAAGCAAGTATTGTGGGAAGCACTGGTTTAATTTGCTCTTTCTTGCTGGTCTAACTTCTAAGTGATCGAGTATCTATTTGCAGAGTGGAGAGTGTTTTTCATGAAGCCACCAGACCTACTATCTCTTTAACCAGTTTTTATTTTTATTTTTTATTTTTATTTTTAAAATTTTATTATTTGCAAGCATATGATTAGTTGCTAGCACCTTTCTCCTTTCCTAGTTAACGTGAGTATGAAGATTTTTTCTTTAGTTTATTTAATTTGCTGAGTGAGTCAGTGAGTGTCTATGCACTCGCTTATTGCTCAAGTTTTTCTGCAATTTTCCCTTTCCATTGAAGACCTTGACCAGTTAAACGTAGATGACAAACACCATTCAGAAAAAGTTCAAAGTTTCTTCAACACAACTTCTATACCAGTCTTGCCCTTATCAGGCATTGACTCTGTTCATCGCTGGCCCATTTCTGGATTGGTGTCTGACTGATCTAAATGTTTTTGCTTTCAAATACACTCCCCAAGTGCTGGTGAGAGCTTAACTATTAAGTTTCCTGCTGAACCCTTTCCTTAATTATATTACTTCTGACACGAATTGTTTGTTTTTTTGGTGCTTCTTTGTACAGTTCTTTATTGTACTCTCCTGCCTTATTTCTGTCTCAGTCAACTTCAGTACGTTTCTAGTTATTGGAAAGACTTCTGCAGTTACATATCAGGTCCTCGGACATTTAAAGACATGTTTAGTTTTGGGCTTTGGGTATGTTCTGCTTCATGATCCATTTAGCTGGCGGAACGTTTTGGGAATCCTGGTTGCCTTAGTTGGAATGGTTATCTATTCTTATTATTGCACCCGCGAGACCCAACAGAAGTCTAATGAAGTTTCATCAGCACAACTATCCCAGGTACTATAAGGACATGTTTGAGAGTGATTTTGAAATGGTTAAAATCACTTTTGTCATATTCAAAATCACTCCAAAACATGCATTTAATCATTCAAAATCATTTTGATGTTTAGTTTTACACTTTTAAATTCAATTTATATACCATTAAAACTGATTTAATGTATGTTTTGGAGTGATTTTAACCCTTTCAAAATCAGTCTCAAACATGCCCTAAGTAGTTCTCCAATTGACATGTTATCTCTTGCTTTACCGCCATGGAACTGAAACGAAATCACTCAAAAAACATGCATTTAATCATTCAAAATCATTTTGATGTTTAGCTTTACACTTTTAAATTCAATTTACATACCATTAAAGCTGATTTAATGTATGTTTTGGAGTGATTTTAACCCTCTCAAAATCAGTCTCAAACATGCCCTAAGTAGTTCTGCAATTGACATGTTATCTCTTGCTTAACCGCCATGGAACTGAAACGAAATCACTCAAAAAAAACATGCATTTAATCATTCAAAATCATTTTGATGTTTAGTTTTACACTTTTAAATTCAATTTACATACCATCAAAATTGATTTAATGTATATTTTGGAGTGATTTTAACCCTTTCAAAATCAGTCTCAAACAGTAGTTCTGCAATCGACATGTTTATCTCTTACTTTACCGCCATGGAACTGAAACGATCTACATGTTAATTTTAGGTGAAGGAAAGTGAATCCGATCCCCTAATAAGCGTTGAAAATGGAACGGCAATCTTAGGCGATGGTGTGGGCCCTAATATGGGTCCGGCGTGGAGTTCAAACAAGGACCTGCATGCATAAGGCCGTCGTCGTTGCCGTCGCCGTCTTTGCTGACGAATTTTGTTGTTAGCTGAAATCGGTGGGTCAAGTTATCATCCATCCCCCCCAGCAATGAAGAGATTGCTGGCAAGACGCCTTTCTCATGCTGATTGCTGTGTATCAAGAGTATAAAATTAGAGAGGTAGAGGAAACTCACTCTTTCTCCTTTTAGCAGTTAATGAGTATTGTTAAAGTAAATGATTCTGTCAGATTATTGACGACGCATATCAAATATTTGAAGATCAGAGAACATAGAACTGTTTTACAACATCTTGTGAACAATATTCCATAAATTGCAAATTTTGGTGATTTATAGCTAGTGGAAGATCCAGGCCTGCTCGTGCATAAATGTCCCCTATTAAAAATCTATTTATTTGTTTTTTTTTAGTACAATAAAAACAAGATTTGAACTTTCGACATCAAAAGAGGAGTGGAGTGCATGTCAATTACATGCTTAAAAGGAAGGAATGCATGTCAATTACGACTTTATAGTTCACTTTGACAAAATTATTGTTTTTGTTACTCGTTCTTTTGAGATGTCTCAATAATGAATGAATGAGTGAAGTAAAAGTTAACTTAACTTATTACTGTACTAAATTTGTATATATTTTAGTAGCATTATTGATGTTTTTTTTTTAAAAAGCAAAATTATCCTTAATTATTTTTTTATTTTTCAATGAAAACAATGCCTTGAAATTGACCCCAAATTTACACAATTTTCAACAAATAGGACTTCCAAAACCAAATGGAAATTAACTTCATGGTCAGGTTAAAACTTTATAAAAATAATTAATTAACAAATAGATTTAAAAAGAACAAAAAGAAAAAAAAAATGGAAAATACACTTGTTGTAATCTAATCTAATCGTACCTATTTTATTTCAAGACATCCAAAATCTATTCTTTTGTAAATCTATTCTTTTGTAAATCTATATATATATATATTTTTTCCTATCTAAACTTTCATGGCATTAATAATTTAATCTCTTAAAATCTTAAATGTGTAATAATTTAGTCTCTAAACTTTAACGCATAATAATTTAGTTCATATACTCTCAAATAATTTAGTTCATATACTCTCAAATCTAAAACAATTTAGCTTTTATCGTAAAAATTTCATCAAAATTAAATGTAATTTTCAATGGTCATGTTTTAGTTTTTATAGTTTAAAAACACATTTGGTACATAATTTATTTATAGATCTACATTGATAAGAAATTCCATCAAATCTTAATAATTTTTTATGACAAGAACTAAATTGTCACAATCTAAAATTCATTCATAAATTATTACTTTCATAAAAGTTCATGGAGTTTTTTTTTGTTTTTTTTTGTCCCTATAATCAATACGGGATGAAGATTGAACCTCGACCTCACGAGGGTATTATACGTCAATTATCGGAAAATGTGTTTTAAAACGGTAAATCTAAAGAGTAACAATAATTTTTTTCGACAAATCGAGTATAGCTCAATTGACATAATGTTACATTGACTACGAGGTCATAGTTTTCGCATTAATTAAAATACGTTAAAAAAAAATAATTTTATCAATAAAAAAAATAAATTAAAAGGTGTCCGTAGTGATTCACTTGAGTACTTGAAGCCGCTAGAGCTGAGATCGAAACTGTGGTCTGTGTTTGACAGAGGTAGAGAGATTATCGACAATGGCGCTTCGAATTCTAAGCAGGAAAAACCTAACGCCATCAATTTCTGGAGCGTCTGGACATTTTCGCGGCCTTCAGACCGTCTCCTTGCCCGATCTCCCTTACGACTATGGCGCTCTCGAGCCCGTCATCAACGCCGAAATCATGCAGCTTCATCATCAGAAGCACCATCAAGCCTACATCACCAACTACAACAAGGCTCTTGAGCAGCTTCACGACGCCATTAACAAAGGCCACACCACCACCGTTGCCAATTTGCAGAGCTCCATCAAATTCAATGGCGGAGGTTTTCTTTTATTTCTCTTTTGTTTGATGTATGATACTTCAATTCAGATCGAGATTCTATATCATAACCGATCCTTTTCTTTTTAAGGTCACATTAATCATTCGATTTTCTGGAACAATCTCGCCCCCATTCATGTAAGTCTCAATCCATGCGTCTCCGATTCCATTTCTAGGTTAATTCTCAATCTATCTATTCGATTCTCTTGTGTAATATATTTGCAGGAAGGGGGTGGTGAGCCTCCAAAGGGATCTTTAGGATGGACGATTGACTCTCAGTTCGGTTCTCTTGAAGCCTTGATTAAGAGAGTTAACGCAGAAGGTGCTGCTTTACAGGGCTCTGGATGGGTGGTATGTTGTTTTCTTCTGTGTATTTAATTTGCTTTTTCATTTTTGTCTACCAAGTAATGTGATACAGACGTTTGACTGAACCTTTTTCGAGTTCTTTCTAGTGGCTTGCTCTGGATAAAGAACTGAAGCGGCTATCAGTTGAAACCACGGCCAACCAGGTATATCTCTAGGTTTATTTGTTCAAAAAAGCTGCATTCATGTTGCTGAAGCAGTCTTGTTCTATTTCTGTTTTTGTTGATGCCTTGTGTTGATCTCTTAGGTCCGGTTTCATTTGCTTTTTGATCTCTTAGGTCCCGTTTGATAACCATTTGTTTTTTGATTCTTAGGTCCCGTTTGATAAAATTTGGTTTAGGTCCCGTTTGATAACCATTTGTTTTTTGATTCTTAGGTCCCGTTTGATAAAATTTGGTTTTTGGTTCTTAGGTCCCGTTTGATAACCATTTGGTTTTTGGTTCTTAGGTCCTGTTTGATAATCAATTGGTTTTGGTTCTTAGGTCCTGTTTGATAACCATTTGGTTTTTGGTTCTTAGGTCCTGTTTGATAACCATTTGGTTTTTGGTTCTTAGGTCCTGTTTGATAACCATTTGGTTTTTAGTTTTTGAAAATTGTGTTTATTTTCTTAACATTTCTTAACACTCATTTTCTTCTTTTTTTTTTTTTTTTTAGTAAACATTAGAATTCTTAGCCAAATTCCAAAAACAAAAACAATTTTTTAAAAACTACTTTTTTTTTAGTTTTCAAAACTTAGCTTGTATTTTGAAAACACTTATAAAAGTAGATAACAAAACAACCTAATCCATAGGTGGGAGGGGTGTCTATAGGCTTAATCTTAAAAAACCAAAAGGTTACCAAATGAGGTCTTATTGATTTTCCCAATTATTGTCTTACTCTAGCATTTTATGGAGTCTGATTAGTTTTTTTTTTATCACTTGCTTGTAGAATTTGTAGTTTATTGTTGGTTATTTTTAAAATAAAAAGTTGAAATTTGAAATTCATGTGGCTGATGTAACTCTTTGCAGGATCCTCTTGTGACTAAAGGATCTGCTTTAGTTCCTCTGCTTGGGATAGATGTTTGGGAGCATGCATATTATTTGCAGGTAAATGTTTTCCATTTTCTTCCCATTAGTAGTATGATTTGCTCTTGCTTTTCCTGAGTGTCTACATCTGGAATGATGCATTTAGTGGGTGGGGATTTGGTGATAAAGGAACTTGTGGAGGAAACCTGTGTTTGATTTGGTCCTTACTGTGGTGAAGATGCATGCACATTGCACAAACTGAAAACTGAAAAGCTTTAATGTAAATGTAATAAATGTTATAACAGCCATACATTTCATCTCATTACAAGCTTTAATGTGTTTGAACTTTTCCATGGTGCAGTACAAGAATGTCAGACCAGACTATCTGAAGAACATATGGAAGGTTATAAACTGGAAATATGCTGGTGAGATTTTTGCAAAAGAAGCTCCCCTAGTCGAGAGTCGTTAAGACTAAGAGTCCCTTGCGTCCGTTTGTTGAATCTTCTGTAAGCTGTGTTGTGGTGAATATTGAATAATGAGCATCCTTGTATGCATAGATGTTCAAGCCTTGTAATGAGATGAAATGTACCTTTTTTCCAAGTACTTTCTTTGGCCAGATCGATGAATGCACGAAGCCACGAGACGAGAGTTTCTTTTTCAGTTCATGTTTCTTTTATTCATACATGTATGAAGGTTTGTGGGGTTGATGCTAAAATCTCTGTTACTATTCACATTTTTGCCTATACATGACTTATATATAGGACACTTGAATGTACATTAATCTTCAATGGGAGATATAAGACAGCCTCCAGGTTATTTAGTTCCTTCACTGGGCATTCATATCTTTGAAAAAGAAATGGGGAGGGATGTAAACACAAGATGTGGCCCCAAATAAACCCTCGATCTTCTGATTCCTAGGCTTTTGATTCCGAGTGTCAAACGCGGGGAGGGATGTGAACACGAGATGTGGCCCCAAATAAACCCTCGAGCTTCTGATTCCTAAAGCTTTTGATTCTGAGTGCCAAACGCGGGGAGGGATGTGAACACAAGATGTGGCCCCAAATAAACTCTTGAGCTTTTGATTTCTAGGCTTTTGATTCCGGGTGCCAAACGCTCTCTAATAGGAAAGTTGAATTCAAGTCTTTTGAAAAGAGACAAAAGACATTTGATTTTCAGACTTCTGATTCTGAATCTACGTGCTAATCGCTCCTTAATAAGGCCAGTTGGAAATATCTAAAAGACTTTTGATTCCCAGACTTCTAATTTCGAATCTACTTGTCAAACGCTCTTTAATAGGCGTGTTGGGAAGAGACAAAAGGCTTTTGATTTCTAGACTTCTAATTTCGAATCTATGTGCGAAACACTCTCTAATAGAAAAGTTGAATTCAAGCCTATTAGGAAGAAGCAATTATGGATATGCATTGACTTTTGTTATACTATTGAAAAGTCCAAAAGATAAGTATTGAATAATTGGTCATCCAACAGGCGATTTTGACTTGTCTGTTTAAGCAAACTCTTGTAATATATAGCTTATGACAACCTAAGAGGTAATTAATTCAAATTTTGTTTACTAATCACAGTAACCGAGGAGGTTTATGAAAAATAAAAACTGATAATTTACAAAAAAAAAAAAAAAAAAAAAACGACGTACGGAAACCCCATTTCCTCTATCTACGTTCCATTTCTCCGTCGCATCAAAGCAGAAACGCTTTGGCCCATTGATACCACTCTCTGTCTTTT
This sequence comes from Herpetospermum pedunculosum, assembly GCA_028017165.1. Classification (NCBI taxonomy): domain Eukaryota; kingdom Viridiplantae; phylum Streptophyta; class Magnoliopsida; order Cucurbitales; family Cucurbitaceae; genus Herpetospermum; species Herpetospermum pedunculosum. The sequence goes on along the minus strand of CM051531.1, from coordinate 50,195,421 downwards.
CACATTGCATTCAATTCAATTCAATCCACTCTTGATTCTTGAATTTCCCATTTGCTGCAGCTCAACCATGGCGATTCTCCTTCAACCATCAGCGCCGCGTTGTCTTTGATTTTCTTGTTCCTTCAATCTTCTTCTTTGTTTCCCAACGCTTCCATTTGATTACATGAGTGATCTCCAAGTCTGTTCGCCACGTTCCCATGGCGGCATCTTATTGCCCGACGATTACTCCTACCCCCATTTCTCAAGATTGCCATTTCCCACCTTCAATTCTGATCCCTCGTTAATTTCTTCTCCTAATTGGTCAAGAGCTGAAAATACCGCTGGTGATATCCTCCGTAGGATCCAACCCACTTTGGTTGCCGACCGGAAGAGACTGGAGGTTATTGACTATGTGCAAGGATTGATCAGAACTTGTATAGGATGTGAGGTAACTTTTGTTTATAGATTGATATTGTATACAGCATTATTATACTTTTCTGGGTTTATAGATTGATAAGTATTGTTTAGCCGATTGTACTTTTTGATGGGTTTCAATTCAAATTTCAATCTGATTCATTTGGCTTCATTAACAGGTATTTCCATATGGTTCTGTGCCACTCAAAACGTATCTTCCTGATGGAGATATAGATTTGACTGTCATCTGCTGTGCAAACATTGAGAGTGCCGTGGTTTCGGATGTTCATGCTGTTCTTAAGGAACAAGAAATCAATGGGGCTTCTCAGTTTGAAGTGAAGGATGTTCATTGCATTGATGCTGAGGTTCCATCCTACCCTCCAAATAAAATAAATATATATATATTAAAACAAAATAAAGAAACAAGTGAACCATGTTATTAAGGTTTTTTTTTTTTTTTTTTTTTTTTTTTAACATTCGTTTGAATTAATTTGTGATATGTGATTACATATGGCTTTATAATAGAAATTTGGTGAGGCATTACTATAGTTCTCTTATGAATATCTTCTGAGATTATTTATGCAAGGTAGAGCTGGAGGTTATATGTTTTATTCCTACATATTAAAAAACCGCAGTAGCTTCAAGCTTGTGTCAATGGGTGGTCAAGAGTCTTGGACTCAAGATTTTCCTCGGTTAAACAATTTATTTCATAATTCTGCCTAGAGAATATGGTATCGTATTATTATTCGTTCAAATATAGAAATAATCAGTTCAATATGTAATTGTATTTCTAACTCTTATTTTAACTTATGATATATCTATTATAAAAATGTTAAAAAGAAAATAACGTTCCTGTTTTAGTCTGACTTGAAAAGCTCAAGAAACTCTTAATTGGTTTGTTTGGCTTTTAGTGTTTTTGATTTATATTCGTTGGGCTTGCTAAATATATAATTTAGTTAAAAAGAGAAAGAAAGAATGCTTATTTGTGTTGTGTCAATCAACCATGGCCCTGTGACACAGCTTTTTGAGTTAACTCTTACCCCGTTTTGATACACTTTCTTGCATTTTATGTCTATTCAATACCTGATGGAACATGAAATAGCTTGAACTTGAACGTTCTAGTCCCTGTAAGTTGTGGAGGGTGAAGTTTAAAATCCACCTAAAATTATCAAGATATATTATTATCTTCTCTTTGTGTGATGGATTACGAGCATTTCATTTTCAGTTATGATAACCTTTCCCCTCAACCATTGTTGAGATCATGGATAGGAGGTACATACCTTATCAAAAAAAAAAAAAATGGATATGAGGTATCATGGAACTTTGAATTAATAACCAATTTCCTGCCTATCCTAGGTGTTTGGTCTTCAATGCATTGATGTAATTATGGATGTTAATACTTCTATTTCTGGATTGAAGTTTCTGTGTTTCTTGTTAAATTTAAAATGTTTTTACAAGTTCAATTTGGATAAGATTTTCTTTTCTATGTTTGTACTTCTGTTGGCAGGTTAAGCTTGTGAAATGCATAGTTCAGAATATAGTAGTAGATATATCATTCAATCAGCTGGGAGGTCTCTGCACCCTGTGTTTCCTTGAACAGGTATAGTTAAAGTCTAACTACTATTTTTTAATTCTAAGCTTCCATGCTTGAATTACAATATTAGGTGGGTTAAGTTTTATGATTTGATGTTGGAAATTATGATGTATATAATCAGGTTGATCGTCTTGCTGGTAAAGATCATCTCTTCAAACAGAGCATTATTCTGATAAAAGCTTGGTGCTATTATGAAAGTCGAATTCTTGGTGCTCACCATGGATTGATATCAACATATGCTTTGGAAACACTTGTCCTGTATATTTTCCATTTTTTTCATGCTTCTTTGCATAGCCCGTTGGCAGTGAGTAATCATTTACAGTCAAAATTTAATTATTTACTTGCATAGGTCAGTTTTAGTATCTGATTCCGCTTTGCTTGTTCAAATAGGTCCTCTATAGATTTTTGGAATACTTCAGCAAATTTGATTGGGAAAATTATTGTATCAGCCTGCATGGACCCGTTAGCAAATCTTCCTTACCTGATATAGTGGGTAAGAATTATTTTGCTGTAAGATTGGATAGTTTAATCTTTGCTTTCTTGACTTATGGTGGGTTTGTACAGCTGAAAGACCAGAAAATGGTGGTCATGAGCTATTGCTGAGGGATGACTTCCTTAGAAACTGCATGGAAGTGTTCTCAATTTCATCAGGGAGGTCTGAGCCAAGCTTGAGGGATTTTACCCTGAAGCATCTAAATATAATTGATCCCCTTAAAGAAAATAACAACCTTGGACGCAGTGTTAGTAGAGGTATTTATCTGGTTTCCATGTGTTTATTGCCTTAAAAAGTGCATGTAGTTTCCTTAGAATTTTCTTTTTGCAAATTCCGGTCTCCTCTCTGTTGCTAGGCGAATTTGTTAATGGTATATATAAGTTTGTTGCAGAGTAAACCCCTTCCCACCCCAGCTGCACCCCCAACCCAAAACACACACACAGACATACCAAAAAAGTAAATTTCTGTAGTTTATCTTAGTATGATGGATTATTTCATTTCCTTAGACCTTAATATAAAAAAGTTTGTTGAAAGTTCAAATGAATGCTGAAAGTTGAATTGCAGGGAATTTGAGAAGCTTTACAAAGTCTTTCGTTTTATTGTCAAAATTTACATTGGAGTGAATTTACGTAAGGAAAAGTGAGCCAACCCTCTCAAAAGTCGTGCTTTTTGTTTATGGGCTCTCGACACCATTTTGTTTATCTTTCAATGTGAATAATTGGACGATGCCTTAACATATTGGTATTAGCACATTCAATATTTTTAGTGTAAATTTCTTCTACCTTTTAATGTAAATTTTGACATATGGTCATGGTTGGTCGCCGCTGGAAGTATCGTGAGAGATGGAGAAGAAACGTGGAGTGGAAGAAGTTAGGATTAGGAAGGGGTTAGGAAGCTGATTAAAACCATAAAAATTGATGGACAATTGAAAATTGAACTTGGGTATTGATTTTTCTCCTTAAATTGGCTCATAAATTTTTTAAACATAAAAAACGTGTCTGAGGAGTGTCCCCTTGTGTGTCAGAAAATAAAAAAAATAGGACACACCAACTGGCGTGTCAAGTGTCGGTGCTGTATAGGTTATGAAGGATAGCTATGCAATCCTACTCACATTGGCCTTAGTGCCTACTGCCTAGGTGGTTTGGCTGATAGTGAGCCATGAAATATTGAATGGTGATGTAGGCAAGGATTTTCAAAGAATACAAATAACCTTGGTATAACTAGGGGATTACAACTCTATTGTACCGCAATTTTCATCCGTAAGCTAACAGATTCAGAGAATCCAATAGTTTTTGTTATTAGCTTTGATGGAGAAGCCTTGTGGGATTGATGGCCTGAAACTCATAAAAGATTTAAAGATTGGAACGACTAGAAGAAATTCATGCAAGGGAGTATGCAAATGTTTCCTTGCCATCAAACAAGAAGGCATTGACTGCCAACCATTGGAAATTGTTCGAGATGCTGTCAACCCCCCCTAAACCCCAAACCCTAATCCCCCCCCCCCTAATGACGTCTTTGGAGACTACCTTTACAAAAGGCCTTGACCCGGTGGTCAGAGAAGAGGTTCATTATCTAAAGCCCAATGGGCTGAAGGGGATTGTGGAAGAAGGCCAACTGGCTTAGGATCGGAATCTAACCATTGCCACAAAAGAGCCCCCCATCTTATCGCACCCTTAGCTTATTAGAGAAGTCCATAATATCGCTTCGACCCAAACAATCATTCTAACTGAAAGGACACTTAATCTTGTAGGGAAACTCCCTACAAATGGTTGTCTAACGCAAAAATCCAGTTGAGGAAGTATCAGCATTTTGCTTCCAATTGTAAAAAGAAGTAAAATATTGGGGATAACTGGAGCGAAGGGGAAAAAGAGGGGCCTCAAGTTGAGGTTCAAGAGAAGTTGGCCATGCAAAGCAATCAAGGTCGTATGGTGACAAAGCTCTCTTTTTAACTTTATTGTGGGGCAACCCAATCCAGGTACAATGAAGATTGTAGGGGCAATTGTGGTATGATCATGAAAACTAGGATAAAAGTCGAAGAGTGGTTCTCAGTCTTCCTAGACTGATGCTTGTGAAAGATCTATCTACCTTTGGAACTAGTGTTACTCAACATTGTTTAGAGATGCAATGGCCAAGAACGCTACATGGAAGTAAATAGGAAGAGTTTGACCATGAATTTTCAAATGGAAGGCGTCCTTGAAGACTTTGGCTAGAACTTGGGAAAGTCATGGCTGGGGGTTTCTAGTCGAGTTCAGGGTGTTGACTGCTCAACCGGACCCAACCCCCTCCACCTCGATTGATCTCACATTCCCTCTAAGCCATGATCCACCTTCTGGAGGGCTTTCCTTCCCATTGTGAAATTGTTAGGCCCCCAGTGGTAATTACGTATAGTAGAAAGGGTAAAAAGGGGAAAGAACATGCGATATAACCGTTTGGGCCTTTGTGGGGGGTATTTTTGGGTGGGGCCTGCTGTACGGCAGTTAGGGTTCCCTTTGGTTGTTAGTATTTAAGCATCCTTAGTTGTTGTTTGTCTTTATGTTTGGATTGTAATAGAACTGTTGTTCTTGGGATCGGAGAGCTACCAGCACTCTTAGTCTTGCTGGGTGTTTTGTGTGCTTTTGATATTGTGATCACTTGATATTGCAATATATATATATATATATATCACGAGTAAGAGGTATTCTTACAAGTGGTATCAGAGCTGTTCCGAATCTGGGGAGGTGGAAAAAGATGGCGCAAAAAGCGATTGAGGAAAGGCTGAAGGCGACGGAGGCAGCGATAGGCGATATGCAGAAAGCTTCTGAGTCGACCATGGAGGAAGTTCGAACCGAGCTTCAAAGGATCTCCAGGTTAGAAAAAACCATAGATCGTATGAGTGTGTTGTTTAATACTTTGGTAAAAGAATTAGCTGAAGGAAAAATGCATAGAGTTACGGAATCGGAACTCACCGAAATGTCTACTGGAAAACGGAAATACAGGGAAGAAGAAGTTGAACCGGAAACAATGTTTGAAGAGGGCGAGTCCTCCCGAAAGAAAGAAGAAGGGCAAAATGAAAGAATCAAGTTTAAAAAAGTGGAAATGCCTGTGTTCAACGGAACCGATCCGGACGGATGGTTGTTTAGGGCGGAGAGATATTTTCAGCTGCACAATCTGTCGGAGATGGAAAAACTCACAGTAGCAGTGGTAAGTTTCGAGGGAAGAGCGTTACACTGGTATCGATGGGCAGAAAATAGGAAGAGGATGAAAATATGGAGTGATTTGAAGAAACGTCTGTTCCTCCGATTCCGACCGTTGCAAGAGGGAACGATTTGCGCGCGGTTCCTCTCCGTGAGACAGGAAGGGACGGTGGAGGAGTTTTGTCAAAAATTTGAAGAATTATCGGCCCCCTTACCCCACTTAACCGAAGAAGTGTTAGAGAGCACATTCATCAATGGGCTTAATCGAGTAATTCGAACTGAAACCCTTTGCTTTGAACCTGATGGGCTTGAAAGCCTAATGAGGGCGGCCCAAAGAGTGGAGGATAAAATGGAAGCAGCAAAAACGGGGCAAGACACGTGTGTCGTAAAGAACAGGGGTGAATCCTCTAATAGCCAAGCTGGCATGACGTGGGCAAAACCCACTGAAACACACCATCAAACGCGTACTATCACCCTGGCTGAAAAAGTTCCTTTCGTAAAAAGGGAACAACCCTTCAAACGTTTATCAGATGCTGAAATCAGATCGAGAAGAGAAAAGGGGCTCTGCTTCCGTTGTGAGGAGAAATTTGCTCCGGGTCATCGCTGCAAAAACAAAGAACTCCGAGTTCTGGTAACGGCAGACGACATCGAGGAAACCGAACCCGTCTACACAGAAGAAGAAGCTCCAGAGGTGCAAATGACGGAAGTTAGTCCAACGATTCAGTTATCTTTGAACTCGGTCGTGGGATTGACCACTCCAGGTACGATGAAGGTGAAGGGAAAGATCGATGACCATGAGGTGATAATGCTGGTGGATTGTGGAGCAACGCATAACTTCATAAATAAGAAGTTGGTCGACACGCTGAAATTACCAATCTCTGATACAGTTAATTATGGGGTGGTGACGGGAACAGGAGAAACGGTAAAAGGGGTGGGAGTCTGTAAAAGCGTCATGATCCAACTACCTGAGTTAGCAATCGTAGAGGAATTTCTGCCGTTCGAGCTGGGTAGTCTGGATATGGTGTTGGGCATGCAATGGCTGAAGAAGCAGGGAGCGATGACGATAGACTGGAAGAACTTGAGTATGTCCTTTGTGGTGGGTGACACAAGGGTAGTCCTTAAAGGAGATCCCTCACTAGCAAGGTTGGAGATATCACTAAAAATGTTGGCCAAGTCGTGGCAACCTGAGGATCAAGGTTTCCTAGTTGAGTTCAGCAACCTCAACACAGAGGGGGATGATTTGATCACTGAGACGAAGATACCAGGGTTGGACAGATTACTGACGGACTTCCAGGATCTCTTCAATATGCCGGATGGCTTGCCACCAATAAGAAATGTGGACCACAAGATAGTGTTAAAAGAAGGAACAGACCCGACTAATAGACACCCCTATCGGTACCCGCATGCTCAAAAAGAGGAAATCGAGAGAATGATCGAGGAAATGTTGCGCTCAGGGATCATTCGCCCCAGCGTAAGTCCTTATTCAAGTCCAGTTATATTAGTCAAGAAAAAAGATGGTAGCTGGCGTTTCTGCGTAGACTACAGAGCACTGAACAAGGCCACCATCCCAGATAAGTTCCCTATTCCTGTGATTGAAGAGCTGCTAGATGAACTCCACGGGGCCAAATTTTTTTCGAAAATTGATCTGAAGTCCGGTTACCACCAAATTCGAATGAAGGAAGAAGACATTCAGAAGACAGCATTCAGGACCCATGAGGGCCATTACGAATTCATGGTTATGCCTTTTGGTCTCACAAACGCCCCTGCCACGTTTCAAGCACTGATGAACCAGGTTTTTCGCCCTTTTCTTCGTCGCTGTCTGTTAGTATTTTTTGATGATATTTTGGTTTTCAGCCCTGACTTGCAGACACATTTGTCCCATCTGGGGATGGTTTTTAATGTGCTTCGTGACAACCAATTGTATGCAAACTATAAGAAGTGTCAGTTTGTTCGAGAACGAATTGAATATCTGGGACACTGGGTCTCAGCCCAAGGGGTGGAGGCGGATACTGAGAAATTAAGAGCGATGATGGAATGGCCAACTCCGGCGAACCTAACAGAGCTGCGAGGATTTCTGGGATTAACGGGTTATTACCGAAGATTTGTGGCTAACTATGGTAGCATTGCGGAACCTCTGACGGGGCTCACCAAGAAAGATGCGTTCAAATGGAATGACATAGCAAACGGGGCGTTTGAACAACTGAAGGCGGCCATGATGACCTTACCGGTCCTCGCATTACCAGATTTCTCGATTCCGTTCATCATCGAAACAGACGCATCAGGTACGGGAGTGGGTGCTGTTCTAATGCAGAATCATCGGCCGATTGCGTATTTCAGCCAGAAATTATCAGAGCGTGGACGTTTGAAATCAACGTATGAGCGGGAGTTAATGGCCATTGTGTGGGCAGTCCAAAAATGGAGACACTATTTGTTGGGACACCGTTTTACAGTGCATACAGACCAAAAATCCTTGAAGGATTTTCTGGAGCAGAAGGAGGTACGCCCTGATTTTCAAAAATGGTTGACAAAGCTGTTAGGGTATGACTTCGAAATTCAATATGTCCCGGGAATTGAGAACAAAGCAGCAGACGCCCTGTCCAGAATGCCTGAGGTAGTGACATTGAAGACTCTCTCAGTTCCAGCCATAATTGATGTGCAGAAGGTTCACTCTGAGGTTCAACGAGATCCTAAACTTAAGGGAATCATGGAACAACTAACAGAGGATAGGGACAGTGTTCCTCGGTACTCCATCCGGCAAGGCCGACTGTTTTTCAAAGAACGAATGGTGTTATCCAAGAGTTCGGTGCTAATTCCTACCATACTGCATATGTTCCACGACTCCGTTCTGGGCGGACACTCTGGTTTTCTGAGAACATATAAAAGACTAACGGCAGAATTGTTCTGGGAAGGAATGAAAAGTGACACGAAGAAATATGTGGAAGAATGTGGCATTTGCCAAAGCAACAAGACGCAAGCTATGTCGCCGGCGGGATTGTTGCAACCTTTGCCTCTACCAGAACGCGTGTGGGAGGACATCTCAATGGATTTTGTGGAGGGATTGCCCAAGTCGATGAGTTTCGACGCTATCCTCGTGGTGGTTGATAGACTGAGCAAGTATGCCCACTTTGTGGCAGTGAGTCACCCGTTTTCAGCCAAAGTAATTGCTGCGGTCTTCACTAAGGAAGTGGTTCGCCTGCATGGCTACCCGCGATCAATAGTTTCCGATAGAGACAAGATCTTTATCAGCCACTTCTGGACTGAGTTGTTCAGGCTGCAAGAAACTAAGCTTAACCGTAGCACGGCGTTTCATCCACAGACGGATGGGCAAACAGAAAGGGTGAATAGATGCCTGGAAACATATCTGAGATGTTTTTGCAATGAAAAACCCAAATCTTGGAATGCTTCTCTGCCCTGGGCTGAATTCTGGTATAATACGACGTTCCACTCATCTCTTAATATGTCCCCTTTTCAGATGATTTATGGGCGACAACCTCCCCCGATCATTTCGTACGGGCAATCCACCACGGCCAATGACACGCTGGAACAACAGCTGATGGAGCGAGATCGAACTCTCGTAATGCTGAAAGAGCATCTGCAAGGGGCTCAAAATCGAATGAAGAAGTATGCTGATATGAAAAGACGGGAAGTGGAATTTGACGTGGGAAATAGAGTATATCTGAAATTGCGACCTTATCGACAGCGCTCTCTAGCAAAGAGAAGATGTGAGAAGTTGGCACCAAAGTTTTTCGGTCCTTATCGAATCTTAGCCAAGGTTGGAAAGGTGGCGTATCGGTTGGAACTTCCACCAGAAGCATCAATTCACCCTGTTTTTCACGTGTCGCAGCTGAAGTTGGCTCTCGGAGATGCTGCTCGGGTCTTGCACAACCCACCACTTCTGACTGATGAGTTCGAATGGATAGTGGAGCCAGAGGAGCTCAAAGAAATTCGCTGGAATGAACAAGCAAAGGATTGGGATTGCCTGATACGATGGAAGGACTTGCCTGATTGTGAAAGTACGTGGGAGTTGTTGGCGCTGATGAAGGCACAATTTCCGAATTTCCACCTTGAGGACAAGGTGGCTGCGATGAGGGGAGCAGTTGTTAGGCCCCCAGTGGTAATTACGTATAGTAGAAAGGGTAAAAAGGGGAAAGAACATGCGATATAACCGTTTGGGCCTTTGTGGGGGGTATTTTTGGGTGGGGCCTGCTGTACGGCAGTTAGGGTTCCCTTTGGTTGTTAGTATTTAAGCATCCTTAGTTGTTGTTTGTCTTTATGTTTGGATTGTAATAGAACTGTTGTTCTTGGGATCGGAGAGCTACCAGCACTCTTAGTCTTGCTGGGTGTTTTGTGTGCTTTTGATATTGTGATCACTTGATATTGCAATATATATATATATATATATCACGAGTAAGAGGTATTCTTACAGAAATTGAACATCATATTTAGCTAGACAGTCTCTTATTAATGTTTGCCACTACTGCTACCCCATGTTTAGAAAGCAGAAGTTGATTGAGGAAATAATGACAACTAGCTAGAATAATTTATAGTAGCATCAACCCTTACTCTAGCCCAGTCCTTTTGATTAGAAAGAAATATGGGAGTTGACGAACCATGGAGCTCAGTTTGGAGTAGGTCATCGAAACATGGACCTCACAGTCACCACTATATTTGAAATTTAGAGAGAAACGAACTATATGCAAACCTCCTTTACTTGATGGGCTTTTTCTCTTGAGGAGGACTATGAAAGAGTGGTTGAACCTTTTGAGGTTCCAGACATCGAGACCATTAGGTAGCAGCTTTCAATTCCACATGGGAAACAAGGTGTCTTTTGGCCTTGGGAGTAGTGTTAGACCCCTAATCACCAACGTATATGCTAGTAAGAGGGGTAAGAGGGGTAGAAAGGGGAAATATCACTTATGTATATACTAAGAGGGGTAAGAAGATAAATACATTCCATACAAGTTAGTTATGCCTTGTACTTAGGGGGGAATAGTAGTGAGGTAGGAAGGTATCGTTTTGGAGTGCATTTACATGAGGGGGCATGAGCTAGCCTCTCTCAAATAGGCTGTGCATTTCGTTTTTGTGCTCTCAGCACCATTTTATCTTTCAACGTGAACAATCGGAAAGAGAGTCAAGCCCCAAGTAAGAGATTATGAAATGCCCATCTAGTTGGCACAAAAAGAATTCAAATTGTAGAAACTAAAAGAAGCATGAAATAACCATCAAAGGTTGACCTAGTGGTCATGAAGGGCCTTTGAGACTTCAATGCCCTCCTAGAGGGAATGAGTTCAATCCTTTGTGGCCACCTACCTAGGAATTAATTTCCTACAGGTTTCCTTGGTAGCCAAATGTTGTAGGGTCAGGCGGTCTGTCCCGTGAGATTAGTCGTGGTGTGCGTAAGCTGGCCCGGACACTCACGGATATTAAAAAAAAACATGAAATAAGGAAATTTTGTTTAGATTATATACTATCGGTCAAATGTTGGCTTGTCCTGCTATTTGTTTTTATTTATAATCATGTATGTATTTAGTAGCTTGTTAATTGCAACCATCAGAATGTGTTGACATATGCATATATTGTTCCTGAAAAGGCTACTTTGGTCAATGTATCTTTATCATGTTGAAATCCTAATTTTTTGAAAGAAAATAAGGTATTGCTGTGTTCCTGTCATGTTCTCCCATATCCATGTTTGTACTTCTAGAATATTAAATTAGAAGGTGCAATTCTTCCAAGTACACATGCTTTCATAATCTAATCCTGCATAGTTGGTTTGTTGTAGGAAATTTTTATCGAATACGCAGTGCTTTCAAATATGGAGCTCGTAAGCTAGGTTGGATTCTTTTATTACCAGAAGAAAGAATGGAAGCTGAACTTAAAAAATTCTTTGGCAACACTAATGCAGAATTCCCTACCATGGATGCTCGCTTAGGGGTTTCAGTCCGGTCATCTGCACCATTGAAGACATATTTTCAAGACATGGCCTGTTTGGAGCCAACATTAGGCTTCAGAGATGAAAAGACATCAGGAACTGAAGATTCTTTCTCAAACAGAAGTTCTACAGAATGTAAATTCACAGGGAACGTTCAGCTTGAGGCTGCGGTTGTTCTGGATACAAGTTGCACTAATGACACACCTGAAATGTCTTCCTCACATTCCAACCAGATTAATGTGGTCTTAGAGAACTCTTATTGTGCCCCACAGAATGGATTTTTAGGCTTGTTAGGAAGTCAAATGACTTCAGATTGCTTTAATAATGATGGGGTATGTTTCACGTTAGAGGTTGAACATAAAGATAAGACTTTCGACAAAAGATGCAATGGAGGCACCAGAAGCTTTGATAATGTAGGAAAGCTATTAGACCTTTGTGGGGATTATGATAGTTGCTTTAGGAACCTTAGATATAGTCAGATTAGTGACAGTTATTCCATTTCTTCTCCAGCTCTACCATTAAGTCCACACATGTCACTTCATAGGCAGAAGAATTATCCTTGGCAAGCCGCCCATCAATCCCAAATACGCAACCAGAATGTACCTTCTGGAGTTGACCATAATGGATTCACCATGGGACTACTGTCTAACCCTGTAAATCGTTTTGCTATTGTTTTGGAGGAAAAGAGAAGGCCGCAAGGAATTGGTACTTACTTCCCTAGGACGGTATTTCATGAAACCTCTTATCTTCTTTTTATAACCAACCTCCTCCTGCGTTAAAATTTTTCTGGCTTTGTATGAAATGATTGTCCTCCGTGCGCTCACAAGTCCATGACATTGTTATGACGTTTTGGTGATTATTTGCAGAATACTTGTTCATATGGAGGCAGGCAATCTCAAACAAAGGGAAACAGTCAAGGACAGATGGCTCGGAGTCAATTGCAACGGCAAGATCGCGGTAATCAATTGTCTGCAACTCCACGAGAACTCGGCATATATACGGGAGGTGGCCATGAATTCTCGGAAGCTGAATTTCCAGTTCTTGGTAATGGAAAAGGATCATCAGGTTCACCACCCTCGTCTTACCTCTCAAGATGGAAACCCCCACATTGCAATAATGATTCCTGGCCATACGATGAACTTGAATCTTGGCCCATTTGCCCTGAGCCTTGGGATTCAACCATCCCGGAAGTGAGCACCCCGTCATTAGAGCAAGGTAGTTCACACCTTCAGGACTCGTCAGCTAAGGAAAGTCTGAAACGAGTAGAAGAAAACAACCAAGAAAGGTCTGAATAACTTTTTTAAAATCTCTGCGCTCCTATGGTTCGTTTTAGTACTAGTACCTTTTTTTTTCCCCATGAACTAAAAGATTACTTTTAAATATGGCATTTCAGGGTTGCTGAACAAGCTTTCCATTTGAAGAATGATGAAGATTTCCCCCCACTCTCCCACTGAGTGTTCTACAGGTGAGGTGAGGTGAATGCAACAATATAATGAACTAAGACAAGATTGTTAACTCCTCTTTTCTCTCTATATATAGAGCTGTAGGTTGGGCATGTAAGAGATAGTTTGTGTATATTCTTAGAATCCGAGTCTTCCTGCCGTTTACTGGAAAAGTGGATGTGATGGAGTTGAATAGATAGATAGGTTACCATCAGTATTATGTGCTTTCTGCTCTGTAAGAAGACTCCATGAGTTGAATGCTGCACAAGCTAAGAGATTTGTTTCGATATCTCGTGCTTCTCTTCCTTTCTCAATGTTTGAACTTTGAGGCAGATATGCAATGTGGACTGTGGAGAATGGAGATAGTAACTTCTCAGTAGAAATCAAAATAATGTTCAGATTTAAAAATATCATTTTGATTTCTTTCCATTTGGTTATCTTAATTATTATTTTTTGTGGAACATATATTTTTTACCAAAAGATTAAAGTTTCGGGTTCGAATTCTATCTCCAAGAACTCTTTTTACAAAGGCAAGAAGACTAAGAGTCTAGTCAAACAAAAACTAGACTAAGAGTGAGAATTATGCCAAACCGAGCATAGTTAATTGACATAAGATTGTGCTTTTGACTAATAGGTCATAGGTTCAATCCCTGCATTAGTTAAATATCTTTGCAAAAAGCGAAAAAAAAAAAAAAAAACGAGAATTGTCTTTTTCATAAAAAAAAAACATTTTTTTTTTCTTTCTTCTTTTTAACATCAAACATGGTTGTAATATTGTTAACTAGTTGAGTTATGTTTAAATTGAGTAGCGAATATGAGCATAGTAACAAAGAAAACTCATGTAATTTGCTAAAATTTATATTTATATTTAGGTTGGGTAGAAATTTGTCATAACATTGAGTTATGATTTTTTTTATTAAATAGATCATAATTATATTCCTTTATATAATTTAGGTTAAAGTATCATTTTAGAGTTAGTTTTACATTGAAACTTGAAATTATACATTAAAATAGAATAAGTTTAAAATTATAATGTTCACATTTTGGTTAAATTACAAGTTTAGTCCTTAAACTTTCATGTTTGTAGGACATAGGCAGATTATATAGTTTCATGGCGAGGAAAGAAAGAAAGTTCTCGGTGAATATAAGCAATCAATCTCTATATCCCAATGTTTAATAAAGAAAAAAAAAAAGAGAGAAAAATAGTCAAGCTCCAAAGTACAGACCCTTAAATATCACAATTCAGCGCGTGAATTTCTTTATCGCAAAATGTTGATGCACCAGCCGGGAATCGAACCCGGGTCTGTACCGTGGCAGGGTACTATTCTACCACTAGACCACTGGTGCTTTGTGGAGCTCATAGCTCGTCAGGTAATATAAATACGTTAACTTGTTCAAGTTTAGTCCACGAGTTTTCAAATGTATGTCTATTTGTTATCGTTAAAAAATATCTAATTAGGTCTTTAAACTCCTGATTTTCTGTTAAATTGATCCCGGCATATTATAATTTTTTTTTAATTAGTTGATCTATTAAATATAAGATTGAAAATTCAGGGACCTATTAGAAGTAAAATTGAAATTTCAAAGACCTATTAAACACTTTTTAAGATTCATGAGCCAATTTAACACAAAATTGAAAGTTTATGTGACATATTTTAGGATTTTTTATGCGGATAACTTAAAAAAATCATGTCTTCCGTCCATTTGACCTGGTGTTTCAAAAGAAGGTTTTCTAACCTTTTGTTGGTGTCATCAAAGATTTGTTACTTTCGCTCTCACTCGAGCTGCATGGCTTGCTTAGGTGACGCTCAGGTTTTACTTCAGATCTAAAAAAATTTCTAACTATGTGTGTCGTTAGGAGTCACCATCGGTGCGTCAGTAGAAGGAGAGTCATTGGCGATTGAAGAGTCGCCAACAATAAGAGGGTGAAAAGAAGAAAAGACGTAAACAGAGAGAGAAAATTAAAATAAAAAGGTTAGAAAATCTTATTTTAAAAAAGCATAGCAAACAAATTTAGACTCCAAATTTTAAGTCAGTTACTCAAATCTATCTCAATTTTGGAGATGTTTAGAGTTGAACTACAAAATAGATATAAAACTCAAATTTGGTAGACCAAAATTTGAACGAGTGAAATTATATATTATACTTGACGAAAGTTATACCAACAAGCACCAGTGGTCTAGTGGTAGAATAGTACCCTGCCACGGTACAGACCCGGGTTCGATTCCCGGCTGGTGCATCCTCGTCTTGCGATGAAGAAATCCGCGCTGATTTGTGATATTAGGGTTTATCACCATCGTCTGATCCTTCCGACGAAACCTAGCGCATCGGAGCTTGACTATTTTTTTTTTTTTTTTTAAAACATTCGAGATTTGGAGATGATTGCTAATGCTGGGGGGGAAGTTCTTCACTCATTCCCAATGGCCGATGATGGATTGGTTGGGGTCGAAATTCGACAATGTTTGTTCCCTTTGTAAGTATCCTTTCCTTATGCACAGAAATGTTTTCCTTCATGTTCTTCTTTTGCTTCCTCTGTTCAATGTACCTGCGCCTCCCTGTTTTTGCCCTAATCTCTTTCTCCCCCAGATGATAATTCTCAACTGACCCATCTTTTGCACTTGCATTTCATAGCCCCTTTTAATCTCTAAGATCCCACAATTAATGGTTAAGGGAAGTTTTTGTGGCAGGTTGGGGTTTGTTCGGTCAAATTTATGTTGATGCGGCGAAAGAAATAATAGAACCTTTTGTGACTGAATGTAGTTTGTGCGGTGCTGTAGAATTTGCGGGAAAGAAATAATAGGACCTTTAGAGAAACCGAGAGGGAGCCCAGCGCCATGTGAGGTTTTACGTTTCTTTGTGGGCGTGGTATAGTGATGCGATAAATAATCTCTAGATCTTATTTTGCTTGATTGGACCTCCTTCTTTTAGTAGGGTCTTTTTTTTTTTTTTTTCTCAATCAAAGCTCGGTTCTTACCTATGATAACTTTGTTTGAGTGGATGCTTTCACCTAATTATTATTTTCTAATTCTTCATTCTATTTTGCTTCCTGAATTGCTTTTTAACAAGTTGAGGTTGGCAAACTTTATGAAACAATTGTGAGTTGTTGCTCTTATTAAAAAAAAAAATTGTGAGTTTTTGTTGAAGCTGTCAAACCTAGTTGTTTGACAGACACAACGCAAACGAGTTGTGTCTCTATCTATAAGAAATCCTAGGTTGGGTCTCTAATTAACAATAGCCTCGGGCTTATGTTTTTTGGATGCCCTTGTATTCTTTCATTTTTTTCTCAATGAAAGTTTGGTACCTTATAAAAAAAAAAAACCAATAACAATAGCCTCACTGGCTCCTACCCTCCATTATTGTTCACCTTCTGAATTTTTATTATTCTTACCTTTTTTTTTTCATCATATGATCCTTGAGACCACCTAGTTGTCTTGTCTCCCCGACCACGAAACAAGAAATAAAGAATCTTAAACAAAAGATTTTTCTTTCAGAGAATATACGTCATCTTACAAACATACGTGCAATGCCCATCTAAACATAACCTTTTGAAGAGGTAGAGAAAATACTTTCTAGGAAGAGCAGAAATTGAACTTTGTAAGAAGGTTTGAGTGAGGATAGTAGGAAAGCAAAAGGTGTGCATTGGAACAGATAAATACATTTAGGCCCAATCCCAAGCTGATTCTTCACTGCAAGACGAAATTTTTACATCGGTTAGAAGGGTAAAGGATTATAAGAATGAAACTTTTTGGTTAAAACTCAGAAGAAAATCTGTACGAACTTAGATCTAAATAGATGATATATCATATCAATGAACATTATTTTCCTTGATTGGAGCTCATTCCTTTAATGGGGTCCTTTTTTAGTTTTTTTTTTTTTGTGTGCCCTTGTATTCTTTCATTTTTCTCAATGAAATTTCGGTACCTTTTCAAAAAAATCATATCAATATCGAGATTAGAAAGGGATGAAGGCCTTCAGTTGCCTTCAGTTAAGTAGGTTTGCTGTCATTTCTGGGGACCCTTCGTTGCTTGTTTCACTGAAATTCTCCAGCAAAATTTTACTAATGGGATTTCCAGGAATTGGAGTTATGAAAAACTACCTTGCTTTTCTTGTCCATAAAAACCAAAAAAAGAAAAAAACCGAAGAGGAAAAAGTCATGTAGAAAAGGCTACATATCTCATAGATTGGATAACAACATGAACTTGATATAGAAGTTGATATTAGAAAAAAGCATTTAAGAAGTGGAGGAAGGGAGAGAAAGAAACCTACATGTTTCTTATTTTAGTCAGCTAGAATATACATATTTCACGTATTTCATAATCTGAGATGCTTTCAGATCTGAAGTTCAGCCATATCAAACCAAATCTGCTCAAAAGTCTTGATGATGAGATCATGATATTCGTCAGAGTTCAATATGAGGTAGCAAGCAAGAAGATCTTCCAAATCCTTTGAACTTCTGATGTTATTCTCAATAATCATCTCTACCATTGATTCCCTGAAGTCCTCTCGAGGATTTTGTGATGTTTTGACCATTGCAACGCTCTCCAAAAGGCAACTATTCTTGCTTTTTAGACTAATACTGGATGGCACATTCCTTCTTGCATGTGCCTGAATCCTTCTCCTACCCATCCTCGGGGAATTGGCTCTCAGTTTTACACTTATCGGACTTACGGATGACTTTCGAGCAACAAAACTGGTTTTTAGTTTCTCCACATTTCTGATGTTTTCCTCCACGGTTTTGACATTAGGGGATTGATTTGCTTTTATTTCTTTCCACTTGGATGATCTTCTTAAGTTGGTGGCTTCATTAGCCTTTTGTTTGAGTGTCATTGGCTTCGTCGATATTGGAGGAAGCTGATCCAGCTCTCTGATCCAGTCAGCCTCATGTAGATGTAGCTTGTCACTTTTTCTTCCAACCAATTCACTATTCATGTCTATGATGATGTCATTGTTTGAAGATCTGAGCTTGCATTTGCAGGAGCTGGACCACGAGGCTAGATCATCGAAGGAGTCGAAAGAAAATGTGTTGGCACCTTCTGCTTCAGAGAGACTGGATTCGTATGCCTCAGTTCTTGGGGAGCACTCAATAGAAGAGAATGAGGAATCTGGAGAACGAGGCAGAGTTCCAACCGAATTGGGAGAGACATGACAAATACATGAGGCTGAGACCGGGTTGACAACGACTCTTGGGGACGGCTTGTAAATGGTTTTCCTTCTGGATCTTCTCTTCGACGATTTTCTGGCTGGCTCGGGGAAACGGGTGCCTGAGAAGTTCTGGTTGAAGGGTGAGTTGTGGAATCCATGAAGTTTGGTGGAATTTGGATCGAACTCAGTGTAGTAAAATGGCTGCGAGACACGAGGTTTCTGCAGCGATGTGGTTGTAGTAAACTCGAGCTTTTTCTTTGAGGTGGATTGAGATTGAGAGGGGTTATGCTTTGATCTGTTGCTGCTGCTCATGTCTTTCAGCTTGTAAAACCAGGCATTTGGTATCATACCTGACAACCTAAACTTGTACTTCCCCATCCAACTCAACTCTTCTTTAAAACTTCTCTCCTGCCTACTCAAGTTGCTGCTTTGTGTTCTCTATATATGAACACAATACGTGTAGAGAGTTAAGCTGACATGAAAAACTGAAGGACAAGGCTTTAGTTTGTCAGAGGCTAAGGAAAAAAAAAAGAGAAATGGGGTCCAGAAGAAAAGAAAAACTTGGCAATGAAAAACTATGAGAAAACTTGCATTAATCAAATGACACATATCTCAAGCATATGGCCACTTGTGTCTTTGTCACAGAACATAGTGATTTCTGCTGTTTCTTTAAGCATAATTGGGTTGTAAAACTGCATCATATTGGTGAGATTTATGTTGCGGAAACCTCAAGAATTTACAATCTTTTTTCTTTTAATCAATGAAACTTTGGTTGTCATCTGTCTGCTGAGTGCTTTATGACTTTCCATAATTTGATGCTTTAGGCATAATCATATGCACCTTTCCTTCCCGACTGCTTGATGTACAACAGGCCCACCTGCCCAGCGCATGCTCAGAAAGATCACCAATCATTCCTTTTAACATTCTCATTAACTACAAGTATGAGTGAGAAACACCAGAAATTACCTCTCACTAATCTTGCTTTGAAAGGTGTACTGACTCAAGATGAAAGAAAATTCAACCATACAATTCTTTCACATCATGGCATGTGAAACTTAGATTGAATTAGTTCAGTTGTTAAGTTAGTCTACTAAACTGGTCTCAAGAGCGGTTAAAAAAAAAGGTTAAATTATAAATTTGGTCCTTATGATTTGGAGAAAGTTAGAATTTAGTCTCTATGGTTTTATAAGTTAGATTTTTGTCTATATGGTTTAATAAAACCTCATAAATAGGTTCTATCGTTAAAAGTCACTAACAGATTGAGTACGTGATAGTTAGCTATCCATATGTCAATGTTGTGGTCTTTTATATTTAATTGATTGGATAAAAAACGGATTGGAAATTGCAACTCGTTTTTTATCCAATTAGCTACTTTAACTCGCACAATCAACGCTAAAGCGAGCATGGCGCATATGTGTGTTGACGACCAAGAGGTTTGTGGTTTGAATCCCCCTACCCCAATGTACTCAAAAAAAAAAAAAAACTCACACAATCAACTAAATACAAAACACCACTTCATTGACACGTGGTTGCTAATTGCCACATACTCAATCCGTTAGTGACTTCTAACGGTAGGGATTATTTATGAGGTTTTATCAAACTATAGAGACTAAATTCTAACTTTCTCCAAATTATAAGGACCAAATTTGTAATTTAACCAAAAAGATATACCCTTGTTATGCCATGACCAAAATTTAGCAATGATAAGTAGACTACCAAGTCTTGTTTGATTGAGCCGTCAACATACTTCTTTTTTTGAGGTCGGAGGTTCAAATCCTCATACTTCACATTTGTTGAATCTTATTTGTTTGAGCTCGAGATAACTTTTTTTCTCCGTTATGCTACAGTTCTACTTCAGGCTTTTAATATGAGAGATACAACACAGAGTGTGATAACTCATGCATGTGTAAAATGACAGTTGAGAGTTTCAATGGTGGGCAGTGGATTAACATTTGTTATTGAGAATATATGGGGATGGGAATTGCTCCCTCGTGAGTTCCAAGCAAACAAAGGCCACTGTCTGTCATGTCATGTGAACCCATTGTCATTCTGTTATAATATCTTTCAACTGACGGAACAGAACAATAATTTTCTTTAGGTGAAAATTAGCAAGTTTTGAGGCGAATTTTCAGGGTCTTTTAATTATGGAACTACTGCTATGTATACTGTCTACAGTTACAATTCTTGGAAAGAAGCACCATTTGTCTTTACTCTATCTAACGTCTGTTGGAATGACTTGAATATGTTATTACCCTCTCGGTCTGATTCGGGTTTTACTTAGTCTGTCATTTGTGATTCTCTCCTATTCGTAATAATATTGTTCTCTCCCTTCTGTTCGTGGGCGTAGCTAACATGACGTTAGTGAACCACGTAAATCTGTGTCGATCTTCTTTTGCGCTTTTGTTCTTTGTTATTCGATTCTATCGTAACAAATTGATATCACTTGTTAAGGACAACGAACCCAGACATCTCTGCAATGATATGATATTGTCTACTTTGGGTCTAAACCCTCATGAATTTAGTTTTTTTGTTTTTTTTTTGTTTAGTACAATAGGGTATGGGAATTTAAACTTTCGGCTTCAATGGAAGGAGTACGTGTCGATTACCGATGAGTTATGTTCACTTTAGTGATGCTCGGTTGAAAGCTTCGTTTATGTAAAATACATCTTCACTCTGCAAAAAACATGCATAAACGTGAGGAGACGTGCAGGTTTAAACTTTCTAAAAGCATTGATTTTTCAGTTCAATTTCAGAATCTCTGAAGAACAGTGGTCACACTCGCAACATCCTGGAGCGAGCAAATATGTTGAATGCAAGCATTTATGGCGGGCGGAAAATGGACTGATGGCTAAAATCAGTTTCATCCCATCCCCACCTTAAATACTTGAGAACTACTTTGGCCCAACTTCAAACAGTGTGTGTGAAGTGACATGATATTCCCCAAAGCAGCAGATTTGATAGTATGTTTGGGATTAAAAAGCAGCCTACCCCTTAGCCTTTATAGGGAGAAATTATTTGAAAACGCCGTCGTGGCTGATAGTTTTGCACCGTTGAAGGAAGAGAGAGAGTTTGCAAAAGTATTTTGATTTTATGTTCAAATAGTTATTAGGAGCAGACATATTTTAAAATATACCCTCGACTATTTTAAAGAGACGTCTACGTTGTGACGATCTAGCATGGTAATAGGCTTTGTGTGACGATTCTCTTGTTCCCCTATAATTCTTAATCTTGACAAACTATTGATGACAATTGACCAAATAATCATATTTAGATCTTCTCTTTCTGAATAAATAAACTTAGAAAATACTCCAAAGTTGTCTAGATTTCATTAGGGTAACCCTATAAACTTGTATTCAAAATTATTCTTTTTATAAATGTTCCAACTGCTTTTTATGTGCTCAAATGAAAAGTACATCTCTATCATGACATTGAATAGGCTCAGGAGTTAGTTAAAGAGCGAGACCTACAAAAAGCTCTCGAGAGCTAGCACCGTCTACATTCACCATTGGAGTGTCTATACAAATAAGTATGTCTTAGGCTCGATAACTATTTGATTTTTAAAAATTAAACTTATAAACAATATTATTACCTATGAGTTTCTTTGTTTTGTTATTTACTTTCTAACAAGATTTTTAAAACTCAAGCTGAGTTTTGAAAACTAAAATAAATTAGTTCTTAAAAATTAGTTTTTGTTTTTGGAATTTGACTAAGAATTCAAACTTTTCTTTAAGAAAGGTGAAAACCATAGGAAATAATTTTGGAATAAACAAGCTAAGAAGCATCGACACCTTAAAAATGGAAAAGTGTCGGTGTCATACGCGTGTTCGACACGACACGCCCCCGACACGTGTCTGACACGTCAGCTGGCGTATCTATTTTAAAAGTATTATTTATATTTTCCGACACTTCTGGGACACGCATGGCTGATTTGTTAGGATGCCTGATTTGTTTTGGGTTTTTAAAAACATAACCCTCAAGGCCTATTTTGAAGTCCATTTACTTTTAATGAAATTGTTAGGGTAGGGGCAAAAGTCACTATTTTTTTCTCGATTTCCCTTCCCACCCAAATAACTTATTGGATTTTGGATGGCTAGACATTGTTGATGATTTTGGTTATCTTGTAATTTATCTCTCTATCTTTTTAATGAATTGTATGAAATGTATGTTGTTTTGATGTTTAAAGGTAAAAAAAAATTAAATTAAAAGTATTAAATATTAACCATATATATATATATATATTAAAAAATTAACGTGTCGTGTCCTACTTTTTTGGAAGTTTGCTTGTCGCTGTGTCGTATCGCGTGTCAGTGCTTCTTAGTAAACAAGCATAAATTTCAAAAACAAAATCGTTCGTCGTCAAAGAGGGTCTTAATTTATATCTTTTCATTCAATAACCTTTGCAGTGTTGCGCAGTTGTGGTATGTCGATGTTGACGAAAATATCGATGTCTCAATTTTATAGAAATGTCGATGTTGATGGATATTTCTGGAAAAATTTTAAAAATAATTTTTTTAAAAAATATATTTAAATTAATAAATAAACATTTTTCACTTTTAAGTGAGTTAAAATATACTTATTATAATATTATATTTACGTTAAGTTACATTTTGTTGTTGTTTTAATGTTTAATCGATTTTGTACGGTATGATGGAAATGTCGATTCACCCCTCATGTCGATGTCGAACTTATAGATATGTCGACATGTCGACAGAAATTTAACACCATGGGTGCAACAGTCACTCGTGGTAAAAGGGCACAAACATATTACAAATGACTCTTTTCTTTCTTAAGCAGTTCAATTTATAGGATGGTTTGACCTTTCGAGCTGAAGGAAAAGAAGTCCAATGAAAACAACACATGCCAAAGGATAGATGAAGTAATGCTTGTTTAGAGCAAGGATGAAAATATCGATATCCATGTTGATATCGGCATTTCAATTTTACGGATATATCCATGGATATATCTATAAAATATCGATATCCATGAATATTTCTATAAATCATTTATTTTAAAAAAATATATTTAAATTAATATTTAAATTATTTTACTTTCAATCTAAACTATAGATCTAGTTAGTAATATCTAGATTCATATTAAATTTAATATATGATATTTTGGATGTTTTATGAGTATTTATAAAAGATATTGGATATATCCATTACCCTTTAATATCTATATAGAAGCCTCCGATTTACGGATATATCCACGGATATATCGACATATCCATGGACATTTTAACCTGATGACCCTTAAACATGATCTACAGTCTTTTAACTTTCAATCAAGACACATCCACCCTTCAAATTAAAGGCTTAAAGACAATAAACTAAACTGTTCATCACAGATTTTCAGTCTCTTTGTTATATATCACAATTCTAATGTACAATTACTTCAAAAGGAAAGGATGGATCCACAATCTTGGTTTTACTTGAGTATAATTTCATACCATCAAGTACCCGGTTAGTCCGAGGTTTCGGTATCATCAACTCTCTAGTTTCTTTTTCGAAAGATTTAGTCCGAGGTTTCGGTATCATCAACTCTCTAGTTTCTTTTTCGAAAGATAAACCCGAGATTTTATCAATGTCTTCCCCAATCTAAATCCAGGCATGACCATAAACCCAACAGAGTATGTGCATTTTCCTTCCAACACTTCCCCTTTGACAGATTCCATGAAGGTATCTGAGAATTTGCTGTCTCTTCTGACTACAAAAGGTTCTGCCTTAGGATTAGTTGAAGTTGCAATCCCTTGTAAAATCCAAACCCATTTTGCCAGTTTTGCAAATATTTGATAGAACAAAGTTCTTGGATGCTTGCCACACTGCACGAGTGTCCTATGATCAAGATTGCCAAAAAATGAAGCTTCCATCGCGGGATGAACGACTAAAAGGTATTTGCTTCGACAAAACTTTGCGAATTCAGAATTGGGATTCATTAGCAAAAAGTCTAATGGGTTATCATACCTCTCAACATCTTCTATATTACATGGTTTATAGGATATTTCATGAAACATTCTTCTGGCTATGTAGGCTTCAAATGCATACTTCTTGTCTGATCTTTTGGAGTAAACTACTGCTTCTGCAATAGAGTTTGCTGCTACATCAAGATCCCAGCTTGAAGCTTTCATCAGAGCTATTAAGGGTTTTGCAAAATCATGAATTGAGTTGTAGGTTGCATTAAATGCTTCTTCAAAAGCATTGCTTTTCATGATTTTCTCAGCCAACATTTTATTCCTCGAATCCGAATCTCGAAGCCGTTGCTGCAAGCAAAGAGCTTCAAAGTTTTGAACTTCCAGCTTAGATTTTAACTTTTCCAACAGCTTCTCTTTATATTCAACTTTCTCCTTCAGAACATCATACTGGAGGTGGAGGCTTTTAGATTTAGACTCTAGTGCATTGAAATGGTTGTGTTTAAAAGCACTTTTGGCCTTGCAGAGGGTTTGAAGGTGAGTCACAATAAGTTCATCAGCAACAATAATCTTGTTAGGCTCATAGGGTATATGAGCTTTCTGAAACTGCAAATAGGCAAATTTCAAAGCAGAAAGTATGTCAAAAAGCTTCAAAATCTCATCACCAAACCCAACAGGCTGGAAATGGATTCCCATTCCTTCTCCTGCATCAATGCATCCTTTGTTTTCAGTCAAATGGCCACTATTATCTTCATCATTTAGCTTGGGATTGGCATTTTCAGAAGAAACACCCATGGTTTGAAGAAGTTTTGTGGGTTTAGAGGCAACCCATTTCATTTTCTTGATGAAACCCAATAACCCAATAGACTTCTTGAATTACAGAGATCAAATTTGAACCCAAAATACAAAAAAAGTTGAGCAGGGAGAGTGATACAAGAGTAGAACAAGGTTCAAATCAGAGCAAACATAGAAACACCCATGGTTTGAAGAAGTTTTGTGGGTTTAGAGGCAACCCATTTCATTTTCTTGATGAAACCCAATAACCCAATAGTCTTCTTGAATTACAGAGATCAGATTTGAACCCAAAATACAAAAAAAGTTGAAGCAGGGAGAGTGAATACTAGAGTAGAACAAGGTTCAAATCAGAGCAAACATAGAAACACTAGAGATTTGTGTTCTAAAAGAATCTAACCATAAGGAAACCTAGAATCAGAAATTGTTGCAGAGGAAACATAAGCAATTCAAAAAGAAGAGCAAGAAAAGTAAAAATCTTACAAAGAGGGGAAAGTGAAATGTTGAGATGAGAGAGTCATCTTTGCAGGAGATGGGTGCAGTGCAAGTGAGCCCGTTAGAAAGTGATGGCGGCCAAGGGTTTCAAAGTTCAAATCTTCCTCAAAGGCATCAACTTTTGTGCCCAATTGGATTAAAAATTGTTAAAAACACTTTTGTTCCAATCGAAGGAATGACTAATTTTGTAAAAAATTAATCTTTAAATTTTTAATCTTTCATGTGTAATCATTTAGGCTAATAGGTTAATGTAATTTAGCTTGCAACGGTAATGAAAATCAATCGTAATCGAAAAGGCTCAATCTCAATCGATTTTCTTTTGTTTACTTAAGGTCTGTTTCAAACATAATCTAATTTTCATTGGGAGTGATTACTTGCATGTAAAATTTTGTAATTTTAACATAATACTCTCTAACTCGTGTTCAGACTTTTGTACCTACTCTTTTTCAAACTCGTGTTCTGATTCTTGTGCATATTCATGTACCAATATTTTTGTTTCCTGATACAGTCTATTGATTTAGCAAAACCTCGTTTTTCGACAGACTATTGTCTACGATTAAAGGAACGTTGTGTATATGAATTTTCGCGACAGTCGCTTATAAACCGAAATGAAATATTTTACCGACTGTCTTTGGATTGTTATTATGTACGAAAACAAAGAAATGAAATATATTACAAATGAAGTTTTAAAAGCAGACGAAGAATATGATAATGACGACGTTCAAGATTTATTAAAAAAATGAGATTTCTAAAAATAGATTCGAAGACATTTTAAATTACAATAACATGAAGTAAGAGAGAGAAAAGAGTGGACTAAGATGATAATAACATTCAATATTTTTACAAAAATGTGAAATTTTTAAAAATGAATTTGAAAATGTTTCAAGTTACAAGAAAAGGAAGAAAGAGAGAAAAACAAAATATAAAGGAGAATAACGATGTGCAAAATTTCGAGGAAGAAAGAGAAAAACAAAAGATGTAATTTGACAAAAACATGTAATAAATGCAAAGATCCTCGCCCTTGGTTTTGAGATGAATTTTTTTTTCTAGGATTTTTTTTTTTTTTAGTATTAAAGAAGACTCTCATGCCATGTTATAATATATAAAAAATATATTTTTCAAAATTATTATGACAAATAAGGAAGTAATAACGAAAATAATGACCGAATAATTTTATGACATATAAAGAAAAAATAATGTAAATTAAGGAATTAAATTCCTTAATTTACGTTAACTGGTGTGGAAGGTGAAAATACGATTCGGAAGGGAGTATAGAATCTCAACGGTTATGGAAAATACCATTTATAGTTTTTTCCTTTTCCTAATTTTTATATTTTCAGTACAAAATAATTTAATGGACAAATATATTAATTCAAAAAAAGTTTCGCTCCAAATAGGGGTATATATGGGTTGGGTTGGGTTAGAGGATTTTTCAAGGGATAATCAGGGGAATGTCTATAGAAAAATACCGTTAATGAAATTTGTCTAAATCTGTGTTTAGGTTGTAACTCATGGCTAGAGTTTTTTTAAGAAAAAATTTGTTTGTGTTTATTGTCTATTACACCCTTCTAACATTTGGTTTGTCCAACAATATTATATTTGAAATTTGTTTATTTATTTTTGCAAGATTAATTAGTTTGAATGACGTGGATCATTGCAGGTTAAAAATAAACGGTTGTTTTTTCCGTTAAGTATTGTATCCCATTATGTATCTTTTGTGTGATCGGATGGGTATATCTCACACACACGGCGGCGGGGATACCGTGGGCACACTAGTGGGGGTATATAGTCATTGCGACACACATATTTAATGTCAGGGTTAGATCTGACGTGTGTAGGTAGGAGGTGAATTTAATTTTGTTATTTCTTTCCTAAAATTAAGGATCCACACATACACCGGTCAAAAATTAATTTATGTCCCAACAAATACCCCTATATTTAGGTAAAGTCTTACATTTTCCAGATTTGATTCTTGAACCCTTTCTTTTTCGTTTTTCCATTTGCCACCACCATCTAGGAGAAAAAATTCGAGCATCCTTTTCAACAACCACACAACAACCAACAACCTTCAACCACACAACAACCAACCATGTCCTCCCTTTCTATTATAGTGTTTTTTGATGGTATTTGGGACGAGATGAACCAATACAATAATTTCAAAAGTTGCACACTTGTTGTCCTCCCAAATTCAACACTGGCGGAATTCAACCGAATCCCTTAAAAAAATTTGGAGATCAACCAAATCCCTTAAAAAAAAAATCACCAGCTATTATTTAGTTTTTTTGAAATATTGGAGTTTTCCGTTGGTTTTAATATAAACAAATCCCTTAAAAATTTGGAGATCAACCAAATCCCTTCAAAAAAGGAATCAGCTATTATTTAGTTTTTTTGAAATCTTGCAGTTTTCCGTTGGTTTTAATATAAACAAATCCCTTAAAAATTTGGAGATCAACCAAATCCCTTAAAAAAAATCACCAGTTATTATTTAGTTTTTTTGAAATCTTGGAGTTTTCCGTTGGTTTTAATATAAACAAATCCCTAAAGTCTTTCGTTGGTAAAACATGGATGGAGAATAATTGCGAGAGAGGAATGACGAGTATAGGTCGAACGTAGCCTTCGAATGCGTCGTGTTCTACTTTGAAGGATGTCGAAGTAGGTTATGGAGAAACGGAAGAACAACTGCGTTTTTGTTGCTTCTAGGGTGAACGTATGCGCCTTCTGAGTTTTGTTCGCTTCTGAGTTTTGAATATTGGAGTTCCCGATTTGGAGTTTGCCGATTCCTTTTGCTGATGATTTAATTCAAGGTAGCGTGTTCCGAATTTTCCATATACCCCATAAAACAAATCATACCCATTCCTTGGAAAGCGATACCTTATTTTTAAAAAAAATCAATTCCCTCTTCTTAAGTTGTTGGCGTCTTTTATTACTCAGTAGTAATGCACACAACTCCCAAACTCCTTTACGCCCCATCTTTATTATGTGTGCACGGATGCACACACCCATACTGTTGATGAAATTTTCTACAAACGGCACAGGCTGCCCCCGTATTAGTCTGTGTGCAGTCATACACACACCTTCATTGCGTGGCTAGAACACTTTCTGTAGGTATACACATCCCCTGATGGGTATTTTTTTTACTTTGTCTCTGCCCCAGTATTAGTCTGTGTGCAGTCACACAGACACCTTCATTGGGTGAAGGTGGCTAGAACAGTTTCCCAATATTAGTCTGTGTGCAGTCACACACACCTTCATTGGGTGAAGGTGGCTAGAACAGTTTCTATAGGTATACACATCCCCGATGGGTATTTTTTTTTACTTTTTCTGCAGACATACACACACCGCCATTGATGGATGCAATCTGCCTGTATTACTTCCTCCGGTATATAGACTCATTTATCATTTTTAACGTTATCTAGCTTATTGGGGGTGGGGTATAACCATGTATGGAAATAGGGATTGTCTTTTATCATTTTTAACATCTTCTTTCTATTTAATTAATCATCTCTATTAAATCCACGTCAAACTATGTTTTCTCTCACTTCCTAACCTTTTATATTTTAAAATATTCTATTTTTAATTCTCAACATTAGGAGAAATTGACGACGAAGGGTAAACAAGTCCATTTGGTACTAAAATCCCCTACTAAATATAAGTTTTAGACATAATTCAAACTAAAAAAGTGATTAGCCATTTTTCATGTTGGGTGCCTTAATTGTAGACATTCCTCTGGTTTTCCCATTTTTCAACCCAACCCGAAAATTTCGGGTTGGTGAATTCTCAACCCAACCCAATCCAACATTTTTGTCAACTCAACCCAACCCAACCCTTCCATTTTCGGGTTGGGTTGGCGGGTTGACCTTTTTTTTTAAAAAAAAAAAATTAATAGATATTTTTTTTTTAATTAACTTCAAAATCACCGTTAATGGAATTCCTTAATCCTTATTTTCCTTTCAAAATTACCATTAATGAAATTATTTAATCCTTGATTTTCCATTCAAAATCATCCTTAATCCTTGATTTTCCTTTCAAAATCACCGAATGAATATTTCTTTTTTAATATATTGAATTCGGGTTGGTTCGGGTTGAACCGAGCCAAATTTGGTTCAACCCGCGAACCAACCCGAAAATTCGGTTTTTCAAAATAACAACCCAACCCAACCCATATTAAAAAAAAATCCAACCCAATCCGAAAAGTTGGGTTGGGTTGGGTTTCGTGGGTTGCGGGTTTTTTGAACACCCCTAGCTCCAAATACTAGCTGAAAATTTTGGCCAATCTTGACCGTTGTGAAAATTCAGAATTCAAATGATTTATTTTAGGTAGTTAACCTAAAATAAAATCATGTACTTATTGAAATATATACCTATCAAAATATGCCCAAAAAAAAATAAAGGGAGAAGCAAACATACAATATTGTAAGCTAACATGATCATAGTTCAACTGACATATTGTATGAACTATGAGTAAGAGGTCTCAAGTTTAAATTTGCCTACCCACGTGTTATAAAAAAAAAACATACAATATTGTAAGAATGTGCAAACCTTTTATCTATAATTTATAATATATTAAAAAGTCACTTTTTTTTTTTTGTTAACAAGAACATAGCCCAACGACATGATGTATGTCTCGCTTAGTGACCAAGAGGTCCTAAGAAAAAAAAAAAAAACTTTTTTTTTTAAAAATAGACTATATTTTCCTTTTTTAAAATTTAAATTTATCAATCACCTGAGATTAATTACTAGTAATTATTAAATAAATATTTAATTTAATTCACATAATGATATTTAAATAGTTGATATATATATATATATATATATATATTTATCTTTATTTACATAATTACTAACTTTAATTATATTTGTCAAAATAAATTTCGCCGAGTGGTGCACTCATTTTCTGAAGTTTTTTTTTTTTGAGATCCTCAATTATTATAGTATTTTTTTGTAATTATATATTTAATAAAAACAATAGCGTCAGAAATTTCAAAATCTTACCATTTCAAAAATTATATAGTTAATTTAAATCATAAATATCTATAATAATTTATATATCTCTTTACTCGGGATATTTGCACAGATTGATTCCTTGCGCGGTCGCAATATTTTTTTACTCCCTCTCTAAAATACATGTTTTTTTTGCTCTTTCCCGACGTCATCAACACTAAGTTGAGCACAAGGACACTATAATCGTTTCTCTAGCAATCGTGTGCTCAGCCAAATGTACAAATGATTTGATACATGTTTTTTTTACTCCCTCTCTAAAATACATGTTTTTTTTTTGCTCTTTTCCGACGTCATCAACACTAAGTTGAGCACAAGGACACTATAATTGTTTCTCTAGCAATCGTGCTCAACCAAATGTACAAATGATTTGATGGGAATTTGGTGATCACGAGAAAAAATCAAGAAAAAAAAAACATACGCTTTAAAAAATAGGATCATTTGACATTAAGACCCGATCAAAATTGGTATCTTCCATCGCTATTTTTTTTTTTTTTTTGGCTTCTATAATTAAACCATTTCATTCTCACACAAATGTCATACATAGAATCTTTAATTAAAATCCATAAAAATTAATGATCATTTAATTATTGAATATCAAAATTAAAGTTATAAAATCTCAAAAATATTGCAATCACTTTGATTTCTCACAGCTATAAAATAACTCTCTCATCATACTCATTTTCAACCACTTGAGATTTTTTCTTTTTCTTCTTACATTTCTATTTTCGAAGCAGTCTTCTTTAGCAATGTTGAAGTTGAGAGGTAATTTTTCTTTAAGTTTCATAATACACAGTCCATTATTTTTTATTTTTCATAATTGTTATTTTAAATTTATTTTACCATGTGATTTTTTTGTTTTTGTATTTTGCATGTTTAATTTTTAATTAAATTATGTTTAGATTATGAAAAGCTTAGAATAAAAAATCTATCAAATTATCTACAAAATTTATGATTAGTAATTCATGGTGGAATATTAAACGTTCTTGAAATTTAATAGTTGAATCATTTTTTAAAATAAAATTAAAAAATACATTGCAATGAATAATTTAAATGTAAACTACTTGAGGAGAAGTGCTTTTGTTAATTCACTTCTAAAAATTAATTCTAAAATTTACAATTTTTAAACTAAAGATATAAAAATATTGAATCTAATAGTTCAAATGTATGCATAAAATTAACAAATGTCAGAGAGTGAAAATAATTAGAATACGAAATTTGTTAGTATTAAAAGATTTTGTCAATTTATTCTTAAAAATGCATCATAAAATTTATGATTTTTTTTTTAATTATATAATTAAAATTTAAATTTTTTTAATTTTTTTAATAATTTTTAATAATTTTGTCAATTTATTCCTAAGATTTTTGCCTGAATTATAATATATAGTTGTTTGAGAGATCATATATTAATTTATAAATCTTTTTTTTTTTTTTTTTTTTTTTTTATATCTTGTTCTTTTTCTTACGAGTCATAGTCTTCTGTACTTGTGTTTTTCTTACTCTTTAAATGACCTAAAACATAAGGCCATATATATAACCTTCTTTGTTCTTCCCCTTACGCCATTGCCATCAACTCGGGCTTCGAAACGACCTCCGAACGAGTCGTCTTGATAATATTAAGCTCCACAAAACCTAACACACCCATTAAGGGCCCGTTTGGGCCCTCGAGTTGGGTGAGGTGGGCTATTTAAGTCCACCCGGTGTTTGGGGCGGGGTTTAGGGAGACGGAGGTTTGGTGTTATTATAACCTCCACTTGCTACAGTAATCCACGGTAGAAGTCAGTGGGTTACATTAGGAGAGATGGAGGTTTGGGGTTATTATAACTCCATATACCTTTGGAGTTTAGGGAGACATAACTAAGTTGTGTAATGGACTTTAAGACCTGTTTGATCGCACACGTTTATATAATACCTATGCTGGGTTGTATAGGTTATGCGATGGTTATAACCTATGCGATCACATAGGTTAGGTTATGCGATGGTCATAACCTATCACATAAGCAACATTCAATTTTACTAATATAAATTAGCAGCCAACAAGAGCACAACTCAACTGACATGTATCTACTAGTGAATCTTCTTTATTATTTTGAATGGTCTTTAAAAACTAAAATACCAGTTTGATTTTTTTCTTCTTCTCATCCTTAATTAAGTTAACTTATCCTTAAGTTGGCCCATGGTTTAATTTGATTCTTGTAGTTTAGTTTTACCATAGCCAGTAGCCACCCTACTTCATGCAATTTCAGGTTGAATAATTGAGAAGGAGCAGAGTTGGCCCCAGCTGCTTCCCCTCTTGCATTATTTGTCCCCTCCCCCAATCCTCCTCTCATTAATTCTCTCATTTTATACGTACTTACCGTATTGACAATCCGAACATAGCTCAATAAATATATAAGACACCAATTATTATTTTAAAGGTTAGATGTCGTAAGTTTTAAGTTTTAGCGTATAATTTCGACGAGGGTTAAGATGTGGGGGTCATTTAAAGACCATCTGTGTGGGAATCTAGATGAAAACAAAAGCTTAGCAACAAAGGTTAGAAAGCAAAGATTTTTCCCTTAGGTTTTTTTGATTTCTTTAATAATATATATGTTTTTCCACATGTTTGCTCAATGAATGGTCTGCAAAGGGCTCCCCTTCCAAGTTATATTCATCTCTCTATCAACACCAAAGGCAAAAAGGCCAAGTGAAAAATTTAAAGCCCCCACCAACTGCTTCTAGTAAAAACCAATTCCTCAAGAAACATCCCCTTATGGTTCCATCTCCCATAACCATTATAAATACTCCAAACATAAAACAAACAAAACAATAAAACCACCTCAACTCTAAGAATGTGTACATCAACACCATAAAAGAGAAACTGTTTTTATACCATTCTAAGTACAAAAGCACTTTGCAAATTTTGCCCATAGGGACCACATTTATGAATTCCCACCAAAGTTATGTCAAGACAATAATATGATATGATGATTCGAGTTTTAACTTCAAACTAGACAATAATATCATACTTACGTATAAGAAAAATAGATTGTAATGAAAGATAGCGACACAACCGACCTCTACATATCTTCACAATGACATATGATATTGTCCACTTTGCTTTTTCGTTTCACCCAAAAGACCTCATATACCAATGTAGATAGTCGTGTCCTGATCACTTATATACCCGTGATCTAGGGACACAACCGACCTCTATATATCTTCACAATGACATATGATATTGTTCACTTTGCTTTTTGGTTTCACTCAAAAGACCTGATATACGAATGTAGATAGTCGTGTCCTGATCACTTATATACCCGTGATCTCTTCCTCTTATCTAGCGTGAGACTTAAAAGTCGAGATCAGAGTTGGTAGGAGTAAGGGGGTGGTGGCAGAGAGAGAGAGAGAGGAGTCACATTCACAATTCACAATGTTTGGGAAAAGAAGAGTTGATTAGTCCAAGGAAGGGTTAAAAGAGAAAAGGGCATATATTATTCTTAATGCAAATTAAACCCTTGGAGTCTACTGTATTGTCCTGAACAGATTCTATGTACACTCTTCTCTATTTCTTTTATCACAAACCCTTTTTGTACAATATTCTAGCTATTTGTGTAGCAGGTCAGTGAAGAATTATTTTAGACAAAAAATTAGAGAAAAAATTAAACAAAATGGTTGAAAAAGGGGTAGTTTTTCCAAGTTTGGATTCACTGAGGAGCAGTGAAGAAAAAGTTGAAATAGTTGATTGATGATTTAACATGATATAGTTTGTGTTCGAACATCTGTAATATATGTTATTTATCAGGTATCCAGTATCCGACCATCACTTAAGCTTTTGAGTTGATTGATGATTTAACATGATATAGTTTGTGTTCGAGCATCTGCAATGTTATTTTCTTGGTATAGTTTAAGCTTTTGGGTTGATCGATGATTTAACACTATTCAATCTCTTTCGAGACGATGGCAACCCTTAAAAGCAATAATTAACCACAAGCAAATAATATATATATCTTAAAGTTTCTCTCTTTGTCTCAATTCTCATCTCTCTCCCTGCATGCAGATTTCTCAAATCCCACATTATATCTCTTTTG
This sequence comes from Herpetospermum pedunculosum, assembly GCA_028017165.1. Classification (NCBI taxonomy): domain Eukaryota; kingdom Viridiplantae; phylum Streptophyta; class Magnoliopsida; order Cucurbitales; family Cucurbitaceae; genus Herpetospermum; species Herpetospermum pedunculosum. Next base: position 50,160,995 of record CM051531.1, on the reverse strand, counting down.
AAGTAATTAAATTTGTTTTTTTTTCTCTCAGAATCTCTTTTCCTGTTGATGGAGTTGAATAGAAACAGAAGCAGTGAGAAGAACAAAACTACCACTAAATCCATCTTCTTAATTTTCTTCTTCTTTTTCATCATATTCTTGTCATTCTGCAGCAGCATTGAATCTAGTGCGATTCCAGGTGAGATCTCCAGAGTTCGTTTGTAGCTGATGATGATCTCATTTAATAATAATAATAATAATTAAAAAAACTCCTTAATTAATCTCTCCTGATGGATCTGTGTTCTTCTTCTTCATCCTCAGATAACAGCAGGCGCAGCTCATCTGCTAAAGCTGCCTATACAAATCTCCAGGTATTTTTAATTTTTTTATTTTTATTTTACTTGCAAATAATAATACACTTGCTTGTATATATCGTTTAATCATTGATGGACCGGTATGAGACATTTTAAGTGAAACAAAAAAATGAAATCATGAAAATTTTATGTTCAAAGTGGAGAGTATCATGTAAGAATGTCTCGATATGTGGAGGGTCGTCGTCCCTAACATAGATGAGTTTTGATAAACTTAATTGAGTAAAACTTGCTTGCAGTATGGGCTACAAGTATCTTTTGCAGTCCAATACTGTCATGATTTTATTTGCTAAATATTTAAGTCATTTTTAAATAATAAAAAAATCTTCCACCGTTTACTTGGTTTTTGTTAGTAACTTTCCTTTCTTTATTTCATCCAATTAACAACTTCTCCTATTTTCTCTCTCTTCATTTCTCTCACTCCAAACTTCAAGGCCATAGAATTTCAATTGGAGTTATTTGAAATTTGCAAGGCTCATTGTGTGTTATATAGGGTTTAGGGTTTAGGGTTTGAGGTTTAGTGTTTTAGGGTACTCTAAAACGCTAAACCCCAAATCCAAAAAGAAAAAAAAAATATTTATTGTAGAGAAAGGAAGAGAGAGTGAGATGAAATTGAAAACAAAGGTCATGACAAAGGGAAGTGGAGTAAAGAGAGAAAATAAGAGAAATTGTTTATCGGATGAAGAAGAAAGGAAAAGTTACCGAAAAAAAAAAATATAACTAAACGACCTGAAAGATTTTTTTATTTAGATAAATAGTAAGTCAATCAAATTGTTACACATGGGTGGACGGTAAAAGATACTTGTAGCCCAGACAATAAGAAAGTTTTACTCAACTTAATTATGTCGATACTTTTAATGATACTCACCCACGTTTGTAGATGAAAATCAATATTATTTGAGGAGAAAAATAATAGAATTAGTAGTATGATTAGGTGTTGTCAAAAAAGTAGTATGATTAGGTTGACACCTAAGCAATTGATCTCCATGTCCTCTCAGACAGCTCACCAATCAAAACAATAATGAATATATACAGCTTCTTTAATATTTACATTTTTTGCCCAACAAAGATCAAAAGGTTTTTTTTATGTGTTTTTTTACAGGAAGAAGATCAAAAGTTGAGGTTGGCAAGAAGAGGATTGGGTGGGCCTGGATCGTCGCCGCCACGGTGCGCCTCAAAGTGCGAGAAGTGCACGCCGTGCATGGCGGTTCATGTGCCGGTGCCGGTGCCGCCGGGAATGCCAGTGAAAGCTGAGTACTACCCAGAAGCCTGGAGATGCAAATGTGGGAACAAGCTCTACATGCCCTGATCAGAAGATGCATGCGTCGGTCATCATCCGACCGGTCGCCGCCTTTATGTTGATCACCGCCGTTTGCTAATGCTATTATATTATTTATCCGCCGGTGAACCGGTGTGAACAACTATGAATTTCTCTTATATTGGTCTATATCGTAGTATCGTAGGTATGTTTTTTTTTTATTATGATAACATGAGAGCGGAGATTAGAATATTTGACCTCTTTCATACATTATTTCAGTTAACTCATGCTTATGTTATAGTGTTTTTAGTTATAATGTCAATTACTTAACTATATAGACATATATTTTCTCTTACCTTAACAAAATTTTCATTATATATTATGAGTTTGCATCTTGTTTCTCCTTCACAATTCTTGTTCCAAAAAAAACACATGAACTTGGAAGAGGTTATAGATACTATACTCTCTTCTTTTAGGTCGTTCATTTTTTGTTTGAATAAAAATATAGTAAGAAAAATGTAATAACCTACATTATTAAATACGATCAATATGAGTTCAAAAACTACACATTACGAGCTTCTACTCGTCAGGTGGTATAATCAAAAGTGGTTGATGCGCGATTCTGACATTAGAGGACCTTGTTGACGTAAATGTGAGTCAGCAAAGGCGTCAACCTGCACAACTCGCACCAATGTGGTGTTGTGTCCAACACATGCAATGCTTAAGTTTAGTACTTAAATCGAGATGGTATTAAGAGTTGGAACAAGAGTGCAGTCACGTACCTATGAGTGAGTCGTGTTCCGCCATTTATAGGGAGCCTCTTGCACGTGAGTCATGTTGACTGGTCATTCAAGTTGTGTGTCAAGTTGACCATAGGGTGTGCTCGACTATATTCAATTAACTAGATAATAATAGATGGTGTTACACCACCTTGTTAGTGACTTGTAAATGCTCAAATTAAAGTTCAGTTCACACTTCTCAACAACCTTAATCTTAAAAGTCAAATGTTGAATCTACGTCCCCACGTTGTTGTTTTTTTAGTTCAATTTGGGGATGAGGGATTCGAACCTCAAACCTCATGATCGAAGACACATATTTATGTCAATTGAGCTATACTCGGTTTTGTCAATCCCCACGTTGTTGAACTCAAAAAGAAAGAAACAAATGTCCTCGTAAATGGATCCTCACGAAGAAAAAAGGCATATATTTTATTAGTATAAATAACAACAGTGCCTTAAATTGGTAGATTCTTCTTAAAATCATTTTCATTGTTTTGATATTAAGAATATCTAAGAAATTTCATTAAATCTTATCAAATTTTTATATAATTTTTATATAGTAAGAACTAAATTATTATGAATTTTAAGTTATAGATACTACATGATTACATACTAAAGTTTTAAAGATTATATTGTTACATATAGATAAATACAATAACGTAACTAAAACATTACATACTAAAGCAATTAAGGACAAAATCGTTATTTCAATATGAATATAGGGACCAAAAGTATTTTTTTTTAAGATATGCATATGTGTATATAGATAGAATAGTGTAAGTTTTAACGTGAAATCAGTTCGGTGCTCACAATGTAGTTTGCTATGTTCCTTCCTTTGTTTCTGTTTCCTCATTCCACATAAGTTTCAGAGTGAAAAGATTCAACCTTTAACCTTTTGGTTATAATTAGTTACACTTATATGTGTGAGCTATGGACATATTGTGTTTTTTTTTTGCAACGGTAGTTTAATTAATGCGGGGATTGAACCCATGACCTTTTGGTCACCGGCTCAACCCAATGCCAATTGAGCTATGCTCGGTTTGGCCTATGGACATATTGTTGAAAACTTGAACTAAAAAAAATATGAAATGTATCCAATATTTGTTTTATTACCATTTAACTAAGCCATTAATGTTAAAAAGCAAAAACTTTTTATCAATAAAAAATTAAAATATAACCTAAAATTAGGATATATTTGAGATTGAATTTAAAAATAAGAGTGATTTTAGTTAAAATAATTGGTATATAAGTTATTTTCATATTAAACTATTTTGAAGTTTGAGTTTTATACTTTTAAAAGTTATTTATCGAATTTATCGAATATGTTTGAGTGTGATTTTGAAATAGTTAAAATCACATTTGTCATATTCAAAATCACTCTTTTCAAAAGTAATGTTGATTGTATGAAAATCACTTAGAAACTGTAAAATCGAACATAAAATTAATTTGAAAAGATTAAACGCGTGTTCCAGGTTGATTTTGGATATAACAAAAGTGATTTTAGCCATTTAAAAATCACTCCCCAAACATGCTTTTAGTTAATTTTAGGATCAATTATTTATTCAACATTTTTTTTTATTATAATATTTTAGCTAGATGAGTTATGTTCGAGTCGACTAATAAATCTATGACATATTCAACGTTTTTTGTTTTAAATTAACGAATCTATTAGCCATTACATTGAATTTTGTGTCCAATAGGACATTTCAATAAAAAAAAAAGTTTAGCCAACAAAAGCATAAGCATAGTTCAACGACATAATGCATCCCTGATAACCATTTTTTTTTTTTTTTTTTTTTTTTTTTAGTTTTTAATTTTTAATTTATTTTAGTTTACTTGAATTTTGAAAAGACTTGTAAAATGTTGATAACAAAACAAATGAACTCATAAACGAAAATAGTGTTTATAGACTTAATTCTAAAAAAAAAAAAAAAAAAAAACGTGCTTAATTTTATTTTGCAAAAGTATTAAATTAATGCGGATGGGGATTAAACTCCTGACTAGTGGTTTTTTTTTTAGTACATTGGGGGTGGGAGGTTCGAACTACAGACTTTGATCGTCAACACATACATATGTCAGTTGAGTCATGCTCGGTTTGACCTCCTGATTAGAAGTACAATTTTATGTCAATTGAACTAGGGTCGGTTTGACCGAAATTAAAAAAAAATGGTAACTTAAACATTTATTAAACACCTATTTGATACAAACCTAAAAATTCAACCCAAAAAAGAAAACATGGGTTATGGGCATGGGCCACGACTGGAAAGCCCGGGTGAAGACGAGAGAGAGAGAGAGACAGCATAGGGCTATGCGAAACCAAAGCACCTCTGAGACTTTACTTGACACACTGAACAAATCCCATTACCAATTCGACTGTGGACGAAGAAGACGAACGATTTTGCTGATCAACAGGGCCAGAAATCCAAGGTATTTCTTTCTTTCTTCATTCATTCATTGATCTTACCATTGCAAATGCATAGAATTTCTGCCATTTTCCATCTCTCCAATGTCATATGCAATGTAGCCGTTCAAAGTAAATATTATAATCAAGAACCCCAATTCCCCTGTGTCATAGGAACGATTTTTTTTGCTAATTTCTGTTCAGGATTATAGATAGTTGCTAGACAATGTCCGACGAGCCCAGCTCGGGGCTTAGGCTCAAGAAGAAACTCAAGCTCGCGGTTGGAAAATATTCCAAGGGTTCCAAAAGCAACTCATATGGAAGGAAGAAATTCGATAGCGACACGATTGCTGGACCAGCGAGTGTCGAAAAGGCTGCTGCTTGGAAGGGAAAACTGAGGCCTGCAACTGCTAATGTAAGAAGACAGAGAATCTATGGTGGCCCAGATAGTGATATGAAGGTCATGTCATTCACTGATCCCACGAAACACAGGAGGAAATCGCTTTCTGGAAGACGACACGATGCTGAAGTAGTTGGAAAGAGCAGTGATGCATCTGCTCCTTTGGTTATGGGTTCTAAGAGTTTAAATCTTTCTAGTTCACGAGGCAAATTCTCTCATAAAAAGCAAGAAAATGGTGTCAGAAGTTTGAAAGTGTCATATGAGAAAAGGAAAACTAGGGGGGAAAGAGACCACAATGTGGAACCTGTAAGGAAGACATATTCCAAAAACACCAGGGATTCGACCAAGACATTGGATTCAAGTGAGCAAGAAAATGGTGTCAGAAGTTTGAAAGTGTCATATGTGAAAAGGAAACCTAGGGGGGAAAGAGATCACAATGTGGAACCTGTAAGGAAGACATATTCCAAAAACACCAGGGATTCGACCAAGACATTGGATTCTACTGAGAAAAGATCATGGGGTGTAACTCCTTCGGATCCTGCCAGGAAAAGAGTTTCCAAGAAAAGAAGTGTAAATGGTGATCCAGAGTTGCTAATTGATCAGCCAAAAAAGAAGAAGCGGGTAATTCGTTTAGATCCATATGATATCTCTAATAAGCGGCTGGATGATGGGATAATAACTGATGGTGAGTTGATATCTATGTCTCAATTTCCTATCCAACCGATTGATTTTCTAGGATGTAATTGAATTGCTTCGGCCAGATTGATAACCATTTGATTTTTTGTATTTTAAATTGTGCTAGTTTTCTCAAATTTCGTTACAATGGTTTTCATTTTTCATTAGGAAACATTTGATTTCTTAGCCAATTTAAAAAACATAAACAAAATATTAAAAACTATTTTTTGTTTAGTTTCTAAAACCTGGCTCGCATTTTGAAAACACAAGTAAAAAGTAGATAACAAAACAAGGAAACCATAGATGGAAGTAGTGTTTATAAGCTTAATTTTCAAAAATCAAATGGTTATTCATTTTTCAATAGGTTAAGCTTAATGATTTATTGTCTCCTTTCTGTTTGGCTTGCACTCCTCTATGAGTTTTTTTTTTCTTTTCTTTTCATTAAAGGCTCTTTCCTTTAATTACAGAAAATGTCAGGCAGGAGAAAGAAAATCCAGAGAAAAAAGATGAGATGTCAAAGAATGCTCAGTTCCGTGCAATACAACCTAGTAAATCTATCCTTTCGTTCGTAGAAGATAATGTAATTTTCATAGCTATGTGTTGTTAAATCTGTTTTCCCATTAGGCATTAACATTTCATGTGTTCCATTTAGATTGCTTATTATGTTGTTAACAGTTACTGGGCCGGAGGCGCATGATTGATATTAAAAGAGCAGGCTACAACACTGAACTCTCTGCCCCATTGGATAATATCCCCCTTTCTAACAGTACTGAGAGAGAGAGAATTGAAGAAAATGTATGTATACCATATTTATGCAACGCAAATGCTACTTTTTTCTCTTTTCCCAATCCTATCATATTCCTAGTGGGAACTAATTGTAATGCGCAGATATTCAAGAATAAGTTGACCTTCTTTGCTGCTGCAAAAGTTTCATCATCTTTTCCGCCTCCTGATATGCCAGAGATTGCATTTGCTGGTATATATTTGAAGTTTTGTACATGCTTAGCTCTATCTCAAATTCTCGATACTTTAACAGTAGTTCTTTTAAATCTAATTTACATTTGTAGTTGTTTCCAATTATATTAGATATATTAACCATCGTGGGTTGCCCTAGTGGTCAATAAAGACCATAAAAATAATAAAAGGTTTAGAGTCTTAGAGGGAATGAGTTCAAGTCATGGTGTCCTGACCACCTACCTAGGATTTAGTATCCTATGAGTTTCCTTGGCAACCAAATGTACTAGGATCAGACGGTTGTCTAAATAGTCGAGTTGCGGGCAAGCTGGCCCGAACACTCGCATATGTATATATATATATATATATATTTTTGTTATTACTTGTGTTTTGTGTAATTGTTTCTCTTTCCCTTATGTGAGAAGTTGCATCGGACTGTTCTATGAATTAACTAAATTTTAGGTAGCTAGTTTATCATTGAAAACTTTGAGCAAATTATGCTATGAGTTAACTAACAAGGAGAGTGTTATAATTTTTTGAGTTCAACAAGTTGGGGGTGTTGGTGGGGACGAATTAACTAAATTTTAGGTAGCTAGTTTATCATTGAAAACTTTGAGCAAATTATGCTATGAGTTAACTAACAAGGAGGGTGTTATAATTTTTTGAGTTCAACAAGTTGGGGGTGGGGGTCGAACCTTTGACCTCTTAGTTGTGTCTTAACCAGTTGAGTTATGCTCAAGTTGGCAGGGAGAGGTTATAATAACTAGTATAAATAATAATTAATATCAGGGCCTGAAAAAAGTAAAGTTTTACTTCCCCCCAATCCTTCAGCGTAGCTGCACAAGAGAAAAAAATTACTTTACTTAGTTAAGAATCTATTTTCCCAACCCACTTAGCCATGCCTGGTTCTGGTCTGGTGGTGTCACTATATTGTTGTTATGCCATATTTTGAAATTTTCTTGGATGCTTTGTTTGCTACAATATTAAGGATTCTTTGGTTTGGACATTAGTTCCTTGGAAGACTGTTTGATGTTGCCTTAATCTTCCTTCATGCTAGGAAGATCGAATGTCGGGAAGTCATCACTGCTTAATTCCCTTACAAGACAATGGGGTGTTGTACGGACATCTGACAAACCTGGTCTTACTCAGGTGCGGGCGTCTACAGTTCTGGTGGCTACATATTGTGCTGGATATGTTTGATAACCCTTGGCAATACTTGTTCATGTACAGACCATTAATTTTTTCGATCTGGGATCAAAGCTATCTATGGTTGACTTACCTGGATATGGCTTTGCTTATGCAAAAGAAGAAGTTAAGGATTCTTGGGAGGAATTGGTAAGAATTTCAGAAACTGAGTTGTTTATGATACCAGCTAATACTTTTGAAAACTTCAGATGTCATCGTAAACCTCCTTTAAACATCTCTGTGTTGTGACGATCTTGCAGTTGTTGCTGAGCCATTGGAGTGTAAACTTTAACTAACAATGACACCCAAAAAAAATAAAATAAAAAAATTACACTGCTTATAACAACATGGAGAAGTTTAGATGTATTGTTTAATTATTATGTGCATGTTGTTTTCTTTTGTGGGTGGTTTTATTTCTTGTGATTAGTGGTTGTGTATGGTCAGCCAACTAATTGTATGATTACTTATACATCTTAGGTAAAAGAGTATGTTGCCATGAGAGTTGGTCTTAAACGGGTATGCTTACTTATTGATACAAAATGGGGGATGAAGCCAAGGGATCGAGAGCTCATTGATTTGATGGAAAGGTACCGAGCTTACGGCGAATTCAAATTACTTTTCCTTTTTCTGATTTGTGGGATATATCATGTTTCCTTGGAAGAATGGTGTATTGAAGCTTATGAATTCACTGTGATAGATCTCAAACTAAATACCAAATTGTATTGACAAAGACTGATACGGTCTTCCCAATAGACGTAGCACGTAGAGCAATGCAAATTGAAGAGGTTTTACTCCCCATACGACTTATCTATTCTAAAATCATCTTTGGCTTCTTCCTTTTCCTTTGAGACTGACATTTATTGGCCATGACATTTTCACAGAGCTTCAAGGCAAACAAGTCCATTGTTCAACCTCTGGTATGAAGAAAACTATTTGTTGGGTTAATTTTTCTCTAAATTTTGCCTCGTTATAACGAGAAGGTTTATCATTTCAGATGATGGTAAGTTCAAGATCAGGAGCTGGTATCCGAAGTTTAAGAACGGTTCTGGGTAAAATCGCTCGGTTTGCTAAAGTCTAGGTGAGGTGCCTGGTTGTCGAAATTTTTCATTCGTTTTTGTACTGGACCATGTATATTCTTCTCATCAGCTGAAGTTTGGCAGTTAACTTGGAAATACAATGAAGACATCAAACAACTAAGGAATACAATACAGAATTTGGCCCTTCATAACTGGAAAGAAATATGAGGCATTGTCTTTTCAGGGTTACAATTCAAAGATGCGGAAGAAGAATATTCAACATCTTTGAAATATGATCAAATCCGGCACTTGCGCTCACAAGGCTCAATCTTGCGGTGTTTTCACAATCCCCAAACTTTTCCAAATTGTCCTTTTGCCAATGTATACGATGGTTTTAGTAGAAGAATTGGGCCTTCATGGAATTTCATGACTTACATGTTTGTCCTTTATTATTGTATTTTTTTTTTTTGAGTGAATACCTATGATGTACTAAATCTTTACTTGTTGGTCCTTGAGTTGTTAGCCCTAGGTTAGGTTCTTTTGGTCTCTAAGTTTTCAAAATGTACCATTTTAGTTTCAAAACCTTGAGAAATAGGTTAATCTCGTCAAACCGAGCACAATTGGCATAAAGTTGTGCTCCTGACTATGAGGTCATGGATTCAATTCTCTCATTAATGAAATACCTTTGCAAAGAAATAGGTTATTCTTTCTTGAAATCTCTTTTTTAGCCTTGGTCTTGAAATCTCTTTTTTATCCTTGGTCTTGAAATCTCTTTTTTAGTCCGGGTTCAATCCAAATAATACAAAATTAATTTGTTACCATAGTCAACATGAGTATAACTCAACTGAACAAAGATACATTTTGAAAGCGGTCTGAAAATATTATTATTATTTTTTTTTTTTTGGTTTCTTTGATGCATTGTCCCTTGATTTATGGTCATAAATGGATGATGACATTGACAGTTGAGTTGTTGATGCAGCATTTTGGACTTTTCAAGACCCGAAGCCACGATGGCTCTCTAACTTATGGCTGCTGACTCTTTCTTTCATTACATTATTTGATTTTCTTCCCAATCCAATCCAAATAAAAGAATAGCAGGCAGAGTCACCATCAATTAACCAAATTCCTAACCTTATCTTATATTATTAATTAATATGATTTGTCCCTTTGATTTTAGTAGTAATTGAAAATGAGTGGTTGGATTAGGTAGAAAAGCAAGTAAAAGCTTTGCTTCCATGGCATCCAATTATTCCCAAATTCCCCATTTTTGACAATTTCTTCACTTCACTCCCTTCATTTTTACCCTAAATCCATCCCATTCCTTCGCATCCACATCCAGAAGAAGAAGAAGAAGAAGAAGAAGAAGGGGAGGAGGAGGAGCCCGTTCAACAATGTGTCCCCTGAGATTTATTCTCATTTTTCTCTCCGCCACTCTCGCCGGCTTCTTCCTTCTCCGCAACCTCCATTCCCACCCTCAAGATTTCGACTCCGACGACAACTCCGACGCCGATTTGCCCTCCAATTCCACCTCCTCCTCTCCCTCTTCCAAGGTTCTTCCTTCTTCTTATTTGTTTGTATCCGAACCGAAGAATGAATTGGATTTAAGGTTTGTTTGTTTGTTTCTACAGGTGACTTCCGGATTCTGGACGGTGGTCGACATGGCCAGCGGCCGCTACTTGTGGAGGAATTTGTTTTCCTCATCCAAGAAGCCTTCCGATTGATCGGTTTTCTTTGTTTTTCTTGTATTGTATTGTTCGATAATTCCATGAATGTACCTCATCTTCTTCTCTTGTATAATCTCTGTGGATCAATCAATAATTTCTCTCCTTCTCCCTTCCTTCTTCCCTATCTCAATTCCGATTTTCGATTTTCTTGTTCCATGAATTGAATCTAGAGCACAAAACTTCATCAATCGTTCAATCGTTCAATCGTTCAAATTTAAATCAATAAAATTGAATGGATTAAGACGATTAACCAATCATTGAATCGTTCCTCGTTACGAATTGAATTCAGATGAGTTTTCGTCGGCCGGCGATTTCCCGATCGGAATCCTTCCAATTTCGTCTCACAGACTCAATTAAAGTTGGATTGATTAAGCTTTTTCTTTTTCTTTTTCAATTGGATGAATTACGAAGATTCGTTTCGATGTTCAAAGTTTCCTCTAAGAATTAGGGCGAAAAGAACAGTAAATTCAAGAACCAACCCGATTTCTGCAATGAACCCGGTTTCAAATTCTCAACCCAAATAAATACCCTTTCAAGATTTACGCAACGGTCGAATTTTATTTTTCAGAAATTCTTCATCTTCGAGAGAGAGAGATGCGGAAGAGGAAAGAGAAACCAGAAATCTCCAAAGCCATGGCTGCTGTTGCAGAGGAGGAGGAGGAGAAGGAAGACGATGAAGATGAAGAAAACGGCAACGAATCGAATGGCTTCTTTTCATGCTATCTCTTGACCTCCGCTTGCCCTCGTTTCAAAGGCCATACTTATATCGGGTTCGAATCTTTCCTATTTCTCTCTTTCTGTTGCTCTTGTATCATCCATAGATCCGATCCTGTATTTGTCTTTCTTTCTGAAATTTTGGCTTAAAAAACCCTAGTTTATTATCTCTGGTTGCTCGAATTTGTTTCTCTACTTCTCAAATCTGGAAATTGATTGAGGGAAAACATCAAGAAATGTGGGAAATGGGTGGATCGATCTGTAGTGGGCTGATTAGATGACTGTTTATATGGAATTTCAGATTCACAGTGAACCCTAAACGTAGAATCAGGCAGCACAATGGTGAGATTAGATGCGGTGCGGTGCGTACTAAGAGGAAGAGACCTTGGGAGATGGTTTTGTGCATTTATGGCTTCCCCACTAATGTCTCTGCTCTTCAGGTTACATTTCCAGACTTTTATGTATCTGGATTGTCTTCTATTAGCTGAATCACACTTCGATGATAATATATGTGAATGTTAAGAGTACATATTATGGATTTTGGGGTTAAAGAACTTATTAAGGCCCGTTTGATAACCATTTGGTTTAGGGTTTTGAAAAATTAAGCTTATAAAAGAGAAAAGTGATAGACATTCTCCCCATCAATTTACATGGTCATCCTTTCAAAAAAGAGAAAAAGGTTCTTTGGCTCAACATGATTAGGGTTTTTTTTTGGTGTACTTGGATTCGTCGGAACTCCTTGATCTTCTCTGATAAGAAACAGGACTTGCACAAATTCTACTCTTCAATTATCTATTTAGCTATGAATTGGTGTATTTTGATATCACCCTTTTGTGAATATAGTCTTTCTTCTCTTATTAACAATTGGAGAAGTTTTTTTTTTTGTAACTATTAGATACTTGTATCCTTTCATTATATCAATGAAGCTCATTGGTTTCCTTTTTATCGTCTTGATTTATTTTCTGATAAATTTCTAACAATGCCAGAATTTGATGTTGTTTTGGTTAAAAATAAAAGATGTTTCTTTGCTTCACATCATTCTAAACTATGGATGCAGTTTGAATGGGCCTGGCAGCATCCTAATGAGTCATTGGCTGTAAGAAGTGCTGCTGCAACTTTCAAGTCTCTCTCTGGGGTTGCTAACAAAGTTAAACTTGCATATACAATGCTCACTCTTCCAGCTTGGTGTAGGTATGAGCAAACTTGATCTCTATCAAATTTGGCTGTCAAATTTGATGAAAATGTGAACACAATCCCACATAAGCTAGAAAGGGAAAGATTTATAACATATAAGTAAGGACAATATCTTGATAACCATGAGGCTTTTTGGGCGAAACGAAACTAAAAGTAAACCAAAGTTTAGGTCTAATATGGGCAATTTGTTACTATTGTGAAAATATGAAGAAGCAACAAACTGATGTAATTTCAATCAAATTTGTCTGCCAAACTCTCTATTCACTTTTTTCTCCTTATCCTTGCAGCTTGAATATCACTGTAAACTACTTCTCAACAAAGTACATGAATAATGCGGCTGGTTGCCCGAGTTTGCCAGAGCATATGAAGGTCCAAGTTTACCCCATCAATGAGCTTCCATGCTATTCTGAAGGAGATCAAGGTGTACATGAAAATGAAGATGACTGGGAGTTTAATAGAGAATATGAAGAAATTTGTAGTTTTCGCGTATATGGATCGGCGAAAGAAGTTTCAAATGAAATTCCTCAGACAGGAGGTACAGATGGAATACCTCATGAATTGCGTGGATGTGATAAAGAACTTGAGGACAATGACCGAGTGCCACCTTCTTCGTGTACTCCGTCTTACAACGATGCAGATGTGTCTTTTGACTTGCGTGGATGCAATAAAGAACTCGAGAATGACGAACGAGAGCCAGCTCCGTGTTCTCCGTCTTCTATCGTAGCGGGTATGTCTAGGACTGAAATCATCATTGAAGATGGAGAGGAAGACCAATTAGAAGAAGGGAGTGGTATGAACTTGCAGCAGCAACCTGGTAGGAAGAATTCAACATCAGGAATAGCTACTGAAATCAGCAAAGTTTCAAAATGTAATAATGGGTGGTTTCCTCCTGTTGAGTATGAGGTTATAGATGTATCCACACCATCTCCTGACTGCAGAACAAGTTCGCATAGATTCAAGAGAAGAGTTACTTCTGGTAGGTCTGAGATTATTGACTTGACCAAATCTCCTACATTTATCCAATTGTAGAACAACCGATGGATTTGGATTCTTCCCGACGAGGTAATAATGAGTACTACTTCCATTTATCGTAAGTGACGTCGGCATCATTGAAGAACTTATAGTGTGAACCGAGGGAGTATGTACTACGAGAGTACTAGAAATTTTCTCGACGAGTTGTATAAGCACGAGCATAAGCATACATGATCTCGTATGCATTTTGCCATGAGATAGTATCTGTATACTGCTGCAGATAGCATTTTCAAGCCTTTCAGAAGCAACGTGGGCTCAAATTTGTTTGACCAAATAGAGAGAGAAACAACAATATGGTGTATAATTTATATATAATTTGCCTTTCTTTCAAAGGTCATCTTAAGGGAATCAAGTGTGAAAAGAATATTCGAATGGCTTTGTGGACTACGACGTGGTTTCAATTAACAAGGTCCAATTTATGTTCTTTTGGTAATTATTTAAACACAAACTCGATTCAATTATGATTGAAGAAGTTCTATGAAGAATAATTTTATATAGAAATTGATTCTTCATCTTCTTTTTCGAGTTAGAAAATTGTCAACTTCGGTTTATGTTAGGTCGGATTTTATAACCATTTCATTTTTAGTTATCTGTTTTTAAAATTTAGGCTTGTTTACTCTCAATTTCTTTACTATAGTTTTGTCATTTTTTAAAGAAATATTTGAATTCTTAGTCAAATTCTAAAAACAAAAACATATTTTTGAAAATTACTTTTTTTAGTTTTCAAAACTAGACTTAATTTTTGAAAACATTGGTAGAAAGTAGATTAACAAAACAAAGAAACTCAGGGGTGAAAGTACCATTCACAAAAATAAAATTCTACAATTCACAAAACATTCACTAGAAAATAAGGAGAAGAAAAAAAATTGTCCAAACCCGGGTTTCAGAACACTGCACCCTAAACATTGGCTTCTGATTCCCAGACTTCCCAACACTGCACCCACTGCACCCCAAACGATGTTTTCTCATTCCCAGGGTTCTGAATCCAAAACAGGGGGCCAAACGCCCCTAAATTTCTTTACTATAGTTTTGTCATTTTTTAAAAAAATATTTGAATTCTTAGTCAATATCCAAAAACAAAAACATATTTTTGAAAACTATATTTTTTAGTTTTCAAAACTAGACTTGATTTTTGAAAACATTGATACAAAGTAGATAACAAAACAAAGAAACTCATGGGTGAAAGTAGTGTTTATAACCCTTAATTTTCAAAAATAAAAAACCAAAACTCAAATGATTATCAAACGAGACCTAAACTTTTTCTATGATTAATCAACTAACAAACATTTAAACTTGAATAAACGTTATCGAATTTGTTGTCTATATAAAAGCTATGGTTAACCCAAAATAAGAATAACTCAACCGTAATTGACATGTACTCCCCTCTCGTGACAAGTCGGGAGTTCAAACCCCCTAACCCATAAAGGGTCGGATTAAGATGTATAATTTTTAGCGAATTCAATGATTAAATGTAGATAAAATCAACCTAAGCTTTAATTTTAAATATAAACTTGATTTAAAAATGAACCCGTTGGCTTGGACTAATTAGGTCTGCAACTGTTTGACATGCGATCAATCTGCTTAAAAATCTGTGGAGTAGAGAGAGTTTGGTGAAGAATTGTGTACGGTAAAAATTAAGGTCCCAATAATATAGGGAAAGATGAAGACCACAAAAACATACCTTTTTTTTTTCACCCAAAAAAAGAGGTAAATGCAATAATAGGATTAATATGGATATTGAAGAAACAACAATGGCAGCAGCAGAATCAATTTTTTGACAATTATTTCGACCAAATTCGAACAACTCTTCACTTAGACCAACAAATTTCAACAGTACCAGGTACTTTTCCTTTTGTTTCTGTGTTCTTTCCTTATTGTTTGTAACTTGTTTAATGCATCAAGGGCATCATGTTTTCTCATCGTTTTTTTACGATGATTGTTTTTTTTTTTAAGAAATATTTGAATTCTGAGTCAAAAACCAAAAACAAAAACTATTTCTTCTCGTTTACAAAATTTGACTTGAATTTTGAAAATATTTGTAAAATATAGATAACAAGAAACAAAGGAATCCATAGGTAAGACCAGTGTTTTAAAAGGCGCCAGGCGCACTAAGACACAATGACCCTCTGGAACCTAGGCGCAAGGCGCACAAGATCAAAGCGCGGGCTTTATTTTGCGAGGCGCACTTTGTATTGAAAAAAATATAAAAAAATATAAAGAAGAGATAGTATGGTTGAGTGAAAATATGAAGAAAAAAAAAACCTTTAGGATTAGTTGGAATGTCCTAACACACGCCTTTTTAAGTGCGCCTTGCGCCTGGGCACGCCTCTTAAAACACGGGATAAGACGTCATGTTT
Organism: Herpetospermum pedunculosum; assembly: GCA_028017165.1. Lineage (NCBI taxonomy): Eukaryota > Viridiplantae > Streptophyta > Magnoliopsida > Cucurbitales > Cucurbitaceae > Herpetospermum > Herpetospermum pedunculosum. The sequence continues at coordinate 50,144,956 of CM051531.1, read as the reverse complement.
ATAGACTTATTTTTTAAAAAAAACAAATAGTTATCAAATGAGACCTTAGTTTTTTAAAATTTTTGTTTGTGTTCTCACCATTTATTTACAATAATTTTTATCTTACTCATTAAAACATTTGAATTTCTAGCCAAATTTTAAAAACAAAAACTATTTTTTTTTCTTCAAAATTAAATTTTGAAATATTTGTAAAATATAGACAACAAAACAGAAGAACCAAATAGGTGTAAGTATTGTTTATAGGCTTAATTTTTAAAAACAACCATTATCTAAGCATGTGGATTTACAAATGATGTTTTTTTTTTTAAATTGAAAAAAAAAACTCATATATATAAGGTTATATATCAAAGAATTATTGAAGTTTTTATTAGAGTTGGATCTTAATTAAAGGTTACATCCTTGATTAGCGACCAAGCTATAATCTTGCCCTCCTCATTTCTGCCTTCCTTTTGGGGTCAACACTCAAAACACATACATGAACATGAGCTAATTCATCCATATGCATGTGTATTCATTATTTTTTTAAATCTTTTCACATTAATTATAATAAATATAGAAAATAACTTAGATTGAAAGGAAATTGTACCAGAAGTCTTAGAGTAAAATAATTAAAAAAGTATATATTTTATAAAAAAAATTACAAATATGTCAATTTTTATCGCGATAGCCACTAATAGAATTAATAGAATTATATCCGGGATAATTATTGATATTCTATTTCTTTTTTATAGAAATTTGTTAATAGCTATCACTAATAGACTATTAGTGATACTATTTTATCAATGACTATTATGATAACAATCTATACGTGACTATCTGATTTTTTTTTTTTTTTTTATATATTTCTAAAATATTTTATATGTTGTTATATTTGTTATTATTGTGAGCCTATTGCTTTTTATACAACCCCTTAGATTCTAGATTGAGTGTAATATATAATATATATATATATATATATATATATATATATAATAGGGAAATTGTAGCGTATGTCAATTTAGAGTAAAATAATTAAAAATATAGTATTTTTTTATTTTTTTTGCAAATGACAATTTCTATCACTAATAGTATGGTCTATCGCTATAGAAGTCGCTATACTAGTCTATCACTATAGAAGTCGCTGATACTAGTCTATCACCTCAGTTCTTTATAGAATTTTGTCAGTGATAAAAGTCTATCAGTGATATAGTCATATATCAACGATAGAGTCTATCGGTGATAGTCATATATCAATGAACTATCAATGATAACTACTAATTTTTTTGTCATATTTGCAAAATGTTTTAAATTTTGCTAAATTTGTTGTTTGTCTAACCGGCCATATATAATATTGGAGAAGACTCGAGAGAGAGATATGATTATAATATTAAATAGTTGACCCATTACAATAGAAAGTATTAATTTATAAAGTTGGGAATTAATTAGAAGTTTATTTATATATATATGTGATATATTGGAATTGGTAAATCATCCTCATAATTGAAAAAAAAAAAAAAAAAAAAAACAGAGAGGAAAGAGCAAAAAATGGCAACAAATATGAACTCAGGAGCATTTGGAGGAAAATCTGGGAAAATGAAGATGAAGATGAAGCTGAAGAGTCTGAGGACACGAGACGACATGTCGAATCTGGAAGAAGATCATTACCACACAGGAGCATCAGCATCCGTGCCATTCACGTGGGAGTCTGAGCCAGGAACTCCCAACCCAAATTTCAAACAAAATGGACCTTTTTTCTCTTCCCCACCAAATTCCTACAATAATGATAATAATTCTCACTCTTCCTCACCCTCACAAACCCCTCTTAGGCACATTCCTTCTTCTAATAAGCCTTCCTCTCGAACCAATTTCCTCAATTCTGTTTTTAGGAAGCTTTCTTTGAAGTCCAATCTCCAGCCTCCGTCCCCCGGCGGTTCCTCCTCCTCTTCCTCGTCCTCCTCCACCAGCTCTCGGAGGGAAAGGTCGTCGCGGAGACCCGGAAGCCCGAGGCGATTGTCGTTTGATTCCCGGGTCGACGAGGACGAGGAATACCAGGAGAATGTTGAATCGCCTGTTTCTACTTTGTTCTTTGGACGTGGAGTAGGTGCACATAATAAAGGATGCTATCCAAAGATCGTCAAGGTATTCACCCGCGGATTTTGAAATCAAGTTGAGATCTCGTAATTATGTTATATATACAGAAAGTTACCGTTTTTAGTTCAACCAGTGGGGTGGAGGATTCGAACGTTCGACCTCGAGGAAAGAAGTACGTGTCAATTACAGATTACAGTTATGCTCACTTTGGCATATGAGTTAGAACGTTTTTTCTTCTTTTCCTTGTTTTCCCCCTTATATAGAGAATAAAGAGAAACATGCCCTCTATGATCTCTCTCTTGAAGAGAAGAGCTTCATGTTGTTTCATAAAAGAAATATTCATCAATGTTCTTGCATTCTACCTTTTTTTTGGTCTCATTAATTTTAGGGTTAAACCATTATTTTGTCATAGTTTTGTGTTAAAAAAGGGATTTTTTTTTGTTGCTTATAAAATTTTGTGTTGGTATTTTGCAAACATAAATCAAATGTCATTTTTTAAAAGTATAGGGAACTAAAACAAGTGTTTTTTAACGGTATAGCTAGAGATCAAAATGGACAAAAGCGACTAAAATAAACATTTTTACAGTAGGATCACATAAAATAGACAAAAAAAAAAAAAAATAAAAAAAAAAAAAAATAAAAAAAAAAATAAAAAAATTATGCTTATTGAACTATGTTGAGTTTGACAATAAGATCTAACCTATTATTTATACATTAAAAATAAATTGCATATATAGAAATTTCTACGGGCAAATTTTTCTCTCTTTAGATTTTTTATATTAATAATGTACTTTAAATAAATTATTACAAAAATATGGCAGTCTTCAAAGTATTTACAACTAGAGTAGTACCTAAATCGTTTACCATGGACACGAGTTCGCTAAATTGTGTCCATGGTACTCGATTTAGGAGTTAACTTGTGTTCATGGTATACGATTTAATGGCGTAACTCGTGTACTATGAACACGAGTTTTATGACAAGTCAGGATGCTTATCTGACACATGTTGCCACGTTAGATGAAATTCGTGTAGATTTGCTACGAGTTTTGAAAGTAACTCGCGTACATAGGTACACACGTTTGGTTATATATATTCAATTTTTTTAGCAATTGAGTTTTGTAAGCAACTTGCGTCTATGGTACACGAGTTATTCCGTTTATCGTGTATCATTATACACAATTTAAGTACCCTAATTTAAAAACTATCATATTTTTGTAATAATTTATTTAAAGTATATTATTAATATAAAAAATCCGTTTTCTTTTGGGAAAGTATAGGACTATAGGAGAATTAATATTTCAAATCAATGCCAGCAAGAGCATAGCTCAACGGCATGATGTATCGCCTAGTGACCATGAGGTCTTAGGTTCAATCCCCCACCCCAACATGTTGTCAAAAAAAAAAAATATTTCAAATCAATGGGCGATTGAATAAATAAAATTGTTGATATTTCATAATTGACACTACCGTCCAACCAATAGTGGAGTAAATTAATTAAGAAATGAATGCTAATTAATTGAGAAGAAAACAATAATTGGATGGAGCCATATTTAAACAATATAATAATGAAGAGAAAGTATATAGAAATTAAACAATAATTAACAATCAATCATATGCAGGCCAATATTCCCAGTTGACAATAACAACAATTTGAAACCAGTAATATTATCCCATGTATAAAATATTAAATCCACAACAACAATATTATTATATACGTGTATCATACGCTAAACTAAAGTATTATTTTATAGTTATCAAACCAAACATGGCTTAACTGACATAAATATGTGTCATCGATCGTGAAATCTGAAGTTCGAATTTCCAAACCACGAGTTAAACTAAAAAAAAAAAAATATGGACATATTCAAATTTTCATAGCTCATAAAAATAAAAAAATAAAAAACTTGAGTTTTAAATTAATCTGACTTTTGACCCTTCACTTTTGACACTTTCAAGTCATCTTTTCTCTTAAAAAAAATAGGGTTGAAACTCAAACCCTTGCCATCATCGAAATCTTTTGAAAATTAATATAGTTACAAGATTTGAATCTCATATGCTTTTTAGGTCGTTTATGGGACGAAGATTCAAACTTTCGATTTAAAGTAAAGTTTTTTTTTTATACTTTAATAATCAATTAAATTTTGTTTAAATTGACAATCAAATAAGTTAGGAAATGAGAAGATTCTAACTTCATAAGTTTTGGGTGAGAGGATATGTTTTAACTAATTGAACTATGCAACAATTAAGTATTATGAATGTTACGAGTCGTGTGGGATAATATATAATTAAGGCTAAATAGAAAATGCCCATAAACTATGTGTCTTGCTTCAATTTGAATTTTAAAAAGTTTCATTAATATCTTTGACCTTTAAAAAAAAATCAAAAATACTATTACAGGAAACGAGCTTTCTCTTTTTAAAAGTGTAAAGAAGATAAGAGGAGAATGAGAATTTTTTTTTTTTTTTTTTTTTTTTTTTTTTTTTTTTTGTGATAAGCCAGAGATCTAAGATGTTTTTTTTTTCTTTTTTTTGTTTTCAATTACGATGAATGGATGGTGAAAAGAAGACGAGTTTTTGGAGGTCAAATTGTTGTTACAACATTTCAAATGATAATAAGCTTGAAGAATGCTAGTTGGGTCAAAAGTTTGATACGTGTTTATTTAAAAAATATTTAAGAAGTGTGTTAGAACCACTCGCTACAAGAATAGAGGGATTTTTCTACGTCTCCACACATTTGTTATTTTCTACTCTAATATTTTAATAATATCTCCTGGGAAAAATATTTGACTACACGGATAAACCGGTATAAATTATTAGGTTAAATTATACAAAATATCCTTTGAACTTTGACATAGGTTTCAATTATGCCCCTATAGACTTTAAAAAAAATTATTTTTTATCTTTGAATTTTGAAATTTTATTCCAAAAAATACCTATGAAGAGTTTTTTTTCTGTTAAAATAAGATGAAAATTGGCGCGATGACTAATGTGTAAAAATTTGAAGACATAAGTGATATCATTTATCCAATGGTTATAAGGGGCAGATAAATTGTAAGATCTAGATCCAACGATTTTGCCAATAAGAGCATAACTCAACTGACATGATGTATAAACTAGTGACTATGATGTCCTAGGTTCGATCCCCCACCCCAAAATGTTGTCTAAAAAAAAATCTAACGATTGTAAGGGAGGCAGTCACATTATGGTTGCCTCCTTAAAAATAATTTGTCCAACTAATGTGTAAAAATTGATTATGTAAATGATTTAACGGTATCTTAGAGATGAAATAAATGGTAACAACGATCTTAATCTTCTATATAGATGAAAATAATATCATGTATGCCTTGATCTCATTTTTACACATTAGTTATCACACCAATTTTCATCTTTTCTTTTTTAACGTAAAATATACTTTTTGAAACTGTTTCAAAGTTCAAGAGGAAAATAAAACTTTTCAAAGTTTAGGGGTATAATTGAAGCCTACCCTTATTTTTCTATCTCTATTGCATGAATATTGTTCGACTATTATAAATGAATTTCAAAGTTTAGGGACATAATTGTGCCTTCTTCCACTATATATATATATATATATATATATATATATATATATATATATATGCCTCCATCAATTTCTCTTCTCTCTAACCACCATTTTCATTTGTTACAAAAAAAAAAAAAAAAAAACTATTTCCTCCCTCAATTAAATTTTGTCATCCATCCGTCGTCGGCTGTTCCGCTGCCCACCACTTCTGTCGAACGGTTTCCGCGTAGTTACCCTCAATATATCCTAAACAAATATACCTTTGATATATACACCTAATATATTTTTTTTTGTTTTTTTTTAAAAGGTACCAAGCTTTCATTGAGAAAGAATGAAAGAATACAAGGGCATACAAAAAAAACAGCCCGGGAAGGGAACATTATAAAAAGGGGCTCCAATCAAGCAAAATCAAGTTTAACGAATAATTACAAAATACCCGCGTCACCGACGCCCATAAAGAAACATGAAACCTAGCGAGAGACCAAACCCTAAAAGGATCTGTCTCAACCCCTCTAAAGGTCATACTGTTTCTTTCCCCCCACAAACCCCACAAGACAGCACACATCCCTGCTTGCCACAAAAACTTTCCTTTCTCGCGAAAAGGCGGATGGAGAAGAAACTCCTCGATCATCTCCCTAAGCTCTTTGGGTCTAGCCAACACAAGGCCAAACGCCTCCAAAAGAGAATCCCAAACAGCCCTAGCGAAAGCACAATTCCACAAGAAGATGATCCAAGTCTTCCTCCGCCCTCCGACAAAGAATGCAACAAAAAGGACCGACTAACTAGTTCGACCTCCTAACCAGCCTATCCAAGGTATTAACTCTGCCATGCACAACCTGCCAAATAAAAAACTGAACCTTCTTTGGAACTTTCACCTTCCAAAGGGCCGAGAACACCGACTCACCACCCGGGGAAGGGTCCAACAAAGAAAGAAAGCAAGAACCGCAAGAGAAACCCGAACCCGGACTAGAGATCCACACCCTACGATCCCTCCTCTTAGTCGAAAAACTCACCCCCTCAACCACAGAAAGAAGAGCCACCACCTCCGTCGTTTCCCTATTGGACAAAGCGCGACGAAACCCGAGGGAAAAAGAAGGGGAATTCCCCGAAAGATTAACAACGTTAGCCACAAAGTGATTTTTCTTATCAGACAGGTGTACACCTAATATATACATTGTTATATATATATACCCTGATTTTAGATGACATATACTAGCACAACCATAAAGCATTAGGATATTGATTGTCTCACATGTCACTCGTCATCATCTTCAGCTTGGCACCATCACATTGCCTTATGTTCCCTCCTATTGGCAGATTGTTGATATGTTTACCAAGGCACAATTCGCTTCGCGCTTCTGTTTTTTGTCTGACAAACTCTCAATGCTTATTGCTATAGCATCGTAAGTTTGCGTGGATGTTAGCATATATTATTTATTAGTTGTCATTGAATGTAGATTAGTCTTTTATTAATTTCTTCTGAAATCCTACCTTTATAAACCTCGTTAGTGTATTCCATGAAAGTGTAATGCAAATATATGCCATCCCTAGTTTGTTCTACTTTATCATGTAGCACGTGAATATCCGGAGAGATTACCCTATCCGAATTCTGGCATCCGCCGATATTAATAATTCATTTGATGGATTTTGAAGAATCAAATTAACATATCCAAATAAGAATTTTTCTTTTATTATTATTCTTTCTAGTTCGATAATTGTAGAGTTGAGGATTCAACCATCCATTTTGAGATGGTAATTGATGTCTTATCCACGAGGATTGACCCGAATACAAAAATTAAAAATTACATTTACCATTAAAAAAACACAGAAAATGATGATGAATTAATTGGGCCTCCCGCAGACTCTTCTAATCTCTCCCTTGGAGCCAGTGAGGGGTTGGATATCTGCCATCTTAACCATGGCTCTAACAAAGTCCCCATCGAAGGCCGCATTGTTTCTGCTGTACTTTCTAACCAAAGACTCTGTGGCGGAAGACCCACCGGAAAACAGCACTTGATCCGAATGCAGCAGCCCCTTCTTCTGAACAAGGTTGCTGAAATATTTGTTGTCAAATACCATTGGCGTTTGGAAGTCAAATGGAGCAAGATTGTTGTCGCCTGAATTCTCTCTTCTTGGACATTGCTGCTGTCTCCTCTTTGCAAACGCTGCGTCGATATTGCGCTCGCCGTATATGCGTTGTCTGAACATCCCGCATCTTGCTACTCCGATCGTGTGCGCTCCTAATCATCGCACATTCAAAAGCTTCAGTTCGATAGGTTACGGTAAGAAAATGACTTTTCAGAGGTTTGAATGTAAGTCATTTAGCTCTGATATCATGTTAAATCATTAGCGGATGAGTTACGATAAATTTAGTTATATCAATATATACTTTAACCCATAAGTCATAAATACCATCAAAATGTTGACATACCAGAGAGAGCGACCAAGTCGGTAACAGAAAGGCCCTGATCTTTAAATCTCGACACAAGAACAGAGAGTTTGGAGAATGGTGAAGGGAGGACTCCGCTATTTGCATCAGAAAAGCTTGCGGTTTTCGAATCTCTTCGCCCAAGTTTAACATCCCAATACGGACCTCCAAGCTGAATATATATTACAATCATAATTGTTAGAGTATCGATATAATTAAATTTACTGTAAGCTTTTAGGGTTATGATCAACTCAACTCAATTTTCATCGAATACTTCGCATGCATGTGCATGCTTACGAGACTCGAAAGAACTTACCAGTGCAACAGAATCACGAGCAGCGACGGTCAATATGTCAGCACACGACACCACGCCAGGACACAACTTCTCAACCCTAGACTTAATTTGATCGATCACATTGAAACCTCTGAGTGAGTTATTGTTGGGAGCTGCAGTATGCTCTCCTTTGAATGAACCACGGTCCTCTAACAGCACGGACCCATCGCACCCCTGTTGTCGTGTGAGATTTTTAGAATTAAAGTTGACAATATCATATAACTACGAGAGATGATATATATATATATATATAAATAGAAATAAGTTTACGTTGACGAAGCAGTCGTGGAAGTGGAGGCGAAGAAGAGAAGCTCCGATGCGTCGTTCCTTCGAGACTTGAGCTTTAAGGATGGAGTTGACGGTAGTGAGAAGCTGAGGGCACTTCCTAAGGTAAAAATTTGTGGAGAGTTGAGCTGAGGAGCTACCTATGCAATAAGTCCCCATCAAAACTAACCCCAATATTAACATCTCCATTTTGAAGGTGGCCATTATTTTCTTGTCAATTGAATTCTCTAAAAAAAATAAGACAATGCTTACAATTTTTTTTTTTCTGTTACGGATATATGCCGTCACTATATATAGATTCCAGCTGATTATTCTGTAGGAAAAAATATTAATTTATCTACATATATTCTACCATCAGCAATCAACCATCAGCAATCAGCATCAAAAATCATGTTGACTACCTCTCATGCAGAGGCTGCTTGAGAGAAAATTTGGACGTCTATATTGAAATATGATATATCCACGTGATTTTTGGAGCTCTAAAACAATTTTTTAACAAGTATATATATTCAGTACCCTTCCTAGATGTTAACGTTAAAATCATTATTAATTACAAACATGATGTCCGAATTCTGATGTTTGTGTCTATTTGGTCCTTAAATTTTTAATTTACAAATTTAGTTCTTTAACTTTTGAATTTTTTAAAATTCATTAATCTACTAGATATGAAATTAAAATTTTAAGGAGGTGTTTAGAGCACCAACTTAAAGTTGGATTTATAATTCAGACTACGTTTGGCCCACCGACTATTATAACTCACAGTTAATAGAGTAATTATATTGACTTCAATAGTATTTACTATTCACAACTATTATAATTTACATGTTACTATAACCACTGACTATAATAACTCATTCGACGCTCAAAACCGCTCCTTAGTGTTCAATTAGACATAAAATTCAAATTGATATATAATAGATCAATTAGTTTTTTAAAATTTTGAATTTGTCATAAACTTATTAGATACAAAATTAAAATTTATAAACTTAATAGAAATAAAATTAAAAATTCAAATACTAAAATAGACACATGATTCAAAATAGATTCATAATTCAAAGTTCGTCGTATTTAAAAGAACAGGTTATTTATAATAACAAACAAAGCGAAATTATTTTTTTTTTGAGTACATTGGGGTGGGAGATTCAAACCACAGATCTCTTTGTCGTCAACACATTCATATGTCAGTTGAGTCATGCTCGTTCGGCAGCGAAAATTAAAATTAAAATTAAAAAGGAGATCGAATGAAATTATAATTTAAATTTGAATGATATGTTTGGATAAGACAAAAGTTATAATGAAATGAAAAACATATTGATATATAGTACAAAATGTGGGATATCAAAAGGCACCTAATAATTAAACTAATTTCATGTGATGAATTGGATTGGAATCTGTATTTTAAGTCAAATTTAAGCTAAGAGGCGTCCATTTTGGAATAGACGTCACTGAATTTTATATGTTGAAAAGTGATGGGTTGATAATGGATTAATACAATCTCTCTTGGCTGCCATGTTAGAAAATTCTACGTTGTCATAAACTGCGGAATCTTATCCTAATGTAGAGTACGCCAATTATTGTAATAGTTTGTGAGTGTTTTAGGGGGCGTTAGGCCCCCGTAATGGGTTCAGAACACTGGGAATCAAAATACGGTGGGTTTGTTTGGGAGAGTTCTGAAACCTGGGAATCAGAAAACGGTGTTTGGGGTGCAGTGTTGGGAAGTCTGGGAATCAGAATACAGTGTTAGGGTTGGGAAGTCTGGGAATCAGAAGCCAGTGTTTCAGGTGCGATGTTTTGTGAATTGTAGATTTTTTTATGCAACATGTGACTTTTTTTCTAGACGTTTGAATGAAGCATTTAATTTATGCTATAGTCTAAGAATAATAAAATTATTTCCAAGAATCGAAATATTGCTTACAAGAATCAAATATATATTTGGATAATGAATTAAAAAATTAAATATTTCATTCAAACGTCTCAAAAAACATAACATGTCATGTCAATCGATTTGTTTTTTGTTTTTTTTTAAATATATAGTTAGATATAGAATTAAAAAAAAATGAAATGAAAAACACAAAAGGAAGAAAACAAGAATAATTAAACAACAACCTACTATTATATTTGGATAATATTCTTAAGTATGTATCCCTTAAATACAAACTGAAATTTACACTCAAGAACTTGAAGAACTGGCATTGGAAGGAAATCTTGATTCAAATCATAATCTTTCAAAAGTTATTTCAAACATTTCATTTGTTCACATGGATTATAAAACGAAAAAAAAAAAATCTAATTTTGTAATTAGAGAAAAACTACATTCTATTTTAAAATCAATTGAATATGGTTAATAATTATTATTTTTTAATTTTTAATTTGTTAACTTAAAAATTAAATATTATTTTTTAAAATATTAATATATGCCTCAAATATTTTATTTTATCTTACAACTAAAAAATTAAACATATTTTGAGCTATTGTAAATTAGATTAAATATAAATAAATTAAAAAAATAATTTTATTTAGATAAATATAATTAGAAAATTATATAATTATAATTAGAGGGGTGAAATTGGAAGAAAAATGATGGGACCCACCATAATAATGAGAAAATTTGATTGAAAAATGTTGAGACCCCACAATAATTATGAAAAGTGATGAAAAGTAAGGGTTTGGGTTTTGAAACCCATGAGTTTGGGTTTGAAAACCATGGTTTTGAAACCCATCCTCCCAAACATGGGTTTGGCTTCAAAAGCCAAACCCATCCAAACACATTACGGGGGACCAAACGCCTCCTTAGTGTGCGGTTTGATTTGAGAATTTGCACATGGCTGAGAATAAAAGATGTCTCGAAATGAGATGTTTGAGAATAAGATATCTGAGAATTAATGATGTCTGTATTTTGTGCTACATGAAAATATCGTCAGATTTTTATGTAAATTTTTTTTTTTTTTTTTTGACAAGTTGGGTGGGAGATTGGACCTAAGATTTCATGGTCACTAGGCGATACATCTAATTCATTTTATTAAGTTAAATTATTAAAAATAATTGTAAGCAATTAGATTTTAATTTAATCTTCATTCATTAATAACTATATAATTGCAAGTCGTTGATTTTATTTAACAATCAATCTTAATAATTTTCCTCAAAGAAATGTATTTAATAAATTTATATAAATTTTTTATTATAATTATTTAGTAGAATAATAAAATATTGAAAAAATAATGATCAATGTTATATAGTTTAATAAAATTGTACGAATTTTCTATTGAGAATTGAAAAATAATAAAATTGTAGTTCTCTTTCATCGAAGATAATGATAAAACAAAGAAAAATATACTAAAAAGTACGAGTTTTCTATTGAGAATTGTTCATAATCGCATAGGTTGCTATGCGATTCTGGTTCATCTTAAATCAAGAAGTTACTGACGATTAAAAAAAAAAAAGGAAATTGTGCACCGTAACGTACTTAAAAATCGTATTTTAAAAAATGTTTGAATATAATATCATTTTCACAAACAGGTTTTCACCAAATTGAGAGATTATTATGTATTTTTTAATTTTCTCTCCCTATTAATTAATTATATTTTTCATTTATTTTAAATTATTTATAAATATTATAATCCCACTTTAACGTACTTAAAAATCGTATTTTAAAAAATGTTTGAATTTTTTTTTTTTTTTTTCACTTTAATTGTTTCTCTCTCCTATCAATTAATCACAAGCATTTATTTCATCATTTTAGATTTTTTAGTCAATTTGTCTTCATCTCTCTCACGATTTTAGTCAATTTATTTATATCAAAATATTCAATGTACAAAAAATTCAATAAATATGAATATATTCATAATATACCGTATATATGAAGATATTTCATACATAACATAATCTTATGTTTAAAATAGTTGGTATTTTCATTTATATAAAAATATATCATTTATAACGAATTGCATAATAATAATTAGATAGGGTAGTGTATTAATTTATATTCGATCATACCATATATATATGGGTAGATAAATTAGAAATTGAATATAACATTGTCTATTGAATAAGAAGTCAATTATGAATATATATATATATATATATATATATATATATATATATATATATATATATATATATATATATATCATATTATAAATTATATATACCAACTCATATATTATACATTCAACTGTGTAGGTAGTTTTATTATTCTAGTGAATATATATTCATAACATAAGTTCATACATTTTTTTCATATTCAAATATACCACGTCTGAAACTTATGTTCATATTTCTTCACTTTTAAATAGTTATCATTTACACTTATATGAAAATATTTCTTGTATAAATGAACCATCAGGTATGAATATATATTATCAATATATACGGTATTTATAAAAATATTTCATGTCTAAACTGAATCTTATGTTTAAAACTGGTGACATGTTTATTTACACGAATATACACCATATATAACTAATTATATAACTTTAACATATGGTAGTATATTAATTTATATTTGATTATACCATGTATATATGTCTTGAGAGAGAGTTTTGCATAATAATGTATATATGCAAAAAAAAAAAAATGAAACTTTTGTACAAATCTCAATAGTTATACAAATCTCAATAGTTATACGAGTAGTTTTAAGGTAATTGAATAGAAACTTTTATGAAATACTCCTAATACATTTGGTCATTTGTGAAATAAATGACACTTTTGTACATATTTGTAAAATCATAGTAGTCTTAAGACTAAGTACGTAAAAACCCAAAAAAAATGACATACATGGACAAGGTTTCATCAGAAAGTCATATTTATGATGTTTGTGCTAAAGGTATGCTCGAGCATAAATTCTAAAATTGCAAACTAAACGTGGGAATGACCATCAGAAAGTCATTCTCATCCTATGCCCTCTCAAAGACGCCAACCAAACAATCTATAGAGCCTTAGGGGATGTTTAGTTTAATAGCGTTTAGGGTGTAAATGATTTTCTAATAGTCAAAGTTAAATTTGGTACACGAGTTTCAATCTTTTGCCTCAAAATAACTTATTTCACTGGCACCAATTTTTCCTCTCTCGACATGGATTTCCTTTATCCTCTCATTTTCATGATTTTGTCTAAATGTCTCTCGTTTTCAATATTTTATTCTTTTCTTTTTAAATGCATTGGTTTCATCTTTTTTACTTTATTTATTTTATATTTTTTTTTAGTTTATTAAATTTGAAAATCACAACTATTTTTTATTTATTTATTATTGTTCACACGAGATTTCAGGAAAGAAATTTGTAACGTGTAAATGAACTTTGATTTGTATTGATTGGTAGGAAAGTGGATTACAATATATGTACCAGAGGAAATAATTAATTAAACAATATTTTTAGTATATTAATTAAATTATATTTATTTATTGAAAATAATTTTTTAAAAATATTTACTGAAAATAATTTTTTAATTTATTTTTATATAGGCTAAATTATTGTAATTAAAGATATTTATTAAAAATATTAATGAGTTAATTTTAATTATAAATTAACTTAACATGTTTTAAAAAAATAAAAATTATAAATAGGGTGAGGAGAGGAATTCTACATTTTCTAATAAGGGATGATATCCAAATATAGAGCAAGTGGTAATAAAGTAACAACATATGAGTCCTCAAAGGGCAAATCCACCTCATGCCAAGGGGCATGTGTCCCACTCAACTTGTGTTTTTGGAATTTTTTTTTTTTTTTTTTTTTTTTTTTTTTTTTTTTAAGTACATTGTAGCAGATACGAAACACAGACCTCTTGACCGTCAACACATGCATATGTCAGCTGAGTTATGCTCACTTTGATTTGTGTTCTTCGACTTAAGATATGTTTAAGAGTAATTTTAAAATTGTTAAAATTAGTTTTGTTATATTTAAAATAATTATGTAACCTGTCTTTAATAATTCAAAATAAATTTTAATTATATAAAAATTGCATTTAAAAATTTAAAACTAAACATAAAATTAATTTTGAATGATTAAAGACATGTATCATTTCAAAATCACTGTCAAACCTATTCTTATCCTTTTTTCGACAACATGGTGGGGGACTATTTTTAACAATAATGTAATTTAAATAATAATAAAATACAAAAATAAGATAGTTTTGAAATTATTTTCAAAAGTAGGGTAGTTAAATTGTATACGTGGGTCACGATTTAGGTAGTTTGTGTAAGGACACAAGTTTCAGGGTAAATCGTGGGGCGTCGATCGCGTGTAAGGGATAAAATCATGCATGCATCGTCTACCACCTAGGTATCATGCGAAAGACATGAAATTCGTGTACATTGTACACGAGTTAGGACATAAAGTAACTCGTGTGCAATGTACACGAGTTAGGTACGTTTAGTGAGGGTGAATTTCAAATTATTGTGTTTATATATATATATATATATATATATTTTGCTTCATTCTATAGAATAAAAAGATTAACTAGCATGTTGGTAAATGAGGCCACAAACATATATTTCTTTCCCTTTTGGTTTTGGGGATCGAATTCTAGTTTATTGTCTTTCTTTTTTTTTTTTTTTAATTTCACTTTTCAATTTTGTAATATATTATATATCAAATATAGAAGAAGAAGAAGAAATATGATTGTAACTTTTTTAAACAACTCCATTATAAATCAACCTTGAAAAAAAAATGTCCACGAGGGATCATAAATCGCTTAGAATGTACACGATTTTGCTCGAGGAAAAAATTACCCTATATTTACAAATAGTTTGGACCACCTAGTTTTGTAATTTCTTTTATTATTAATATTATTTAAAATACATTATTAATTAAAAAAAATGCAGAGTGGAGAATTTGAACCTATGATGTTTTTGTTATTAATTTCTACAGTATATCAATTAAGCTATGTTCATATTAGCAAGGGATCGAAAAGAAACTAAAATTGATTTTGAATGATGAAAGTCATGTTTGAAGTTGATTTTGATTATGACAAAAGTAATTTTAGTCATTTCAAAATCACTCGCAAACACGCACTCAATGTTTAAACAAAAATTATTCAAAAAAGCTTGATGCTATGTGACTAGCGGATTTATAGCTCTAGATACCGTGGCGAGAGAGAAACTAAAATTTCTTCCTCATTATAACTGCTCAATAAACATTCCAATAATTTATTATCATTCAAACATTTCAAGTTTTTTTAAAATTAAAAAAGGAAAATATAAATTTAAAAATTTCAAGTTTTTAACGGTTGATTTAGTGGTCATAAAGAGCTTTGTAACTTTAATGTCTTCCTAGAGAGAATGAATTCAATCTTTAGTGGTCACCTACCTAGGAATTAATTTTCTACGGATTTTTTTGACAGCCAAATGTTGTAGAGTCAGACAGGTTGTTCGGTAGAATAGTCTTCTAAAAGGAACTAAATTTAAAGTCGACGATAGTCTGGTAGAATAGTCTTCTAAAAGGAACTAAGTTTAAAGTCGACGATAGTCTGGTAGAATAGTCTTCTAAAAGGAACTAAGTTTAAAGTCGACGATAGTCTGGTAGAATAGTCTTCTAAAAGGAACTAAGTTTAAAGTCTGAGGATGCAGAGCAAAATGAACAATTATTTGTGATTTTGATGGATTTGCCACAAAAGCATGAACCAATCGTTCACCACATTTGCTTTACAAACGTTGTTGTATAGATAGAGAAAGATGGCGCGATGTTACAAAGACTTGGACCAACAAGAGTCGTGGCTTAATTCATATTCTCTTTCTCCACCTTAATTATATGTCTTCAAGCTTTAAATCTAAAAATAATAATACAAAAAAACTGTAATTACCAAACTAATCAACTCATTAATTAATAATTTCTGAGTTTACGATTATAATATCAAAAACTCAACCTAACATAGTATCAAGCATATGTTATCGACTAAAAGAGTAGAAGTTCGAATCTCGATCACCCAAATCATTAAGGATTGACCTAGTGTTCATGAAGGGTCTTGAGATTATAATGTCCTCTCAAAAGAGATGTCTTCAATTTTTGGTGGTCACCTACCCTAAAAATTATTTTTTTACAGGTTTCTTTGGCAGCCAAATGTTGTAGGATCAGACGATTTGTTCCATGAAATTAGTCGAGGTGCGCGTAAACTGGCCCGAACACTCGCAGTGATCGCAAATATTAAAAAGAAAGGTAATTTCAAACTCAATTTACACGTGTCCAGTTTAAAGAAAAAATATGAGCTGTACTTAGGTGATTGAAGACCAAAAGAGATTGAATTTACATAAGAATGTCTATTTTATTGTAAATTGAAAAAAATAAAATAGGTCCGGTTCTTCAACGGCGGTTTGATACCTTCGTTGACCCGACTCTTCACCTACGACAGTTCTAATTTTATTACCAAAATTTCAAATATTTCGAGAACACCAATTATATGTCATTTATTTCCATAGCTATTTCCTAATTTTTCACGCACATTAACATTCTAGGACTGATTATAAGACCTTCTAACTTTTAAATTATAGTAAACTCTATAAATTAATACAATAAATTAATAAGCTCTCTAAAATAATAACTTTTCTTGGTCCCGCCTTGGGCCCAAGATCTAAATTAATAAAATAATTATTTTTTGGAAGACCCGTATAATCTTTGAATATGTATCATTTTCACCGAGTAATTCAATTGGTGATTGACATTCATTTTGTTGTGGTACCCAAGGCTATTAATCCTCGTATCAAGTTCATGAATGTCTTCTTTAGTAGTTCTTTCATTTAAATTCATTGAGGCTACTTCATCTTGGAAACGAATTTTATAGTGTCGAAAACAATTTGCTCGTCTCTTGCTAAACATTTATGGTTGACTGGTTTTGATTTGGATTGACTAATTAGGGAATGTTTGATGTTGTTTATGTCGTTATAGTCCTTAATTTTCTTACCATACATGAACTTGCATTAAGTTTTAACTTGTATTGTGTAGATCTCATGTTCACTAGGCAATATATCATGTCGTTGAGCTATACTCTTGTTGACTACAATGAACTTTATTTTTCTTTTAGTAGGATGCACATTAACCTTATATTTAATTAGTAACATTGTACATGAACATCATCCAATTAGTCAATATAATGTATAGGCTTTATTCATGAAGAATAATGTAGGTTTGTTGAAACTGAAAAAATCGCTTTAAATTAATAAATTTATTAATTTATCGATTGATTAATTAATACCTCTTTAAATTAATAAAATTACGTGGTCCCGACATTATTAATTTATAGAGGTTTTACTGTATATGTTTTCTTAAAACATATTTTGTATATCATGTGGATATATAGTATATTGCATCTGATTAAATGAGACTATATTATATTGCCTTTTGTTTTATAACTAACATTGTTGCAACATCATCGCGATGAACCGACAATCTCTTTTAAGGGTTTTATTAAAATAAAAGAGATTTTGAGTCGTCATCAATCATAATGAAGATGTGATTGATGATCACCTTAAAAGAAAATTCGGTTTACAATTCCAAAAATTAGATTCGAGAGTCGTTTGTGTGTAGGAGTGCCTACACAACATCCGTTTAAAAAAATATTTATCATATTTTATAAAATATTATTCAAATTATTTTTTTATTAAAAAGATCCTTATTTTCGAGAAAAAAAAAATTATTTAAAAAATTGTCTCACTTAATCATATATTTACTTTAAAAATAAAGTAAGAGTTGCAAGAGTTTTGATATATTGGGTGAAATTATTTCTATTAATTAATTATCATGTTGAAACTTTCTTTTATTTAATGAAAATTATCACTTCACTATTTTTACATGATAATATTTAATTTTAAAAAAGATAATTTTCTTTGAAAAAAAAAATGATTGTCGGGATTTTTGTATGCTTCCCCAACTACAAGAAAGCATGTTTCTCAACTCTCAAAACAAATATTGTTTTTGGCTAAAATAAATTTATTAAAGCGTTTATTTTCAAATAAAAATTGTTGATTATATCAATTATAAAACTAAATTGAGATTTATTTGGAAAATCTAAATTAGATGCCAATTGAAATTCATTTCAACAAATCTAATTTTGAATTAAATTGAAATTCATTTGTAAAATATAAATTAGAACAAATTGAAATTCATTTGAAATATCTAATTTAAGGCAAAGAAAAAAAATAACATTTATATTGAAATCCTTAATTTAGATAAAATTGAAAGTTGTTTTTTGAAATTTCAATTTGAAACCAAAATAAATCATAACTCAAATGAAAACCTAAAAATCAAGGGACAAATATGCAATTCAAGGTCAAATGGTAAATTATTAGTTTTAAGGGTAAAATACTTTTTTGGTTCCTCGGGTTTGACGTTTATGTCGATCAAGTCCCTAGGTTTTAAAATTGGACAATCAAGTCCCCCAGATTTAGAAAATAGTTTAATTTAGTCTCTCCACCCCATGCCACAATTGTGGGACTTAATTGTCCGATTTTGAAACCTAGGGACTAAATCGACACAAACATCAAATTTGAGGGACCAAAAAATATATTTTACCTTGATTTTAATTTTAAAACAATGGCAAACTTGTAATTAATAAGAAAACCCTAAAAACTAAATCTCAAACTCAAGTAATGAAGTAGATGCAGCGGTTGTCCGTTCAAGTTCGTTGACGGTTGTTCCAGTACTAATATCTCAAAAGCATGCAACTTCTACCAACTGACTTCAAGCCCCGACAAATAGGCTGATTGTTGTTACTGTCATTCCAACGACTTCGACCACGAAAACTTAACGAAGATAGTCTTACTCAGCTCCAGATTGGACACCAAAGAGTTTTTGAATAGTTGTCCAAAGCTCTCTTTCGTTTTGGTTCCCCGAGACTTGAGTGGTACTTCATGAACATTATATAACCAACCAAGAAGAAGTTGGTCTACTGTGTCAGCCAGCTTTCGTATTGAGGATTAATAGCAGATGTTACGGTTAAGGACAGATTGAAGAACAAGCAATACAAAAAAATTCCATAAGAGATAATTTTCTCTACTTTATTGTCGTTATCTAGTTCAAAGGTTGATTCAATGAAGGGCTAGTAAAGGTAGGGAACAAAGTTGACTAAAGAAGAGGCATTGGCCATAAATGTTGCTCTACTACTTTCTCAAACTTCATCTCGAGCAAACAACTTAAGAAAAATAAAATACCTTTTTTTTCTTAAATACAAAACCATAAACTCTAACCTCATTGTCACTTATACAATAGGATAACTCTAAACTTTAAATATGAAACCTTAAACTCTAGATATTAAACTCTAAACCCTAAACATATTGTTTACTCATGAAGGACTGATTTGAAATCCTTTTAAGGATTCAACTCTAGATATTAAATTCTAAACCCTAAACATATTGTTTATTCATGAAGGACTGATTTGAAATCCTTTTAAGGATTCAATGGTTAAGATTTGGATTAAAATATATATACATGTTTACTTATGAACGAGTTCTCCACAAAGATTAGAGCTTAGATTAAAATATATAATCATCTAAAATTTAAGGGTTTCAAATAAGGTTTAAGATCGGGATTAAAATATAATATGTGTGTTTACTCATTAATGGTATCTAACCGCTGAAGCCATTAACTTAAATATACATGTATCTGAGAAGTCGAACCGACTCTCATTTCCTCACTCTCAAATATATTAATTTTTTTTTTTTAGTGTCAATGGGCGAACTTCACTTTTTTTTCTTTAATTTGTCTTTTCAGCCCAGCCCAATTCCTATATAAAGCTGCTGCTTCTTTCATTTATGTCCTCAGAAACGAGAAATTCTTCAAATTCTTGTTGGCTCACATATGATGCCACGTGGCACCCCTATTTAAGTTTTGTTTCAACGGTTTTCCTTATTTCCTTTTTTATTTTTTATTTCTCCATTTTTTTAATACTTAACTTTCTGTTTTTTTTTTCAACCTCTTAAAAAAAAAAATTATCTCCTTAAATTTTAGGGTTTAATATTTAGAGTTGAGGTAGGGTTTAATATTTAGAGTTGAGGTTTTAGGAAGATGTCGCGGTTGTCCGTTCAAGTTCGTCGGCGTTCATTCGAGTACTATATCTCAAGCAACTATGCTACCAGCTCACTTCAAGTCATTATCTACAGAACATGAAGTACTAATAGTGACTCTTGTCTCCTACTGTTCCAAGTTTTATAAAGACTTGAACGGACAACCATTTCATTCCTCGTCCCTGCCCTCCATTTCATTCCTCATTCGCGTGAAATTGTCCATTTAATTTTGCGAAGATCGGGGCAGAGAATTCACGGGGTCGCGTTCCCCGTTTAATTTAAAAAAAAAAATCAATTAAATAGTTAATTTTCCACTAATGAATCATATTTAACGTAGTAATTCTTCATGAAATTCCTTATTTAAAGAAAAAATTCTTAAACCTCTTGAAACAAAATAATATTTCACATTAAGTTATCTAATTATTCATACATAAGAGTTTTAAATGGTTAAAATATATGTTGTGAGTGCAAACAAAGTCCCACATTGGTTAGGAAAGGGGATACAATGTAACGAGGCCTTTTGGGGTGACCAAAAGTAAAGCCATGAGGGTCATGCCCAAATTTTGGGGTGACCAAAAGTAAAGCCATGAGGGTCATGCCCAAAGTGGACAATATCGTTACAATGTGGATGTTAGTTGTCCCTAACAAGTGGTATCAGAGCCATGCCCCTTACCTAACCAATGTCGGTGTGCCTCGATGACATAGTCATGGTCGATCTCGTGGTCGAGCTTATCCGACAGGGGTATGCTCTCATGAAGAGTGACCTGGTTAAAGGTGATAATGCTTGAGTTTAAACACGGATAGATGACTAATTGAGGGGAGGCTTTGTGGTCATTCGTTTGAGGGGAGGATTGTTGTGAGTGCAAACAAAGTCCCACATTGGTTAGGAAAGGGGATACAATGTAACGAGGCCTTTTGGGGTGACCAAAAGTAAAGCCATGAGGGTCATGCCCAAAGTGGACAATATCGTTACAATGTGGATGTTAGTTGTCCCTAACAATATATCAAATTATTTATACAATATCTCATAAGTCATTAAACAATAATAAAACCTCAAATTTAAATTTACAATTCATAATAAAAAAAAAATGATTCAAACATAAACATCTCTTTTTTTGCCAGTTCAACCAATACGGAGATAGGGATGGGGATTGAACTTTCAACCTCATGAAAGATAGTACATATCAATTACGGTTGAGTTATGTTCACTTTTGCACATAAACATGTCTTTTATATATATATAAAAGAGGACAAGGATGTGGAACAAGGCAGGGACAAGGTCGGGGAGACTCGTCCCCTTTTACGTAACTGGGAATCCCTCCACTTAACTAGGGATTCTCCGCCTTGTTCGGGGTGGGTCCTACAGGAAAAATGAACGTCTATAATCTTTAGGGAACCTGTTCAACATCACATTGTCTATATGAGAGCGTCATTTACAAAACAATAGTGAGTCAGCATAAAATTCGAGATAAACGTTATTATCCTAAGCAAGTTGGGAAACGCTAACAATTTTTTTTGCTATGACATGCACACATATCATATTCTCAAGATTTAACTATATCCATCATTTGAAGTCAAGTCTGAAGAACCCAATATGTGAAATAGATAACTCAATGTCATTACCAACAACTTTTTCCTTACCTTCCTATTGAGATGTGGACACCATATATATTATTGTAATAAGTTGTAACATGGTTTGATACACACCAATGTCCATGTTATGGATAATTTTGGACCTAAAGGGACAAGCTTGAAATAAGAGAAATTGAACCAGGGATGAAACTAAGGGAAAATGGCCCCAACAACAATCAAGCTCATGAGCGACAGAAACCCTGGCCCAAAAGGTGATTTGGTGCCTAATTCGACAATGGGGTAGGGAAGGAATTAAGTTTACTGACCTCGGCCTCGACATGAGGCCGAGGCCAAGGTGGCCTCTTTCACCTCATATTTTTTTTTTATCAAAGTTATGATTGCATATTAGGGCATAATGACCTTGTTTACCACAAACCGTAACAAATAGGCAGATTGTTGTTATTGTCATTCCAACGACCTCGACCGCGAAAAACTAAACAAAGATAGTCCTACGCAGCTCGAGATTGAACACCAAAGAGTTCTTGAATAGTTGTCCAAAGCTCTCTTTCGTTTTCGTTCCTTGGGACTTGAATGATACTTTTAGTGTCATGAAATTATATAACAAACCAAGAATAAGTTGGTCTACTCTGTGAGCCAGCTTTTGTATTGAGAATTAATAGAAGATGTTACTATTAAGGACAGAACGAAGAACGAGCATAAGAGATAATTTCCTCTCTCAAGCTTTATTGTCGTTATCTAGTTCAAAAATTGATTCAATGGAGGGCTAGTAAAGGTAGGGGACAGAGTTGACTAAAGAGTTGATCATAAATGTTGCCCTTCCACCTCTCAAACTTCACTTCAAGCAAACAACTTAGGGGCCGTTTGGCCCACGGAGTTGGGAGGAGTGGAGTTGTGGGGAGTAACTTACTCCCCGTTTGGCCCAAGTAGTTGTTTAACTCGGACAAAAAATATCAACTCCCCAGACTTCTACAGTAATTACTATTCAACTCCCCAGACTTCTACAGTAATTACTATTCAACTCTCCTTCATTTTCCTCTCTTTCTTTCTCTTCCTTTTACAATATTTTTTAATTATTTTAAAAAAAACACAATTTAGACAAAAGGTGTAAAATGACTAAAAATGCAATTCAACCTATTTTTTATTTTAAATATAAATTAAGTTGTTGAATTAAAATTAAAATTGGTACTCAAACAAAATTTAAAATGTAGTATTCAAGAAGAAATAAAAATATAAAAAATATAGCTTATTTGGATTCACTTAGATTAATGGATTAAAATCTTTCAAATTCACACGGTTAATCGACTATTGTACGACTATTTGTTTTATTTCAAAACGATCCAAATAAAATGAATAATTAATGTGAGTGATATTGAAAAAAAAAAGGTGAAGTATGGTAGTCAAAGTTATTTTGGTTATCTTCGAATAAATTTGTAAAGGACACATAAAATAAAAAACACAAAAATCGTATTCTTAAAATTAATTGTAAGAAGTTCTTGATAATAAAAATATGAAAAATTATAGAAAATAGGTTCTAGGTGTAGTGCATATGAAATTATGAGTTTAAGTGGGTGGAAGCGAGGAAGAACGTGTTTGACACATAGATATGTTTATGTGTTGTTTTTTTTTTTCTTTAGAGAAATTTGTAAAATATACTTACACTAAAAAACAAAAACAAAATCTCACTTCTAAAATTCATAAAATTAAAGATTGAGTCTTTAAAAAATAATAATAAATATATATTATTGATAATCAAGGTGAGAGAGATTAAAAAATTAATGTGAGATATTGTGTTCAAAATTATTTTTTGTTATCTCCAAAGAAATTTGGAAAGTAGATAAAATAAAAATAAAAAATTGCATTGTTAGAATTTATTAGGAAAAGTTCTTAATAGATTTCAGAACTTGAGGTTCAACAACTCTCTGTCAATGGGAGGCGGAGAAAGATGTGTTTGACACATGAATAGACTATACTTATGGGTAGACAATCTTATAATTCATAAAATTAAGGATGAGTCCTAACAAAATATATATATATATATATATTATTTTGATAATCAATGTGTAAAAATAATGTCAAATATTGTGCTCAAAATTATTTTTGTTGTCTTCAAAGAAATTTGCCAAGGATAGATAAAATAAAAATAAAATATTTCATTTTTAGAATTTATTGGAATTGAAAGAAGTCCTTAATAAGAAAATTTTGAAAATTTGTAGAAAAAAATTGTGCCGAAGAAAACAGCTAAAATAAACTCAGACTTCAGAACTCCAGACTAAACAACTCCCTGCTCCAAACACACCACAGACTTCAGAACTCCAGACTAAACAACTCCCTGTCCCAAACAGACATACCTCAGAACTCCCCAGACTAAACAACTCCCCAGACTAAACAACTCCAGACAAAACAACTCCAACTCCCCCAACTCCTTGGGCCAAACGCCCCCTTAAGAAGTTCTTATATTCATTGAAAACTTCGATTAATTTCATTTCTTTCACTAAAATTTCTAAGACAAACTCAGAAACAACAATTTAAAAGAAAATTGTCCCTCCATTGGCTCCATAAAGATGTCACCTTTATTTTATCCACTCACTTCTAATCCCATGATTGGGAGAACAAGTGCGTAATCACAAACAAAGACATTATAAAAATGACAAACATGAAGCGGTCAGTATGTACTCATTCTTTTAAGGTCGAAGATTCAAATCTTAGATATATCGATATAGAAAAAATCTTTGAAATCAATTGTTTTTTATTATTAAAAATCAAAACAAACATACAAAAGGGCAAAACAGAGCTAAAAACAGAGCAAAATTACTGAAGAGAACCAAATTATTTGGAGTCACAACAACAAACAAAACAAAAAAAACAAACAAACCCACAATTAGAAATGTAAATATAGTAGTTTCTTCCGTTGGTCTACTAATTAAAAAGTCCTCTGTTTCTGTTTGAGATTCATTCAGCCATTAATTTTCCGGCAGTCAGAACGAATCTCGCCGGCGGTTCCGGTGAGTGGGGTGAGGTCAGACATCTTGACCATGGCGGCGGCGAAGTCGGAGAAGAAAGCGGAAGAGTCGGAGGAGTAAGAGGAGACATGAGAGTCGGCGGAGCCGTTGCTGAAGAGGGCTTGGTCGGAATGAAGAAGGCCTCTGTTTTGTATCAAATTCTTGTAATAAGCGGTGTCGAATAATGATTGGGTTTTGACGTCTAAAGCTGAAAGCTTGTCGTCGTCGCCGGAGAAAGGACAGTTGGATCTTAAAGAAGATGCAAACTCTGAATCGATGGTCGTTTCGTTATGAGCCCTTACTCTGAACATTGCGCACCTTGCTTGGCCTATTGTGTGAGACCCTAAACCCAATATTCATTCATTAATAAAAACTCAACCCGACGTAAAGTACGAACTAATGACCTAGAAAGATAATATGTATACGAGACAACACTAGATTAAATATATTAGTATAATATTCATTCCAATTAAGAGTGTTTTAATTTAGTGTTGTCTCGTGTAAATAATGCTGACGACTTAGTGTGCGTGTTGTCTCGGATACATTAGTGTTATATTCATTTCAACGAGACAACAAACCCTCACAAATAGGTCCGATTGACGTGACGACAATGAATAAGAGTAATATTCATTCCATCGACCTCGATTCACCCATTAATTAAATACATTTACCAAAAAAAATGAAGTTGGGTACAAAACTTTAGGTTGGTTTTGTTGATATGCATTTTATTTTATTTTATTTTGTTGGTTTTTTTAAAATTAGGCCTATAAACAATACTTTCACTTGTGTTCCTTTGTTTTCTTACCTGTTTTTTTTAAATGTTTTCAAAATACAAGTTAAATTTTGAAAATTAAAAAAAAAAAAATTAAAAATTAAAAATTTGTTTGAGTTTATTGAATTTGATTAAAAAATCGAATGTTTTCTTTAAAAATATGAAAACATTTGTAAAGAAATGGTGAGGAAACGAAGTTAATTTTTAAAACCCAAATATTTATCGAATCGCCTTTAGAGTTGTGCTTGTCTAGGGTTTATTTAATGGACTTTTACTAGGTTTATTTCTTAAAGTAGTATTTAGATTGTATTTAAATTCTATAACTTTGAAAACTTTGAAAACCACATCTACATGTTTAAATATGTTGCCAAACATATATTTAAGAACTGTGAAAACATGGACAACCTAAGTATATATTCGAGTGATTCAATTATTTTATCTTCAATCAAAAAATGTTTGAAATTTAGAAAAAAAAGTGAAAACATGGATTTATGAATTTTTGTAGTATTATGACAGTATGAATATTACTCTTATTCATTGTCAGTCACGTCAACATTATTTAATTTAAAGAATGATGAGAGATTAAGTAGCATTAAAATTCATAGTATAAACAAAGAAAATATGTATACGAGACAACACTAGAAATATTCCTATTTGAATCATACGAGTATAATCGAATAGTGTTACTAAAACTATAAAAGTACCTGAAAGGGCAACTAATTCTTTGGTGTCGAAGCCTTTGTTAGAGAAGGCGGTGATGAGATCGGGTAGGTCGAGAAAGGGAGAAGGTAGGTCATTGTTTGCGGTGTCGAAACTGGCTGTGGTGGAGTCCCTCCTCCCAAGCCCAACAACCCACGAAGGGCCACCAAGCTGCAAATCTCAAACACAACTTGTCAGTTCGAGTTAACTTAGTTCACTGCATAAGACATCAATTATCATCTCAAATCGACACACAACTTACGGCAACCACCGAGTCTCGGGCTGCAATAGAGAGAATATCAGCACAAGAAACCACAGAAGGGCAAGCAGTCTCCACCAGAGTTTTGATGTTGTCGATCACTTCAAATCCTCTCAACGAATCTTTATTTGGGATTGCTGTTTTTTCTCCTGTAAAGTTGGAAGTGTCATCGAGCAGCACCGACGCATCACATCCCTAAAAGTAAAAACCACGTAAAATATTTTCAAAATAAAAAAGCATGCAACAATCCATTATATATATCACTACAAGAATTTTTGCCCACAATAAATATACCGACGGAACTCATTTATGTTGGCATAGCCTTGTATGTCGACGTAAATATTTTACGTTGACATAGAATGGGTTATGCCGACGTAACCTCATACGTTGTGAGTAACCTGATCATATATATACATCTTTCTCTACTTCATTTTCTTTCAATGCATATATATATATATATATATCCTTTAATAAAATATTGGACAATACTTTCATCTTTTACTAAGGTCCTTGAATAACATTTGATTTTTTAAAATTGGGTTTCAATTTCTTACCATAGTTTTCATATTTAGTAAAAAACAAATTTTTTATTTTTATTTTAATTTTAAAATTTAATTTGGATTTTAAAAAGAAAAAAATAATAAAAAAAAATAAATAAGTGATAACAAATAAAAAAAAAACTATAACTTATAAAAAGTGTTTTTATAAGCTTAATTTTCAAAAACTAAAAACAAAAAATCATATGATAATCAAAAGGGTGTAAGTCATTCGTTTTTTATGTTTGAGTTCTGAAAAGTAAGCGTATAACGTAACACTATTTATACAAATGCGTTTTTTTTTTTTTTTTTTTTAATGTACTTTCTATAAATGTTTTCAAAATCCAAAAAAAACTAAGAAAATTAGTTTTTAAAAACTTGTTTTGTTTTTTAAATTTAACTAAAAATCACTTGTTTCTAGAATAAACTAAAAACAAATGTCAAATGTCAAAAATTTATAACGAAAAATTAGACAACAATAAACTGTGCCGTTAGTAGATAAGTATTTTTAAAAAAAAAACTATAAAGTTGATAAGTTTAAGAGAGACATGCATTGACAAAGCAGTCGTGAAAATGGAGGCGAAGCAACGAAGCTCCCATTCTATACTCTTTGCCGACTGCTTTCCCGACTTCGCGTCGGACGGTAGAGAGTAGTTTAGGGCATGAACTCTCGTAAAAGTTTGCAGATAAACTCGCAGAGCTCAGACATATAATCAATGAAACAAACACGAAAATACACCACAATTTGGTGCAGTTTGAATCCATTGTCCCAACAAAAACCAAATCAAAATACTATGATAAATGGTTTTATTTAAGATTCAATGTGGATTTTGAAAGGAATTATATTGTTGGTATCAGAAACTATGAATATATATAGTGCTTAAGTTCGAGCTGGTTTGCAAAAACTGGCAGTTTACCTTTTTACAATGTCAAAGTTCAAATGTTGAAAATTTGTGAAAAGAAACAGAAATTAATGAATTATTATTTCATAATTAAGCCTAAACCCACTATGGATGTATGGGGTTAAAGCAATGATAATGTGGGTGGGCGTACCCAATCTTAATTAATTGTTAATTACTTTATCTGGTATTTTTGTTTTTGTCTTTGCAATTAATAGTTTTAAACACTTAACTTTGAAATATCATTGACTATAATAGCTTCTATTTTCTTTAATCATGGGAAACTTCAACCAGCTGAATTCTTTGAATACTTATTTTAATATCGTAAATTAACGAACACTTAGACAAGAGAGTGTTAGGAGTTGTTTGGGACGCTGAGTGAGTTATTATAGTCGGTAAGTTATAATAGTTGTGAATAGTAAGTCAATATAGTTATTTTATTGATTGTGGGTTATAATAGTCGGTGGATCAAACGTAAACTGGAGTTATAATAATTCAGTTCACTCAACTCTTAGTTAGCGTCTCAAACATTCCCTTAATGTTAATGTCGTATGACATCACTAATTGGAGAAATTATTTGAGGAGGAGATCGTCAGTCGTCTCACAATGTGGCTAACAATTTTGCATTATTGACTGGGTTATAATAATTCAATTCAGCCAACTCTAAGTTTGTGTCTCAAACACCCGCTTAATGTTAATGTCGTATGGGCATCACAAATTGAAGAAATTATTTGAGGAGATCGTCGGTCGTCACAATGTGGCTAATAATTTTGCATTATTGGATGTATGAGATAGAAGAGGCAGACAAATTTTAAGATATTTTACATCATACGATTTTAAAGAGACGTCACATTGTAGCGGTGTTTGAATAAGTTGTCCACTGATTGGGTGTGAACAGAATGCATTAGGAATCTTATACTTGGTCAAATTAATAGTGCTTTAATTGTATACTAAGTAAGGAGACATTCAACTCCATGTTTTTGCTAATCCCCCAAACTTTAGAATCTTCCAATGCTTTTATTATGTTGAAATTTATAAATGTATATATTTTTTCAAATGCAATCATTTTGGAGGAGGATTGCGAACAAGGGTCTCAAAGATTCATACAAGTCTTGTTGCAACTTGCAGCTTACAGCTTAGGAAACGAATACTTTGCTTTTGAAAATTAATCTTCATATTTCTAAGGTCTAAAGTTTCTAAGCATCATTTCGCCACCCCGGCCGCAAGTGATCTTTAATTTTCAAAATCAATCATTTAAAACCCCTCCCGTGGACAAATTAAGAAAACTTTAGATTAGCCAAAGCGAGCATGACTCAGCTGGCATATGTATGTGTTGACGACCAAGATCTCTGTAGTTCGAATCTCCCACCTCCAATGTATTAAAAAAACAAAAAAAAAACTTTAGAGTATATTTTGAAGTGATTTTGAACAAGTTAAAATAACTTTTGACATATTCAAAATTACTTCAAAAATATGAATTTAATCATTCAAAATTAATGGAATTTACCCTACCATCAAAATTGATTTTGAAGGATTAAAAAGCAACTTTTAAAATAATTTTATTCATTTCAAAACCACTCTCAAACATGCCCTTATAAATTTCAACACGGGTATTATTGGACATTGAAATCGAATGACGTGCATGTTATTGTTTGGACTCTAGTGGGGTTTTGTGGGACCAATTGTACGATTGTTAGAGTAGTTCCTTGAGTACCTTAGTATTTAAGCTTCCTTTCGTTATGTCTTAATATTTTTGGATGTTAATAGAATTGTTGTTCTAGGGTTTGGAGAGCTTACCGACACTCTCGAATTTGTTGGGTGTTTCTGTGTTGCTTTTGATATTGCAATCGTCCCGATATTACAATATATAGAGGTGTTCTTACAGTTTATAAGTCCATTGACAAGAAGAGAATGTTTAGACAATTTTATAGCCCAAAAATATAATGAGCCGTCACAGGGTTAGCCCAAATTTATTTCTATTGGCCCTGTACGAGTCATATGATGACTACACGTCAGCTATTGGGAGTAAAATGGACAATTATTAAGCAGATATTTGGCTACAACAAACATCACACCAAATCATATATCTCAATCTATGCAATATTGTTGCCTCTCGTTTTTCCAGTCCAGGAAAGGAAAGAAAACAAAAATTAGAACCAATCATGACCAAAATTCACTTCTTCCTATCAGGTGCCTATCATTATTGCACAAAAATCAGAATACAAAGTTTTCCTCCTCCGCGCCAAGAGGTTGTAATCTATCTCCCATCTCTCGAATAGCAGCTGCAGTCGAGTCATTTATGCCCAGCAAATATTGCAAACGGGACAACTTTTCAGACGCCGGCTCACTCTTCAGGTATACAGAGTACAGATCGGCGAGTTCTTCAGACATGTCCCACGATAAAGGTTTCGATGGAACAGCTTTGTCACATGCGAGAAGATCGTTGAGAGATGATACCTAAAAAAATGAAAAACGCTCCATTACACTTGGAATTAGACACTTGTATTGACTAATTAACTAATATTTGCATAGCTCAACGCGGTAATTGACAAGTACACCTTTTGAGGTCGAAGGTTCAACCTCCATACCCCAGTTGTACTAAAACAAAATGGAAAATAGTTAAAAATGAAACATATCTTACCACCCCCTGACGGTTCCTCTGCCTCAAAAGTGCCACGGACTGAATTAACGAGTTTGCCAACCTGGTTTGTGCCAGCTCGTGTACAACCCCCTTTGCCTTCTCAGCATTAATGTTGAGATCCAATGGGATTTTCTCATAGACCTCTACTTCATCGAACTCGCCAGTGCCAGATGAGAAAATGTCATCCACTGTCTTTTTGAAGAGGCTCTCTCGCAATCTCTCTGATATCATGCTATCTAAATCAACATTTGATTCCTTAAGTTCTCTAATCTGCTTGATATTGAGCCGCCCTTGACCGACAGCAGTTTCAATGGCAGCAGCCATTTTTGTGGTAGTTATGTTCTTAATGATCTTATTGGCATATTCAGAAGGCAAGCCAACTTGCTTCTGCAACTCATTAAGCTGTTCTACTCTTGCTTTTGTAAGTTGACCATCAGCCAAAATTACCTCAGCTTGTTGCTGGAAGGCCTGCTCAGCTAGGCCTCTATGTACTTCAACAGTCTCCTTAGTTGTTAAACCCAAAATGTTGCCAAGCTGATTTAGTAAGACGTACTCGGAATCATCCTTCTTTGTCGTAATCTGAGCACCAAATGGAATTCGGGTGACTTCACCAGTTAAACAAAAAAGCAAATATGTCTTGTAAAGGTCAGTTCGTTCTCTTTCTGGCAGGTCATCCTTCAAAGTTATCTCTGTCTGACCAGGTTTCCCCATTTTTGCAGAAAGCTCTTTGTTTGGTCTTATTTTCTTCAAACTCTGAAGTGATTCCCATTCCTCGTCCTCCTCCTCCTCAAGCTGTTCCTGTTCCTCTTCTTCTTTTGTAGGCTCTTCCGACGAGGCATCAGCAGATTCCCCTTTTATATCAGCCACCAATTCTGTCACAACTAACGTATTGAAAGCAATCATCTTCTTAAGTTCTTTTGCAGCTTCAGTACGATTTCCAACTCCACGAGCTCGCTTTATGTAGTTGATGAAAATCTTCCGAACCTTCATGGGTAGTAAAAAGGGAATCAGGGTGAGTGCAACAAAAAAATTCTCAAATTATTGAAAGAACACACACTACAAGATGATTACTCACTGCTTTGCTTGCAATCGACATGGCAGCCTCCCTTGTCAAGCGCAAGCCATGAGCTGCCTTCCTCACAGATTTCTTTATATCCGCATCATAACCATCAACACCTGCAGCAATGGCCTCCTTTACGACCTGAAAAAAAAATAGAAACATTAGTCTTGATATAATAGAGGTGGAAGTTCTAGTAGAAAGGGTGTCAAATTATAGAA
Organism: Herpetospermum pedunculosum; assembly: GCA_028017165.1. NCBI lineage: Eukaryota > Viridiplantae > Streptophyta > Magnoliopsida > Cucurbitales > Cucurbitaceae > Herpetospermum > Herpetospermum pedunculosum. The sequence continues at coordinate 50,112,639 of CM051531.1, read as the reverse complement.
AGAAACAAGTCCAGTGCCTTTTATAGAAAACACAACCAAGAACTTAACAAGTGAAAATGAACTGTTAAACACCAAGGTACTAGGCATAATAAACAACAAAGACAGATGTCAAATTATCATTACCTTTTCAAACAAGGAACCACAAATATCTGTATGCGCGGTTTCGACAGTCTGTTGAGGTATGCAAAGCATAACTCTTAGCTTCAGAAGTGCGGATACATCCTCATCACTCAGCTCTCCATTAGCAACACATTGCTGAAGCTTTTGTCGATAAATCTCTTCATAACATAACAGGTAATTCAGAAATAATCGTGAAAAGGATAGGTGAGTTATATATTGGCACTTACAAAGATGGATACAGATATATTAACTAGCTGCATGAATATTTGAAAACTCAAAATGAAAAGTGATTGTTGACAGCACAGAACAAACATAGGGAGTCAGATCAAACAAACAGTTGCATCATCTAAAATAGAATACCTTCATGAATCTCACTGGCCTTCAGTGGATCAAAGTGAAGCTCTGTACAGATATTTTGGAGGAAGGCTGCTTTGCTATCTGCTATCTCCAAATCACCACCACTTACGGACTGTGCAAGACGTTTGCGATAAACCTTTGAGGTAACATCAAGTGTAATGTTTTCTGCTTCTCGTTTGCCTAAACCAAATATATTTCTCAACTGATTCAAGGCAGCAAGCTGAGAGAAAAAAAAAATGTTTATTATCATCTTATTTATCCGTTATAAGTGGGGGGGAAAAGTGATTGGCAACAAATCAACTACTAATAGAGAGATAGACAACCAATGTATTGGCCTAAAGAGTAGCTTCTCAAGAAAATATCTGTAACAATCAGGCAGACAAATTTAATGATTTGTGATCTAAGGCAGGAAGGGTGTCCAGATGTTAATTTCAAATAAAATTTGGCTTCAAGTTTTTCAAGTTTGTATTCTAAGTGAAATTATTTCTTGTGATGATCAATAATTTTTAGTTTTAAGAGGATGCCTAATCCTCTTGGTTATTATGGCTAATCCCCACATTCTTTAATCGAATTGTCATGAACTCATATCAAGGAAAAAAATGAAAAGAAAAGATAACCAACAGCCCAAAATATAATAACATGCACCGCTTTTGGTATACAAAAGGTTAAATTACAAGTTTAGTCCTGGACTTTCAGGTTTGTGTCTATTTGGTCCCTAAACTTGAAAAAATGTCTAATATGTCCTTGAACTTTCAATTTTGTGTCTAGCAAATCCCTGAACTTTATGAACTATCTAATAGATCCTTAAAGTTTGAAACTTTAAAAAGTGTCTAATAGATCCTTAAATTTTTATTTTGTATCTAATACATCCCTAAGGCCGATAACCCTTTGGTTTCTAGTTTTTGGTTTTTGATAATTAAGCCTATAAACAATACCTCCACATATGAACTCCTTTGTTATGTTATCTACTTTTAAATTTTGAAAACTAAAAAAAGTAGCTTTCAAAAACTTGTTTTTGTTTTTGGAACTTAGTTAAGATTTTAATGTTTGCTTAACAAAGATGAAAACCATTGTAGGAAATTGGGAGAGAATAAACACAATTTTTAAAAATCAAATGGTTATCAAACGGGGCCTAAATTTTTCAACTTTGTGTCTAATAGATCCTTGACCCATTCGACATTTTTAAAAATTCAATTGAAATTGTAGGGTCCCATTAGACATAAAATTCAATTTTATATCTAATAGATCAATTATTAATTGTTTTTAATATGTTAGTGACCTATTAGATACAAAATTGAAAGTTCAGGACCTATTAAATACTTTAGAAAGTTTAGGAACCAAATAGACACAAACTTGAAAGTTCAGGGACTAAACTTGTTATTTAACCTATACAAAAGGTGAAGAATTAGCATAAAGAAAGTTATCTCCATTGATGAGATGATAATAGCTTATAAAAACCTTTTTTTATAAGAAAACATGCTTCCATGATATCTTATAAACCAATAAGGCTATCAACTTCATAGCAGTAAAAAAGAATAGCAGTCTTCAAAAACTGACTAATAGATATTCAACAATGGCTTACAAATTTAATAGAAATGATAAAATTTTAAAAAAAAAAAAAAAAAAAAAAAAAATGTACAAAATCTGACATCTTAGGCTCTGAAGTAAAAATATTTACATTTAGAGAATGCTTAAGCCTTAAAGAAGAATTAGAAATCATTAGGTAACTAAAGCAGTTGAAACAACGGAAATGAGTCCAATTGTACGTAATACTATATGATTATTATTATTATTATTATTAATAGGTCAAGCTGATTTTGGAGCGACGCAGACCTCTAAAAAGTCTGGGAGATTATCCTTCTATCAGTGAAAAGTCCAAATTACAGATTATCCTTCTAGTCTTTCAGGTTTCCCATTCTACTATACATCAAACATTTTTTTTATATCGTCAGTGTCTAGGTCAGCTTACGCGCACCCCGACTAATCTCACAGGACAACCGCCTGACCCTACAACATTTGGTTGTCAAGGAAACCCACAGGAAATTAATTCCTAGGTGGCCACCATGGATTGAACCCTCTAAGTTCTCAAGACCCTTAATAACCACTAGGTCAACTATACATCAAACATGGCCACAAATAACTTATGAGTCCTTGGAAATTTGAAATTCCATATCTAGGCTCAATCCTTTCATGGCTAAAATCACTTCTTTCAAAGTAGGAAATAGATTTATAATCCTTATTTGAGAAGGATAACTCACTACAAATTCAACTCTCGCCATCACACTTCCTGGGGTATATACTCTTTCCTCGCCTCACCTTACATCTGTAACAAATGCATTTAAGATTGCAAATGGTTTCTCATTTAGGACAAGCGGAAGTGGGGGGGACTCTTAGAATTGGTGTTTTGTATGTGTCTTAGAAAGCTTCAATATCAAAGAATTTTGCAATTGGCACTTTTACTTATTCTGGCTAGTTGAAGAGCATTTTTCAACTCCCTAGCTTGGGTACTGTGTGAATGCCAATAATTCCTCCCCTATTTTTGCATGGTCAATTTCCTCAATACATTAAAAAATAAGTCAGATGCATAGGTTTAGTATTATTGAATGGACCTTATCTTCTTCCATGCGGCCATCTGATAAAGAATCTGTAACATATGCTCGAAAGAGAAACTTCAAATCATCTATCTTCCGGTCACCATCATACTCTCCACCTAACCCAAATGATGCATAAAAGCAAGTCGTGTGATTCATCCACAAAACTAGAAATGGCAATATGGAACATAAAGCCTACCCATGAGAGAAACTGGACCAACTCCAGGAGCAAAGCGATTGGCATCTGGATGGTTCTTTAATGAAATAAGCAAACTGTTGAACTCCAGAATCTTTTCAAGTTCTTCCACAACTTCTATGACTCCCCTGCTGTAAACCCCCAAGTTATTACGAGTTTTATAGAAGACAATCGAACGAAGTAAAGAACCCAAAAATAAATCATAAATTTATAGAACTATAAATATCAAAATAAAAGAGTAAAAGACTATTATGTTCATCAACAGGAACCAGGAAAGATGTTTTGGAGATTGTTGGTGGTGGGTTGGGTACAGTTGTTTGAACTACTTGGTCTGAAAAAAATAGTCAAACCCTTAAAGACAATTTTTCAACTCCTGAAGAAACTACTGATAGAATCAACTTTTGAGTTTCAAGATAGTCTATCCTAATCAAATACTTTGCTATTTGTCAGTTTTTGACATTCAAATCAATTGGAGAGTTTTTTTAACTCATTTGGATAATAGGTAGGCCTTCTCCTCCTCCACTTTTCTACACCTATTCTTTTTTTGTGCATAAGAATATTTATTTCTTTAAGAGGGAGGGAGGTCAAGAGAATCCATCAAAGAAACAATCATAAAAAGGAAATCTGATCTACTATATTATGATGAAATTTAACAGAAAGCTGTGTCTTTGATAAAAACTACTGACTGAAACTAGACTGAGGAATGGTAACCATACGCAGTCCTTGTTCTGGACTTGAGTATACTGAGTGCTACTGTTATATTTTCCTCAACCAGCTTTCTTGTATGCTCCTTAAACAAATCATCTGCCAGCTGCAAGAAAATAAATTATAATGGTAGTGGAAACAATTATGAACTCTTCAGAAAAGCTCTGAAATGAAAAGTTGGGATACCTCATCAGAAAGTCGATACAAACGCTGGGCATCTTTGAGGCTTATGAGCTGCTCCGCGTTAACATCTAAAAAGATTGCATAAATTACGTACAGATCAGGATAGAAATGGGCACAGATTGAGATGTTGAAAGTCATTTTACAATAATGATTGACTTATGTACTATTATGATTTACAAGTTTAATCGAGCTCAAAAACTGAATTTTTCCTATCAAATAAGATTAACTAAATTTTTAACTGAAAAATCTCATTGGAATTATAATATAAAACTACCTTATAATTACACTTAATCATCTCTCAACAGGGAAAATGTAATTCTCAAGTGTGACCCTTGCTGTAACCCAGAAAATGTCTTTTTTTTCTTTTAAAGGCAGGAGAAAGCAAAGACAGAGACGAAGCCAAACCCTTCAACATTTCAATATATGAATATAATTTGATGACCTAAGAACCTAATTGTATCCCTTGAGAATCCAGAATGGATATTTGCTAACATATTTACCTCTTCCAACTGATTTTAGCTCAGAAATAAACAGGCGTTGAGCATTGTCGCGGATGGCAATCTCAACCTGAGTAAAATATTATAAAACAGCTTGTCAAATAGATGTACTCAATCAACATTGAGCAAACAAATTGACTAAACGGAAAAACATTGTATTTGTATCTAAAGAGAACGAGAATAAATGGAAGCTGTAATTAAAATATTTAAGTTGGATACCTGAGAATCAGTAGCCTTAAAAACACGTTTCCAAGGTAATAGGAAAGATGATGCTTCTCCAAACACAAGGGTTGATACATATATAAGTTTCTGAAATGCCTGCACTGGAGGTTCACCCTTAATGGTCAAGCTCCATTTTTCAAGACCGCAGCAAATATTCTCAACCAATATTTATACGCATAAGAAAATAAGCACAAGTAACGTACCCGACGTTGCTCTATGCCACCATCACGGTCTCCAGTTTCAAGTCGTTCCCTAGTAATTCTTCTACCAATCTAGAAACCCAAAAGAATAATTAGTTTTCTTTAGAATCATGCAGAATTAGTTTAACCAACAACCACGAAGACAGCGCATATATGTCACGTTATGATGCAAAGATCACTAAAGAATACTTACCTCCATATGCATACCAGCTGCATCAGGGTCATCAATGCCCAAGGCACTTTTGAACTTGATAATTGTATCGACCTCGTCACCATTAAGATCTTCATTTCCCGGTGGAAGAACAGAAGATACAAATCTGAACATATTTTTTTCTTAATGAGAAGCAACATGTTGCATAAAGAAATTAGATACAAAAAATAGGAGGTAAGGCATTGTTGAAGTTGATAATTGTGCTGGCCTCATCATCTTTAAAATCCTGACTTCCCAGAGGCAGAATAGAAGATACAAAATTTAACAGATTTTTTATTTGAAGGATAGTCAAGGCATTGTATTGAGAACGATAAAATTATATAAGTTCCAAGTAGATCTAACAAAACACCATCTCCCACAACTCCTATACGTCCCTGTCAACTCTATAAATTCTTTTGTTTCTTCCTACACAAATTTTCCAATGCAAAACCTTGAAGGCAAAAGAGGAGAAAATTTATAGGAGATGGCAAACAAGGATTAATATTTTGAAAGCTCAAATCTCACAGTGGATTGGAAAGTATCTCACTTCTCTTCTTTTTTATTTCAACAATTGAGGGTGGGGGGATTCGAACCTCTAACCTCCTGGTCGATGGCACATCTTTATGCCAATTGAGCTATAATCGTGTTGGCAAGTATCTCACTTCTCTTCTTATAAATAGGAAACTATTTTTCATGAAAGAAATAAACTTACAAGGAAAAGACCTACAAAAGTTAAAGGAGTTATAGACAACCTTTCGAATTGGCATATATCATAGAAGGTCATGTCTATATATGTCCATATGGATAAAACTACATGACAGAGAACATTAATGTCCCTGAAGAACCCAACCATAAGTTCCTCTCTTTCAAAGTTTCTTCTATTTCTTTCTAACTCGCTTCCCATAGAAGCGCTCTTATAGCAAAGAACCACAAAACCTAAGATTACCTTCACCTTTTATACAGGTGTCACAGAAAATAATATGTGGCATTTGTCTCAAATCTCTAGGGAAAGCTAAATGCAAGTTGAAATCTACAACATATTTCCAGTAGTTCATTATGCAGTTGAAGTTCGTTAGGGACTCACCGACAATACAAGTCACATAGCTCTGCGTTGAACGCCTCATCTTGCTTGCTAACTCCATATCTGAAGATTAACGTGAAGAAAAACAAAATTACAACACAAATATAACCTATTATTGCAACAAAAATGACAATTCTTAAAAACTTTGCCATTTTTTTTTTATCCAAAACTTCTTAAATGATGATGACTATTAGCAGTTAAGAATTATAAAGCACTTTCGTACACTAACAAACTGGCCGTAGTTAATCAACTGTATTAAACACAATAACTTCCTGTAAATTAACTCTCATCTTTTCATCAAGTCTGTGCAGCTGAAAGAAACTACACGAACGTAAAGAGGAATAGAAATGAGGAAAAGAAAATCAAACCAACCTTGTGGCAATGCTTTCTATTTCCTCCTTCTTCACATTCTTAGGATCATCAAATTCCGCCACATAATTATGCAAATCAACAGCCGCGACTTCAGGAGCACATGAATTCAAGGAGTATACAGCAGCACAACTAGCGGCAGCGAGAACAGCAGCCCCGCCCAAAGCTGCGTTCCGGGACTTACCAAACCGCAGCCCTAGACCATAACCGGCAGCGACAGCTCCAGCAACAACAATGGCGGAGGTAGCTAATCGTAAAGGCGGAGGTAATAGCTTCACAACAGGTTGAATCCCGGTGAGCTCCTTCTTGCCACCAAATATATCAAGTGTCGAAGGCGACGAGGAGGAGACGGAATCTTCAGTAACCTCCGACGAGCTCCGCGGAATGGAGACTCGGAATTGGCGTCGTTTGGTGAGATTGGAGTGTGTGGGCGTTCGAAGAGGGAGAGGAATGAGCAAAGAAGAGGAGCTCGGACAGCGGTTGGTTGAGAAATGAGAAGCGAGAAGCGTAGAGGGGTTCATTTCTCCCTCTGATGTTGAACGGATAATTGAGAACGCCGGTAGATAAGGCAGTGAAGGAAAACTTCTTTAGGTTAGGATTCACAGGCTTTTATAGGGTTTAACAGAGCTGAGCGAGCGCAGAAGGAGATAGAAATGAGGAAGGAGGGAGGAGAAGAAGACAATGCCCAATCTTCGATTTGACAAAACAAATAGAGAAATTGCACAAATAGCCCCTAGACTATAAAGAATTTCAATTTTACTCCCCCTTTAAATCCTATTTTGCTTCATTTACATTCAAAACCCTTCATTTTAATCTCTACATTTCTGTTTTTTTTTTTGGTCCATTTTAATCGTTATATTGTTTGCTCATAAGTAGATGTGGTCGAACACACGGTGGTCGATGGTCTGTGCTCGAGTTGACACAAACGTATCTTTATGTATTTTTTTTTAGTCCTAAAAGTAAGATCTTGCATTAGTGTGGTGATGTGCCCAACACGTCCATACTTAAGTTAGTGCATGATTAAGAGTGGTGTTGAGTAGAATAAGTGTGATATTATGTACTTTTAATGAGAAATAGTTTCCCGTAATTATAGATGTTCATCACGACATTAGTGTTATGATCATACAATTATTCGTCCATAGTCTCGAAAGAAAAAGCTCGGTCATAGCCGCCTCGGCCTACTTCTTCTCTTTTTAGGTAATCGGTTGCCACCCGAACGCTTTTGTCTGTAGTGGATTTGGACTTACTTCTTTGGGACTAGACTCGTCCATGGATTTCTTCAATAACATTGTCAAAATGTCCATTTTGTTCAACACCTTTAATAAATTGTCATTTTTGTTTCTTTGCATTTCTCTTTTGTTTTCATATCACAAATTTTGTTCACCTAATAACAAAATATTGATAAAATATTTTCACAAATTAGTAATTTCAGGTGGAATTTGTGTTTGAGTGTTACTAGGGACCAAAACAACCATTATAGTAAAAGAAATTCATCAAACTTGATGTCTTGAAAATATAGATAAGTGTATTTATTTTTATTTTTTTAAAGTATGATTACTAAAATGGACGTTTTTAAAAAAGAGTGGCAAAATTAGATTAGACAAAAAAATAAAAACAAGAAAATAAAAAAAATACACTTTTTCTACCATTTCACTAATTATTCACCTAAAATTACAATTAAACTCTCCTATCATAATTTTGTTGGTAATTGAGTTTAATTATAATTTATAATAGGTTCAGAACTTTTCGATACAATAACAAGTATATGCTTTAAGAATCGTTTAAGATTCTTTTCAAAAAAAAAAAAAAAAAAAAGAATCGTTTAAGATTTTTGTAAATATGAGCCTGAATAACAGTGGGATATAAATATGAATACTTGAACATACATCAACTAGTTATGACATTTACATTCAATCAATATGTTAAATGTTTGAATTCTCCACTCACACGTTGTTGAGCTAAGAAAGTAATAATAACATAAGAATAACTCAGTGAGATATAAATATACTTGCATTATAATTTTGAGTTGAATGTCAAAATCATAACGTTTGTTTGTGATGTGATATTCAAAAGCATAACCAAATGTTAGTAAGTTATGTCAATTTAAACATTGTTTAATCTTCGAAAGGAGTTGAATTTCGATCTTCTACTCCCATGTGCTTCTGAAAAAAGCTATGCTCGGGTCGACTACAACTCAACGAGAGTAAATCCAAACGCGGAGACTCGAGAGTGCTGCCCTACTTGCTAGACAAGGTGGGCCTACATGGGCTTCCTAAATAGTAATGTATGGGCTTTTGTATCGGGCTTCCTAAATAGTAATGTATGGGCTTTTGTATTGGGCTTAATGAGCATCGCGATCCATCAAAAGTTCATAAAACAGCCTGCTAAGCTACTGTGCACACAGCGCGAAGATTGGATGCCATGGCGGTCTCTTCTCTGCGATTCCCGCTTTTCCCATGGGCAACTTCATCTCCATGCTTTCGTTTTCCCTACACTGCTTTCGTTTCGCGGACCTCTCGTCTTAGGCCTAGATTGCTGTGCTGTTCCTCATCTTCTACTGCGTCCACCGATGCTTCTTCTTCCACTCAGTGCGCTCCAGACCAGCTCCAGAAATGGGAAGCTTTTCGTAAGAAGAAGGTCGTTATGCGGATCGGCTATGTCGGGACTGAGTATAGAGGTCTCATTTGATATTACTCTCTGTTTCTCTTGACGATCCTCTTGCAAATCCTTCATTGGTGTTCATTACTTATCGAGTTTTAAAAATTCAGGGCTGCAAATGCAACGCGAGCAACAATCGCATCCAAGTAAGTTCCTTACGTGCATTTCTTTGTAGTTTGTACATCATTAATATAATGTCATGAAAATGCCTGTCGGTGGATTGACAATGCCAGCCGCTGGATATTTTGTTGCTGTGTTTTGTATTCTATACTTTCACAATGAATGTGGCGGTGGCATTCTCAATTACTCATCAAGCCATGTGTAGGGTACAACAACTGTTTATAACCATATAGTACATGGTGACTAACTGTAACAGTTGAGCTTCGCTTAGCAATTAAGAAGCTTAAAGCTGATTAAATACAGATTAACTCATAAACCACGCAAATGCTTAACATTTCCAGCAACCTTTAGGTCTGCCTTAACCATTTGAGTTATGCTCTTATTGCCAAAGTGACTTTGTCATTTGTGAGTATCTTAGCTGTCTCATCACGAAATGGAGCATTTTGAATTGTAATGACCTAAGTGGAACTTTCTCAAGCTCAATGTATTTCATCCAAGAATGCTGAACTGAATTTGCACTTAAAAGACACAACACTTAAGCTTTGACACACTCACGAATGGGATCCCGTCAAAGAATGCGACCAAAGTCCCATATTGGCTAGATAAGGGGAAGATCATGAGTATATAAGTGAAGAAAAGTATCTCCATTGGTATGTGACATTTTGGGTGGAACCTAAAGCGAAGTCATGAGGGCAACCGAGTTATAATATATTGAAATATTATAACTAATATATTGAAATATAACGGCAACCGAGTTACAAGATAAACAAGTATTCGAGGTACTTGCACCCTCCCCTCTTGAGAACACTCTCTCAAGCCCTAATTCACTATTTAATTGCCTACCTTCCTAAGGAGTATCTCCTTCTATTTATAACCAAATACCCTAACTAACTTCCTAGCTAATTACCTTTATACCCCTGCTACTATTTCCCTACTAGTACCCTTACACTACTCCCTCCTTGAAAACACACCTTGTCCTCAAGGTGTGGGTTATACCCCAAGACGGGCCTCACAAAAACAAGAAATAAAAAACTCATTAATAAATGCAAACCCAGAAAAAACTATCAAAAATATGTTTGCTGCTGGCTTCTTCTTTGCAATCTCCACTTCATTTGAACGTCAACTTTCCTTTTGGGCCCATTTATGTCATGCAGCCCAAAACCCAGCCTTGACCCACCCATGAATACCGTTTTTTCTCCTTCCCTTTAAGCTAATTAGAATGGTGTATTTATCCATTTCATCATAATGGGCCTGATTTGGTCCATTAAGCCCATACACCCTTAATGACTTTCCTCCACCACGTAACCCTAACCAATGCAACAGCCGCCAACCATCTTCTTGGTTTTTCATCCTTCTCAACTCCTTCATCCAATCGCCGCCTTGTTTTTCCGACCAGCCCAGTCGTCGCCGCTTCTTCCTCCGGCTGCCCTCTCGTCTTTCCAACCATGTGGCCTTCGATTTATTTTCATTCCGTTGCCGTTTTTCCTTCCATCGCCGCCAATCATCTTCTGCAGCTTTCAGATTACTCAACTTTCTTGTCCCCCCTTCACTTTGCTTTTCCGACCCTACCAGCCTTCGCCGCCGGCGATGGCTTTCTCTTTGAGTTTTTGTCTCCGGCCTCCCATTTTGGCAATGACCACTGCCGACATTTTCTCTCTTTTTCTTACATTTGCTGCTACTGAATGATCGCCCCCTCGATACAGACCGATGATTCCACTTTGGCAACTCAACCTTCGACATGCCCAATAATACTCCATCCCATTCGATCGCGATCTTCGAGCTCCAACAGAATACAGGTTGGCTTCCCCTGGATCGCTTCTCTCCGACCCCCTTCTTTTGCCATTGTCGCACTTCCTTCACCTTCCAGCCTCCCCTCCGTTTTGCTACTTTTCTTCTCCACAGCCGCTGAAAACTTGATCGAACCTCATCTTTCTTATACCCGATCATCTTGTTTTTCTTCTCTCCATCTCTCTTCCGCACTCTCATCTGATTCTTATCTTGTTTCTTCTGCTTCTTCTTCACTCTGTTTTTGTTCCTCTTCTGAGAATTTCGATGCTTCATACTCCGTTTCCATTTCCGTTCTCTTTTCTTCCGTTTCTGTTCTCTTTCGTTTCGTTTCTGTTCTACTTTTTCTAAACCGTGACGTAAATCCTTCATCTGATTTTGTATTTCTTCTATCATTCGTCGTTGTTCGCCAAAGGATGTTTGTAGTACTTCTTGCATCCGATCAAATGTTTGTAGTACTTCTTGCATAAGATTGAAGGAATTCTGCCCACGATCATAATCCATGGCTGATACTCCAGGATGAACGTGCTCTGATACCACTTGTTAGGATACCTCCTAACTAATTATAATATATTGAAATATAACGGCAACCGAGTTACAAGATAAACAAGTATTCGAGGTACTTGCACCCTCCCCTCTTGAGAACACTCTCTCAAGCCCTAATTCACTATTTAATTGCCTACCTTCCTAAGGAGTATCTCCTTCTATTTATAACCAAATACCCTAACTAACTTCCTAGCTAATTACCCTTATACCCCTGCTACTATTTCCCTACTAGTACCCTTACAGGCGAGTTTACTCTCCTTCATTTCATTCATCAATGAAATTGTTTTCCTTCTGAAAAAAATATAACGAAGTCATGAGGGCTTAGGCCTTGAGTAGACAATATCATACCATTGTACAAATACGTGGTGGGTCATTGTCCTTAACAAGTGGTGTCAGAGTCATGCCCTTAACTTAGCCCCGTCTATAGAATCTCTAGGTGTCGAACAAAGAAATTGATGTGTCTTAGAGACATAGTCATGTAGAATTGTGGATGAGTCCTCAAAAGTAAAAAAAGAGTGATTCCAGGGGAGTTGCTAATGGTGCGATAAGGAAGGGTCACCACCATGTAATCCACAATGTGATGATCCGTGGTGGAGCTCTATCGAACAAGTGGTGTACTCCAGAGAAGAAGAGTGCTCCCGAATAAGAGCAAATTGTCGGTGAAGCTAGAGAGGTGGACGGATAAATGACTATATTTGAGGGCAGGTTCAATGGTCCTTTGTTCAAGGTGAGGATTGTTCGAAATGCGACCAAAGTCCCACATGGACTAGATAAGGTAAGGGGAAGATCATAGGTATATAAGTGAGGACAAATATATTCATTGATATGAGGCATTTTGGGTGAACGTAAAACCAAAAGCATAGTCATGAGGGGTTATGCCCAAAGTGGATAATATCATACCAATGTGGAGATATGTGGAGGGTCATTGTCCTTAACAAGTTGTAATATTGGCAATTTAATTTTTGTGTTAGAGCGACGCTCTGTGGGATGCTTTTTAGAACTCCAACCAACAAGAGTACCCAAAGAAACGCATACACAGTTTGTATCGAAAATCAATTATGGTCCAATCTGCATCATCTGGTCTATAAAGAATCTCAATATGTTTCACAGCCTTCTAACGAATCTTTAAGGGGGCATTTGGATGGCAGGATTTTGGCACGGGATTTGGTTTTATAAACCCATCAATGCATTTGGCTACCATCATGGGTTGACCTAGTGGTCAATAAAGGCCTTGAAAATATTAATGAATTTAGAGGGAATGAGTTCAATTCATGGTGGCCACCTACCTAGGATTTAATATCCTACGAGTTTCTTTGACAACCAAATGTTGTAGGGTCAGGCGGTTGTCCCGTGAGCTTAGTCGAGATGCCCACAAGCTGGCCCAGACACTCACGGATATATAATAACAAAAGAAAAGGAAAAAAAAAAGCATTTGGCTTTACATTAAATCATATGAGTTTGGGTTTTTGTAGTCTTCCTGTTAGCATTCAAGCTCGTGCAAAACCATGGGATTAATCAATTTCACAAGTAGTACTTCAATCAAAGTTGACCATTGGAGCTTACCATATTGCTTAACAAGTGCAGGAAATTTCATCTTTCTAAAATAGTTTTACATTGATAAATTGCTTTATTTTTGTCCTTGAAGTTGATCAGTGTACTACTTGACCTTCACTTTACACCTCATAGTGCAAACATTTTCCAAAGTACTCCACAAGATGCAGAAAGATTCACAACTTGGAGTCCTATTGCTTTCAATCGCTGAGGCGAATAACCATGAATATCGTTTTTTCTTAGCTTCCAAGCACATGAATCTGGATTTATGACTTATCAGCATTTCTTAGTCTTTGAAGGTGGATGGATATTTGAAAGACTCATCCATCGATTAAGCATTCACGGTTGAAGCTATTTATTGCAACTAGCGCTTGAAACTTTCACAGGAGGAACTTATTATCTCAGCCTTCCTATGATGTACTGACAGATTGGATTCTATGTATTGAAAACGATGCAATCCAAGAGGAAAGTTTTTAAGGGGAAGTGTTTGACAAGCTTGCTGTTACATGCTTTGGGAGAATTAGAGATGTGTGGCAGAATAGTTACTACTAAAAGAGTAGATAAAAAGGACAGGTATCAGCAACACTAATGTCATGTATACTTTGTCAGCGATAATGAACTGATACTCTCACCATGTGTTAGGTACTAACTACAACTATTCATTACTATGTAGTTACATACTAACCAACAGAAACAGTCGAGCTTAGTATGCAGTCAACAGGTTAATAGCTGATTAAATACACTTAAACTAATTACCCACTTAACTACTTAACTAACCTTGACATTGATATATTATTTTATGTACATTAATCTCAAAGGATCTGTTGAGACTTCCATTTATTTTATTTATTCATTTGTTGATTTTCTCTTATTTAAAATCTCAGATACATGAGAGAATATAAGCAACTGAAGAAGGCTATAGATAGTTTCATCCTGTTTTCATTTCCCGTACATTGACAAATATATTCTGGACATTGCCCCATCTTTACACCCAAGTATAGAAAAAGCTGATTGCATTGGATAACCACTGCTTATTTTCCTCACAATTCTCTAAGTATCCCAGATAATCATTTCTTTGCCGTTCAATGTTTCTTTTACTATTAAACAATATTTGGTGCGACTGTTGGTTATTATGTGGATAATAATGAAGTAATAATAAGCATGGAATATGAGTAGTACTGTTTCTATTTTTTTGCTGGGAAATTACAACACAGAAATTAATCACATACAGTTCAAACTACCCAGCTAATGCATGGATGGGATCTCCTAAAGCATTACAGTTTTGATGTGTAGCAATCGAACAAGAATTGGAAGCTGCAATATTTAAAGCTGGTGGAATTCGTGATAGTAACTATGGAAATCTGAACAAAATCTCATGGGCAAGGAGTAGTCGAACTGATAAAGGAGTAAATATCTTGAATGTCTTTGTTGTACCTTATGTATGAATTTTGTAATCTTATTGGTTGTTTTGATTTGTTTTTTTCTTCTCTCTTTCATTTTCTAGGTTCATTCCTTGGCCACATCAATTACCTTAAAAATGGAAATCCCTGAAAGTGCATGGATGGGCGACCCTTGTGGTATTTCGCTTGCTAATTACATCAACTTTTATCTTCCTGATAATATCAAGGTTTTTGGTATTGTACCTTCACAGAGGTGAGTGTTTGAGTTTGTTTCTTTGGTGCTTTTAAGTGAGTAAATTAAGTTTCAGCATTAGCATGAGCTTTTGCCTGTTTACTACAAAGTGGTAACATTACATCAATTTTGTCTCTTGTCAAGGAGCTTTGATCCTAGAAGGGAGTGTGATGTCCGGAAGTATTCTTATCTCCTCCCTGCTAAGCTTATTGGAATTGAAAGTAAACTTAACACTGCTGAAATTGATCGCCACATCTCAGACTTTAGAGATATATTGAATTCCTTTCAGGCAGGTTTTTATCTCCTTCGTTTAATTACTTAAAGATCAGATTGTGTCTCCCTTCACTGCAAGAAACATGGTTTGTTATTATTTGACATAGTTTAGTACTGTTATTGGGAAGACAATTGTATGGCACTGAAGAACATAGGTGGATTCTTTTTGGGTACAGGGGGAGCACCCTTTCCATAACTATACAATACGTTCCAAGTATAGAACGAGAATTCGAGCCAAGCAATCTCCAGGATATGTCCATAAGTCAGGAGATGAGGTATCACCTAGTGATATGTTGAACTCTGAGTGTGAGGAAAGTGATGGAGAAGATGATATTTTTGTCGAAGGAGAAGTCAAGGGACCAAATCAACATTTTCCAAGCTCAGGTGTTTGTGATGAAAATCCAATTGAAGTATGCAGTACACTCGGAAATGGATCAGAGCTTCCGAAGGGTATTCGTGCAAGATGGCTTCATGAGCCAGATGAGAAAGATCGTATAGGTGCCTCGCACTTCAGAAATATTCTTTGCTGTTCTTGTGGGAAGCTGGAAACATCTTTTGGATATGATTTCATTGAGATCTCCATCTGGGGAGAATCTTTCATGTTGCATCAAGTTAGTCTTTCATTTCTCTAACTTTGTTTTTTTTGGTACATAATTTGTCATCATCCATTTTCGTTCCAATTTGTAATTTTATCCATGTCTACTTCATTTATTTTTAATTTCGGTTGGCAGCTCTTTTGCTTAGATTTCAGTTTTCCGTTCTTACCCTTCGGTAGGTTAGATCATGATTCTCGTCATGGGGGAGCCAAAACTTGGTTTTGTAACTGTTCCTTTGTGCCCACTCGACAATTTCTTTGCACCACTATGTTAGGGTCCTATAATAGGGGTTTATGGGTAAGAGTAGTATGATATTAAGTAAGGGCATAAGGGTAATTAGTTAGAGAGTTGGTTAGAGTATTTTGTTATAAAGAGAGAGAGTGAGAAATGGAAGAGGTAGACAATTGTTTAGAGGATTTTAAGGCTGAGAGAGTTTCTCAAGAGAGGAGTGCAAGTACCTCGAATTACTTGTTTATCTTGTAGTTTGGTTATCTTTACATTTCAATATATTATAGATCGGGATTCTCGTAAGTGATACCCTTACACACTATTTCAGGTTTTAAACTCTTTCCCCCCTTCGCAAATCAAATCGTAGTGGCCTAGTCCTAGTGGGCTGTTATCTGTGCTAGCAGTCCAAAAAATTAAGCAATAGCCATACGTTGATGTCGTATGAAATTAAATTCTAAAATACTATGAAGTATTAAAAAAGTTGATGGTCCCTGTGCATTGGTGGACAAAGATATAAGTTTATGGGTTCTAGCTTTATGAGCTTGGCTTGTTCAATATCTATCATCATAACCTTCATTTACTGCCCGAGGTTCATAATTCATAGGACCACCTAACACCATAAACCATGTCTGGTGATTTTTTCTGCACTTGTGTATCGGTATTTGAAATCAATTCTTATTATCTGGTTTAGGTGGAAATAGAAACACTCCATTCAGACAATGTGATTTGTTTGAAAAACTTTCTCATCTCTGTTAGAGATTAAACCACTCCATTGAAGCCAAAGCCTCAGGAAGAAACCCAAAATCTTATGGACAAACAGTACTAAAAGGCACTAACATGAGCATAGCTGAGTGGTAATGTTATATCCTCATTTTCTTGAGGTAGAGGTTCAAATCCCCGCTTCCACATTTGTTGTATTCAAAACTGGTACGAAAAGGCATTATTGTCGCAGATTTGAGCAGAGAGACACTAGAATCTATTACTAAGTTTAAGAATTGGAAAGAGATATGGGAGGTGGCAAGGTGGTCGGCCTCCTTTAGGCAGATTTCTCATTTCCATTCTTTTTGTAACTTTTGAGCTCGTAATATAATTTGTTTCCTATCAAAAAACAACAACAATAATGTATTCTATGAAGAATGAAGTTGGCTTCATTTAGTAATTAATTATTATCTGGTAGTTAATGTTTTACTTTTAAATCGAAAGGCCCATTCTGATGCTACTTTTATTACACCCTAAGCAGATTCGGAAAATGGTTGGAACAGCCATCGCAGTGAAGCGGAAACTGCTCCCAAGAGATACTAT
Source organism: Herpetospermum pedunculosum (assembly GCA_028017165.1). NCBI lineage: Eukaryota > Viridiplantae > Streptophyta > Magnoliopsida > Cucurbitales > Cucurbitaceae > Herpetospermum > Herpetospermum pedunculosum. The sequence goes on along the minus strand of CM051531.1, from coordinate 50,095,237 downwards.
AGCATTGTCATTGATCAAGTTCTCTAGAATAGTTCTCCCCATTGCTCCAGCTGAGGTTTTAGTCCTAAGAGGGAACAGCTTTTCCAACAGAAAACGACCAGGAGTTTCAAAGAGGCCCGACTTGCTCACATTGAACGAAGCAGACGACATCGTAAAGTCAGTGAACGAATTCTACAAATCAGCCATATTACCCGAGGTAACTAACTTCCTAGACACAGAAAGACACCCGTGGAAAGAATGGGTGGAGAAATTGGACAAATACACAAGCATTCCCAATGAAGAATTGGATGAAGTTAGGAATGCCCGGAAAGCTTGGAAAGGAGAAGTTTGAGAATGGAACTAAAAAGTACATTGTTCATGAAGAATTAAAGACACCCTTTGAATTGTCTTGATGTGTTTTTTGTATCCACTTTTTTATTTTTTTTTGACATAATATGGGGTGGAATGGAAGATTCGAACCTCTGATCTCTTGATCGAGGGTGCACACTTTATGTCAGTTGAGCTATGCTCATGCTGGCTAGTGTCCGTCCAACAAAACAACCTCTGATCTCTTGATCGAAGGTACATATTTTATGTCAGTTGAGCTATGCTCATGCTGGCTAGTGTCCGTCCACCAACTCTTTTGTTGGAAGTAGGCAAAAACTTGAGTATTGAAGAGGATGGGAGGTAGTTGAGTTGAGTTGGGGTAATTATTAATGGTACAAATTATGAGGATGGTGCATTGAATGAATGTGGTCTTGCAGCCACCCACTGGGGCGAGGGGGGCGTTTAAGAATTAACAGCACGGCATCAACTGCAGACAACCCACTGGGCAGCCAGCACCATCATAAGGGAGCGAGCTCGCATTCAATGTAAACCGATTAAAAGGTGAAATATGTAGGTGAGGCTTCGGCAGGGCTGTACTGATGTTAATTTTACTTGATTTGTGATGACAATTTGGAGTAAAACTTGACTCTTAGCCATTGTGAAAGGGATTGATGAACCTCTTTTAATTTGAAATGATATTGTGTTTATTTTATTTTTTGACAACGGGATATTCGAACCTCTGACCTCTTGGTCGATGATATATATTCAATTGAGCTAACTTGAGCTAACGCTTTTTGTTTTATTTGAGATGTGTGTCTTGGAATGCAAAAAAAACAAATCATGTTGTGATTAGTCCCTTTCTAGGTAGAATATCTCAATTTAAAATGGAGTTAGTACATATTTGAACATATCTTATGGGCAGAGTTTCTCCACCTTCATTTATAATGCAATGGTTATATATATATATAACAAACAATTATGCATAGAGAAGTTTTTGGATCTCAAATTAGGTTTAAGTCTCATTTTGGTTATTGATTTCAAGATTATTCTATTTTATTTTTAGCATATGAATTTTCAAAATATCGGTTAGTTTTTGAACTTTCAAGTTTATTTTATTTTAGTAAAAAATAAAATTAAACCTTCAAATTAGTATTCATATTATTAATTTATGATCATATATAAATATAAATTTGATTATTTTAACTAATGAGAAATTAAAAAAAGTTCAATTTAGAGTAAATTATAAATTTAGTCCATAAACTTTGAATTTTTTTGTCTATTAAGTCCATAAACCTTTAAAATTACAAATTTAGTCTGTTTTTGAATTTGTCACAACCTAATAGACAAAAAAAAGTGAATGTTGAGAGGATTTATTAGACAAACTTTTTGACCTAAACAAATATATTTATTGAGTTTTTTTTCTTCTTTTTTACAACATGAAGGGTGAAAGCTTCGACACTCCAACTTCTTGATCACTAGTTCGTACATTATGTTAGGTGAACTATGTTCATGTTAACATATTTTTTTTTAGAGTTAACTCTTTAAAAAAACATAAATTTATCTCGTTTATGCAATTTTTACAGGTAAATTGTTTGATTTATGGCTTTAAAAATTTGAATTAAATGAAAAAATATAATTATGGGACTGCGATTTTAAATGTCAATATCTCAATTTTATAGAAATGTCGATAAAAAAAATATCTATAAAATATCTAGGCCTTTCTAAAAAAAAATCTATAAAAATTAAAAATTCATAAAGAATATATATTATATATGTTGTCAAATAAACATTTCACATTTTTAAATTAGTTAAAAAAATATTATAAAGATTATGTCCATTAGTGATATTTTTGTTATACTTGTGTCAATTTTTGTATAATCTAACAAAAGACGTTGCAAGGTGGGGTCTACGTCAGCATGAGCTCATATTTTCATCAGCCAACACGTCACCGTTTGGAGGATATCTTTTTGACAGATGGGCTTTGGTAAATGTAAGGGATGGCCCACTGCTGCGGGTGGGCCCCATATTTGACTAACAGCCCTCAAGGAAACAACTTCTGTCCTTTTGTAGGCCCTCATTTCTCACTCTTTTCCTACTAAAAAATAAACTTAAAAAATAAGAAATCGTGAGTAAAATAATTAAAAATATTAGATTTACAGATGATAATATTTTTTTTAAAGATTTATAAATATATTTTTTTTATTATGTTGACTGACAGTCTATAGTTATTGTTTTGCTATATTTATAAAATATTTATATTTTACTATCATTATTTTAAACATAATTGTAGTTTATCCAATCAACCCTAAAAAAAAATTCTACTTTATTTTGATTCTAAAAAAACATTAAGGGGGCGTTTGGCCCAAGGAGTTGAGGGAGTTGGAGTTGTTTTGTCTGGAGTTGTTTAGTCTGGGGAGTTTAGTCTGGGGAGTTCTGAGTTATGTCTGTTTGGGGCAGGGAGTTGTTTAGTCTGGAGTTCTGAAGTCTGTGGTGTGTTTGGAGCAGGGAGTTGTTTAGTCTGGAGTTCTGAAGTCTGAGTTTATTTTAACTGTTTTCTTCCGCACAATTTTTTTCTACAAACTTTCAAAATTTTCTTATTAAGGACTTCTTCCAATTCCAATAAATTCTAAAAATGAAATATTTTATTTTTATTTTATCTATCCTTAGACAAATTTCTTTGAAGACAACAAAAATAATTTTGAGCACAATATTTGACATTATTTTTTCACATTGATTATAAAAAAAAAAAAATATATATATATATATATAGATATATTTTGTTAGGACTCATCCTTAATTGTATGAATTATAAGATTGTCTACCCATAAGTATAGTCTATTCATGTGTCAAACACATCTTTCTCCGCCTCCCATTGACAGAGAGTTGTTGAACCTCAATTTCTGAAATCTGAGTTTATTTTACTAGTTTTTTCGATACAATTTTTTTTTCTACAAACTTTCTAATTTTCCTTATTAAGAACTTTTCCTAATAAATTCTAACAATGCAATTTTTTATTTTTATTTTATCTACTTTCTAAATTTCTTTGGAGATAACAAAAAATAATTTTGAACACAATACCTCACATTAATTTTTTAATCTCTCTCACCTTGATTATCAATAATATATATTTATTATTATTTTTTAAAGACTCAATCTTTAATTTTTTTAATTTTATGAATTTTAGAAGGGAGATTTTGTTTTTGTTTTTTAGTGTAGGTATATTTTACAAATTTCTCTACGGAAAAAAAAAACAACACATAAACATATCTATTTGTCAAACACGTTCTTCCTCGCTTCCACCCACTTAAACTCATAATTTCATATGCACTACACCTAGAACCTATTTTCTATAATTTTTCATATTTTTATTATCAAGAACTTATTCCAATAAATTTTAAGAATACGATTTTTGTGTTTTTTATTTTATGTGTCCTTTACAAATTTATTCGAAGATAACCAAAATAACTTTGACTACCATACTTCACCTTTTTTTTTCAATATCACTCACATTAATTATTCATTTTATTTGGATCGTTTTGAAATAAAACAAATAGTCGTACAATAGTCGATTAACTATTACGTGTGAATTTGAAACATTTTAATCCATTAATCTAAGTGAATCCAAATAAGCTATATTTTTATATTTTTATTTCTTCTTGAATACTACATTTTAAATTTGTTTAAGTACCAATTTTAATTTTAATTCAACAACTTAATTTATATTTAAAATAAAAAAATAGGTTGAATTGCATTTTTAGTCATTTTACACCTTTTGTCTAAATTATGTTTTTTTTTTTAAATAATTAAAAAATATTGTAAAAGGAAGAGAGAGAAAAAGAGGAAAATGGAGGAGAGTTGAATAGTAATTACTGTAGAAGTCTGGGGAGTTGAATAGTAATTACTGTAGAAGTCTGGGGAGTTGATATTTTTTGTCCGAGTTAAACAACTCCTTGGGCCAAACGGGGAGTAACTTACTCCCCGTTTGGCCCAAGGAGTTGTTTAACTCGGACAAAAAATATCAACTCCTCAGATTTCTACAGTAATTACTATTCAACTCTCATTCATTTTCCTCTCTTTCTCTCTCTTCCTTTTACAATATTTTTCTAATTATTTTTTAAAAAACATAATTTAAACAAAATGTGTAAAATGACTAAAAATGCAATTCAACCTATTTTTTATTTTAAATATAAATTAAGTTGTTGAATTAAAAGTTAAAATTGGTACTTAAACAAAATTTAAAATGTAGTATTCAAGAAGAAATAAAAATATAGCTTATTTGGATTCACTTAGATTAATGGATTATTATTTGGATTCACTTAAATTAATGGATTAAAATCTTTAAAATTCACATGTAATAGTTAATCGACTATTGTACGACTATTTGTTTTATTTCAAATTCACATGTAATAGTTAATCGACTATTGTATGACTATTTGTTTTATTTCAAAACGATCCAAATAAAATGAATAATTAATGTGAGTGATATTTAAAAAAAGAAGGTGAAGTATGGCCGTCAAAGTTATTTTGGTTATCTTCGAATAAATTTGTAAAGGATACATAAAATAAAAAACACAAAAATCGTACAATTTTTTTCTATAATTTTCCATATTTGTTTACCGTGTTGAACCTCAAGTTTTGAAATCTGAGTTTATTTTACTAGTTTTTTCGACACAATTTTTTTTTTCTACAAACTTTTTAATTTTCTTTATTAAGGATTTTTCCTAATAAATTCTAACAATGCAATTTTTTATTTTTATTTTATCTACTTTCTAAATTTTTTTGGAGATAACAAAAAATAATTTTGAACACAATACATCATTTTAATTTTTTATTCTCTCTCACCTTGATTATCAATAATATATATTTATTATTATTTTTTAAAGACTCAATCTTTAATTTTTTTAATTTTATGAATTTTAAAAGTGAGATATTTATTTTTTGTTTTTTTAGTGTAAGTATATTTTACAAATTTCTCTAAAGAAAAAAAAAGAAAAAACAACACATAAACATATCTATGTGTCAAACACGTTTTTCCTCGCTTCCACCCACTCTTTATTTCATATGCACTACACCTAGAACCTATTTTCTATAATTTTTCATATTTTTATTATCAAGAACTTCTTCCAATAAATTTTATGAATACGATTTTTGTGGTTTTTATTTTATGTATCATTTACAAATTTATTCGAAGATAACCAAAATAACTTTGACTACCATATTTGGAAGTATGGATTTCAAAACTATGGTTTTCAAACCCAAACCCATGAGTTTCAAAACCCAAACTCATTACTTTTATTAATTTTCATAATTATGTTGGGTTCCAACATTTTTCAATAATTTTTTTTTATTATTATTATGGTGGGTCCCATCATTTTTCTTCTAAATTCACTCATCTAATTATAATTATATAGTTTTTTAATTATATTTATCTAAATAAAATTATTTTTTTTAATTTATTTATATTTAATCTAATTTAAAGTAGCTAAAAATATGTTTAATTTTTTTAGTTGTAAGATAAAATAAAATATTTGAGGCGTATGTTAATATTTTAAAAAACAATATTTAATTTTTAAGTTAACAAATTAAAAATTAAAAAATAATAATTATTAACAATATTCAATTAATTTTAAAATAGAATGTAGTTTTTCTCTAATTACAAAATAAATTATTTTTTTTCTCGTTTTATAATCCATGAAGCTTAACCTTATGAAATGTTTGAAATAACTCCTAAAAGATTATGATTTGAATCAAGTTTTCCTTCCAATGCCAGTTCTTCAAGTTCTTGAGTGTAAATTTCAGTTTGTATTTAAGGGATACATATTTGAGAATATTATCCAAATATAATAGTAGGTTGTTGTTTAATTCTCGTTTTCTTCATTTTGTGTTTTTCATTTCATTCTTTTTTAATTCTTTATCTAACTCTATATTTAAAAAAAAAAAAAAAAAATCAAACCGCTGGAGATGACATGTTATGTTTTTTTTAGAAGTTTGAATGAAACATTTAATTTTTTAATTCATTATCCAAATATATATTTGATTCTTGTAAGCAATGTTTCGATTGTTGAAAATAATTTTATTATTCTTAGAATATAGCATAAATTAAATGCTTCATTCAAACGTCTAGAAAAAAAGTCACATGTTGCATAAAAAATTCTACAATTCACAAAACATCCACTAAAAAATAAGAAGAAGAAAAGAAAAAAAAAAGTAGCGAAAGGAAAAAAAAAAATTGTCCAAACCCGAGTTTCAAAACACTGACTTCTGATTCCTAGGCTTCCCAACACTGCGCCCCAAACACTATTTTCTGATTCCCAGGTTTCAGAACCCTCCCAAACAAACCCACCGTATTTTGATTCACAGGGTTCTGAACCCATTACGGGGGCCAAACGCCCCCTAAAACTAAATTAATAGATGTATCAATATTAAACCCCTAAAAGTGTATCAATATTAAACCCCTAAATCTTTATAAATGTATATTTTTTTAAAACTTTATAATTTACCTCATTTATTACATCTTTAAACTTTGAAGGTCGTATCAATCACAACTAACAAAATCATCATTAACATATGATTGAACCTAAAACCTCACAGTTACTAGACGATACATCATGCGGTTGAACTAAACTCTTATTGACATATTGAATACATTACACATATTTTATTTATATAATAGCACATGATTAACATATTGGGTACGTTACACATATTTTATTTGTATAAGAATGACCTGGTATTTTTAATCTGGCTATTTTGTTAATTAACTCTATTAATATTTGGGCTTCATATTGAGTACATTACACATATTTTATTTGTATAACAATGATCTGGTATTTTTAATCTGGCTATTTTGTTAATTAACTCTATTAATATTTGGGCATCAATAAAATATTGTTTAATTTATAAGACTTAACTAAATTATATGGACTAAATTAAAAAAATTTAAATCGAATTTAAGCTAACAGAATTCTCACGGTCTAAATTCAACTAAAAAAAAAAAAAAAACATTTTTCTAAAAAGAATTTAAGTTTTCCTTTCGAAAACCTAAATTTGTACACATATTTAGTGGCGTTTGGTCCAAAAAATTTGGGGAGTTGAAGTTATTTTGTGTGGAGTTGTTTAGTATGATGAATTCTTAATATATCAGTTTGAGACAGAGAATTGTTTAGTCTGGAGTTCTGAAGTCTGGGTGTGATTGTAGCATGAAGTTGTTTAGTCTAGAATTGCGAAATGTGAGTTTATTTTAATTGTTTTCTTCTATACAATCTTTTTCTATAAATTTTCAAAATTTTCTTATTAAGAATTTCTTCCAATTTTAATAAATTATAAAAATGAAATATTTTTATTTTATTTTATCTAGACAAATTTATTTGAAGACAACAAAAATAATTTTAAACAGAATACTTCACATATGTATATATTTTTTTTCTTTTTTTTTTGTTTTGTTGTTAGAACTCATATTTAATTTTATGATTATAAGATTGTCTACCTATAAGTATAGTTTTGTCAAACACGTCTTTCTCCCCCTTTTTAAACTTGTCCTTCCATCTAAATTCCATCTGCATCCCAACAAAAAAAAGGTTTATTTTAACTATATATATATATATATATTTTTTTTTTTTTTACATTTGTTTCCTATCATTTTTCATATTTTCATTGTTAAAGACTTTTTTCCAGTAAAATTTTAAGAATGTAATTTTTATTTTTTTATTTTATGTATCTTTAACAAATTTCTTTGAAGATAACAAAAATAATTTTGACCACAATACTTCACATTCTTTTTTTTATATCACTAACACTAACTATTTATTTTATTTGGATAGTTTTGAAATAAAAGAAAGTCCTACAATATTGTGTTAAATATTACACGAAAATTTAAAAGATTTTAATCTATTAATTTAAACGGGTCCAAATAAGCTGATGTTTTTATTTATCTCATGTAAGAATACTACATTTTGAATTTGGTTTAAGTGCCAATTTTGATTGAACAACCTAAATTATATTTAAAATAATAAAAATATGTTGAATTGCATTTTTAGTCATTTTACCCATTTAATTTAAATTGCGTTTTTTTTTTAAATAGTTAAAAATATTGTGGGAGGGAGGGAGAGAGGAAGAGAGTAAAATGTGTTGTCTCGAAAAATGGGACAGACTTGAATAGTAATTACTGTAGAAGTTTTGGGAGTTCAATAGTAATTACTGTAGAAGTCTGGGGAGTTGATATTTTTTATCCGAGTTCAACAAGTCTGTGGGCCAAACGGGGAGTTAATTTCTTCCCCAACTCCTTGTCAAACAACTCCTTGGGCCAAACACGCCCCTAGTGTTACTTTTAGACCCATCATTCTACAAAAATATAATTTTCACTAAAAGTAAAATAAATCAGAACAAAAGAAATAATTTATTTTGTGAGTAGAGAATATAGAATCGTTGAGATGGTGTTTGTAGAGCTAAAACTATAGCCGCCTAAGGATGGATTAATATTGACTACTATATTTAGAATTAAAACACTCATATGTTTCGTTACAATTTTTCTTATAAGAACAAACTAAAAATATTTATCCTAATGTCAAATTATTATAAATGACGACTATTAATAAATAATATGAATTAATAAGTTTAAATTTATATTTTAAAAATTATGACCGATATTGATTATTGTCGATGATTGGTGACAGGATAATAGTAGTGGTGGTGGTTGTCGATAGTTGTTAGAGGTCGTCACCGACGATCAACTAGAGGTGGTCGACGTCGATGGTGGTCGTCGTTGGTGACGGTCGTCGCCGAAGATGGTTGCCGAAAGTGGTCACCAAAGATCGACGTGGTGGTCGGAGGTGACCGGAGGTGGTCACCAAAAGTTGTCGGAGATGGTCCTCGGCGACAGTGGACGGTGGTAGTCAACAACTATAGGTGGAAAAAATTTAAAGAGAAAATGTAAGAGAGAATCTCATTAAACACTAAAAAACATATTTTTATTTTCCGTAAAAGATAATATAAGTGGTTTCACCCAAAATTTGAATTTTGACGGAATTATTTAAAATTTTATTTTGTGCAATTGATTAAATTTGATTTTGTGCAAAAACTGGATTTTCATTACATTAATGGTGTTGGGGAGTTTTTATGTAAGTTTAGGATCGTAAGTTTATAGTGAAAATGGATCAAACTTACCAAGTTTAAGGGATATTTTTTCCCTTGTATTATATATTTTAATTTTAATTTTAGTATTAATAATTGATTTTATTTAGAGAGGATGAGAAGCAATACATATGGGGTTATAATGTGTAGAAAAATGAGTCAATCCTTGTGGTTTTGATATCGGTAGATTAGTTGAGAGACTCCCCAAAAAAAATGGGTGCTTGATGCGTCACATCTCGTATAACAAGCGAGCTTTTTACCTTCAAATTCAAACATGTGTTGCTCAAGTTTTAACAAAAGCCGCTCTCTTGGTTGAAATGTTTGAAAGAGAACGTTGTTCTCGTAAGAGGTCAAGATACCTGTGATTTTTTCTTTTCCGTCCTTATTATTATTATTATATTTTTTTTTTTGTCTAAGTGAGCCTAATTCAAAGGTGATTGACATACACTCATTCCCTTGAGGTCGACATACCCTCCCATTTGTTGAGATTTTTCACGGATGACCCGCCCTAGGGATTTTAATGAAATTTTGACTCAAGGCTTTAGAAGACATGTTTTTTTTGCTGACATCATCAACACTACCCAATACCCATCGCGTGAAAATTCGTAGTATCATTTGCTCGTGATCATCACTCTCCCTCGTGATTCTCCTAAATCGTGCATGTTCGGGATCGAGATAAGGAGAATCACGAATTTGAAGAGGGTTGAGCTCGAGCGTACAAAATTTTCACGGGATGGGTAGTGCTGATGACGTCAACCAAAGGACAAAAAAATACATTTTTTAAAAACTAGGTTAAATGTCATTAAGACTCCTGGGGTGGGTGAGGAGTACAAATACCCCACATTTGTTGTACTAAAAAAATAAAATAAAATAAAATTTGACGAGTATAATTTAATCAAACCTTACAAATTGTCTCATTTTTAGCACACAAATTATTCATATATATATATATTTTTAATATTATAAGTTGTTAATATATTGAATACATGACACTTTATTTTCAAAATTTATGTGATAATGGGGTGTTCTCAATTTAGCTTGGTTATATTAGTTGAACTGTCATGATGTATCGAGTGATCAAAAAGTCTTAGGTTCAATTCCCACCTTACATGTTGTCGAAAAAAGAAAAAAAAAATGTTAGTTGACAATATTAATGTCTAGGACTAAGTAAAAAAAGGTGAGTTTTTGGAATGGGTAAATCAAGATTATTTGAGGATAATTCGTTCAACCAAAACATATGAACTTAAATGAAAAAAATTAAAAAACAAAAACATATACACTAGTAATGAAAAAAATTAAAAGTGTAGGGACGAAATTAAAAGTAAACTTAAATTGTAGGAGCAACCAAATTTAAACTTTTAAAATCATTGACACTAGTAAATTAATTCTAACTTAGTGTTCTTACTAATTAAAAACATATAAATTTAAAAAAATGTTTACATATTTTTTATATAAAAAATTAAAATGAAAGACATTTTTATCATTAAAATTTATTTAGTAAAATTAATTTTCTATGTCAAACCGAGCATAACTTAATTGGCATAAGATTGTGTTCGTGACTATGAGATCATGGTTCAATCCTCGCTTTAATTAAAATACCGTTGCAAAAAAAAAAAAAACTAATTTTCTTATAACTGACATAAATACTAAGAAAACTTTAAATATATTTTTAAGCTATATCTTAAAAAACATTTCAAATATTTGCTTTTAAAATCTAAGGCTATTTTGATAAATAAAAAATAAATAATTAATTAAAAAACAGTTCTTAATTTTTTAAAGAAAATTAAGATGTCTTGATCTTCGAATCTGAGTTTTATAGAAATATTGTTTTTTTATAAATCGGTGTGTTTGGATTCACTTTCACATGTTTTCTATAAATGTGTATAATTAAAACATTCTTACATTTTCTCATAAGTATTTTTATTTATAAATGTGTTTGGTTTGCTCTACACTAAAAAACATTAAAAAACGTTTCTACTGATGATAAATTACTATAAAGATCAGCAATTATTAATAAACATGATTAATAAATTTAAATTTTATATTTGCCAATTGAGCTATCGCATAAGGTTATCCCTTTGATTAACAGGTCAAAGGTTTATTTTATCCTCCTCAAGTCGGTAGGCAAACGAGTTAAGGTAAATATTATCGACCAATAAATTAGAAAGTCAAATTTTCACTCAACTTAAAAAAAAAAAAATCAATTTTTTTTCTTCTTTTGTGTTAAATGAAGAAATTTTTCTATTATACAATAAATCATAATTAAAGATGTGTATGTTTAGGTATATAATAAAAATGACATTAAAAAAAATGGTGATGGAGCTTTAAACAACCATTTGTGTTTTTGATTTCTTACCCATAAATTTAAAACTTTTTTTTTCTTTTTTTACAACTTCTCACCGCATTAATTAAATATCTTTGCAATATATATAAGGCACAAACACTAATCAGGTCCAAAATAATTGCAAATTTAGCAAACTTTAAATATTTTACAAATATGGCAAAAATCAGTGATTATCATTGATAAAAGCTATCGTTGATATATGTCTATCAATGATAGACTACCATCAGTGATAGACTGCTATCACTGATAGACTACAATTCTATAAAAAAAAAGTGAGATGATAGACTTCTATCGACGATAGACCATACTATCAGTGATATAAATTGTCATATCTGCAAATTTTTTTAAAAAATGCTATATTTTTAATTATTTTCCTCTAAATTGACATCTATTACAAATTTTCTATATATATATATATATATATATATATATATATATATATATATTATTTTTTTCTATTCCACCTGAGTGTGAATATTGAATTAATTATAATTAATGTTGTTTTAAATTAGAACTCTCAATGTCAAACTTCTAGTCAAATTAGTGAAGGTAAATATCATCAACCTTAGAAGGTCAAATATCCACTCAACTTAAAAAAAAAAAAAAATCAATTTTTTTTCTTCTTTTCTGTTAAATGAGGAAATTTTCCTACCATACAATAAATCATAATTAAAGGCGTGTATGCTTAGGTATATAATAAAAACGACATTAAAAAAAAATGGTGATGGAGCTTTAAACAACAATTTGTGTTTTTAATTTCTTACCCGATAAACATAAAACGTCTTCATTTTTTTTTTTTTTTTTACAATGTGAAACTGCATTAATTAAATATCTTTAAAATATATATTCATTTTTTCTATTCTACATGAGTGTGAATATTGAATTAATTATAATTAATGTTGTTTTAAATTAGAACTCTCAAGGTCAAGCTTCTAGTCAAATTAGTGAAGGTAAATATCATCAATCAATAGATCAAATATCCACTCAACTTTAAAAAAAATAATCAATTTTTTTTCTTCTCCTATTAAATGAGGAAATTTTCCTACCATACAATAAATAATAATTAAAGAGTGTATGTTTAGGTATATAATGAAAACGACATTAAAAAAAATAGTGATGAAACTTTAAACAACAATTTGTGTTTTTAATTTCTTACCCTACGACAATAAAACGTCCTTGTGTGGGGTGTAGAAATCAAACCTAGTATCTCTTAGTCACTAGCTCGTGCATTATGTCAGTTGAACTATATTTTTGTTGGTTAAATCATATGCGGTGTATTATTATATTCCTGCATCAAAAACATTTAATTGCAATTTAATACAAATACCAACCATATCTAAATATCTATTATTTAGTTAACTCAAAATAGTCGAATCATTAATAACTTCTTTAAAAGTTTTTCTTTTTCTTTACTCAACTTTCATCAACTTAGTAATCTGCCACATGGGTTACAATTAAATCACTCCCATTGAATACAACAACCATCTAGGAAATTCAAATTCAAATCTTAAAAAAAAAAAAAAAAAAAAAAAAAAAAAAAAAAACCTTGAAGAGTTAGCCCAATGACTTTCCTAGTGAGATCTGATTCCCTCGATGCATTCTAAAAAATTATCGAGTCAAAGTTGTGAGCGAACACATCGATATTAACAATTCAAAAAAACTTGAAGAGTTAGCACAATGACTTTCCTAGTGAGATCTGATTGCACTCCCTCGATGTATTCTAAAAAATTATCGAATCAAAGTTGTGAGCGAACACATCGATATTAACAATTCAAGTCGTGACCTTATTTAACATCTCTTAAAAGTTAAGGGTGTATTTAGTTAGTGATCTACTGTTTATACTATAATAAACTACAATCTCAAAATACTTCTTTGGTCCATATATTTGGGGTCTCATTCTATTTTAGTGCATATATTTTAAATTGTCCAAATTTACTCTCAATAAATCTTAGAAATATATTTTTTTTTTTTTATTATTATTGTTTGAAGTTATTTTTTTATAATAAAAATTAATTAAATAATAATAATAATAATTTTCAGGTAAGAAAAGATATGAAAATATATTTTCAAAATTTAAAAAGAGAAAATTAATAGAGAATATATTTTTTTTCTTTTAAAAAAAGTTAACAATAAACCAATAGTGCGTTTGAGATTGAGTTTGAAGAGATGAAAATTGATTATGGAAGAATTTTAATTGTTTAGCTTGCCTTTGAGATTGTGTTTGAGAGAGTTGGGAGTCATTAAGAAAAAAATTTAATGGTTTTTTGTGTTTGGTAAATTAAATTGTTTTATAATGATTATAATCACTTCTGCATAACACATTTTACATCCTTTCTAAAAATTTGTTTTTTCCTAGATTCTCTAACAATTAGCTTCTACACAAATTTTCAAATCTTTCAAAATTAAGAATTATTACGAGCTTAAAGTTGGTTTGGGATTGTGATAGTTTTAAAATAATTGCGGTTAACTTTGCTTTTAGAAAAATAATAAAAAGTAAATTAGTTTTTGGTAAATTCTTACTTTAAACTTCAAAAATTAAGTTATAGCGTTTGATAAATTAATACTAAATTACTACGATTTAGCTATAATTATTAAAGTGGACATATTATTTCAAATATATTTATATTGATGTTTAATATCTAAATTTATTATAAAATGATTGTTTTTAAATTTATATGATTTAAATGTCAAATAACTTTGTTCAATTTTAATTATTTGATAAAAGTTTAGAAAAATAATTGTTAAAAAAATTTAAATCAAAATAATCATGGAAAGAAAAAAAAAAAAAAGATTAAAGGATAAATTTTAAAATTTAAAATTTTAAAATAGAGTTAGAGAATATGACAATTTTTCAGGGGAGCAAAATACAAAAGCTAGTATCTACCGAATTTTAAAACGTAAGAGTAAATTGAAAATTATTTTTACATTAATTAATAAATAATCAGATTTACCAAACAACTTAAACGGTTAAAATTCTCCAATCGTTTTGTACTCCTCCAAACGACAATTCGAAACGAGGTCTAAATCTTTCAAAATTATCGCAATCCCAAACGGAGCTTAGAGTGTTTGATAAAGCCGATTTTTCATTCATTTAAATACAATCACTTTTAAATCCATTTAATTTGCAAAATCGAATAAATAAATATTTTTGAAATTAGCTTTTCATATAATCCGGAGAAATTGTAGTAAATGACAATTTAAGATTTATTGTTTGCAAATATAGCATGTTTTTAAAAAATTTGCGGATATAGCAATTTCTATCGCGCTGATTACCTCAGTTTTTTATAGATTTTTGTCAATGATAATAGTCTATCAGAGATAATAGTCTATCACTGATAGAAGTCTATCAGTGATATAATAAAGTCTATCAGTGATAAAAACGAGCTTTTTTGCCATATTTGCAAAACATTTTAAAGTTTGCTAAATTTGCAATTAGTTTGAGCCTGATTGCTATTTGTGCAAAGCCCTATAATCTGTCACCTCCTTTAATAAATTTTACAAAATTACTGTTAGAATCATTTTCCCATCCAACTCCCCACTTCCCCATTTATGTGCAACACCAACAAATTCTTTTTTCTTCTGTTTTTGCTGCAACTACAAAATAGTTTTCTATTTTTTATTATTTTTTCATTTATTATTCTTTTGAATTTTATTTGGTTAAATAATTCAATAGAAATATTTTATATTTCAGACTATTGCAATATTATTATTTTTCAAGTACAAAATAATTATTAATCCTAATATTTTATTAAATAATTTGGAGCAATTTGAGTTTAATTTATATTTTAATAATATATGTTTTTAATAATTATCTTATAACGCATCTAGGTATCAACATCGATATAAAAAATATAAAAAAAATGTCAAACTGGCCAACAAGAGTCTAGCTCGATGTGCTTCGCCTAGTGACAATGAAGTCTTAGGTTCAATCCTCATCTTAACATGTTGTCAAAAAAAAAAAAAAAATGTCAAACTGAGTATAAACATAAAGATGTGCCCTCAATATGAGGTAGGAGATTCGAATCCCCACTCCAAATTAAACTATATATATATATATATATATAATTGAGATAATATATATCCTCTTTAATAATTATACCTTTAAAAGTTACTGTAATCTCAAACTAAACTTAGAAGAGCAAAACTTAGTTGCAGGGCTACAAGTATCTTTTGCAGCTCAGCCACGTTCACGATTTAATTGATTTAAATTTTATTTTTTAAGAATAGAAAAAAATGTGTTCACATCGTTTACTTATATTTTTTTCTTCCGTAACTTTTCCTTTCTTCTTCGTCAGATAAACATTTTTTCTTATTTTCTCTCTCTTTCTTCCACTTTCCTTTGCATATGACATTTGTTTTCAATTTCATCTCTCACTCTCTCTTTCTTTCTCTACAATAAGTTTTTTTTTTCTTTTTTTTTATTAACTATTTTTTAACGCAGATTTGTAATACTCTAAAGAATATTTCTAAACAAATAAAATCTTTTTTGTTACCATTTTTTTTCTTGGATTTTTCTTAAAAAAAATAATGTCCAATCGACCTTTCCCTTTACCAACCTCAAATGAATCCAATCGTGTAATTTCTCACTCTTTCCTTCACTTCCTCTAAGAACCCACTTGAAAATTTATACCTATATAACACAGAATCAACCCTGCAAATTTCAAATAACCCCAATTGAAATTTCATGGTCTTGAAGTTTGGAAGTTCGGAGTGCAGATAAATGAAAATAGAGAAAATAGGAGAAGTTGTTAATTTGGTGGAATAAGAAAAAGAAAGTTGCTGACAGATAGAGAAAGTAGAAGAAGTTGTTAATTTGCTGGAATAAGAAAAAGGAAGTTACTGACAAAAACCAAGTAAACGACGTGAAATATTTTTTTTATTATTTAAAAATAGTTTAAATATTAGTCAATCAAATCATGACAGATAGCTGGGCTGCAAAAGATACTTGTAGCCCAGACAGCAACCAAGTTTTACTCAACTTAAAATTAATTGAAGGCACGTATTTCTTAGAGAGTAAAACTTGTTTGCTGCCCGGACTACAAGTATCTTTTGCAGCCCAACCACCTATCATGATTTGATTGGTTAATATTTAAACCATTTTTAAATAATAATAAAATCTTTCACGCCGTTTACTTTTGGTTTGTTTTTGTCCGTAACTTTCCTTTTCTTATTCCAGCAAATTAACAATTTCTCTTACTTTCTCTCTCTTCATTTCTCTACACTCCAAACTTCACGGCCATGGAATTTCAATTAGGGTTATTTAAAATTTGCAGGATGGTGTGTTATATAGGCATAAATTTTCAAGTGGGTGTTTAGAGGAAGTGAAGGAAAGAGTGAAAAATTTCACCGTTGGATTTATCTGAGGTTCGTAAAGGGAAAGGTCGATTGGATTTTTTTTTTTTTTAATTAAAAAAAAAATGGTAACAGAAAATATTTTATTTGTCTAGAAATATTCTTTAGAGTATTGCAAATCTTACTGCGTTAAAAAATAGTTAATAAAAAAAAAGAAAAAAAAATACTTGTTGTAGAGAAAGGAAGAGAGAGTGAGAGATGAAATTGAAAACAAGTTCATATGGCAGATGGAAGTGGAGGAAAGAGAGAAAATAGGAAAAATTGTTTATTTGACAAACAATAAAAGAAAAACTAAGTAAACGGCGTGTAGAGTTTTTTTTATTTAAAAAATAATATAAATATCCCGTCAATCAAATCATGACACGTGTCGGGCTGCAAAAGATACGTGTAGTCCGGACTGTAAGTAAGTTTTACTCCTTCTTAGAAAGACTAAATTGGAATGAGACTTAGGCTGATTGCGTTTGAAAGAGTTAAAAGTGATTAAAAATAAATCTTAACCTGGTAAAACAAATTATTTTATAATTCGTTAAAATCAATTTTGCATGACACGTTCATTTTGCACAGCTTTCAAAAGCTGTTATTTGTAGCTTTTAGATTCTCTAACAATCACCTTTTTAACAAATTTTCAAATCTTTCCAAAAATTAAAAATTATTTTATATCTAGTATCTATTTTCCACCACCAAATCTTATTTTATAATTTTTAAATTAATAAATCAAATGCAAATATTTTTTTAAAAATAATACTTTACTATTTTTTTCTTAAAAAAAATTATACAATTTTTTATAATATGTCTATTTTAGTGATTATAGTTAAATTACAATAATTTAATACTTATTTACCAAACACGATAACCAACTTATTTAAGTCTACAACTAAAATTTACCAAACACTAATTTGATTCATCAAACAGCTGATTTTTTTAAAAGCAAAGTTGGAAGCAATTATTTTAAAAGCTACTGCAATCCCAAACGGCCCTTAGAATACAGTACAGACACCGCTATAAATTTATCTCAATTAGATTTAAAAAAAACCAATTAATTTCATTTCCAATAATAGATGATTCTATCAAACACAAAACCAACTGTAAAGTATAATTTCCAATTTTTGTATTTATATATATTTGTGATCTAAACTAAAGTATCAACAAAAAAAAAAAAAAAAAAAAAATACAATTGAGTAATATTAGCCTCTACGTAGAATCTTCCAGTATCTGTGATTTTGTAGAGTAGAAGGTTCTGGTTCGAGCGAACAAAAGCAAAGCTAGCAAAGTCCCAAAGGAACAAAAGCAACCCCATATCAAAAAAGTGGTTCTGTAACAGTCAACTCCGATGCATTTTCCGGTGGCCGGAGCTTTCTTGTGGTAAAGGAAACCGGCCATATAGCCGAAAAGAAACGAACCAAAAGGTATGTTGGCAACGACGACGTTATGGTTTATGGAGAAATTGTTGGCTCCAAATAACTCGGTGGTTGTGGAGACAGAGATTGAAGTGATTGCGCCTGTACACATTGCGATTATGGCTGTGCTCACACATAGACTCATATTGGTCGGACATGACAGAAGAAAAAAACCTCCACACATTGCCCCCATCAACGCCACTATCCAACCTGGCTTTGATTTCATGTACTTCCTTCTACACACAAGTAAACGATTGTGTGAATGTTAGAAAGACTTGGGGTTTCATTTTGTTGTGAAACGATAAACAAAACACACACAGATTTAACGAGCTACGTCCACGAATATGAAGAGAAAATGATTTGTTATCTTTGTGTTGTGGAGAGAGTACGTAATACATATACGGAAGCAAACAAGGATTGAGAGGTATGTCATGTCTAAGGGGTCCGTTTTGAAAAATGACAAAAACAAAACAACTTTTGAAAAATGGCCAAAACCGAAATCAAATTTTACCAAGTTTGGAGTTTAGGGTTTGAGGCTTAGTGTTTAGAGTTTAGAGGGTTATTTTATTCGAGAACATCGTTTTAGATTCTAGTCTTTTGCCATTTTATAAATAAAAAGAAATGTTTGTCAATTTTTTCAAAACTGTCAATTGGAAATGTCTCTCACTATCACACATATATATTATATATAGGACCCTCCTAATAACCTAAATGAGATGAGCTAAAAACAGGCGTTTTTGTACGGATGACCTACCCTTCGGGGGCCGCGAATTTTTTTAACCCAGTTTTTGAAAATTTATGTTTCTTGACCTTCTCTCGTGATAAGGAAGTGCACAAAGTTATTCGTACCCTTCGCTTATCACGAGGAGATAACAGTTGTCTCCTCGTGATCGTGATAAGCGAAGGGTACGAATGACTTTGTGCACTTCTTTATCATGAGAGAAGGTCAAAAAAACATAAGTTTTCGAGAAGAGGGTTAAAAAACCTGGCGGCCCTCGAAGGGTGGGTCATCCGTACAAAAACCCCGCTAAAAACAGGGTCCAAAACAAAAAAAAAAATGGAACAATAAATCAGGGCTCAAAACAAAAACATAATTTGTACTTGGTCATTCGAAAAACGAGATAACAGATTCAAGACATTCCAATGCACTCGATAGAAAATTGCATAATAAATAGCGTATTGATTTTACCTGGAGAAGAAATGGTCGAGAAGGGAGGGGATGAGGCGGCCGAAGAAGCTGAAGGAGGACGACAAAGATACCAACGACGAAACACTCGAGCTTCGACGAGACTCCGCAATTTGGCCCAAGTTGTTTAAGAACACCAAACCAAGTGTTGCACCAAAAAAATAAACACTAAAATATAACCAAAAGTTAATTCGTTTCAACATCTCTTTCGCTCCAATCTCCTCCATTGCCTCCAATTCTGCCTCATTTTTGGGCCTAATTCTCTCTACATCTTCATCAATTCTCTGATCTACTTCACTTTTCTGATGATCTTCAACTGTAAAATGATAAACCCTTCTCTCTTTTCGTTCTTTTACTCTCTCTTTCACATTCTCTGCAACTGCAACCACCAGCGGGAGGAGCAGAAACACTAAAATCCCAACCAGCCCCTTCAATGGTGACAACGTTGTCGATATCGAACCGACGCTTGTAACCACAGCAAAAACCCCAGTGGCTATGGTTATCACAAAGATCACAACAAACCCAGCTTCCAAATTCCCCTGTTCTTCAACCAATTTAAGAACTCTAGCCAATGGAGACGCCAAAACACAAACACCCAAAGGCAAAACAGAGTTCAAAAGAAGAAATGTTTGTGCTGTTTTGGAAGACCCTTTAGAAAACATTGACTCGACGATATCCGTATAGATCTTGGCGCTTAATCCTTGGTAGCTAGTCGATATCCCGACAGCAACTTGTCGATTCGAGGACGAGAAATTTCTAATGGCGACGGTGTAGCAGACGGTGTTGATCCAACAGATGCTGTTTCCGGCGACGACGGTGAGGAAGAAAATGACCCAATAAGAAGGAGAGTGTAATTGGTTGGTAATGAAGAGATATTGTAAGCCATAGCCGAGAAGTCCGAGAGAAGAACCAATGATGAGAACCAACCAAAGAGGTAAATAGTTAGCAGCGAGGCCGGAGAACCAACCGAAAAGCTTGCCGGCGTCGGAGGCGAAAGCGAGGTTGTTGAGTTGCAATTGGGAGATGGAAAGTTGGTGTTTGAGTTGAGATGAATAAGAGGGGAAGTTGAAGTTGGTGCCATTGATGGATTGAAGCCATATGATTCCGACGAGGCTCAGCCATTGGAGAACTGTGGAAGGCATGGAGAAGAAGAACAGAGCACACTTCCCCTGCCTAAGAATTCAAAACAGGGGAGGTTTAATTTTGATTGATTTTGGTGGGAGAATGAATCATTATTTATGCTAATGAGAATCTTTGTGGCTATGGTCATTAAAATGTGGTTCATTACAGACCACCACCACATTCACCATTAATGGGGTCATTTGCATGTGTGACCAAGGCTATTAACTCTCACACAACAGGTTAACGTAGAATTGCAGCGAGTGGCGGATCCAAAACTTAAAGTAAGGGGGGCTTAAATTCGTATGTACGAAGATAATTTTGAACACATCGATAAAACTAAATAATACTTTGTGCAAGTTGGTTTTCTAAAGATTTCAATCAATTATATATTAAATCTATATTGTTTCAAAGTTGAGGGGGTCTCGAGCCCCCTCTGGACCCATGGTAAATTCGCCCCTGTATGCCGCTAAAAAAGACAAGTTTGATTGTAACGACACTAATACACCCGATATCATCGTAACTCTGCAGTTAAATGTGTTTGAGCGAGAGTACTACTAAGTTTGGTGACCACTTAAGAAAGTTTTCGTGTTGCACCTCTTCACCAAAATGTGCTAAAAAAACTAGTACTAAGTTGGGTGACCAAGAAAAGCCTAAAAAGAAGATGAGCAAGACGAAATGTTAATATATGTTAGGTTAGATATCTTGGGTTCCATCTCAAAACCAATTAAGATATTTTAAGTGTGAGATTCCTCCATCTTTTCAAAGTGGAATGTTCAACATGAGCTTCAAAATGATGTCTTGTTGGGTTCACTATTCTTGGGTCGGATTCTATTTTTAAACTATATATTCAATTAAACTTCATGAATTCTGATACCGTAATAAAGAGTGGAGTTGGTTCGTGTTTTGAACGTTGTATACCAACAAAAATATATATATTTAATGAGTTGAAAAAAAGGAAAGGTTGATATGAATGGGCATGGAATAATGGAATTGTGAGGGTGTGTTAAAGTGGAGCCTTAAATACGAGAAGAAAGTAACATGGAGAAGAACGTAACTAAAAAAGGCTCAGTTTTTGAGATATGATACGACGACGGACAGATGTGAGGCCACAATCACTGAATTTTGTTACTTCTCTCTTATTGCATATAATGGGAGCGTAATAATGTAACTCATATGTAATCAATTTTTCATTTGTTCACACCAACATGGAATAGGAATATATCGAAATTTTAAATTGTTTTTTAAATAACCTTTTCAATTGTATCCTTTTCTATTTTTTTTTTCTTAGTTTTTTTTTTTTTTTTTTTTTTTTTTTTCTTTTCTAATATTGTTATTACTTATCAGTACGAGCATAACACATATAATGTATGACCTAACGACTAAAGTGTATAAGTTCTATTCTAAAAAAATATATATATATTGTTATTACTTTATATATAATATATTTAAATTTAAAGTAAATTTAATTATTATTTTTTTGTTAAAAGGTAAATTGCTTCATTGGTTGAGCTTTGAGTTTGTTAGGTAGTTTCAAACTCAATTTTATTTTGCATTTAGTACGTTTCTTTTTGTTTTTTTGTGTTAAATCCTACTAAAGGTTGACTTAGCACTTTTTTTATTAAAAAATATTTTTTCTAATTTTTTAATTATTAAAAATATATATATATATATATATATATATATATTTTTTTTTTTCTCTATCTTTTTTTTTTATGATTGAGTTGGTTGGTTTTTTGTCGACCCGAATTTTCAAGTCGGTTTACGGGTTGAATCAATTTTGGCTCGATTAAACTCGGATCGAACCGAATCGAATTACATATATTAAAAAAGAAAAAAAATTTATAATGAATTAAAATTAGGTCTTCATTATATTATGAATCTCATTTCTCAAACCTCAATCGCCTCTCTCTCTTTCGCAAGTCACCTCCTACGCTCTCCACCTCCCTCACTTACCTCACTCTCACCGTCATCTCCACCTCGTCATCTTCTGGGCTCAAAAGTCCGCCTTTCAACTTAACGTCGCCTTCAGCGCAGTCGTAGATCTCCAAGTTTAAACGACCATACGTTATTTTACCCATTTTACCTTTTTATTTTCATTTTTAAGATCTGATTGAGATAATAATTTTTTTTTTTCTTTTTTTTATTAACATTTTTTCTTGTCTCAATTTGATGAAATCTATAAACTTGATCGATGTCCCTTTCCATATAAGATCGAGCTGAAGAATGAAAATGTGTGTATTAGAACCAAGGTACGTATAATTCAGGGTCGGTTGGAAATGGAGAAATTCATGAGATTTTAGGGGTAGAAAGCCTGAAATAGAGTTGAATTAAAGTTGGGTTGGTGTTGAATTTCGCACCGTGTGAATTTGTTTGCTCTGAAAAGGCAAAAGACGGTTAAGAAGAGGCTTATATGAATTATTTTGACAATCTAATTCATATCCATAATGAAGCTCAGAAAAGTCAAACCATTGTTATGGAGCAAGGACCAAAGTTATTAAAGAAGACAAAGACATGAACTTTACTTTGTCACAAGCTCAAATTCATGGAAGACTAATGGATTAGGTTTAAACTAAGTTTAATATCCACATTTTGTCACTTATTACACTAATTAAAAGTGTAACAAAGTCTTAGTAACCTTTCATATTTCTAGAAACCTAAAAAAAAAAGCGTGAGAACCCCTTGATTATACGGACTCCCAACACATTAACTTGAAAACCCAGTAGCCAATTCGGTTTCAACCTCTAAGTAAGGCTAGAAACAGGTTACTTGGATGATCTAATAAACCAAGGATCGGACAAAGCTTTTGGCTCCCATCAACCCTCGATCTTCAAAGCACTCCACAAGCAAGACATATCAATCATCACTTGAATGCTCCAAATATTCATGCATTCTATCACAAGAACACACAAGAAACAAAGCTTAAAAGTTTTCAGGGTTTAAAACCCAAAACACTACATTTCAATATCTTTTATCAAGTTATCTTTTTACAACAATGTAGATGGCATTTTTATAGCCTATTAGGAACATTCTAGAATTCTTAATTACAAAGCATAATAAAGCCTAATACATGTATTTAACTAATACATTCGGCTATTTAATGCTTACATCTATTTGGACATCAAATAAATTAGATACATTTTGAATGCATTCAATGTCATGCATGAATGTCCATTGCAACTCTTCACAAAAGGCTTGCACCTCTTCAATCTTCATGAATCATCTTGCAACCCTTCACAAACTCATGACAACTCTTCAAAATTGCATGTTTCAACTTGAATTCCTTTAACAAACAAAGTCATCATCCATTGAATATGATAAATTAATTCTTCTTGAGGATACTTGATACTGATCGAATAAGGACCAATAATATTCATATCAGGGGCTCAGACTTGTGATCAGCCGTAGATTTCCATCTATGTTTTTCGATGTTGTATTAGTACGGTTTAGTAAACAACATCTCTATTTGTCGATAATATATGTTGTATTTGTGGAATGTGAATGATCATAGGATTTTAAATAATAATAACAAAATTAATTTAAAAAAAAACACCAACCCGATGACCCAACTCAACTCATGTACACCCCTACCATTTTCTTCTTTCACTATCAATGACGGCTGCCATCGGCCCCGTCGCCCGCCACCAGCGACTTATATAAATATATATATATTTTTATTTTTTTGCAAAGATATTTAATTAATGCGGGGTGGGGGATTGAACCTCTGACCTCTCAATTGAGTTATGCTCGTTTTGACAGAAGAAAAAAAAAATAGGTGTCACGTCAGCATTCCGTTAGAATTTAACACAAAAATTGATGGAGAGACAAAAAAAGGTACGAAATGCAAACTTGAGGGTAAAATTGGACTAACAGTCTAATTTAGTCTTTGTTAAATTACAAGTTTAGTCCATTAAATTTGAAGTTTGCGTTTATCTGGTCCATGAATTTTCAAAAGTATATAATAAGTCTCTAAACTTACAATTTTGTGTCTAATAGTTCTATGAACTTTCAAATTTGTGTCAAATAAGTCCCGACAAATTCAAATTTTTTAAAAACTAATTTATTTATTAGGTATAAATATACATTTTATGTCTAATGAAACTTTAAAATTTTAATTTTGTATCTAGTAGATCGGTGAATTTTAAAATATTCACAAGTTGTTCATGGTCCAAATAAACACAAACATCAAAGTTGATGACCTAAATTTAAAATTTAACCATTATAAGCCTTGTTTTTCTATCCTTATCAAATAATTTTGAATGAAGAAAATCATTTGTAACTTTTTTTTTTTTGGGAGATAAAATCACTTGTAACTTAAATCAAACAAAATCTTAAATAATTATGAAAATATTATGTAAGATTTTGTCATTACTAAAACCATAAAATTTAGTATTAATTTACCAAAGCTACTTTTTTTAATTGGACTTTTTCAAATATCAACATCACAATTTTGAAATTTGAAAAGAATGTGAAGGTAGTGTGCATAAATTATAAGTTGAAGGAGGAAGGAAAACTTATGGGCCACCATCTTCAACCTTCATTTACTTCCCTAGGGCTGGTAGAATTCAAATTCATAGTAGGATCAATTAATATTAATACCATAAAATGTAATTTTGAAATGAATTGTTGTAAAATAGAAAGTTCATTAATTCTTCAAATATATTGTGTTTTGGCATAAGGTTGTGCCCGTGGCTATGAGGTCATGGGTTCAATCCTCGCTTTAATTAAAATACCGTTGCAAAAAAAAAAAAAGTATTTATAGAAAGAGATTTGTAGGGATATGGCCATATTGGTTATTGACATTTCTCATTCAACTCTATTTATTTAGTTGAAATCACATTTTCACTTTAGTCAATTTAAGCCTAATATCAATGATAAAATAAACAAGGAAAATAATGAGTATTTATGTAGCATAGTTGATAAGGAGGTGTTTGACCCACAGACTTGTTGAACTCGCATAAAAAATATGTCTTATTTTTCAAGGCAACACATTTCTCTCTCTTTTTCTCTCCCTCCTCCTACAAACAAAATGGCCAAAATTGACAAAATGACTAAAAATGCAATTCAAACTATTTTTATTATTTTAAATATAAATTAGGTTCTTGAATCAAAATTATACTTAAACCAAATTCAAACGGTAGTATTCTTACAATGGACAGAAATAAAAACATCACTTTATTTGGTTTTGTTTAAATTAAGGGATTAAAATCTTTCAAATTCACATGTAATATTTAACATACTATTGTACGACTCTCTTTTATTTCAAAACTATCCAAATAAAATGAATAATTAATGTGAATGATAGTGAAAAAAGAATGTGAAGTATTCTGGTCAAAATTATTTTTGTTATCTTCAAAGAAATTTGTGAAGGATATGTAAAATAAAAAACAAAAATTGCATTCTTAAAATTTACTGGAAGAAAAGTCCTTACCAATGAAAATATGGAAAATTATAGAAAAAATTTGTAAAAAAAAATAGCTAAAATAAACCGTCATTGTTGAGATGCTCATTTTCGAGTGTAGTGGATTTAAATGAAATGACAAGTTTAAAAGGGTGGAGGCAGATGTGTTTGACACATGAGTCAGGATAAAACTATACTTATGTGTTGTTCTTTCTCTTTTTCAAGTTGCTAAAGAATATAGCTATATTAATAAAAAACAAAAAAAAAATCTCAATCTTAGAATTCATAAAATTCCTAACAAAAATAATATATATATATATATATGAAAAAATAATGTGAGGTATTGTGCTAAAAAAAAATATTGTTGTCTTAAAAAAACATTTGTAAACAATATATAAAATAAAAATAAAAAATTTCATTTTTAGAATTTATTAGAATTTGAAGAAGTCGTTAATAATGAAATTTTGTATAAAAAATAAATTGTGCAGAATAACTATAATGAAATTTTGAAAGTTTGTATAAAAAATAAATTGTGCAGAATAACTAAAATATACTGTTCAGAACTTCATGTTCAACAACTATCTGCCTAAAACATATCATAGACTTCAGAATTCTAGACTAAACCATTCTTTGCCCCAAACACACAGTTCAGAATTATTCGGACTAAACAACTTCAACTCCTCAAACTCTTTGGGTCAAACGCCCCCTAATTGGTTAGTATTCTTCTCCTTGGGTATTGTCGTGGGTACCACTATCAAAATCTAAAATGGAGATTTTGGTTAAGTTTTTTGTCCCAATAAAATATAGAAGAAGAAACAACTTTTTTTTGCTTCTTAAATTTTGAGTATAGTTTCTATTTGGTGTTTAAGTTTCAAAATGTTATACTTTTATGCATGAATTTTGAGTTTATTTTCTATTTAGTCTCTATGTTTCAAAGAGTTACATTCTTTTAGTTTATTGTTATAACGTTAGACCAAATGAAATTATAATTATAATTATAATATTTTGAAACTCATGACAAATAGAAACTAAACTCAAAATTTAATGGTAAAAATGTAACATTTTGAAATTTAGGGATCAAATACAACCTAACTTAAAACATAGGGATCAAAAGGGTAAATTTTCTTAAAGTATAAGTTTGAACAATTTTTTTCTATAACATAATTCATTCATGTTTATGTTAATTCAGTTTATATATGTAATGTATGTTCTTGATGACCATCGTTCCGTTACATGATTTTTCAGTCAGACATGTTGTGTTGATTCACTTTATGAGTATGACATATGCTCATAATGAGCAGTGTTTCGTTTAGAGAATTCTCAGTCGACAAGTTAACTCAGTTAGAATTGTAAGTATAACATATGCTTTATATGGTCAGTGTTTTGAATAGATGAGTCTCAACCAGGAGTGAATTACGCTAATTGTGTTAAGTTATTTAGTGACAATCAACTCCCCTCGTTAAGGTGTGTACACCGATAAGATTGATACCTTATATTAGCTTCAAGTACACTCACCATTCAGATATGATGCAGTTCAACAATTACACTCACCATTCATATATGGTGCAGTTCAGCAGGTACGCTCACCATTCAGAGATGATGTAGTTCAGCAGGTTCAGAGATGATGCAGTTCAGCAGGTACACTCGCCATTCAGACATGATGCAGTTCAATAGTTACGTACATCATTCAGAGATGGAGCAATTCAGTAGATGTTATGTTTTGTTCTACAGTTTAGTCTCACATAGACTCACACAGAGCAAACTCAACTTGAGATAAGTTAGTTGTATACTTAGTCAGAACATACTTCTGTTAGAACAGTTGGAACCTTTTTTATTTTTTAGTTTCATGAACTTTACGTGTGAGTTTATTCCAGCGTGGCTACTTACTAGGTATTTTATGTACCCACCCAATTTTGGTTGTTTCTTTTTCAGGCGTTATCTTAAGCATTCAAGGCAGGGGACAAAGGTGTTCTTGCTAGTCAGTTCATGGTGACAACGCAGTTCTGAAGTCTCAGGTTAGATCTTTGTACTAAGACTTATTTTTTTTCTTTAGTTGGAGACCTTGTTTTCAGCTTGTAACGTCCCTGAGTGGTCTAAGTCTAGTTAAAAACTTGGGGCGTTACATATATAAACATGTGAATTTAACGAAAAATTGTTTGATTCTAAATTATGTTACACATATCATGAGGGAGTTGCCACGCCTAATGTATATTTTCTTCTTATTTTTAAATTAAAAAAACAAAAAGTCGTTTGAAATGAGATCGGGCATGGTTAGAATGTAAAATTATTCACACTCCTCTCCAAAATTACTCCAGTCATAGATAATGCAAATACATGAAAGTTTAAGTTGTTTTTCATTTTGGTCATTTAATTCTAGTCATTTCTCATGATTTTCATTTACCACAATTCCCCCAAAAATTACCAGGGGAAACCAGAAGAATGTCTAAAACCTAGGAAGCCAACATGAAAAATGTACACCTTTTTTCTTTTGAATAATGTCTAAACTCTATATTTAGTAAGTCAACCTAAACACAATTAGACAAACCTATTCTTCTACCATTTTCAATAATTTAAAAAATGAATAAAAATAGGCTGCAAAAATATAAATTGTTGGGAGAAGAGAGAGGAAAGTTATGGACGGGGAGTTAACAGAGACGTTAGAAAGGGAAAAAATAATTGACATTTATCCATAAGAGTTACATGGTTATACTGATGAATTTTGGCTCCGTATACCTGAGGAAGTGATGAATTTCAGCTCTGTATACCTGAGGAAGTGATGAAGCTGCAGAAAAATTCACCACGTCACGTCACGTGTTTACATGGTTGTCCACATGTATACATGGTTGTACACAAAGTAATAAACGGAAACCATATGATTCTGTATACATGGTTGTACACTGAGTAATAAAAGAAACTATATGATTGACGAATCACTTACAACAGATGGATGTGATGCATGAGTCGCTCTGAATGACAGATTGACAACCACTTACAATCAATGTATACCCTTCCCGGATGAGTTGCTTTATTCCTCCACCCCGTGCAATATTAACCCCCACAACTTTTGAATTGGGCAAATAGTAACAAATCGAAAAGAAAACGCACGATTCAAAAACTCAATAAATCCAAAAAAAAAAAAAAAAAAAAAAAACTAAAAAAATACCGTGTTAGTAGTCGGAGAAAGCTTCGGCAGCTTCACTACGATTAAAAATTGGAGAAGCTATTGCGTGACGAAAAATTGGAGAAACTATTGCGTGACGAAGCGACAACATACAATAAAAGAAAACGGTTTGTAGATGATAGAGCGAGGTTGAAGATGGACCTAACTAAACTAACGAAAAACTAATTAAATTTTAAACTAAAATAAACTAATTTAAAAACTAATAGACTAAAAAGAAAACACGTATTTATATTTTTTTTTTTGTTTTTTTACATAATTAATTGTAAACATTCTTGGTAAGGCCCACGAATAAGAGGAGTAAGGCCCAATTTGTTTGCCTACCCTTCCTGCAGCTGATCAATAAGGCCCAAAAGTGGCCCAATCTCCACAGCCCTAGCTGACGCCTGAGGGTAGCTCACCTGAAAAAGGAGAAACCGCAAGAGCAACCTCCGTCTGCTACTTAGGATTTCGTGGCCGTCGTTTCCTCCATCTCAGACGCCGTTGATTCGCTCGTCAAACCAGCCGGAGCCAAATTTCCATAACTGGAATCGCTTCCCATACGTCCCTCAGTCTTGACCTCCCGATCTCCTCCGTCCTCTCCCTCCGGTAAAAGAAAAGAAGGATTATCTTCATAATCCCGCTGACCATAAACAGGGTTTATCAATTCAAAGGTAGATTATGAATTTGAACCCATAACTCAACGTAGGAGTTATTATCAAGAATAACCCTCCTCCCAAACCTTTTATCCAGACTATCAATGCAATTCTGGCCAGGATCGAACACCGAGATTTCTCAATCCTGGTTAGTATTCATTCATTTTCTTATTTAATTTTGATTTGGTGTTAGGTTGCATACATTAGCAACTGTCCTTTAATGTGTTATTAGACTCTGTCATGAGAGTGTGGGGGTGATTTGCTAGAAAAGAAACAATTCCATTGAAGTTCTTTGTGATAATATAACTTCTTGTTAATAATTTGTTTTTGGTTGAACTGTGTCTTTAGGATTAGGTCTTCATTGTTGGTTGCTTCTTTTGGATGCCACTGTTTGCACTTTTATATCCCTAAATGGAAGCCTTCATTTTTGTTAGAAGGAAAATAAAAGAAAAGAAAAAAAGAGCTCTTAGATTTGTCCAAAAAACAGTCTTCATTGTGTGGAGAATAGTTACTTGTTGTTTCCCCATTTGCACCGAGTTTGTGGCTCAGACATGTTGACTAAGTAACTCTTTATGCAAGATCCTTTTTCCCATGAGTGTCTTCCTCCATTGAGCTATCCCCAAATTCGACCAATTTTCTACTGCTAAGACTTGACAAGGAAACTTTCAAAGTAGGGTGATGTATCAAATCCTTACTATTTCAATCTCTTGAATGGAATGAGATGGATCTCTTTTGATAAAGGTCTTTATATTTGAGAAACAGAGGAGACTATCTGAATTGACTCTCCTACTGTTGTTGATGATATATATTATCTTCTTACCAAAAATATTATATATATTATCTTGACTTGTGCTTGTATGGAGGTTTTACCCTGCACTAACGATGTGCAATCCATCTGTCCAATTACCTCTGTGATACTGTTTGTATAAGTAAATATCATTCTCAAGATTTGTATCTACAAAACTTGGTTTTGATTATTAAAGTATGATTTTTAGGCATTTGAGAGGACAAAGTCTCTCCCTTCACCGACCATTTTCCTTACTGCTGCTGCTCCTTCTGTCAACTCTCTATTATTCTCTTCCTAACTTCCTAGCTGACTTTACTACCCTCTAGATGGTCTTTTGTACACTTTTCATTTTATCAATGCAATAGTTTCTGTTTCCTATCAAAAAAAAAAAAAAAAAAACTTCGTAGGTGATCTCCGATAGGCTTTATGAAGTAGTTAGAACGTAATTATAGAAATGCTCATTCCTCCATCTCTTTGTAGTACAAGTAAAATTTAAAAATGCACCAGCAGCCTAGATAACTTATACCCTATTCTTTAATGTTTTGACAGAATGGATTTAGTCCTTTTATCTCCCCAATTTACTTCATGTGTCGTTCTTTATCCTTTCTCACCTATTTAGCATTTAGTAATGCTCAATGGACAAGTGCCTTCTACTCCCTTGTCAGACCACCATGCAAAATATGATGGACTTTCATGGATTCTGATGCTTCTTCCTACCAACAACATTGATTTGGATTGTGGCATAATTTTGAACCACTGCTTCACTACCATCAGCTTTAGGGTCTCACACTTTTATAGGAATTAAACATACGGGGTTGTCTTTAACCTAAGCAGGAGTGTTGAAATGAAATGTATCTATTTTTTTTCAAAGATGACAGTTTCCTTCTATAAAGAATTTCCCTTTTCTTGTTCTATTTCAAAATTGTTCTCTTTTGTTCATTTCCTTTCAGCCATTGCATATTATGTGGACAATATTTTTCCTGATTCCTTATTGTTTAGCTGGATTTGTAGTTAAAACTTATTTATCTTTGCTCCTAGGTGTTCATGTATATTATCCAGGGTTCATTATTAACTGAAGTTTTTTTTAAAAAAAAAAAAAACAGAAAGAAAAGGAATCCTGATTTATTCAACTATTTAGTATGTTATCCACCAGCCAATTTAATTTTTCGTCATATTATGACATTAGTTATGCATGATTGTGCATTTCTGAAATGTTTGCTGTTTTTTAACAATGGTTTTCTCCATTTTTTCTGTTTCTGGAAGTCTTGTGGCTAAGCTCATTTATTAACAGTATAAAAATAGTTACTTTTTCAACTTATCCAAGACAATGAAATGAAGCTCCTTGAATTTAGTCGCTCAATTAGGAGCCTTCATTTGAGTGGTGCTCAGTATTAGTTTGCAAAAGTATGCCTAGAGATGGTGGATCAGGAGGGGAGGGTCATTCAAAACAGTCATAAAACTTTTTAGCAACTGGTTTTAAGTCTGTACTGTTGCCTATTTTATCAATTTCAGTAGCACTAGCAAAAGGCACGACGATACCCATTACTGACTAACTGCTTAGCTTTTAATGCCCAATGCTAAGATCACATTTAGGATTGATACCTAGTCCTCTTGAACTTAAAATTCTACCGAGTGGACAGCCTAAAAGTGACTTCCTTTTGATGATTGTCTATGTTCACATTGTTGGTTGCCAGCCAAACTGGATCAAATATCACATAAAGATTGCCTGTATCATGAACAATTAGATCAGATCTAAATCCTGGTTAGTATTTTTCGGTGCAATTCTGGCCCGGATCCAGCATCGAGATTTACATTTTTAAAAAAAATCTCAGAACTTACTGAGATTTGACTAAGATTCTTGATTTTTTTTTTTTTAAATGGACCAAAAATTATAGAGAAGAATTTGAATTATCCTATAAAACGTTGCGAAAACTTAGAATGAACGTATTTATAAAAAAACCTACTTATAAAAAAAAAATGTTAAATTAATTAGTGTCAGTGTTTATTTCAAAGTTTATCTAAAATTCATATATTTCTTAAAAATTCTCATTATTCTTTGAAAGAATGTTTTATAAGGAAAAACATATGAAACATTATTTTTTTTTGCAATTGTATTTTAATTAGTGCGAAACTTATAAACTCTTAGTCAAGGGCACAATATGCCAATTAAGTTATAATCAGTTTGACATATGAAACATTAATGTCAATTGAGCTAGGATCGGTTTGACATATGAAACATTATTTATCGATGGTAGATACCCAAATATTGGTTTGACATATGAAACATTATTTATCATACCCAAATATTTTCGACATTATTTGAAAAAAATATTTAGATTTGAAATTAAAAAAAAAAATTGCAATCCTGGCCAATTTTGGGATGATAGTTGCAATCTTGGCCAATTTAAAAAAATTGAAAAAAAAAAAAGAAGGTCGGTGTTCGATCCTGACCAAGATTCACTCATAAATACTAAAATTGATAGTGACAAAAAAAAAACGTTAGTTTTGATAAATTGTTTGACCAAGATTGCGACTATCATCCCAAAAATTGATAAATTGTTTGACCAAGATTGATAAACGACGTTATCTAAAATTCATATTTAGATTGTTTTATAATAACCCCAATTTCAGAGTAATTAATGCCACCAGATTTTAGAATTCTTACCAATTGATACTTGGGTCTCAGACTCGCATGTTCCTGAATCCTGACCCTAAACACCGATCGTTTTCTCCGATCGCCTCTCGCATGGCCAGCATCGGCGAGAGCAGCTCTTCTTCTGCGGACGAAAAGCCAGTCTTAGTTAGGGTTAAGCGCAAAGCTTCCCAGTCTCGACTTGATGCATTATGTGAGTTTTCTGTTCCGACACTCTCTTTCATTCTCTTCATCAAACCTTCTTTCTTTCGCTAATTTAAGCTCTATCATTACTTCTAATTACCCGTCTCTTTTGATTTCTAATTATTTCTAATGAAGTTTGAATGACGTTTGGATAATCTGTATCCTGCAGGGCTGGAAATCAACGAGAGGCCACTCAAGCGACCTCTCTTGGATTTTGAGAATTTATCCTTTTCAGAAACAACCCACAAAGGTCTGATGATTTCTGAACCTCTGTACTTGCTTTCTTTTCTTTACACCAATCACTCGGTAATCTGCAATTAGCAACTATGTTGGTTTCTTCCACACGAATATGCAGTAGCTGCTCCAGATTATTTAGTTTAGGGTTTTTGGTAAAAAGTTGATAGATGACCCAACCAGTGTTTTAAAAAGGCTCAAAACCCTCTAGAGCCTAGGCGCAAGGCGCAATTTGGATAGAAAAAAAATATAAAAAATTATAAAGAAGAGATAGCATGGTTGAACTGAAAATATGAAAAAAAAAACCTTTAGGATTAGTTGGAATGCCTTGAATCTATTATGACCCTCTACGATTGGTTGGTGGGTGTATGGGGGCAACGCCCCTAAAGAAAAAAAATCAGATTTTGGTTATTTCAATTTTTTTTTTTTAATAGTTGAAAAAATCCCTTGCGCCTTAGGGCATAAACGTCCCAGGCGCGCGCCTTCTTAAGTGCGCCTCGCCTTTTCAAGGCGAGGCGCTAAGCTTGCGCCTTGCGCCTAGGCGCGCCTTTTAAAACACTGGACCCAGCAAATGAAATCATAGGCGGTAGAAGTTTTTATTTCAGAAACCAAAAACCAAATGGTTATCAAACGGTGCCTTAGTATTTGATGGGTGATTTGAATTCATTATTACACGCACCGACCCTTTATAAGAAAAGTAATGGGACGTATTTTATTATTGTTGTTCGTTTTTTAGAGGGAGGGGAGATGTGGATTTTTTACTTTACTGTTCTTGCCAATTGATTAAACCTCAATTTTGAGGTGCCAACCTCGATTAAGATTATACTGGATTTCACAGTTACATAGTCAATCAAGTGTGATTTAAATATGACTCTGCATAACTTCCTGTCCCTGATGGAATAGCTTTCTCTTGCATCAGAGGAGCTAAAGACTAAGAAGATATTTGTACAGCATGTGGAGACATTAGGAAGCTCGGAGGCCACTGTTGACATTGTTCAGTCCTTTGTGGTTAGTATTGTTGTCAGTTATTAATCTTCTTCTTGGACATTTTAACTGGCATCTTCATCAGTAACTGTTTTCCCTTTAGGCACCTGATGCTGCTGGCACCTTTGAGAATAACCTAAAGAATGAGGAGCGCAGAAGAAATTTTAAGAGAGATATTGTATGCTGTCCTGTCTATTTGTTTGTTTGGTCCTTAGTTTGTGCGGTACTTGTTTAATAACCGTACTTGTTTAATAATTCGCTCACCTTATCTACTATTATGCAGCCAAGACAAGATCAGCTTTTGGTTAAAGCTAGGCAAAAACAAGAGGTATGGTATATGATGACATTCCTTTAATGCTTTTTAAAAAATGAATATAATCATTGTTCTACCTGAAGAATTTTAGTCAGGTTAGGTTATAAAGCACTTATAGATGGCATTCTATTGTCTGATTAAATTGTTTTCATATGTTGAACTGCTACTGTTTTCTCCTTTTATCAGGTTTCCGCAAAAAATGCTAGATTTGAGCAGATATGGAAAAGTAGGAAAGGGGTTGAAGATGCAAAAGATGACCAATTGCATGACATATATCATATCTATGATATTGTTCGTCTTGATACAAATGAAATATCAAGTGAAGCACCAAAGCAGAAGTGAGTTCTGTTGCGATGAGATATTATTCGGTTTCGATATTCTATAAGATCCTCATTTATGTGTGTGAATTTGCTTTTGTCAATAATGAAGGGAAATGTCTCTGGAGGATCAGAGTATGTTATCAAGTTACCTGCCTTTACTAAGGGAGTTTATTCCAAGTGCTGCTGAAGAGATCGAGTCAGATATAAGTGAAAACATGATGAAACAAGATTGTAAGTTTCATTTAATGTAGCAGTCACTTGAGGTATTTTGCTTACAACTGTAGTGGTAAATAATGCAACTAAGGTCCTATGAAATTCAACAAGAGTTTTTTGTTGGATGAGGAGGAAATTGTCTCCAATTCTTGTTTTTCCCAAGTTTCCTTCCTAGCTCACTCTTTTGTTATATTATTCGTATGTTTGTACGGCCGTTTTTTAATGTAATTTCTTATTGTTATGTCTATGTCTTCACTTGTTCTACAGTGCCTGTAGATGATTATGTATATGACTACTATACTGTGAAGAACAATGTGCAGATTGCTGATGAAGAGGCCTCTAATCGATTTCCTTTGTGCGTCATTCTCTCTCTCTCTCTGTTTTCCCTTTCTGCTCTGGGTTATACTTTTTTTTTTTTTTAATAATTTCATATATTTTTTCAGGATACAAGTTGATGACTTGGATCTATATGATGGGCCTGATGACTCAGATTCTGAAAGTGATGATTCAAATGGTAAAACCTTTTTTCCTTCTAGTTTACAAACCTAAATTATATCTTATATCTTTTGTTGCTAATGTCTTTTTTGGTTCCAGCTGAAAACAATCCACACTTCGATTACCCCGAAGAAGAAGAGTTGGAGAGTGAATCTTCAAATGATGGATCAGAAGATAATGACGATGACAAGGAGTCCTCTGAAACTAATGATCTAGAAGAGGAGGACAAAGTTCAATTATCTGAGGATGAAATATCTAGTGATTTTGATGAAGATGATGCTGATGCTGATAGTTTTGATTGTGATAGTAATGGTGGTCATGATGAGGGTGAAGATTGGAGATGGTCTTATCGTTGAACTTTCGATACTATAGGACAACTTTTTCATCTTTGGGAGGGATGTTTGTTCCGCGTTTCCTATCAGCTATTACCATTTTTCTTGAAGTGAATTGCTTAATAGCGAGAGGAATGTGTTTATAATGGTTAGGGATGTATCGTCGGAAATTTAGAGCTCAAAGTACATTTTGCTACACGAGTAGAAATCGAAGGGTTAGATTATATGAAATGGGATGGATTTAGTTCTTCTAGTGAGCCACATTTAGGATTTGATATCCTACTAGTTTTCTTGACAATCAAATGTAGTAGGGTTAGCCGGTAGAAATTGAGGTACGCCGAAGCCGGCTTGGCCCGGGACACACTCGCACGAAAGAAAGTAAAAAATGTGCCACATTTAATAAGGAATAGTAATGTGCCACATTTAATTAGGAATAGTAGCTTTTAATTAGCAGGTTCAACAAGAATAGGTTTGAACCAATTTTCAATATAAATTTTATAGATAACATTAATTTTAAATTAATAGTAAATATGAGTTTAGGATGATTTTATAGTAAGTACTTTAACATTTTTTTTAGAAGTGTTTTGGTTTAGAAATATGAAATTATCTTTTTCAAAATTATTCCAATCTCACCTTTTAAGTAATATTTTTTTTTTTTTTAAACGTTTTAAGTAATAATATTCGATTTTATCTCGAGCACATTTCAAATTCAATTAAATAATGAACTAAAGTATCGAATAAAACTTGGCTTTGGTGCCATATAAAAGGTTGATCCATAGCCATTTGAGTGGGTTAATGGTGCGTTTGGATTACTTAAGCACTTTTAAAATAAAATAAAATAAATAAAAATAAAAATGTTTTTTTTTTTGGTGACAATAATAAAAAAATGATTATATTAATTATGAATATTTTTTTTCTTACTACATATTTTTAAGATTCTTGGTTAATCACTTAAAAATTATTTTTGGATAATCTATTAGTTTTTTCAAAAATAGCTTTTAAATTAATCCAAATTTTTTAAAGCTTGTTTATTAAAAAAAATTGATCATCTAAAATCATTCAAGAGGTTATTACACTTTCAAATTATACAAAAAATTGATTTTGTTTAATTTTTTATTTTTTTTACAAAAGTTATTCCAAACACATTATAAATTCTTATTTCCAGCAATAATTCATATCTTTATATTTTAAAAAACTCCAGCCTAACTTTAACTTTAATGAATAAGACGTTATAATATTGATCAAAATGTCAAAAGTTCAAATCTTTATTTCTACATGTTTTTTTTTACAACTCCGCGTGTTAGATGTCGAAGAAAAAGAAAAATCTTTAAAAATGAGAATAAAAGAATTCAATCATAGCATAGGCTTCATTTCCACATGTTAGATGTTGAAGGAAATAAAAAATCTTTGAAAATAAGAATAAAAGAATTCAATCATGGAATATATAGGCTTTATCTCCACATGTTAGATGTTGAAGGAAATGAAAAATATTTGAAAATAAGAATAAAAGATTTCAACCATAAAAATATATATATAGGCTTGATGAGGAAAATTGCTTAAAACATTTTTTTTCAATTTTTTTTTTAAGAATTATAATTGAATAATTTGTAAAAATTAATACCTCGTGCCTATAATATTTTTTTTTATTCAACTTGAACCTAGATCAATTAACGTAAAACATGTGTCCTCGATCAAGAAATTTGAATCCCTCGAACCCAAATATTGTTGAACAAAAACAAAATCATTATCACTTGAAAATTTCAAGAAAGTAAACAAAAGGTTATTTAAATATACAGTTAATAATTTTGGGCAAAAATTAATTATACCTCTCAATTTGGGAGTTGTATCATTTTTTTTTTTTTTTTAATAAAGAAAGATAAGTTCATCAACTAAAGAAGCAAAAGGTCAGAAGACAAAGTTTCGGAAAGCCACTCAGGTGGGCTTCCTCCCCACTCTGCCGTCATCCCCTCCGCACTAGAATGACGAGCTAAAACATGAGCGACTCGATTCTGAGACCTAGAAATATGACCAAAATAAAAAGTTGCACCAGAGGCAACCTGTCGATGAATTTCAGCAACAAAAAGACCCACTTCTGAGAGGTTCTCTTCTACACCCTGGATGAGTTTAATCACTTGTAAGCAATCAGACTCCACATGAATAAAATCAGGACAACTCTGGGGAATAGACTCAAGACCCACACAAATAGCTTGAGCTTCAAGAACACTTATCGGCCATTCTTCTTTGGACGATCGACAACCAGCTGAAAGTTTGAAAATTCGAACTAATAATTGTATCAATTAAAATTCTAAACTTTAATCAATAAATTAATTTGATCACTTTCATAAGTTAATTAATTTTGACGAAGAGTAGAAGAAAAATTAATCCGACATTTGAAGAAATTATACCTGTGAGAAAAGAAAACTTGCTCAAGTTTATAAATATAAATTTATTTAAATATACATTTATTAAATTTTTACTTGTAAGAAGAGAAAATGCTTTTAAATTAAAAATGATTGTCAAACAATTCCTTTTCAGTTCATAGTCGAGATAAGTAGGGGCAGAAAATTTTCAACTTGCAACTTTCAAGAAAATAGAAATTAGCTCTTTTTGGAAACTATTTGGATTTTGTTTTTGATTTTTAAGTTAAACTTCCACTTCGTTACTACTTTTCAAAATTGTTTTTAAAATTCAAGTAAAGTTAAATAAAATTATTTTTTTATTTTAAATTTTTGATTAAAATTTTAAATATTTTTTCAAAAAAATTGAAAAAAATATAATAAAGTAATGGTTAAAAATCAATTTATACCCTTAAACTTTATATGTTGTATCAACTAAAACTCTAAACTAATGATTGTATCAATTTAAACCCTAAACTTTCATAAATGTATCAATTTACACTCTCTTTTAGAAAAATGTTAGTTTTCACATTTGAGGAGACTTATAATTTATCAATTAAACCCCTAAACTTCCATATAATTGATTCACTTATGAAAATTTAAGTGTTTAATTGCTAAAATTATAAGTTTTTATGTGTTTAAATTAACGTTTTTAAAATAAAAATTTAACAGAAGGTGTAAATTGATACAATTTTATACAATCATTAGTTTATAATTTTAATTGATACAACCTTCAAGTTTAAGGATATAAATTGATTTTTTTCCTAAAGTAATTGTGAAAAACAAGGGAAATTGTAACCGATGTCAATTTAGAATAAAATAATTAAAAATATAGCATGTTTTTAAAAAATTTTGCGGATATGACAATTTCTATCGCTGATATCTTATGGCTGATAGAAGTCTATCGCTGATCACCTCAGCTTTTTATAGATTTTTGTCAGTGATAATAGTCTATCAGATATGATAAAGTAGTGATAATAGTCTATCGGTGATATGATAAAGTCTATCAGAAACAATTTTTTTTGCCATATTTGCAAAATATTTTAAAGTTTGCTAAATTTACAATTAGTTTGAGCATGATTGCTATTTGTGCAACCAGCCCAAAAAACAACATAAATTTTAAAAAGTAGAAAATTAAAAACAAAATTATTATCAAACTCAAGAAATATTATCAACTAGTTTTTTTTTAAGTTCAACTTGGGAGAGGATTCGAACCTCAGACCGCATGGTCGATGACACATCTTAAGCTCAATTGAGCTATCGATTTTTTCGTTACCGAGCGGGGTTCGATAATTTTTTTTTAATAATAATAATAATAAAAACTGATTTTTTTTATGCCACCTAACATATTATGGGAATTTTTGTTAATCAAGTTGTGTTTTAGGCTTTTAGCTTTGGACAAATCAAATCAACAAAGCAATATTCTGCGTTAAGAAAAGTAAACTAAATATTCCGAAATTCTTTAATCTCTCTCCTCACCTCTTTACAGTCTTCCATTTTTCTTTGATTGTAATATGGCCAATTCTTCAGATCCCGCCGCCGCCATCTGCCCGGCAGCTCTCCCGATTCCCGTTGATCTCTTCCTATCCAACAAACATCCCGACTACTTAACTAATTCCTCCGGCGATATCATTTACAGACTCAGCCGTCCTTCCTTGAAATCCTCCTCAATGCACAAGATTCTACTGCTCGACGCCGCCGCCGCCGCCGATCCTCTCATTTCCATTTCTCGCCTTAACGTCAGTATTCACTATACTTTTCTTACTTTCAATTTCACTGCCATAGCTTTGTGAATCGCTTTTTTCCTTTTCTCTATGTGATTTCTTGCTAGCTCCTTATCATGTGAAGTGCAAATTGGAAGCCTCCGACTCTCGGAAAGTTGAATGTTATTCGATTAATTTTGTCGCGATCGTATGAATAAACTATAAAGAGGGAAAGTAGATTCAACATGATAAACAACATATTTTTTTTTTTTTTTTTTTCACTGCGCCTTCAGGAATTAGATCCTTTAAATTAATGCGAAATTATTGGAGAATTCCAGCTCGTATCCATGAAAGAATTAGTGAAGTTTCCCAATTTCTTTCCACTCTTTATAGAAAGGGAACAATTTTGTTATTGTATTACTTAAATGTTTTTGGTGTTTCTGTTCGTAACTGTTACAGATAGATAATGGTTTATGATTTTGAAACGGTTAAAATCATTTTTGTCAAGAAATCAGTTCGAAACATATCCTTAATCATTTAAAATCAATTTAATTTATGTTTTTATACTTTTAAATGTAGTTTTCATACCATCAAAATTAATTTTGAAGGATTAAATGCATTTTTCTGAGTGATTTTGAACATGAAGAAAAGTGATTTTAACCATTTCAAAATCACTCCCAAAGATGCCATAGATTTGTTTATCGACACTTTCTTTCACAGTTTTTGTCTGGTATGTTCCTTCTAGTTGCTTGTGATTTTAGGATTGTGATTACTGGGACTTGTTAAAATACTTTGCATTTGGTCATTAACGTTCCAAATGAACCGTCTCTCTAAACTTTTATGTCTTCCTAAACAGACAAATATGTAAATATTACTCATGAAATTGTTGCAAATTAGTCCTCTACTAGAATTTGTTAAAAAGCAGGTAGTTTATGCTTTATGAGATGTACTTTCCAGATATGTCAAGTGATTCTTCTGCTAGACTTCCATGTTTGGGAATCATTTTGAAAGGGTTAGAATCACTTATGTCATGTTTAAAATCCCTCTAAAACAAGTACTTAATCATTCAAAATCAATTTCGATGGTATGTAAAACACGTTTAAGGTGTAAAACAAAACACTAAAATAGTTTTGAATTGTTACATGCATATTTTGGAGCGATTTTGAACCTGACAAAAGTGGTTTTAACAATTTCAAAATCACACTCAACCACGTCCTTCGTTTTTGCTGTTTTTTCTGAAATAATGTGAGCAGGTTTGCATTGGTCTCAGAAAGAATCTTGGCAAGGCTTCAAGGGGGGCGTTGGTGAGCAGGTTTTGCTCTTCAAAATGCAGAGAACACTCAACAAACTAAGAAGAACTGAGTTCAAAGTCTTCCTTGACAGTGAAAATTTAGAGGACTCAAATGCTAGCTTGGAGATGAAAGGTTGTCCTTTCCAGAGATCCTGTACTATATATAAAGGCAATACTATAGTGGCCCAGGTAACAGTTTATCGATAAACTATGGAAGAATGTTTTTATAAGGTTGTTCGTTTCATCCCTAAGTTCATGTTTGAGAGTGATTTTAAAATAGCTAAAATCACTTTTGTCATATTCAAAATCACCCCAAAATATGTCTTTAATCATTCAAAATCAATTTTATGTTTGATTTTACACTTTTAAATGTAAGTTTCATACAATCAAAATTGATTTTAAATCATTAAAACATGTGTTCATAATGATTTTAAATATGACAAAATTGATTTTAACCATTTCAAAATCACTCTCAAATCTAGCTTTCTAGCCTAAGCATGTTGTTTGTTGAGTGGAATATGAACCTGACAATTCTAATTTGATGCTTGTTATAGCCTTAGGTACTTTAGCAGCTAAAGAGTCTTAATTGTAAAGAGGAGAGGGTCATAATTGATAAGATCGTTTTAATTTTGATTTCATATTCAACTTATTGTTACTAATTCACCGATGCCCATTAGATTACCTTGATCATTCAACAAAGATAGCAATAAAATTAAGGTTAAATTACAAGCTTAGTCCTTAAACTTTGAAGTTTGTGTCTATTTGGTCTCTGGACTTTTAAAAGTGTCTAATAAGTCCTTTAACTTTTAATTTTTTAATTTCTTTAAAAAACTTAATTGATCTACTAGATATAAATTTGAATTTTATGTTTAATGAAATCCTAAAGTTTCAATTTTGTGTCTAGTACATCAAATACTAAATTTGTAATTTTGAAAGTTTAGTGACCAGATAGATACAAACCCTAAAGTTGTGGGACTAAATTGATAAGTTAACCTAAAAATTGCCTTATGGATGATGAAATTTGTAAATAAATCATCAATACCCCTTATTTGAGTCGTCTTTGGGGAAATAAATTCTTCTGGAACAAACGAAAGACATACCTACCTATTTTGACTTTTTAAGCACATAAAAAGTTATTCCAAACGGATATATTATTTCGTGCATAGACTCGAAAAGAGCCATTTGCATTGGTAACTCGAGAGTTGTGGTGATAATTGATTTTTTTGATGCAGACAAGCCTGATGCACAAGCTTCGTCAAATTTGGGTGAGAAGGGGAAGATTTCGACTAACCATTTTTCCTGGTTCGGTAGATCCAGCGTTGATTGTGGCTTTGGTTGTAATATTC
Source organism: Herpetospermum pedunculosum (assembly GCA_028017165.1). Taxonomy (NCBI): domain Eukaryota; kingdom Viridiplantae; phylum Streptophyta; class Magnoliopsida; order Cucurbitales; family Cucurbitaceae; genus Herpetospermum; species Herpetospermum pedunculosum. Next base: position 50,051,940 of record CM051531.1, on the reverse strand, counting down.
TTTGATGGGAGAATTTAACAGTCCTGAGCGTTAATACAAAAGTTGCTAATCTTTATAGGGTTTGATGGATCTGATCGAACAAAATAATGAAAAGGAAAAATGAATGCAAGAAGAAAAGGCAATTATAATCGTCATCTATGACTATACTTGATAGTGTAGTGGAATGTTGTTTGGAAATAAAAAAAAAAAAAAAAAAAATTGAGCTCCGACACCAACATGAGCATAACTCAAACACGACTCCACCCGCCCCGTATACCAATTCGGTTCTAAAAAGGAGGGTTGTGGCTTAACTTAATGGTGACAACAACCATGCACAAGCGATCATACACGACTCCACTGGGGATCGGACCCAGAATCTCTGGTTTCGTAGACCAACACCTTTGGGTCATGGAGTCTTATATTTATAAACAAAGATTAAAAGTATTTATTCATAAACCTCTTATTTATTATTTTTTTTTCCAACTAGCCTCTGAATACAAAATTTTAATCACATTAATTAAAAAATTTCAAATCTTTCTCATTTGATATATTTTTTTTTAGTATAACGGGAATGAAGATTAAACCTTCTATCTAAAGAGGTAATACATGTCAATTATCGCTGAGTTGTACTCATTTCGTCACGTTAATTTCAAAATTTTAAATTTGTCTAAAATTTGTCTCATTTGAAATAGTTTAAAATCATTTATCGAATTTCAAATTACCGTAAATTTTGTTGTTGTTGTTGTTTATTTGTTAATCTTGCAATGCCTTGAATCTGATTTGAATTTTACTTATTCGTTTTGGCTTTGACCCATCTTGTATTAGATCATTAGGAGTGTCATATATAAACGACTTGAGCTGCTCCTGTCTGTCATTTTGTAATTCTCTCTTATTTCGTATTCTCTCACTTCTCACCGTGGACGTAGCTAACAGCATGTTAGTGAACCACGTAAATCTGTGACTGTTCTGCCCGTGGACGTAGCTAACACGACGTTAGTGAACCACGTAAATGTGTGACTTCTGTGACTGTTCTCTCCCTTTAGCTTATGGACGTAGCTAACACAATGTTAGTGAATCACGTAAATATGTGTCGTTTTTTTTTTTTTTTTTTTTTTTTTTTTTGACTTATTTGTTATTTATTTTTCGATTTATCGTAATAGAATTGGTTACAAATTAGAGTAAAAACATCTCGATTCTCAAACTCATGGGAAAAAGAAGTTTAAAAAGGAAAAAAAAACAAAACAAAAAAACCTTGTACTTCTACAAGGAAATGCGATGAGTCAGACATAGCTCTTCTCCGAAGTGAGTCAAGGTTGAAACCTATAAATTCGAATTGCACTCCCCGTTTCAGAGCGCTACGCAAAAAGAAAAAAAAAAACCCATTTGTTTAAGCTTCTGGCGAGGAGGCGGCGTTTTTCCATTCGTCGCTGTTGCTCAAGGCGGAGCTGTAGCTGAGCTATCCATTTCAATCTGCTGATTTCAGGGGGAAGGCGGTGGCTGCGGCGGCGGTGACGGTGTATCGTTAGTCCATCACCAAATCTCAGACACTCATCGCATTTCGAGAACTTCCCCCTTTCAATTGGCGTACTGTTTCTTCTCTTTCTCTCATTCTCAATCCTTCTTTATTCCCCGTGAATTGAATGGGTAGGCCCAAGGGAGAGGCAGCTAGAAGCAAGGCTAGACCTTCGAGCAGCAGGTGCTTAACTTCTCTCCCTCGTATACGAAGATCTCCGCTTTCGATTATTATTCCATTAACTTCCAATTTGTTCATATTCAACTTTTCTTTTGCACCCCAGTTTGGCAGCGTCACTTCTGCCATCGGAGTCTGCCTCTAACGCTGCTGGATTCGGCGGCTTTCTTGGTAGTTACCGGCTCGATTCTTCCCTCACCGGGGACGATGCAGCACCATTTTCGGTATGAGAGTTGAGACATGATTTTATTGTAAAGAAAGCTGATTGATTGATGACTACTGAATTTGGTGATATTTGTGTGTATGTAGGATATTGATGGTGAAGTTGCACAGCACTTGAAGAGGCTTTCAAGGAAAGACCCTACTACCAAGGTAATTTGTATTTAGTTATCTGTGGCCTTTCATCTACAATTAACCAATGTTCTTCACTAGGAAATAAGTAGCTAATAAGAAGCACGTCAATGTACTACTCTTGAAGATAAAATGCGCTATCTACTGTGAGAGCTGGTTGACATTCTCTTTTAGTTTACAACATCACTCCAAAGTCTATGTGTCCAGTTAAATTCTACCACCGAATTACAAAATTGCTGTCGTGCGTTCAAAATATTAGTAGGATGCTAAAAAGTTTTTTGGGAGTTCTGAAAACAGGAATCTTTTAAGTTGTAAGTTAGTTGTAAGTTTGTAACACTCGTGCATTTGAAAGCACCATTGTCAACCGAGTTTTGGCTAGGTCCTTTGCATCGAATTTTCACTTACCATACATATTGTAGAGGAAACTTGTTGAGATTCTACGAGTGGATGATATTCACATTTATCTTTTTTATTTTATTTTTGTTATTAAAATTATAAGGGTTCTTTAATAAGAGCTAATTTGCTTTTAGATTTTCAACAGCTCAAAGCATTGGCCTCTTTGTCTGAGCTTCTTAAGCAGAAGTCTGGGAAAGACGTTGCATCAATTATTCCACAATGGGTACCTCTCTTCCCTTCTCTGTGTTCAACTAATCTTGGCTTTGCATTGATGACACAATGTATTCATTCATTTTCTTATTTAATTTTGATTTGGTGTTAGGTTGCATACATTAGCAACTGTCCTTTAATGTGTTATTAGACTCTGTCATGAGAGTGTGGGGGTGATTTGCTAGAAAAGAAACAATTCCATTGAAGTTCTTTGTGATAATATAACTTCTTGTTAATAATTTGTTTTTGGTTGAACTGTGTCTTTAGGATTAGGTCTTCATTGTTGGTTGCTTCTTTTGGATGCCACTGTTTGCACTTTTATATCCCTAAATGGAAGCCTTCATTTTTGTTAGAAGGAAAATAAAAGAAAAGAAAAAAAGAGCTCTTAGATTTGTCCAAAAAACAGTCTTCATTGTGTGGAGAATAGTTACTTGTTGTTTCCCCATTTGCACCGAGTTTGTGGCTCAGACATGTTGACTAAGTAACTCTTTATGCAAGATCCTTTTTCCCATGAGTGTCTTCCTCCATTGAGCTATCCCCAAATTCGACCAATTTTCTACTGCTAAGACTTGACAAGGAAACTTTCAAAGTAGGGTGATGTATCAAATCCTTACTATTTCAATCTCTTGAATGGAATGAGATGGATCTCTTTTGATAAAGGTCTTTATATTTGAGAAACAGAGGAGACTATCTGAATTGACTCTCCTACTGTTGTTGATGATATATATTATCTTCTTACCAAAAATATTATATATATTATCTTGACTTGTGCTTGTATGGAGGTTTTACCCTGCACTAACGATGTGCAATCCATCTGTCCAATTACCTCTGTGATACTGTTTGTATAAGTAAATATCATTCTCAAGATTTGTATCTACAAAACTTGGTTTTGATTATTAAAGTATGATTTTTAGGCATTTGAGAGGACAAAGTCTCTCCCTTCACCGACCATTTTCCTTACTGCTGCTGCTCCTTCTGTCAACTCTCTATTATTCTCTTCCTAACTTCCTAGCTGACTTTACTACCCTCTAGATGTTCTTTTGTACACTTTTCATTTTATCAATGCAATAGTTTCTGTTTCCTATCAAAAAAAAAAAAAAAAAAACTTCGTAGGTGATCTCCGATAGGCTTTATGAAGTAGTTAGAACGTAATTATAGAAATGCTCATTCCTCCATCTCTTTGTAGTACAAGTAAAATTTAAAAATGCACCAGCAGCCTAGATAACTTATACCCTATTCTTTAATGTTTTGGCAGAATGGATTTAGTCCTTTTATCTCCCCAATTTACTTCATGTGTCGTTCTTTATCCTTTCTCACCTATTTAGCATTTAGTAATGCTCAATGGACAAGTGCCTTCTACTCCCTTGTCAGACCACCATGCAAAATATGATGGACTTTCATGGATTCTGATGCTTCTTCCTACCAACAACATTGATTTGGATTGTGGCATAATTTTGAACCACTGCTTTACTACCATCAGCTTTAGGGTCTCACACTTTTATAGGAATTAAACATACGGGGTTGTCTTTAACCTAAGCAGGAGTGTTGAAATGAAATGTATCTATTTTTTTTCAAAGATGACAGTTTCCTTCTATAAAGAATTTCCCTTTTCTTGTTCTATTTCAAAATTGTTCTCTTTTGTTCATTTCCTTTCAGCCATTGCATATTATGTGGACAATATTTTTCCTGATTCCTTATTGTTTAGCTGGATTTGTAGTTAAAACTTATTTATCTTTGCTCCTAGGTGTTCATGTATATTATCCAGGGTTCATTATTAACTGAAGTTTTTTTTTAAAAAAAAAAAAACAGAAAGAAAAGGAATCCTGATTTATTCAACTATTTAGTATGTTATCCACCAGCCAATTTAATTTTTCGTCATATTATGACATTAGTTATGCATGATGGTGCATTTCTGAAATGTTTGCTGTTTTTTAACAATGGTTTTCTCCATTTCTTTTATAGGTATTTGAATACAAGAAACTGTTGATGGATTATAATAGGGATGTCCGACGTGCTACACATGACACAATGACCAATCTTGTCATTGCTGCTGGGTACATACTTTTTTGCCCTTCCCAAATCTATATCACCTCCACTTCTGCACATGAGTAGAATGTTGATCTCAGTGCAACCTTTGTTTAGTTTAATGGTTAAGCTTCTAGATCACATGTAGAGTAATGATGAGCTTGACAACATAGGCTATTTTTTGTTTGAAATGCATTTGTTGAATATAAAGATACTTACGAAGATTATAGATAAGTCTAGTACTGTAACTGTACCATAAGTAGACATCTGATATGGACCAATTTTCTCCTCATTCCTATATATGCTGATAAAGAAGTGCCTTTAATTTTCACTAACTTTCTTGTTTAATTACTTTCCGACTTATTATAGTTGAGTTTGGTTATTTACAATGGTGGATTGACAGAACTCAATCATGTAATATGTTCAATGGTCAATTGCCAGATTTCATTAATGTAATATAGCTAATCAATTCATTTGGCCATTAGGCTTAGGCCCTAAATTAGCTTGTGGGATTTCTTTCATGTTCCTCAGGAGAGAGATAGCTCCGCATCTGAAATCTTTGATGGGGCCATGGTGGTTTTCTCAATTTGATTCAGTTTCTGAAGTCTCTCAAAGTGCAATGCAATCATTGCAGGTTTGTTATCAACCTACCACACCAATTAGCATTTTCTTTTATAGTACTAGTGATGACTCAAGAGGGTGTATAGGTAGAGTAAGGTTGACACTCAAACCTCCAAAGGGTTGGGTTCACAATTCCAAATTGGGTACTTTGATCAATCAAATGCATAGTGTGTGTGCAAGCACCATGCAGTTTCAGAAATTTGGGTTCCAGCTTCTTTAAAGAGAGCTCTTTTATATACAGAATAATAAAAGATGATTTAGGTGGTTTTTGTTAGTGTGTCTGTTCTAAGTTGGCCTAAACTCCTCTAATTTCCTCTAATTGTGTTGCTAGACAAATGGAAAATACTATGCGTGTGGAAATTGTAGGGCCCATTTAACTAACATTTTATTATTAAAACATTAGGAAGTTTAGCAACTTCTTTGTTTTGTAAGGTAAAAAAATTTGGTAAATTTTATGAATTACTACAAAAACTTCTTTTCTTCTAGTTTGGTTATGCTATCTTTTAAAAAGTAGAAAACAGAACAAGGACTTCGTAAAGAACCATATTTTTTTAAAGAATAGAAAATTAATGGCAATATCGTTTTCAAATGAGAATATAGTCTCTGTATTGTTGGGCATTCATATGGTTTTTTTTGGGACCTCAATTGATTCCACTCATTTGAATTCATTATTGCCAAAAAAGTTCATAATCTCATTTGAATTCATTTCTTATGAAACCTTATGATATTCTTCTTCGCTTTAATTAATTGTGAACGACAGGCAGCATTTCCTGCTCAGGAAAAAAGAGTAGATGCTTTAATTTTATGTACAACTGAGATATTTATGTACCTGGAGGAAAACTTGAAGCTCACACCAGATACTTTGTCGGATAAAGTAGTTGCTAAGGATGAATTGGAAGAGATGCACCAGCAGGTATGCTTTCAACATCTCCTTCTCTTAGACTCTGCTTCATGTTTGTCTATTACAAGGGTTGACTATATATCAAAGAATCATGTCCTTTTAGTCCTCGTAACACAAGCATTTATATGATTTTTTTTTTCTCTTTTCTTTTTTTCCCTATTACTTATAATTAAATATCTGTCTGCATTACATTAGCGCCTAATAATAGCGCTAGTGCATTAATGGAACTTCGCCACCTCAAAGTCATAGCTTCTTGCCCCAAATTATTCTTAAACAGGGAAGGTTCCTAATATTTACATGGCATGTTAGATACTCTCTCCTTTGGCTGTACCCTTTATGTTGTTTTATATCAATTTTTCAGTTGCATAATTGGAAATGCTGCTATTTTTTGCTTGGTTGGTGATTCTATTTTTGTTTTAAGTTGTGCTGTCATGCTGTTTGTTGCTGTCTTCTGTCTTTGAACGCAGGTTATCTCATCATCATTGCTTGCTCTAGCCACATTAATCGATGTCTTAGTGAGTGTTCGGTCTGAAAGACCAGGGACTGGGAAAGGCAGTAGTGAAACAAAGCATGCTTCCAAGTCTAAGGAGATTGCTATTTCATTTGCTGAAAAATTGTTCACTGAGCATAAATACTTTATAGACCTGTTGAAGTCCAAAAGTACCATTGTTCGGTCTGCTACCTATTCAGTCTTAAGGAGCCTTGTCAAAAATATTCCTCATGCTTTTAAGGAACAAAACATGAAAACTATTGCCAGTTCTATCCTTGGTGCTTTTCAGGAGACAGATTCTTCTTGCCATTCATCAATGTGGGATACAGTGTTACTTTTTTCTAAAAGACTGCCCAACTGTTGGACATATGTGAATGTTCAGAAAACTGTACTGAATAGATTTTGGAATTTTCTTAGAAATGGGTGCTTTGGATCTCAGCAGATTTCTTACCCAGCTTTGATTTTATTTTTGGACACAGTTCCACCTAGTGCTGTAGGAGGGCAGAAATTTCTTCTTGATTTTTTTGAGAACTTATGGATTGGAAGGAACCCATTCCATTCCTCAAATGCAGAAAGGCTCGCATTTTTCCAGGCTTTTAAAGAATGTTTTCTTTGGGGGTTACGGAATGCATCAAGGTGGGTGGTAGTTTCTTGACCTTGTTTTTTCCATCTTTTTACTACTTTAGCATGGGAGATCTTTTTATTTTCCTTCTTACGATACGACATTCTTTACAGTACAGCCACTTTATTCTGAACTGGACGTATTTGAATTAAGCTTTAACCTTGGGTTTGTAATTTGCTTTTGTTTTTTGCTCCCAGGTTCTGCAATGGAGATGACTTGGCTCATTTTCAAGTCATCCTCGTTGATGTCATTCTTGTTAAGCTTTTATGGAAGGATTACTTACATGTTCAATGTCTAAAGAATCAAGACAGGGTCTTGTCTGAAGATGCACCCTTGAATAACAAGAGGACAGCAGAAATACCAAGTACAAAGTATCCGATGAGCTACTTGCAAGATTTGAGAAAATGCACTGTTGAAATTCTATCTGGCATCCACTTAGTGAAACATGATCTACTTTCTGTTTTTGCTATGGAATTTCAAAAGAATTGTACGAGTATGTTCCAGTTAACAGAGAATATAGAAGTAACCTCGGAAACCATAGAACAGATTATAGGATTTATATTAGAATTGGAGCAACTTTCTATGGACAAGGATGATGCCTGGCCCTTGGTTCTATTGGTAGGACCAACACTGGCAAATACTTTCCCGATTATAAGATCACTTGTAAGTTAAATATCTCATACTTCTTGGAGACATTTTTCAAAGTATTTGTTCTTTGTACTCACACATTTGTTATTGTTGGATGTGGTGGTTAAATTACTACAGATCCCAAATGTTTATACGTTTAGGTTTAGATAGTTAGTATGGTTACATTGCATCAAATTTTAGCACTACCCTTTTGAGTACAAGTCTAAACATTATTCTAAAGAAAAGGCCTAGCACATGAATTTTCATTCTAAAATACAGAGTTAATGAGCTCAGGTTTGCATGATTCGATTTTATCGAACTCTTGCTCCAGAAATTATTTGAGAAGTTTTATTTTGAACTACTTTACCTAAATATCAGTTATCTTACTTATGCCTAGCTGTAATGTGGATAACCTGCGTGCCTCAGTTTCTGTGACTCCCCTTTTGGTCCCACATACAATCACACTTGAAATGTATAAAGGTCTAATATCTTATGCCTTTTCCCACAATTCAACTTTAAGTATTTCTAACTCAAACTATATTATTCTTGTTTCATTGACACCAGGACTCTTCAGATGGTGTGAGACTTCTATCTGCTGCTGTTTCTGTTTTTGGACCTCGCAAGATTGTTAAAGAACTATTTGTTCATCATAATGGAATGTCATCTACTCATTTTTCTGGTGTTGAGGCCCAAGATGTGGAGGCAAGGCAATTCATGCAATTATTTAATGAAGTTTTTGTTCCTTGGTGTTTGCAAGGAAATAATAGCTCTGCTAGTGCTCGATTGGATCTCTTGCTTGCACTACTTGACGATGAACATTTCTCCGATCAATGGCATTCTGTTATCAGTTACTCAACTAATCTAGATCATACTGGAGTTTTACTTGAGTCCATGAACTCAGAAAGTTTAGCCATATTGGCAAAGCTTTTAGACAGAGCAAGAGGAGAAATTACAAATAGTGATGCAAGAAAAGTCACCAATACTTGGCAGAAGGCTAACCTTAAGAACTGGTATCATGAGCATTTGGAATCTGCTGCTGTTGCCATAGCTCAATCCCATGCTTCCTTCAGAAATTCATTTACAGATTTTGTATGGTATGTAAACTACAGATCTCTTATCATAATGATTATATCTATTTGTGTTTAACTGCCTCTTCAACGAAAAGGATAGTTCATATGATTATTTTTTGAACAAGATTATCTTTCTTGCTATGTCTTGGTGTAAATGTTCTAATTTCTTCAAATCATATAGCCTTTCATCTCTTTTGACCAATTGGAGAAATATATAACTTATTTGGTTTGGGCTTCTTGCCTTCTTTTGTAATTTCACATATCAATGAAATTCGTTTCTTATAAAAAAAAAATATCTATTTGTGTTTAAAGAAACTGATACCTTTACGGATTAAGAAACACACATGGTACACATTTTGAACCATTTTATAGTTGCTAGTTTTCTTTGATTTCATCATTTATTTCAATTGGAGTGGCCCATGGAAAATAGCATCTTCATTTCACTTGTTTTTTTAAACTGTACTATTTTTATATATAAGAAACTGTACATTTTACTTTCAATTTTTTCTCTTCCCCTTCTCTTATTAACTGCATAGTCACACAACCATGGGTTAGTGTGTTGGATACATTACCTCCCGGAAAATCCTTGAGTGGGAATTGAATTTCATGATTCAGATAATAATATTGAAGGTTTCATTTTCCATCTTCACAGGATTGATACAGTGCCATGTTTTCTTGAGAAGGCTTCAATCGTCTTTCATAGAGATTACACACATGAAATGGCTAGAAAATTTCCAACTCTTTTTTTTTTTGCGTATATCTAAAGATTTATAGGAGGTTGCTTGTTTTTGGGAAATGAAATAACTCTTGCAAAATGAGCCTTAGCCTTAGTAGAATCCTATTTTAAAATTTTAGTCAACAATTTGGATTTGTTGTGTTTTAATCCTAATCATCTCTTTTATGTGCAGTTCTGTTTTGGGTGGTTCTGTACAGAGTGATTGCTCTTCTTTTGTGTCAAGAGATGCATTGATTGCTATATTTGAGGCGGTATTTCAGAAATTAGTTAGGTTCTTATTGGACTCTCCTTTAATTTGGGCAAGAAATTCTAGTTCTTTATTGATATCAAGGCCTGAAAATCCTTTCCCCAATTCCATAAGTTCTTCAGATGTTGTTGCGATGGCACATTTTGCTCTAGAAGTACTTGACCGCTGCATCTTTTGCTTATACAACCTAGGTGAAGAAAATTATCTACTTCCTAGTATTTTAGCTATTATATATGCTATGGACTGGGATTGTAGTATAGAAGGAAGACAAGATGATATGCTTGATGAAAAATTTAAGGAAGAAAGGAGAGCAAGGTTGCTTTTTGGTGAATGTGTGCGTGCCCTACGCCAAAAGATAACAGATCAGTTTTGGAAGAGCTGTAGCACACACAACAGAAACAAATATGGAAGTATCTTGATTCAGTTTATTAGGTCTGCCATCTTCAGTGAAGATACTGAAGAAATTGTGTCTTTGTCCTGCCAGTGGATGCTTGAAATTCTGGATAAAATCTCTCAGGATCACTTAGAGGAACAATATATGTTAGACCAGCTTTTTATCAAGGGTGATACGTGGCCTTTCTGGATTGCTCCCAACTTCATGGCTCCAAACGAATTGGCTGCTTCAAATATGAAAAACATTGGCTTGGATATTCACGTGAGTGGGCTTTGTTTAATTTATGCTATTTCTTTCTTCATGACAGTTTAAAACTATTGTGGATGTTGAAGTTCATGGTCTGAATCTTGTAACAGTCGAGGTTGATTTGATTTATTAGCATTTCATTTAAGTTTCACAATTTCTTTTTATATTTCTGATAACAATTTAAATATATATCATTCTTTGGTTTTTATTAAAAAAACAAAAAAACCCTATCTGCGTGTTTGGGTTTCTCTCGTGTGTTATTGGGTTGATTACCCATTTGAGCCAGAGGGCATGTGATCATCCATTGTTTTCATTGTATTTTGCTTTTGTAGTTGCACTATGTCGATAAAATAGCAATCACTCCTCACTTTTACTATCAGCCTGAATAAGAAAGTGAAAGACCTACATTTTTCATTTTATTATTTAATGAGAGATTTAAACAATGTTTGGAAACTTGCTCTCTACTCAATCCTGGTCCCTCTAGGAGTACCTGATAGTCATACACTGCCTAGGCAACATTCTGTCAGCATTTCTTCTTTGATGCATTCTATTTCCCTCCATTTAAGTAATTAAGTAATTGATAACTGGTTCTCTATTCTCTGGTCGAAATTGTATTTTTTGTTGTAAAAGTTGAAATGAGGTGTTGAGTATTGAATGTTAAATATATCAATGTTTCATGTGCAGAAATCTGGAAATCACAAGCTTATTTCTTTAGTAAGCATGCTTATGTCAAAGATTGGACTTGAGAAACTTTTTTCTGGTCTAGTTGAAAATTCTTCACCTTGCCTTGGTAAGACGATAAATAATGAGGTCACTTCCCGAGCTTGGCTGGTTGCTGAAATATTATGCACATGGAAGTGGCCAGGGGGTAATGCTAGAGGCTCTTTCCTTCCTTTATTTTGTGCTTATGTCAAAAGGAGCTGTTCACATGAAAGCTTGTTGGATTCCACCTTCAACATGTTATTGGATGGGGCTCTTCTCTACGGTAGCAGGGCTGCTCAAAGCATCGTCAATATTTGGCCTTATCCAGTTTCCTCACTAGAGGATATTCAAGAACCATTCTTGAGAGCTCTTGCATCTTTTCTTTTCAGTTTATTAAAAGAGAACATTTGGGGGAGAGACAAAGCTAGTTCACTGTTTGAGTTGCTTGTTAGTAGACTTTTCATTGGTGAAGCAGTGAATATTGACTGTTTAAGGATTCTTCCACTGATTGTGAGTTTTCTTGTTCGTCCAATGTGTGAAAGAAACTTTACGATTGATGATTCTGGTTCATGCTCTGGAGAGGGCTCTTTGAAGGAAAATCTTATTCAAAATACAATCGAGGGTTGGCTCCAGAGAGTCCTTTTATTCCCATCATTAAATGAATGGCAGGCTGGGCAAGGTATGTGCTGAAGTAGTTGTCATTAACTGATAAACCATGGATAGGAATCATTTCTGACTATTTTGATCATATTTAATTTTCACACGTGTTTCTTTTTGTTGAATTGTTTCTTTTTTCTTTTTGTCTTAGGGATGGTTGTAGAAGTAAGGTTTACTGCAATTGCAAATATATTTCTTAAAATCTAAAAAAATCATTTTTTTAATGACCATGTGATTAGGTAACAAGTGAAACATATCTCACTTCATTTTCTCTCATCTCTTTTTCAATTTTACATTTGAAGTAGCATTCAAAATCAGAGGTGCATCTGCGACCAACTAGAAAGGTGTATTTTGTTAAGAGAGATCATTGTGAAATCTATATATGTTAGATGACATGTGAACAAGGAGACGGGAAAAGAGAGCATCCTTTTTCTACTATATGAATGTTCTATTATTATTATTATTTTTTTTTTTTTTTGAAAACTGTGAATATGAATTTATCATTATGAGTTTCATCTTCTTCATCAAACATATAAGGCTCAAGTGTATGTTGTCAAAAAGAAATATAAGGCTCAAGTGCAGCAGTAGTTTTCTATATATATTTATGAAACCAATAATTTTTTTAATGAGATGAAATTACATTATACCAGTTTGATGACCTAAGGGATTAGATATGGTATTTTCTGTATAATATCAAGTCCAGTCAGCGTCAATTATACTCTTCTTTTACTCCCTGCTTTTTATCTGGGGGACTTATGATTGAAGGAGTGATGGGTGCAATGTTTGGTATGAATGCTTATTGATAATTACCGGTTTCATTTTATATTTATGGCTGAATATATGTTTTAGTCCCTAATGTTTGGGCAGTTTTGTAATTTAGTCTCTATTGTTTAAAAAGCAGTCCCTTATAACATTTTTAAATTTAGTCCTTCATCATTGGTAAATGTTTAAATTGATTGATAATAAACTTATGTGGCATATACTTAATGATTTGCAGAAATTTATATGAGAAAAAAGGTCGTCTAAGATAAGAAAACTTGAAATTTCTATCAATTTCTTAGAAATTTGGAGAAATTAGAAACTTACCTTTCCTCTATTAGATGACCTTTTTTCTCCTCTAAATTTCCATCAATTAGATTTCTTAGAAATTTGGTGAAATTAGAAACTTACCTTTCCTCTATTAGATGACCTTTTTTCTCCTCTAAATTTCCATCAATTCACTAAATATTATGTCCTTTAACTTTATCACGGCCATTTTAACTCACCACTACATTCACCAATGGTGAGGGACTAATAGAAAAATGTTAAAACATAAGGAACTAGATTGAAACTTTTTAAACAGTAGGACTAATGTATACATTTAACCTGACTTTATTATTTGTGTGATTCGTGGTCTATTTATTGTTGCGAGGACATCAATGTTATCCATGATGGGTTTTGATCTCTTCTGGCAGATATGGAAGATTGGCTTTTGTTGGTGATATCTTGTTATCCCTTTAGTAGTTCCATGGGAGGTTTACAAACGTTTAAGCTGGACAGAATTATAAGCACTGAGGAGGGCAGCCTCTTATTGGAATTATTTCGTAAACAGAGAAAAATATCCGGTAGATCAGCTGCAGTTAATCATGCACCATGGGTACAAATGTTATTGTCAGAGCTTATGGTTGTTTCTGTCGGTTACTGCTGGAAGCAATTCAATGATGAAGATTGGGAGTTTCTGTTGTTCCAGTTATTGAGTTGGATCCAATCAGCCGTTGTAATAATGGAGGAAATGGCTGAAAGCGTGAATGATATTATTGTCAAGGGCTCTACTTCTATGAATTTAAATGAAATTTTAGAAAAGCTTGAGCAAAGTGTTCTGATTTCAGATCCAACCCCTTTTTGCATTTCTAGAAATGCCCTTTTATCATTTTCTTTGTTTGACGGCTCCTTTGGGCTACAAGGCTTGAAAGATATGGAAAGTTTAAACCCCCAGCGATTAGATAAATTGAACCATGTCAACGATCGCATTGTTGAAGGTATTCTTCGAATGTTCTTTTGCACTGGAATTTCTGAGGCCATTGCATGCTCCTGCAGTGATAAAGCTGCGTCCATTATATCATCCTCAAGACTTGAACTTCCTTATTTCTGGGACTTGATGGCTTCAAGTGTTACTAAATCCTCAAAAGATGCTAGAGAGAGAGCAGTGAAATCAATTGAATTTTGGGGACTCAGTAAAGGGCCTGTTAGTTCTTTATATGGCATCCTTTTTTCCCCTAAACCGGTTCCTTCATTGCAATATGCAGCCTATGTTATGCTCTCAACTGAACCAATTTCTTACTCTGCAATTATTAGAGAAAATACTTCTTGCGACCTGGATTATGATACCACAACTGAACAGGGCTCGACCGAAGTTGATTTTTCATCAGAATATAATGTGCTTTTGAAGGAGGAAATATTATTTATGATTGAGAAGCTCCCTGATGATGTTTTTGACATGGAGTTGACCGCCCAAGAAAGGGTGAGTACATTATCTCCAATATTTACTTGCCACTGAATTGTCAAAACTTTAAATATCACATTCTAATTTCAGTTGATAGTGGTTTCTTTAATAGGACCTTCTGATACAAACGATTTAATCTTTGTAGGTGAATATATATCTCGCTTGGTCTTTGTTGCTGTCACACTTATGGTCATTGCCCCCGTCCTCATCTGCAAGGGAAAGATTGGTCCAATATATCCAGAACTCTGCTAGTTCAAGGATATTAGATTGTCTTTTCCAGCATATACCTGTCGAAGGCATGGCTCTTCAGAAGAAGAAAGATACGGAACTTCCAGCAGATTTATCAGACGCTGCAACTGCAGCTAACCAAGCCATTACCACAGGTTCATTATTGTTTTCTGTGGAATTTCTTTGGGCCGTTGAACCAGTGAAACTGTCATCGTTTGCTGGAGCAATATTTGGCTTGATGCTCCGTGTTCTTCCTGCTTATGTTCGAGGGTGGTTTAGTGATTTGCGTGACCGTTCAAAGTCTTATGTAATTGAATCCTTTACAAAAGCATGGTGCAGTCCCTCTCTCATTGCAAATGAATTGTCCCAGGTATGTGTTCTCTTCACTCTCTTTTGCACGGCCAAAGCAGGTTATTTTTCTGTTTCTGGAAGTCTTGTGGCTAAGCTCATTTATTAACAGTATAAAAATAGTTACTTTTTCAACTTATCCAAGACAATGAAATGAAGCTCCTTGAATTTAGTCGCTCAATTAGGAGCCTTCATTTGAGTGGTGCTCAGTATTAGTTTGCAAAAGTATGCCTAGAGATGGTGGATCAGGAGGGGAGGGTCATTCAAAACAGTCATAAAACTTTTTAGCAACTGGTTTTAAGTCTGTACTGTTGCCTATTTTATCAATTTCAGTAGCACTAGCAAAAGGCACGACGATACCCATTACTGACTAACTGCTTAGCTTTTAATGCCCAATGCTAAGATCACATTTAGGATTGATACCTAGTCCTCTTGAACTTAAAATTCTACCGAGTGGACAGCCTAAAAGTGACTTCCTTTTGATGATTGTCTATGTTCACATTGTTGGTTGCCAGCCAAACTGGATCAAATATCACATAAAGATTGCCTGTATCATGAACAATTAGATCAGATCTAAATTGTATTAAAAGTATTAAATATTAACCATATGACAAATCAAAAAATATATATTTATATTAAAATATAAAATATTAACGTGTCTCCAACGTGTCGTGTCCTACTTTTTTGGGAGTTGACGTGTCGCGTGTCAGTGTCAGTGCTTCTTAGTGGCTTGTTTGGTGAGTGATGCACCTCTCAAAGATGTAGATACAGTCAAAACAAAGTCAAAGGATTCTAGCTCTACTCCAGCTTGACTCATAATGACAAGATAACTGAGTGACTTGATCCTAGAAATAAGGACTGAATGTCCAAGGACTGGCAAATTGTTCAAGGACAGGTCGTCAATAGTAAAATATGTCTCACGTTCGGCTACCCAGTGCAAGAGGCCATGCTCCTCCATTCTTGTTCTAGCCATGAATAAGCATATAAAGTCCCTCCAAGCTCAACACGATAGGGACTACAGGTCATGAGCTTGGGGAATCAGTAGGCAAGGCCAAGGGTATCTTAGCTGCTGTACTGGAGTTCTATTGCGGTGTGTTGGTTCTTGTTGAGGTGACATCGTCTGATGAATGAATAATTAACATATTAATAGTTCAACAAATGCTAACGTGGAGTCACTTACAGGCACAAAACTATAATCTCAATGTGGATATTATTTTTGTGGAGTTCAATGCTAACATTCTTTTACAAAAATATTTTCTTTGCTGCAGATAAAGAAAGCTGAAATTGCTGATGAAAATTTCTCAGTCGTTGTAAGTAAATCAGCCAATGAGGTAATTGCTACTTATACTAAAGATGAGACGGGGATGGACCTAGTAATTCGCCTTCCTTCATCATATCCACTAAGGCATGTTGATGTTGATTGTATGAGGAGCTTGGGAATAAGTGAAGTTAAGCAGCGGAAGTGGTTATTGTCCATGATGTCGTTTGTCCGTAATCAGGTAATTGTGCTCTTTTTCTTTGCTGAAAGGTGGTTCAGAATCTTAACCTCATCATCTTAAAACAAGAAAAGAGATAATCCCCAAATCAAACATTTCATGTATTAGGTTTCATCATTTCTTTATGGAAGATGGATAAATTCCTAGATGTAAGATGTAAACAGAAGAAAAAAAAAAGTCACCCATAACATCTATGTCAACCTTTCCGTCTGAATGCATTCAAAATGATCCACATCTTTATAGATGAGATCCCTATACAAAAGGAGATTATAACAATCTTTCCAGTTATTTATTTCGTTCCTTATTTCTATTTAAAAGTATACTTAGGAAAAGTATAGGTGTGTAAGATGTGAATGATCAGTTGCTAGGCAATGCTGTGTAGAGAGACCAATAGATGATTAGGAGGTAGATATAGCTCTGGCGATAGAAATAATAAGATTTCTTGTTAAGCGCGACCATAGAGAATCAACCATGAGTGAACCTGCATGACTAGGGTTCGTATATAGGGGCATTTTGGGAAATATTGGATGATATATATATTCTCTTGTGTGATGCAGAATGGTGCTTTAGCAGAAGCAATAAGGATATGGAAGCGTAATTTTGATAAGGAGTTTGAAGGAGTTGAAGAGTGTCCCATTTGTTACAGTGTCATCCACACAGTCAACCACAGCATTCCTCGGTTGGCATGCAAGACCTGCAAGCACAAGTTCCATTCAGCATGCCTATATAAATGGTTCTCGACTTCACATAAATCCACTTGCCCTCTGTGCCAGTCTCCGTTTTAACCTGGATTCCAACTCGACTCGATGACAAGTTTTGAGGATAATTCTTGCATCAGCTGTGAAATAATGGAGTGAGCTGAGGTACGCAATCAAACATTTGAAGTGTGTAACGTAATTCTTGTATTCTTTTACAAAGAGGCCTCGTTCCCGAACTAACAGTTGAATAGGGAACAAGAAATGAGGGGCGGAACACAACTACAAACTCTCTCCCTTTTTGGACAACATAATAGATGAGGCTTGCATAGCAGACGATACGGTTTTTCAATTGAAAGAATGTTTTGACTACTTTCTAAAATGTATTTCTTTTCCCCAAGTATAATGTAGGTTGGGTAGAGTGTGCTTTTGTAATTTACTGGATTTGTATATAAGTAATCATTTAGGTTTTTGTTATGGTTTTTTCTCTAGCTAACCTCATGAAAGTGCAAGAATTCAAATCTTTGAAGTTTTGTATGTTTTACCAATTTCATTTGTCAACTGAGATGGGTCTAACCTGGATAGTTATATATAAGATGAGATTTTGAAAAAGTACTACAAAATGTCGATCATGGATGATGGATCCAAATTTGTTAACTTATTGGCAATTTATTTGAGATATGCAAATTTGTTAACTAATTAGTGCCATAACGAAGTCTGTACTCCAATTAAGCTACTTGAAATTTGTCCTTTTGCACCATTTTGTACTTGGCTACATTTTCCAGGATGGAATTTGTCTTCTTATTCAATACAAACCTCAACTTGTGTAATTCAAATACATTCTCATATTATCTAATATCCATTTTTTTTTTTTTTTTGAGTACATTGGAGGTGGGGGGATTCGAACCACAGACCTCGTGGTCGTCAACACATACATATGCCCGCTGAGCCATGCTCACATACGTATCCATTTATTGAAAGTAAAATAACATGAGAACAATAGTTTTTTTCTTTCTTTTAAGAAACATACTTCATTGATTAATGAAAAGAGCAAGAGCTCGGGCACCTTAGGTGAATTACAAGAATGCCAGTTAGACATCAGAAACGAAAGACCGTAATTAGAGAAAGGGTGTTTACATTTACACCAGAACGGCATTGGAAGATATAATATTGAAAGTAAAATAACATGAGAACGATAGTTGTTTTTAAAATTTATGGCACAGACCAAAATAGAATAAATTTAATCCTTCTGAAAGATATTCTGAAAGTCTACAATAGATATTATGAAAGACTAGAGATCAAAATAGAATAATCTAACAAAAACAAACTTAAGGACCATAATAAGACATTTAAGACAATAATGAAAATACATGTATGGCCAAAATGAGCAAGTATCTCTAGTTCTACCTTTAAAGATGACACCTTATTAAAATAAGAATGTATTTTTTTTAAAAAAAAAATATTATTAAAAAAACAAAAAAGATCACAAGTGTAGCCAAGTAGACTAAAAATTATGGCTTCCAAAAGGTTAATTATGGCTTACAAAGGGTTAATTCTGGGGAGTCGGTATTTTAAGCCAGAGCAAACCTATGACATTGATGATATGTAGCATCATCTTGTGCGATGAGGAAATTTGACCCTCACCGCATCAATGGAACAAGCCATCGCATTTCCGCTCCATTTCCATTTGACAAATAGTATACCTTTTTCCATGCATCCTCTGAGAAGGCTTCACGTCGTATCAGTCTTTGTCTGTCAAGATTCAACAAAACGATCCACAGCTCTAAGCAATGCATTCTACTAGAATAACAAACTGAGCTTGACCTAATAATAATCTCAAAGCACCCCACAAAGTGTCCCTAAGCTAATAATTAATTGTCTTGTGAAGGATATGACCAAGCAAGCAAATAGGAGGGTACAGGAGAAATTTCGGACGGTTTTATAACTCGTAATACTTAACACTTCACTTGCTTGTCAAATAGGAGTCTAGAGAACTAGCTTTCCTAAGTCAGTTGTGGTCCCTCTAATTAACAAGCCTAGTTCATCTAGTATCATTAAGCCAACTACCACCTTTTCTATCTTAAGAGATTTGAGAACTTCGAAATAAGATTTTTTTTAGAATATAAGACGAGAGACGGAAGTCAGCCGTACCATCTAACAGTAACAGCTAACTCTTACTGCAGCTTACTATCACCTTATTAGAGTCGATGAGAGGAGCTTTTCCTTTTTAAATAGTAAATACTCTATCCTCACTAATAACCAAATAGGGTGCTTATTCTGAATCCTTGACTAATAATCAAAGCTTTTGAAGAGATTCTTTTTCTCCTTATATAACATTCTTAATTTTTTCAATGAACTTGGTTTCTTTTCAAAAGAACAACAAAATAAGCATACCTGAGGTAATAGTGGAAAACAGAAGCCGCTTCATCAAGATTGTAGCGAGGAAAATTAACACGGGCACCTAGAGGAACATCTGGCAAGTCTTGACGCAACTTTCCTACAGCAGTTGAATGAGAGAAAGCACCAACCATCATGTCGTCATTCATCATAGACCTAAAAGCATTTACCTGTGAAAAAGATTGTAATTCTTATCATTGATAGGAAAAAAAAGTCCAAGGCAGATGAGGATTTATGAATCATTTCAAAATCGTAATACAAGGATAAAATAAGTTTTAGGTTAAATTACAAGTTTAGTCCCTAAACTTTCAATGTTATGCCTAATAAGTACATAAACTTTATGTCTAGCTCCGATGTTGTGTCTGATAGGTCCCTAAACTTTAACGGTTTAACCCTATAAGTTGGCCTAATGCTCAATAAAGACCAATGTAAATAATAAAAACTTAGAGATAAGGGGTTCAAGCCATAGTGGTCACCTATCTAAGATTTAATATCTTATGAGTTTCCTTGACAAACAAATGTAATAGGGTCAGGCGGTTGCACAAGCTGACCCGACATTCGCGGAATCACAAAGAAAAGGTCATCCTTCAACTTTAAGTGTTCTATAGGTCTCTAAACTATTAATTTTGTGTTTAATAAATCTTTGAACTTGGCAGCCAAATGTTGTAGGGTCAGGCAGTCTGTCCCGTGAGAATAGTCGAGGTGCGCGTAAGCTGGCCCGGACACTCACGGATATCAAAAAAAAAAAAAAAAAAAAAAAAAAAATAAATAAATAAATCTTTGAACTTTAAAAAGAGTCTCATAGATTAGGTACCTATTAGCACAAAATTGAAAATTCAAGAACTTATTAAAATTGAGAGTTCACAGACTTATTAGGGCCATTTTAGAGATGGTATCCTTAGTGGTTCAAAGACAGCCTAGAATTTTATGGAAAAATGCTTGTAGAGACTAGAGCCATCGTTTGGCTTCTTGGGAGGAAGAAGACACAACAAAACTTTCTCAGACAAATTCTCCTCTTCGAAAATTGTGTGACAATGTACAGTTTATGGCATCAACTTGGAGTGCCTTACACAATTCTTTTTGAAATACTCAACCTTTTCTTATCAACCTTGATTGAAGGCCTTTTGTTTTCAACCCTCCATATTAGGCTTAGGAATCCATCTTCCGTAAGGTCTTTAGGCTATTCTCTCCCCTTGTTTTGAATACATTGAGTATGTTTCTCATTAAAAAAAAAAAAAGTTCAACGACTATTAGACAAAACATTAAAAACTTTAAAAACATTACTAGAAACTTTTTAAGGTCTAGCAACCTGTTAGACACAATTATGAAAGTTTAGGGTCAAACTTGTAATTTAATCTTCTTTTTTTTTGGATTTCCTATTTCGATGGTTTTTTTTTTCTTTGAACAAGAAACAAACTTCTTCATTGATATAATGAAAGAAGACTATTGCTCAAAGGAAACAAACTCCACAGAGGAGTGAGCGGTCTCTTTTTGTTCTTTAACAATCTAGGACCTATCAGACTTCATATTTTGAATTGTAGGTTTCCAAAACTAATCTGAATGATACATAGGAAAAAGAAAAGGATAGAACAAGTGAAACATGGAAGAAAAATAAAAACATAGTTGAAACAAAAAGTGCAGTCATAACTAATAAGTATTGCCTAAGAGGAAAGAGAGAACAATAAAGCCTAAGCCTAAGTATTATATTTAATCATTCTTTCAACTTTAGATTCTTTTTTGGATCATATCATTCTTTTTTTTCTTTTTGTTAGTCCCTGAACATTGAACCAGAAAAATAAATAAATAAGAAGTGAGGGACATGAAAACACTCGCACTAACCATTGCAAGTTCTCTAGCATGTATTGGTCGAGTAGAACGAACAGTCACAGGATCTTCATACTCGCTGAATGTAAACCAGTTGTTATACTGGACAAGAAGTAACAGGAACAAATAAGCAGTCTTCGATAATTAATATTGCTATTAAAATTAATTTTGAAAGATCTAATTCATCCAAGAAACTTAATGTTAGAAATCAAAGAAAGGGTTGATGGAGTTTTGTGTCTCACTTGATCAATAGCAATTAGCACAGGAATATCTTTCACAAGGGATAGTTCTTTTCTTAAACGAACTACCACCCCAACAGCCGCATGGGTGTGCTTGATTCCAGTATCAATCAAGTCATATAAAGTTGAACCCTCAGGCATCGTCATGGAATCAGCACCTTTCATCATCCCGACGCCAACGCCCTCTCCCAATGTTATAGGTTCAGATATTTGACATGGCAATTGTCTTAAGCGTGTCTCATTGTACTTCAGAAAATCCTGGTCAATACCAGCCCGCCAAAGAAAAAGTAAACAAGTCAACATAGTCTCCAGAAAGCTTATCACAAAACAGTAAACACTATGCATGAAACATTTCCCAGTCAGCTACCAATAAAGAATCAATATCATTTCCCTTGTCAAGATTCTCAACAAGATGTGTAGCAATTAACATTTGTCAATAGAATTAGAAAATAAATCATTAAACTACATCTGATGCACATAAAAGGTTCGAGAGCTAAAACGATGAAAAATAAAACATGAGATAGCGATCCAAAAGACTTGAGATGCTGGGAAAAAAAACTATTGAAATTGGGACCTGCATATTCATAACAAATGCACTAGAAACTCCTGAAAAAGGAAACACACCAATACTTCTATCTAACTCTTAAGTAGCAGGAAAAAGTCCTCACTCTCAGAACATCTTCGGCCTGAACGGGTGTATCCCAAACTCCTGTTTGAAGGTTTTTAAAGAAGAATCCTCCATGAGTCCACCTACGCCCACTGGGAACATATAAAACTAGCCAACCTTCATCGCGAGCCCAGTGAACGAGCATGGCGAGCGCAGTACTCTTTCCACAATTAACCGGACCATCCAATACGATCTGTTTTTTAATTTTTGAACCTGAACATTTGAATAGGAATAGCAGCACAAAAATACTTTAAATACGTTTATTCGACCAAAGATTCAGACGTTCGAGAGTCCAGTCTCCAGCCCCAGTTACCAATCCCTTTGAGTCTAAAAGAAAAAGGCAATCGAAGAAAAGCAATACCATCCGGTGAACGCAAGGAGGGATCAACCACACGCCTGAAATTGTCGCGGAGATCCAGGAAACTCTGCCGCACTAGCACAGCACTTCGCATAGATTCCTCGAACTCCTTGACCATTCCCAAAGGAATCCCCTCCGGCAGTACTTCATTCAGTCCTTCCATACTTCCAACATTTCGTAAAGAAATGAATAAACATCCCAACAAACATCAACAAACAAACAATGTAGAAAACATACGTACTTGAATTTGAAATAAGCGCCGGCATCCTTGCGAGTGAGCTGTGAGAGTGAAGATGCGGAGGTGAAGAGAGGGCGTCCATTTGGTCCAACATCGAGTGAGGGATCATTTTCCTCGGCAGCAAGACGGCGGGCGCGGGATTTATCGTCAGAAAGCGCCGCATCTAAGTCGTCGGAAGCAGCAGTGGAGGCGGAGGGATCATCTGTGGTTTTGGCGTCGGGCTTGGACTTACCCTTCTTGCCCTTCTTAGCGGTGGGTTTGGTGGTCTTAGCTGAGTAATTTGAAGTAAGAGACAGGATCGGAGGGGGATTGCGATTACAGAGATGGTGTTTTGAGGCTGCGGCTGTTGCTCTGAGAATCGATCGCAACATTTTCCGGCAGTCGGAAATCAGAACGAAGACGAACACGGCGAGGTTTTGGGTTTTGCAGGACTGTGAAATTGCTAATTTGCTAATACGGCGCTCGGCGGAAGGGTATAAGCTGTTATTTTTTGTATGTTTTAGGGGTAGAATCGTACTTTTGAATTTGAGGAAAGGCCCAGCCCATAAAAATTGGGCTTTGTTGTTGGGCCATTTAGCTCAAATGTGATGATCCAATAGCCTTGTAAGATGATGGTGATGGGTTGGGCTAGTTTGATTTGCCGGGTGAAATTATTATTTTCATAATTTAGGGAAATAGGTATACATGACAAAATATTTGGGGGTATTTTGACGATGATCCCTCTTGGGTACCGTAATGTCAATTAACCCGATTTTTTAAAACGCATATTTTTTTACCCTTGCTGAGCACGAGCACGTGAGAACGATGGTGAGGAAATTTTTTGTTAATGTCTTTTTCGCTGAGACCGCGAGAGGGCGATTATAATATCATCATGTTCAACAAAGAATATTGCATACTTTTTTCTTGCGATGATGCTCGTGCTCAGCAAAGCGAAGTGTTGATGTCGTCAACAAAAGGACAAAAAACATTATTTTTGAGCGCGAGGTCCAAAAACATTACGGAACCTTGGGGGTTAGTGAAAATACCCACAAATATTTTGCATCATTATAAAAAAAAATTGGTCAAAATTGGTATCAAATTCCATAAGGTTTACTATTTAGGGTTTAGAGGGGTATTATAGTTACACATCCTTATAGATTATAGTATTTGAACATTTTTATTAAAACAAAATACGGCCGATCATTTTTCAAAACTACCAATTAAAATTGACCAATTGTCTAGTTGCCCTTTTAATTTATTATTCAATTTTTTTAAGTTAAAAATTACTTGATCCTCAACTTTGTAACAATTTAGTTCATGAATTTTGGTTTACAACGATTTAGTTTCAATATTTTTAATTTTGTAACAATTTAGTCAATGAACAATTTAGTCCATGTACTTTAAAACTTGTAGCGATTAAGTCTCTATCATGAAAAAAAAATCATCAAAATTAAGTGTCAATTTGTATTAGTTAAAGATTTAAGTCTTTGTAGTTTATAAACAATTGGTCTCTAATGAGTCTATTCATCTACATATATAAGAAATGTCATTAAATTTTAATAATATTTTTATGATAGGGATTAAATAGTTACAAATTTTAAAGTACATGGACGAGATCGTTACAATCTAAAGTTTACGCATTAAATTGTTTTAACCAATTTTTCAATTGGCATCTCAAATTACTACTTCAAATTCTGGTTGTCAATTTTAAACTCTATAAGGGGCGTTTGGCCCAAGAAGTTAGGGATTGGAGTTGTTTAGTCTAGGAGTTCTGAAGTATGTGTGTCTGGGGCACGGAGTTGTTTAGTCTGGAGTTCTGAAGTCTGTGGTGTGTTTGGGACAGGGAGTTGTTGAACTTAGAGTTCTTGAATCTGAATTTATTTTAACTGCTCAGCACAATGTTTTTCTACCAACTTTCAAAATTTCATTATTAAATCTTTCAATTTCAATAAATTATAAAAAATAAATTTTTTATTTTTATTTTATCTATCTTTACAAATTTGTTTGAACACATCTGGCTATATTTTACAAATCTTTAATACGAAAAAAAGAACATCACATATTTTACCTTGACACACGTGTCAAACACATCTTTCTCCGTTTTCACCGTCTTAAACTCTTCATTCCATCTGAATCCACTATGTTTGGAAATCAACGTCTCAACAATGACAGATTATTTTAGCTATTTTTTTTGTACAATTTTTTCTATAATTTTCCATATTTTTATTGTTAAGAACTTCTATCAAATAAATTTTAAGAATGCGATTTTTGCTTTTTTATTTTATGCATCCTTCACAAATTTCTTTGAAGATAACAAAAATAATTTTGACCACAATACTTCACATCCTTTTTTCAATATCACTCACATTAATTATTCATTTTATTTGGATAGTTTTGAAATAAAAGAGAGCGGTACAATAGTGTGTTAAATATTACATGTGAATTTGAAAGATTTTAATCCATTAATTTAAACAGATCCAAATAAACTGATATTTTTATTCTCCACGGTAAGAAGACTACATTTTTAATTTGATTTAAATACCAATTTTGATTGAACAACCTAACTTATATTTAAAATAATAAAAATAGATTGAATTACATTTTACACATTTTACACATTTTGTTTAAAGGAAAATTGTGGCAGATGTCAATTTAGAGTAAAATAATTAAAAATATAGCATTCTTTTAAATTTTTTGCAGATATGACAATTTCTATCACTGATAGAAGTTTATCGTTGATAGAAGTCTATCGCTGATAGTAATCTTTTTTATAGAATTTTGTCAGTGATAATGGTTTATCACTGATAGAAGTCTATCAGTAATAATAGTCATAAAATTTATTAGTGATAGTCACTGATTTTTTGTTTTGGGTATGATTGTTGTTTGTGCAATCATCCCTTGTTTAAATTACGTTTTTTTTTTAAATAATTAAAAATATTGTGAGAGGAAGAGAGAGAAATGTGTTGCCTTGAAAAACAGGTCAGACTTTAATAATAATTACTATAGAAGTTTGGGGAGTGAATATTTTTTATACGAGTTTAACAAGTCCGTGGAACAAACGGAGATAAAATTTCTCCCCCAACTTCTTGAGCCAAACACCCTTAAATAAGAGCACTTTGTTATGACTCTTGTTCAATGAAAAAATAGAGAGTTTATTCCATATTCTCCCTATACTTTCTTTGTGTTGCAACTTTTGTAATACCTTTTCTTTCTGTCATAGGCTTGTTTGTTTCATTCTTTGATGAATATATCTGAGTGGAATTCTTCTCTCACACTAACTTAATCTTGCTTTCAATTTTGTACATAAATTTAAAGTGAAATATATAGATTTAACCATTTTATAATAATATACTTTAAAGAATTTGAAAAAAAAAGGTTCTAATAGAAAAATGCATGCGATCATGCAATCAACATTGTGGAAGCTTACGTATTTTCCAATATAGATCATAATAAAATAAGATACCGTTTACTTCTCCAAACGTAATCAATCAAATACAATTATAATTGTGGGCTCGACTTTCATTTTCATTGAAATCGTTTATAAAAAACTGCATACGTAATCAATTTGTCGGCCACAATCCAGTTACGTCCCTTGATTAAACCTAAAATGATGCTCAATCTCATTCTCATTGCAAATTACGTGGGACTCACTCTCTTTTGTTTCCTCTTCCATAAATTTGTTTTTTCTCTTTCTTCATTGACATCCTCAACTTCATTGGTACAGTCTAACCTTCATTTTTTCCCTCTCATTCTTCTAGCTCGTTTAATTTGTGTACCATCTAAATAATGGATTTTAAATATTACATCAACATATTTTCGTTTCTTATTAGGTTTCATTGATGATAAATAATCGAAACACAAATGCTAAAATAATCATATTTCGACTTATTAGCGACTGTTAAACATCACGAAAGCGAACCTAAATGCAGATCCTCAAATAGCTTTTAATCGTAAACAAGATTCTGCTAAATCACTAGAGTCATAAAGAACAAGAGTATGGACAAGATTCAAATGAAAGGGTATTATGGTAAACTTACAAAATTTAACATGCAAGTAAATACCTCAATGAAAATCGAATTACGTCAGATCTTAAGTAAACAACATTAAAGAAAAATAGATTGCGATTAAAGCCTTTTTTATTACGATTGATTTCATTACGATTCCAACCTATTTTCATAAACAAAGCATAAGTTGTATATTTGGGATGCCAACAAGTTGGGTTGTAAAGAGTATTAAGTTGGTTGCCTTGTCTCTTTAAGATGGCCAAGAGCCAAAAAACCAACTAAACAACCTATTTATTGTATGGACGACGGTTGTTTTGAAGATGGATTGGTAAAGTTGCAAAAGATTAGTGAGTTAAACATAAATATTCTTAATTACCTAAGCATTATTTCTATGGATTTCATCAACCTAAACACATATAACTCAATTTGTTTAAACATATATTTCGACCAACATGTCAGATGTCGCCAAAACGAGCATAGCTTAATTGACATAAAGTTGTGTCATTGACTAAGAAGTCACTCAATCCCACATTAATTAAATACCTTTGTAAAAAAAAAAAATGTTTCAAATCCTCACCTTTACCTGTTGAATAACTAAAATAATAATAATTTCTTAATGTTTATTTTATCTCAAAAAAAAAAAAAAAAAAAAACTAAAATAATAATAAAACTATGAATTTCTTATAAAATGGAGAGAGAGAGCTCTTTTTAAATTCACAAGTTAAATCTTTAACCTTTGTTAAAAAAAATGAAAAGAGTGAAATAATTACCAAATGTATTTCTATTATTTTCAAAAAAAAAAAAAAAACTAAAGAAACAAAGTAAAAACAAAAATATTGCAAAATATATCATATTAGTTTTTTTTTTTTTTTTTTGCTTTCAGGAATACAAAAATGAAATTGCACCCAAATCGAGCTTAGCTCAATTGACATAAGATTGTGTCTCGATCATGGATTAAATCTCCGCATTAATTAAAATATCTTTTGCAAAAAAAAAAAAAAAATTGCACGGGTGTAAATTTAAACGCTTTCGATGTTGGATGTTGATAAAAGCAAATACCATGCTTGATTTTGTTTAAGAGGGAGAGGCATTTATAAGATTATAGTTTTATATATGTGTATTATGAACCGAAAGGCAAGGCAGAGAGTAGATTCAAATAAAAGATGACAAAAGAAAGTCTTATAAAACTACATTATTGCAAAAGTTGCCACCAATTAATACATAATTACATGGTATTATTAAAATCTACTACTCCACCAAACCACACTAAAACCAAATAAAAAAGTTGTTTGTTTAAATTAAGGGGAAAAACAACTTGTGTTTTTAAACTAATCCCTATAATGCATTAATCCACAAATGGCTCCAAAGATAAATGCAGAGAGTTAACGAGGGAAGATTAAACACGTGTTGCTAATTGGAAAAAAGGTCAAATTGCCCCAAACCCTTGGCTTCTTCTAAGAACTTTTTTTTCGACAAATTTTAAAACAAGCGCAATACGAGAACTTTCTAAGTAGTCACCCTACTTAGTACTACTCTCGCTCGAGCACGCATAACTGCAGAGTTCTAATGAGATATGTTGCATTAATGTTGATATTGGTATGTGTAAATATATATCAAAAGAATTCTTATACAATGATTTGTAATGAGATGTACAAGATGATTTATGCACATCTGCTAGAACATACAAGGAAAGAATAGCCTACTTTGTAGCCCTAATTGACAGTAATTTAGACAATTAATTGCAACCTTAATCTACAGTGACACCTCCTTCAAACTCAATGTGGTAGAGTAGAAACCAAATTGAGTTTGTTAAGTAACTAAACAAAACGACCAGGAATAGTGCTTTAGTGAAGATATTTGTTGGTTGTTCTGTAGTAGAGACAGATTGTAAACGAAGAGTGTTGCTCTGAAGATGATGGCAAACAAAGTGGCAGACATTTTAAATGTGATTAGTGCGTTAATGGAATACATCATTATGATCAATCTGGATAGCACTGCGATTGTCACAATGAAGGATAGTAGTAGATTGTTGAGAAACTCTCACATCTGCAAGTAGCCAACGAACCCATAACAACTCTAAAGTAGCATTAGCAAACACACAATATTCAAACTCGGTGTTGGAAAGTGAGATAATAGTTTGTTTCTTACTACGCCAAGAAATGAGAGATTTTCTAAGTAGAACCAGTAACTTGTGGTGGATTATCAATCAGTGAGATCACCAGCTCAGTCAACATCAGAGTAGCCAGATAACACTAGAGATGATTGTGAAGAAAACTGAAGCCTATGGACGAGAGTGCCCTTAACATAAGGTAGGATACAGAGAACACTAACAAAATGTATAGTCTAAGGAGCAGCCATGGAATGACTAACAATATGAACCTTGTAGGAAATATATAGGCGAGTCTCACGTTCAAATAAATAAGACTACCAACAAGTTGTCGATACAGAGTTGGATCCTGGAGAGGAACATCATCGAAAGAAGTTAAGAGAACATTAAGATCCAGTGGTGTTGATGAAGTAGCAAAATCAGTAATACCAGATCAAGCTAGTAGATCTTCAGAAGCATATTTAGCTCGAGATAAGTTGTACCCATCAGAGTGAGATGAGACCTCAAGGCCAAAAAAGTAGGTAGGTGGCCAAAATCTTTCACCTCAAAGTGTTTCCCAAGTAATGTTGCAGATCAGATATAGCTTGGGGGTCATCACTTGTAATAATCATGTCATCAACATAAAGAAGAAAAATAATAATACCATGAGGAGTCTGACGAATAAATAATATTGTATCGTAGAGACATGAAGTAAATCCAAGTTGGGTTATGGTGGAGCTGAATGTGGCAAACTAGACTCGTGGAACTTGTTCCAGGTCATAGAATTAGGAACGACGAAGAAGACACACTTTCTGAGATGAAGGAGAAATGTTAGGTGGTGGTTTCATAAACACACATCTTCAGATAATGTGTCATTGAGAAAAACGTTTTTGACATCCATCTGAAAAAGCAACCACTATTTGGCAGCTGCAACAGTTAACAGACTGCAAACATATGGCATTCGAGCGACCAGAGCAAATTCCTCTTCGTAATCAATATCATACTCTCGAGAATGACCTTTTTGCAACAAGAAGAGCTTTGAAACGTTCGATAGATCCCTCATAGTGTGTTTTGATCTTAGAAATCATTTACTGCCAATATGTCGTTTACGGGGAGGTAGATCAACGCGATCTCAAGTATGGGTCTTTTTTAAAGCTTGTAGTTATTCATTCACCGTTTGATGCCAGAGAAGATTAGTATTAGGCTCATGATAAGAAAAATATTCGACTAAAGAAATAATAGTGGAAAAACAATGATAGTCTTGGATATGATGGGGAGTTTCTCTTACCCGAGTGTAGCATCAAACTGAGATGACAGGTTCAAGGTTAGATTTAGTAATTGAGACAAATGTCGAGTCCGAGAAAGTAGAGACTATAGAAGATTGATTAAGCTTGGGGACATGTGGATGATCATCATGTGGAAACAAATCATTGGAGAGATAAGTGAAAAAGGGTTAAGGACTAAAAAGAGAGATATGGAAGGATAAGAGGCAAGAAAACATGTTATGCTCCCAAAAAGTAACATGACAAGAGATGTGTGTGTAATCGTCTAGAGATAGGATCTCAACAACGAAAACATTTATGTTCAGTTTTGTAGCCAAGAAAGCAACATAAGCGAGCACGAGGTCAAGTTTGGTATGCTCAAGAGGGTGAAGAAGAACAAAACATGCGCAACCAAAAACTTTAAGATGAGAGTAAGAAGAAAAAGTACCATATAAGCGTTCAGAATGAGAGATGTTCTGAAGAACTGATGAAAAAAGACAATTGATGACATAGACAGAAGTGAGAGCAACCTCAACCGAAAACTTCTCAAGACAAGAGACATAGAGAAGTTGAGCACGAACATAATCCAAAATATGACAATGTTTTCGTTATGCTCGTCCATTTTGTTGAGAGGTGTGAAGGCATGATCGTTTAAAAACAAGGGTGCCATGTTGGGTGAGAAATGAGAGAAGCGTATAATCCTTACTCCATGACATTGTTTGTGGGAAGAATTTTAATGGTTTGAGAAAATTGTGTGTGGACCATACTAGCAAAAACAATGTAAAATTGAGATAAGACAGAACGATTTTTAAGAAAAGATATCCAAGTAAGGCGAAAATAATCATCAATAAATGAAACGAAATAACGATATCCATTGACAATAGTAATAGGGGCATGACCCCAAATATCACAATAAATTAAGTTCAAAGGTGTATCACATGAAGATGATGAAGTAGGAAAAGATAAAACGGGTTATTTCGCAAGCTTACAATTCAAACAAACAAATGAAGCAAATTTGGAAACATTATTTAAATTTCCATCATAAACTAAATTGCGAAACTTTTTTAGAATAAACCTGACTAAGACGAATGTGTCATTGATATATAGCAAAATCACTGACAGAAGCAGAAATAGATGGAGAAGCAGAGAGCTAAAGAAAGGTGAGCTAAAAAAATCTTCCCACTTTGCGACTCATACCAACTGTATGTCCCATTTGTGAATCCTGAACCTGACAACCATTAGAAGAAAAACAAACAGTGAGGCTAAGGTCATATAATTGACCAACATATGCAAGATTAAAAGTCGGACTAGAAACACGGGTAAGTATTAAGATGATTTAAGGTAAGTATGACAACAATGTCAATATGAGAAATAGACATACAATTTCATCCATTTGCACCAATAGGGGGAATAAATTTAATAGGAGTGGAAGAAGACAAAAACGAAATCTCAGAGATCATATGACTGCAGCAAGTCGAATCAAGAAACCAAAAGTTACCTAGAGTTAAAGCAATAACAGAGATATTGGAGAAGGTCACGTGTTTTAGTAGATTCTAAAAATAACGGTTATGAATAGTGGGAGGAGTGAGGTCATCAGATAAGGTAGCAATGATAGCTCTATTTTGGTTTCACTTCCTAATTATAGCTAATATCGTGCTTAATTATAAGTGATTCACGGTGAAGAGCTCGTGAGGTTCGTAGGGCGTGTTTCAGGGCTAAGGAGGTCGATTTAAGGCTTCGGGATCGCTTTTGCTCAAACCCGAGAGCAAGCGTGTCGACGCTCCGAAGGAAAAAAAGCGCTAGAATTATGTCTGTAGTAGCGTCTCGACGCTACGACGGATATAAAACCCATTTTTTCCGAGTTTAGGTCATCTTCTAAATTCAGAATTTATAACTTCAAATTCAACAACTTCGTGTTCCAAACACAGATAAACTTTCGCACTAACCAACTTCCCACCCTAAATAAGTTAGGACTAAACAACTCCAACAACCGAAGGCCCCTTGATAAGTTAGATTTTTAGAGAATCTAAAAGGAGAGGAAATAGGATATATTTTTTGTTTTTTCAAATTGGCAAAATATCCTTTGTCTTGTAGCGAAACTCATGGTTACAAATGCTTTGGAATTTGGATGCAATCTTTATGCAACTCCAACTGTATATAAAAGGATCACCATTCACCAAGAGGTCAACAAAATCGATCTCAACAGTTCAACACTTAATTGAATTCCGGCGAACATTTTTCAACCGGCCCTCCGGCAACCACTCATCGGAATTACGAAACTGGCAAACTCAGAGTCGTCGGAGAGCGTTGCGAGAGTGAGGGCCTTTTACGAGGCGTTGGGTTCCAAAGACGTGGAGACGGTGCACCGCCTTCTGGCGCCGGACTTGGAGTGGTGGTTCCATGGTCCGCCGTCGCACCAGTACTTGATGCGCCTCCTCACCGGCGTCTCCTCCTCCTCCTTCGTCTTCCTTCCGATCTCCGTCGTTGCATTGGGACCCACCGTCGTCCTCGCCGAAGGCTACGACACAAAACGCGCCGTTTCGTGGGTCCACGCCTGGACCATTACTGATGGAGTCATCACCCACGTCAAGGAGTATCTCAACACTTCTGTTACCGTCAAGCGCTTCGCCACCACCGCCGCCGACGTGGACTCGCCGTCATCATCGCCGCCGGCTAACTGCCAGAGTGTGTGGCAGAGCAAGGTGTGTCGGGATCAGTCGGTGCCTGGTCTTGTTTTGGCACTTTAGAATTTTGATATGAATGCTGCCGTGGTTGTCGTTGTGTCTCATGTGTTGCTTTGTATAAATTATAATAAAATGGTTTCGTGATCAGCGAGCGATAGACTTCTATCAACCATAAGATATCAGCAATAGAAATTGTCATATCCACAAATTTTTTAAAAACATACTATATTTTTAATTATCTTATTCTAAATTGACATCTATTACAATTTCCCTTTATTATATATATTTACGATGTTCCACTAAATCACCTCTCTTTTTCTTAGGACTAGAATTATATGGTTATATTAATTTGGCTAAGAATCCAATTATTTCTTGAATAAAGATGAAAATTATTTCTTGAATCCAATTATTTATTTAAAAATTGTGATGAGTTGTCTGGTGGTGCAGGAGGAATTTGGCAAGTTGATAGGCCTATCTTCGAGTCTAGAAGATGACAAAATTTCCTATTATTTAAACTTTGTGAAATTTTAGCCAAACCGAGGATAACTCAATTGGCATAAGGTTGTGTCCCTGACTAACAGGTGGTCATGGGTTCAATCCTCGCATTTATTAAAACACCGTTGCAAAAAAAAAAAAAGATGAAAATTATAGTGTAGAAATAGCGGTGAGGAAACAAAAACAAAATTGTTATCAAACATAATCTTAATTTTTCAATTTTGAGGACGGAGTCTAATAGAGTATTGAGTTTTAAAAATGTTTAATAAGTCTATGAACTTTTGATATGTCTCGTATTCTCAACTTTTCTTTTTGCAAAATTTATGGACTTAATAGACATAAAATTGAAATTTCATAGTTTTAATGAACTTGCAAAGTTTATAAAAGATGTCGAATATGACAATTATAACTTATTTGACACAAAATTAAAACTTATTTTCTAAATGATCCATAAGCTTTTTAATCTTTGTTTATGATCAAGGAACTAAGTTTATTATTTGTGAATTTCATTCCAGCTATCGACGACGTTAGGGTCAAAGACAGTGAAGTTTCAAAGATAACGATCGACGACGTTAGGATCAAAGAGAGTGAAGTTTCAAAGCATCCTATCGTTAATCAATTAATGGTCAAATAATTAGTTTAAAACCATTTATAATCATTTTTCAAACTTCATAAAGTGTCACTCATAAAACAAATAGACACGTTCAAATTTCAAAGAAGAAATTGTATATTTTGCCAATAAAAAAAAAAAAAAAAAAAGCTCAAGTGTACCTGTAGGAAGCTTCCTATATACTTTTGGTAGTTCATTATAATTGAGTAAAATAATAAAGATATTAGTATGATTTATTTATTTATTAGATTAATATAAAGGGATAAATGACAATTTAAGACTTATTGGTTGCAAATATAGCATGTTTTTAAAAATTTTGCGGATATAGCAATTTCTATCGCTGATATCTTATGACTGATAGAAGTCTATCGCTGATCACCTCAGCTCTTTATAGATTTTTGTCAGTGATAATAGTCTATCAGAGATAATAGTCTATCACTGATAGAAGTCTATCAGTGATATAATAAAGTCTATCAGTGATAGAAACGAGTTTTTTTGCCATATTTACAAAACATTTTAAAGTTTGCTAATTTTGCAATTAGTTTGGGCCTGATTGCTATTTGTGCAACCAGCCCTAATATAAATATATCTAATAAAAATCTAGAACAACTTTTCTTTACTAATAAGTCGAGCTGCGTTGATAAGAAAATGGAACACCACAATTTTTTTAATCATCAAGGGTTGGTCTAGTGGTTATAAAGAGCCTTGGGACACCTACTTAAGAATTAATTTCCTACGGGTTTTCTTGGCAGCCAAATGTTGTACGGATTTTCTTAACAGCCAAATGTTGTAGGGTCAGACGGTCTCTCCCATGAGAATAGTCGTAAGGTGGCCCACTCACGAAAAAAAAAAAAAAAAAAAACTTTCTTTTCCTCAATACTTCACTGACGTGACACCTTAAAATGTTACATTATTCTGCCTATATGTACTATTACAAATTTCCTCGTTTCTTGAAATATATCTTACACAATTGCATAAAGTTAGAATTTTAAAACATGATGTTACAACAACAAAGTTATCAATATCATAACAATTGTTTATGCTTAGTGTTTGGTAGGTTTGATAATCCTATGTAATGGGGATTATTATTTAATAAGAATCCTTTCTTTAAATTTATTTGATAAAGAAATGAGCAAGAAACATTGCAAATTTTGGCTATAATTTTTTCATTTTAGGAGTAACTCGTTTCTAGTTAGTCTCTTTTCATTTCAATATTTTTAATTTTAAGGGGGTGGTTGGCCCCTGAGTTGGGTGGGGTCAGGTGGGCTTAAGCCCACCTGGTGTTTGGTGCAGAGATTTAGGAAGACGGAGTTTGAGGGTTATTATAACTCCCACTTGCTACAGTAACCCATTGTAGAAGTCAGTGGGTTACGTTTCGAGCTTAGGGAGACAGAGGTTTGGGAAAATGATGGTTATAACCTATGCGATCGCATGGGTTATGCGATGGTCATAACCCATCACATAATTTATGCGATCGCATGGGTTATGCGATGGTCATAACCCATCACATAACTTATGCGATCACATAGGTTATGTCCATCGCATAGGTTGTGCGATGGTTATAACCTATGTGATCACATAAGTTATGCGGTGGTCATAACCTATGCGATCTTTTCTCATTAATGCACATGTCTTTTCCCACCTATTCTTCATAATCATGATTGTTTTTTGAATATTAATATTGTTAGGTGCACTTATTATAATAAGTGTACCAATAACCATTGTCAACTATCACCCCACATGTTTTCTTTATAAAGGAGTTGAAACTGGAATATTGCACGTTCCTTCTAACCAAACACGACTGATCAACGTTCCTCTCTTTTTTATTACGCCACGCTACAATTTACTTTCGTGAAGTTTGTAATGAAACCTTAATTATTTTTTGTGCAATTCGGATTGTGGACCAAAATTGGCAATTAAAACTCCAAAATATTTTGTTCTAGGTACAATAGAGTTGCCAATTAGTTATCTAATGTACATCTTCAACTATGGAGATTTAGATGATGCATGTATGCAATGTTTTATAAATCACAATTAATAGATGATCCGCCATGAGGTTATGCTTAATAATGACATTTTTTTTACAACGTGTGAAAATGGGGAGAATCGAATATGTGACCCTCTTAATCACTATGTCATACATTATGTTAGTTGAACTATGCTTATGTTGGCAATGCCATCTCTTTCTCATAAGATTAAGATGTTTCTTAACAAAGTATTTGCCTATTTTAAGATTTTGTAAAAGAGGGATTGAGGTTTAGAGGATGTTTGCGACATTAAGTTGAAGTTTGGGTGGACTGAGTTATTATAATTCAAAGAGACACAAACTTTTACTTAGTTTTGTTCTGGAAAATGAGGAACTGTTTTGAGAACAGTCTCTGAGACGATCCCAATTTTCATGGTTGAAGAACTAACTTTGTTATTTTAATTCAAGGAAATGAGAGAAAGGGGTTTCACCAAAAATAAACTTCAACTCCTTTCTGATATAACAGGAGCTTTAAGGCCTGGTGTCCTCACAACATTGATGGGTGTCAGTGGAGCTGGGAAAACAACTCTGCTTGAGGTTCTTGCAGGACGAAAAACAAGTGGATATCTAAAGTTCAAGAAACATTTGCTCGGATATCGGGTTACTGTGAACAAACTGATATACATTCTCCTCAAATAACAGTGGAAGAATCTCTGATCTTCTAAACTAGTTTCCTAATCCGGTAATTCCCTAATATCTCTGCTTCGCTACGTTTGGCATTTGGTATCGACTTAAAACAAAAGCAGTATGGTCCCTTTTTCCCTCTTTAGCTAAAACTTATTTGTTTCTGATATTGATATAGTTTCTTGTTTCATAGCAAATTTGTGAATGAAGTCCTTGAGACCATTGAACTTGATGGCATTAAAGATTCGTTGGTTGGCATACCTGGTGTTAGCGGTCGATAGACCGAGCAACGTAAACAGTTAACCATAGTTGTGGAGCTTGTTTCAAAATCTTCTATCATCTTGATGGACGAACCTACCACTGATTTGGATGCAAGAGCAGCTGCAATATTGTCATGCGAGCAGTCAAGAATGTGGTTGATACTGAAGAACAATAGTTTGTACCATCCACCAGCCGAGTATAGACATCTTTGAATCATTTGATCAGTGTAGTTTTGCTGTTCTTAGGAGCAACAGGTTAGTTGGTTCTCTGCCTACTCGGTTTTAAGAGGTTGAACTGTGTTAAAGTTCTTGGTCTTTGATCAATTATATGTCAATTAAATTATTTATTTGAATATTATTATTCACTTTTTTTTCTTTATTTCTTTTATAATTTTTTGTAGGTTGATGAAAGAATTACGTCACAACAATGGGAAATGTCAAATGTCAAATGTCATTAAGAGTAAAACTTGGTTGCTGCCTAGGCTACCAGTATCTTTTGCAGCCCAGCCACCTCTCATAATTTGATTGGCTAATATTTAAATTATTTTTAAATAATAAAAAAATCTTTCACGCCGTTTATTGTCAGTAACTTTCATTTTCTTATTCCAGCAAATTAACAACTTTTTCTACTTTCTCTCTCTTCATTTCTCTACACTCCAATTTCAAGGCCATGAAATTTCAATTAGAATTATTTGAATTTTGCAGGATTGATTGTGTGTTATAGACATAAATTTTCATGTGGGTTTTAGAGGAAGTGAAGGAAAGAGTGGGAAATTTCACGATTGGATATGAATTCATCTAAGGTTGGTAAAAGGAAGGTAGATTGGATGTTTTTTTTTAAAGAAAAATTCCAAAAAAAAAAAAAATGATAACAATTTTTTTTTTATTTGTCTAGAGATATCTTTTAGAGTATTGCAAATCTTACTGCGTTAAAAAATAGTTAACAAAAAAAAAAGAAAAAAAATACTTATGGTAGAGTAAAGAAGAGAGAGTGAGAGATGAAATTGAAAACAAAGGTCATGGCAAATAGAAATGGAGGAAAGAGAGGGAAAATAGGAGAAGGTGTTTATCTGACGAAGAAGAAAGAGAAAGTTACGGAAGAAAAAAATAAAAAAATCTAAGTAAACGGACGTGAAGAGTTTTTTTTATTTAAAAAAATATAAATATTCATCAAATCAAATCGTGACACGTGTTGGGCTGCAAAAGATACTTGTAGCCCGGGCTAAACAAGTTTTACTCATTAATTAATGATAGATTGATAAAGTATAGGTGATACTTGTAGCCCGAGCTAAACAAGTTTTACTCATTAATTAATGATAGATTGATAAAGTATAGGTTTTGTATCAGCTCCAAGTTCATATTCATTACTATCTCTATTTTATGGGGAATTGTCAATTTTGTATGAATAATTATTTAATAAAGAAACGTTTTTATTGTATCTATTTTTATGGTTCATATATTTGTAATTTTACTTTTATTATGTAACACATTCATTAAACATTATAAAAAGTTTATAAATGTTAATTGAAAGTAAAAGAAAAGAAATTATTTAAAGGCTTATTATAGCTTTAATTTCAAATTACAAATAAATATTTATAGCTGTAAATAAATGTTATCATTGACAAACAATAGGATTTTATTTTTGTTATAGAAAGTTATTAATAACTTAAAAAAAAAGCCATTATAGATTTTGTATAGCTTTTTCTCAAAGTCGTGATAGCCCATGCTATCAAAATTCTTAGACTTTTTATAGCCTTTTATAAAAGCTATTAAAAATATTTTTACAGCATTTTATAAAAGCTATTAATAGTCGTACATTTTACCGTTTTTATAAATAGCTATAAAAAGTCCAGACTTTTTATAGCGTGGAAAGTCCAGACTTTTTATAGCGTTGGCTATCAGACTTTGCAAAAACCCTATAAAAGACTTATAATAGCTTTTTTTTTAAGCTATGTAGGCTTTTTTTTTTCTGTAGTGTTTTAAGATTTTGGAAAAGAGGGATTGAGGTTTAGAGGATGTTTGCGACATTAAGTTGAAATTGGGTGGACTAAGTTATTGTAATTCGATCTACGTTTGACCCGCCAATTATTTAAATCTAGGATAAATAAAGTAGTTATACTAACTTTAATAGTATTTACTAATTATAAACTATTGCATATTATTTTAATTCATTCAACGTCCCAAACAGTGTCTTAGAGATAATTCTCTAAAATTCTCTAATGGGTCATTTGGTTTGAAGATTTGCAGATGAATGACATGTCTGGGAATAAGATGTCTGGAAATCAATGATGTTTGTGTTTGGTGCTGCATGAGAATGTCATCAGATTTTCATGGGAATAAATGATGTCTGTGTTTGGTGTTGCATGAGAATGTCATCAGAATTGCAAATAAATTTTAAATAATTAATTGTTGTTTATTTTATTTAACAATAAATCTTAATAACTATGTTCAACGAAAGGTATTTAAAATTATATAATTTTTTAATTCTATTTAATTAATTAATACAATAATAAAATTGATGAACTAATGATAAATGTTATATAATTCAAAAACCAAATATAATCTATCATAGATTACTAAACATATGTTGGTGTGCGATACTTGACAACCTATGCGATCACATAGGTTGTTGTGCGATAGCTATGCGATTGCATATGTAGTTGTGCGATCGCATAAGTTGGTGTGCGATCGCATAGCTATCACATAGGTTGTTGTGCGATCGCATAGCTATCGCACAACTACCTATGCGATCAGATAACTATCGCATAGCTCTGCGATAGCTAGCAACCTATGCGATCACATAGGTTGCTAGCTATCGCATAATAACCTATGCGAGTCTTGTTCATTTTAAATCAAGAAGCTACTGGAATCGATTTAACAACAACAAAAAATAAACTACACAGAGTTCTCAGAGATCGGAATGAATTTAACCAAAAAAAAAAAAAATACACAAACTTGAAATCAGAGTTTGGAATTGATTTAAACAAAAAAAAAATAATAAATAAACTTAGGAAGAAGAAACGTTGTAAAAAAAAGAATGAAAGAAGAAGATTTAAAAAAAAAAAAAAAACCAATGGGAACAAGATAACATACCTGGACAAGGCATCGCCATGGCTTTGGGAGAAAGTCGTCTAAAACGGAGGCCATCAGAAAGCCATACTTCTGATGTCTGGGCTAAAGCTATGCCCGGGCATAAATTCTAAGACGGACGTGGGAATGGCCATCAGAAAGGCTATAAATTCTTAGACTTTTTATAGCCTTTTATAAAAGCTATTAAAAAGATCTTTTACAGCATTTTATAAAACTTATTAATAGTCAGACTTTTTATAGCGTGGGCTATCAGACTTTGCAAAAACACTATAAAAGACTTATAATAGCTTTTTTTTGAAGCTATCGTAGGCCTTTTTTTCGGTAGTGTTTTAAGATTTTGGAAAAGAGGGATTGAGGTTTAGAGGATGTTTGCGACATTAAGTTGAAGTTGGGTGGACTGAGTTATTATAATTCGATTTAAGTTTGACCCGCCAATTATTTAAATCTACTATAAATAAAGTAGTTATACTAACTTCAATAGTATTTACTAATTATAAACTATTGTAGGTTATTTTAATTCATTCAACGTCCCAAACAGTGTCTATCTTAGAGATAATTCTCTAAATTTTTCTAAGTTTTGTTAGAAAACAAAAGTTTGGTTAAAGGCACTAAAGTTCTTAAAACTGGTCTCTATGCCTTTTTCGCTTAAATAATTATTAGATTTTTCTTTGAACACTTTTTTAGATTGTAAATATATAAATAAGGACGATATCATTAATATAAGAAATTTAGTGTGAAACTAAAAGTAAAGTCATACAAACTATTTCTTAATTGGACAACATCATACTTGTGGGTGGATATGTCTCTATTGTCCTTAGCCCCTCCTTGTTAGTTTAAAAAATAAAATAAATAAATTGGATACAATCATTGAAAAGTTTCATAGTCGGTCTTGTTTGCCAAAGCGAGCATGACTCGCATGACTGTGACATATGTATGTGTTGACGACCAATAGGTCTGTGGTTTGAAAAAAAAAATAGTATGTCTTGTTTCTACACAAGTCAGCAAAGTAACCCAATATATTCTCATAGAACACTTTTTTAAGGATATTTTTTTGGAGTTATTTTGAAACTGTTAAAATCACTTTTGTAATGTTCAAAATCATTTTGAAACATATTTTTATCATTCACAATAAATTTTGATGGTATGAAAATGTATTTAAAAGTGTAAAATTAGTTATTAAATTAGTTTTGGATGATTAAATGCATGTTTTGAAGTGATTTCCAACATGAAAAAAGTTATTTTGACTAGTTCAGAATCACTCTCAAACATGC
The DNA here is from genome assembly GCA_028017165.1 of Herpetospermum pedunculosum. Classification (NCBI taxonomy): domain Eukaryota; kingdom Viridiplantae; phylum Streptophyta; class Magnoliopsida; order Cucurbitales; family Cucurbitaceae; genus Herpetospermum; species Herpetospermum pedunculosum. Next base: position 50,010,613 of record CM051531.1, on the reverse strand, counting down.
ACTAAATTGATGAAAGACCTAGAACCTAGAACCATTGAGTTGATTTTTTCGGTACAAAATGGGAATTAGTTGCACAATCAATAATGTTGATAGTATATACACGGGAAGGTATATTGAAAAATAATGATATCAATCCGGATAAATTGCACAAACCACTCCTAAACCATGAGGTTTGTTACAATTCAATTACACCCTTAACTTTTAATTTGATCAATCACCCGGTGTTAAATTATTCTTCAAATGTTTGACTCACACGAAAGGCAGGCCAAACCCTTACCCTGTGTTTCCCTCTTCAGGCACTACAGAGTCTCCGCCGTACAACTTTGAATTTCTAAACTAAAAAATCTGGTTTGTTACAATTCAATTACACCCTTAACTTTTAATTTGATCAATCACCCGGTGTTAAATTATTCTTCAAATGTTTGACTCACACGAAAGGCAGGCCAAACCCTTACCCTGTGTTTCCCTCTTCAGGCACTACAGAGTCTCCGCGGTACAACTTTGAATTTCTAAACTAAAAAATCTGAATTTCCAAAATACCTTATTTGTTTATCCCTCCTACAAATTACAAGTCTCCTATTTTCTCCGAGGGTAATGAACAGGACAACCCCAACTGATAAGGACAACGAAACTCCACATATCTGAACAGGACAACCCCAACCAATAAGGACAACAAAACTCCACATTAGTATGATTTTGCTTTTGGTTCCTGAAACCATACCAATGGAGATAATTGTCTTCACTTATATACCATGGGTCAATCTCTTTCCTAACCAATGTGGGACTTTGTTAGCACTCCTAACACCAACAACTTTTCTACTCACGAGTGAGTCACACATTTAAAACTCAATTAAATGGTAATTTAACCGCAACTAACAAAAGGAAACGGTTGCAACACTTAACAAAATACACAATGATTGATCAAATTAAAAATTCGTGTAAATTGTAACAAACACTATAGTTTATGGGTGGTTAATCAATAATGAAGGAAAAAGGAAATCAATCATAGGTCGTCCATTGTGACATGCCATTTGGCACAAGAAAAACCTCGATCGCAATAATCTTAACAAACACAATTTTGATATCCAAAAATATTAACCATATCTTGGCCCGTTCCACATAAATGTTTGGATTAGAAAGCAATTTTCTCTTAAATACGATCCCACATCAGAAAGATGAAGGGACCTCACTCTTTGCTAAAAAAAAAAAAGGACCCCACTCATAATATAACACACATGGACTACTCCTCCTATCACTAATTGGTTTTAGGATGGAACCTCATGATTTCTAATATGGTATCAGAGCCCACGAAGCCCAAACGGATATTCGGTCCAAAAATAGGGGCATGTTGAGGATCCCACATCGGAAAGATGAGGAGACCTCACTCATAATATAACACACATGGACTACTCCTCCTATCACCAATTGGTTTTAGGATGAAACCCCTCATGATTTTTAATAGACTCCACTTCATTTTTAAAAGGATCATCACTTGACAATTGACATATAATAAATGGAAAGAATATCTATATTCTCGTTAGTATACTTTTTTTTTTTTACTAGAAAGATGTCTTAAACATGATCTCGTGGACTTTTTTTTTCCTTTAGAGTAACTTTGGAATAGAGCAAGATGTCTTTGACAAAGAACAAGTTGGTTCATATATAAAGATCGACTTTATGGCTATAGTATTTATCAAAATATCAAATTATATTATTGGTAGAGATTTTTTAGTTTTGTTATTTTAATCATATATGTTGGTTTTTTTTAGTACATTGGGGGTGGGGGGATTCGAACCACAGACCTCTTGGTCATCAAATCATACATATGCCAGCTGAGCTATGCTCGCTTTGGCTAATCATATTTGTTGGTGAGCTCTATTATTTAGTTGAAGATCATTTTTTTTATTATCTTGATGGTTGTATATTTTTTTTTTGTTTAAATTGCCAGAATCTAAGACTCTTATCGAAGATTTACGAAAATTATGGCTTCAAAATTTTGTTTTCTCGTCAAAGAATATACGTATATATATATACCACGATCACTAGAATCATCACCGTTAGTAGATATGTCTACATAGGTATATACATATTAGGATGTGCAAGAGTGTAATTTATTGAAAATAAATATATGATTATATACATATATGTTAATGACATACTGTTTCCCCTTTTTTAGAGTGATCTTGATTTCGGTTAGATAATTGAGAATGAGGGGTGCAACCCTTCAAGTTGTTGTATATGTTCTTGTCGTCCCATGTGCCATCGAACGCAATGCTAATCTGATAAGACTCTATTAATATTGAGGTGAAGAACAAGGAATCATATGCTTGAAAAGATAGATAAGAAACCAACGAGTACAAAATGACAAAAAATTATTGTTCCAATAATATGAGGTCGGTTTTGTTGAAGACATAAATGTAGGAGGGAGATTTGAAATAATAGAGAAAATATCTCGATGGTTGGGGTCGAGGTGAGCTGAAATATTTTTTAATTCGGTTAGTTGAAATAACAAATTGGTTGTGTGACAATCTTGTAATAGAGTGATCTACAAGAGACATATTCTGTATAACGCGTTTTCTCTTTCCCACCCATAATCTAGTTAACTATGAAATGATATTCTTATAGCGTGTCTTCTCTTTTCCACCTATAATCTAATTAGCTATGAAAGGTAAATACGAAACTTAGGTAAATACGAAACTTAGTTAGCTATATTTCATTTTTAATTCTAACGTGGTTAAGAATTCTCCATTATAAATATTATTTAGTGTGGGTTGGATGGCCCATTAACAAGGTTTTGGTGTACCACAACTTGTTTGGGCTTGGGTTCGATATTATGAGAAGGCCCATTAGCAAGGCCTTGGAGTAAGATCTAGAGCCTTTTGCTTGCTAGGGCTCTATCCTGCTTCCGCCGAGTCTCCTTCGTCGTCCTGCACATTCAGAAACCAGATTTCTGTCCGTTGCTCCGTGATTCTCTGTAATCGGAAGGCGTTGAACTGTAACCACCATGTTATCGGGGGATATACCGCCTAATCAGAGCATATACATCAAGAATCTCAATGAGAAGGTCAAGAAAGAAGGTGACTCATTCTTATCTTTTTGTTTAATCTTACTCTATCGCTTGTGTTAATGTGTTTTCTTCTGTTCCATAAGTAGATTACTTAGGATAATTGAGGTGATCTGCGCCTGCGGACATTTTTATTTTTATCATTTCGCATTCGGCTCTCGAAATTCATGCTACTGTTGGTTTCGGGGTGGGGGTGATTTGGGCGAAGTGTGGCTTGTTTTTGTTACAGTATTTGATATTTCTGATGCCACACAGTAGTCACTCGAGAATGTAGAACTATCATAGTTGGAAGTTGGTTTTTAGGGTGAAGGAGCTGATAGCTTGAAATTTTAGTTTGGATATGGAGACTGCTACTTGCTTTACCCATCCCGTAGCATTTGGGTTTTGTTTACTATTTTCGTTGCTTAATGTTCAGTTTTTTACAATATTACTCCTGCCTAAACCCTAAACCCTCCAAAAAAAAAAAAAACATGATAATACTATTTTGGTTGCCAAACCAAGTTTTTTTTTTTTTTTTTTGGAATTTGGCTTAGAATTCAAGTGTTTTCTTAGAAAAGATGTGAACCATTGTAAATAAATTTGAGAAAACGAGCACCATTTTTAAAATAAAACTAAAAACCAAATGGTTATTAAACTGGACTTTAATGTTCAGTTTTTGACAATATTACAACACATGTGGAGAAGTGTGGGATACGATCCTGCGGCTTCTTAGTGTTCGGATTTGATGGTTTACTAATGTTTTCCCCTTGGACAGAATTGAAGAGATCCCTTTATGCTTTGTTTTCTCAATATGGAAGGATCCTCGATGTTGTTGCCTTGAAGACACCGAGGCTTCGAGGGCAAGCATGGGTTGCATTTAGTGAAGTGACTGCAGCTAGCAATGCTGTGCGGCAGATGCAAAATTTTCCATTCTATGAGAAACCTATGGTTGGTCTCTAGCTGATCACATTTTCTGAACTTTCTTTTCATAGTCTTTTTGTGGCCTTTCATCTATGGACTGTTCTAGTGCACTTTGAAGTTCTTTCGGCAACTGTAGATAGTTTGCTTGTCAACGGGATTGAATCCTGATTGTGCTTCAATGAGCATGATGTGGAGAGCGACACATGAATTTCCATACACAATCACACTTAATATTATGCTAGTTTAGTTGCTTTGCATGTCCAAAACAATGAATTTATCTTATTTATTGGTTATGTGGGTTTGGTGTATTGGCTGTGCCTTTTTTGAGCATTTTGAGATCTCTCTTTCTAACTCCTATCTATTGACATTTCTTCTGTCAATGGATGCCATCTTTCATGAATTACATTACATGCTTATGTACTGCTTAAAATGTTGTTGACTCTGGATCTTTGATACCTATAGTAACCTGCACAAAGGGAATTTGTTTCTTCTTTTTCTAACGTGACCAGAGATTTATTCATGTTTCTGCTAGGAAGAAACAAGTATTACTATTATTTTTGCTCTTTTAAAATTTCAGTTATTTTTTGTTTCATCTTGTGGAGATTTCTGTACCGTCCTTTTGCTCATTCATACAACTTATTCTGATAGTGAATATAAAGACAAAGTTCTGTTACCTATCTCATAAATAGAAAATGATTTTCTTTGTTGTTTCTTTTGCAGCGAATTCAATATGCCAAAACCAAATCAGATTGTGTTGCTAAAGCTGACGGAAGCTTTGTGCCAAGGGAGAAGAAAAAGAAGCAAGAGGAAAAAGGTTGTAACTATATAAGTACTATTTCTTAACATTTTATTATTCGTAGGTACTCTTTGCTTTGCAGTTTTTCGTGGACATAATCTTGAAGTTAGCAGATAAACAATTATAATTTCACCATGAGAAACATATGTTTTTTTTAAAAAAATGCCTGGACATAACCTTTCATTTTCTAATTGCATTGCTTTTAAAAGATCATAATGTTTTAAAACTGGTTTATGTTCCTTGTTATCTTATAATTTTCTTATCCAGGTGATAGAAAGCGACGTGGTGAAGAAGCACATCAATCTGCAATGCCCAATGGAACAACCGCTGAGAATGGAGGTTCAAATGTAAGTTTCTTTTCACAAGTATTTTTTGGATGTAAAATGTTTATTTTCCTTGTTCATATTAGCTGTATTGTATTAATTGCTACTCTAGAAGTGGTCCTGAGCATAAATTGTATGAGTCTTTTGGATGGCGTGGTTCTCTGGTTAATTGTTTTTCTCATCTCATTTGTTTTAAAGACATTGATGTCTATTCCAATTAGATTTCACTTTAGTGCCCCTTAGATCAGGCAATGTTATTCAAGTTTTTTCAATAATTAGTTTTGCTAAGAAAGTCTTTTTGTTATGTGCAGGCCACATTCCGTCATGCAAATCCAAGCGCTCCAGAAGCTACTCCAAACAACATACTATTTATCGAGAATTTGCCACATGAAACTTCTAGTATGATGTTGCAAGTCCTCTTCCAACAATATCCTGGATTCAGGGAAGTCCGAATGATTGAAGCAAAGCCTGGTATTGCTTTTGTTGAGTTTGAAGATGACGTTCAATCCTCTATGGCGATGCAGGCTCTTCAAGGCTTTAAAATTGACCCCCAACATCCCATGGCTATCTCTTTTGCAAAGAAGTAACTCAACCGTTGTTCTACTGTTAGTTTTATGTAACGCGCAGCAGGTTTATGTTAATGTCGGAGCATATAAATATGAGTCGGAAGTTTTTATGTAAAGTTCAGGTATCCTTCCCCTCCTTCCAAGGAAAAAGAGAGAATGAAATAAAGTAAACATTGGGAGGCAGCCCACTGGCTCCAAAGAAGAGGATATCAAACAAAGGGACTCTGAGTTTTGCCGGCTGTGCTACTAGCAAGGAAATAGTGTTATGTTAGGTCGTCAAAAAGGAAACAGAAAGAACTAATCAAAGACTTTCTTTAAAATGTGTTCATGTACTTGTAGTAGTGGAAAATTAGCTTTTGAAAAGAAAACTGGTAGCTGAAATTTAGGAAGACAATGTTGATTTCATTTTTGCATGAAAGTGTTGATAATCATTTCTGTCAAAGTCTCATGGACAGTGCTGCTTTGGTGTGTGTATTTTCTTCCATTGGTCGATATTATGAGCAAGATTTGACCCAAACTTAGTTTGAAAGTTGTCTTTTACTGGATCAAATGCGCAGCTATTGCCTTTTGTTTTGTTTTGTTATTATTAAATGTTTGGCCATCTTCATATTTTATTTCATAGGGATCATCAAGTGGTGCTGCTGACTGCTGACCATCATCAGGATTTCAGTGCTAAAACTGACATTGCGTCTCAGTCTGGGCATCTCCATTCAGATACATCGCCTGTGAGTTCTTGTCGTCTTCCTCTTCCTACATATTCTCATCAAATGTTGAAAGATATTGAAAAATATCTATCATATGAATATTAATATTAATTAGGTGAAAAAATTATGGTTGTTTTCTTGTGTCTTATTATTTTGTAGCAAACCCAACACAATATCATAGATTAGGTTGGCTTCCACCTGTGTGTGTTGTGTATATATATATATATATATATATATATATTTGCTTTATCCTATGAGGACAACAAATGGGGTATGGAGATTTGAACTTCCGACCTCAACTTCGAGGGAGGGAGGGAGTACATATCAATTACTATTGAGATATGCTCATTTTGACATATTGTTTCGTTGTTTTCTTTTTGTTCCAATGTTTTTTAATCGAAGGAATTCTGTAATGACAAAAGTAGGATGTTCGCGAATATTTGTCACTAAACTTTAGGCTTGGAAGGAATGTTTTTCCAGCTCTATCTCTACTCAAGTTAACTTTTACGAGTATTTTAACAGAAAATTGTGAAAATGAATTAGATCTTAAGGAATCTTTGACTCATGGCTGGGTTTTATTTGGTCTGATCTGACTAAACAAAAAATTCTTAATTTGACTATATTTGTAAGTTTGAATGGTAAGAGGATCAATTATAATGCACTGAGCTGTCTCAAACTTTATTTGATGTACTAATAATCTATGGGCACGAATCAAACGATTCGTCTAATTTATCCAGTTGGTTCTCATACCAAATATAAGCTCGACTTTATCATTTTGAAGTTGATTGGGACACCAACTTAGAGTTGGATGAATTGAGTTATTATCTCACCGACTGTTATAATTTACAGCCAATATAGTAACTATACTGACTTCAATAGTAATTATTATTCACATTTAGTATAACCCTAAAAAATTATTATAACCACCAATAATAACTAACTCAGCGTCTCAAACAATCCTTTAAGTTTATACAACCCTAATCGAAAAGTCGTCATGTTAGGAGTTTATTGAAAGATTATTCTTATATTAAAACAGAATAAAAAAATTGTGCTTATATTAAAACAGAATAAGGAGTTTATTGAAAGATTATTCTTATATTAAAACAGAATAAAAAAATTGTGCTTATATTAAAACAGAATAAAAAAATTGTGTCGTGTAAAAGAAGGGCAAATAAGGATAATGGTCCAATGTTTTTTTTTGTTTTGTAATTATCATGATCGAAATCTTAGTAAACGAAACTTTATATTTTAAGGATGTCATAAATTAAAAAATTAATGAAGATGGATGTATCTTTATGATCCAACATACATACATACCACATTTAATATTATTTTTAAAATATTAATAATTAAAAGAAATCTAAACTTTTTTCCTGGCCACGTGGAAGTTGGGCTGCTTCTCCTTTTTCTCATCTCTCTCTTGTTGACGTTGGGTTCTAGAAAGTATGACGTCATAAATCCCATCCCTCACATTTTCTTCCAATACACGCAATTTATCAAATGTGTCTATTTCAGAATTTAATATTTAAGCAATTATGTATGTTAATATTAATAAAAAAAAATTGGTTGCATAATCAGTAATCTAAATCCAAAATAATTGTAAATATGGTAAAATATAAAATATTTTGTAAATATGAAAAAAAAAATCGGTGATTATCACTGATAAAAAATGTTATATTTACAAATCTTTTCAAAATATATTTATCTGTCAATAAAAATTTTAAATTGACTCATTGTGCAATTTCTTTAATAAATATATATATGTATCTTATAGTTCGTTGATATTGATATGTATAATATTATTGTCAACTAGTCTATTCAAAAGAAATTATAAAAATCAATAAATTCGTACAATGTATTTGAATCGATAAATATGTATCTCATAACTTTGAAATCAATTCTTATAATTCATAATTATATTAGTCATCTTAGTAATTAAAGATAAGATTTATTGTCAAGTCCAATCTCTATTTGTAGAAGAAAAGAAGAAAAATGTGTTGGGTTAAAGACATCGTTATGGTATCGACTTAATTACGAAACTAAAAAAGGATACTAAATAATGAATAGAAAGTTTATGTAAAGTTAGAAGATACTTTGGTCGTTTTTTGTTATTGTTTTAGTTCAACAATTGTGGAGTGGTGGATCGAACCATCAATCTTTTAAATGATGATTGATGTCTTATTTACTGAGTTATGCTCGAATTGACAGATAGTTTGGTCTTTATATAATCAGGACTACAATTATATAATCCAACTATAATGATTAAGTTTAAAGATATCTCGATTAAATTTGTGAGTTTTGACCGAAATAGACATATTTTCTCAAAATCTTTTAGCATATCTTGACATTTATTTTTAAATTTTAAATAAATTGTTTTGGTATTATGAAAATAGTGACCTCTCAATCTTAAAAAATATTGAAATATTAGTGAATATTTTGGTCTTTACATGTAGCATAATATGTAAAATACAATTCATGTCATGACATGATTAATATTATTATTTTCTTTCTTAAGAGTGGACTATACCCTTTGAAGAACCTCCCTTGGATTTGGGCTCCCTTGAATTTTAAGATATTCTTAGAAAACTCAATTTAATTAACAAGCAGAAAAAAGGCCAAGGCAGACAAGTAAATTCAAATAAATAAATCTTTATTATTTAGACTAAATGATAAGTTTGATTTTTAGACTTTCAAAGTATCTATTTAATCTTATTTTTGTAAGGCTCTAACTTTGAATGTTGTATATACTAATCTAGTCCTTTAAATAGTGTAAGAATAAATTAACCAATGTAATTTTAATTTTGTATCTAATAAATCAGTGTAATACCAATGTAATTTTAATTTTGTATCTAATAAATCAGTGTAATCTAGTCCTTTCAATAGTGCATATACTTTTGGGTTTGTTTCTTTCACTATCATTTTTATTTCTTTTAAATAAACATTTCAAATTCGAGTCAAATTTTAAAAAATATTTTTTTTTAATTTTTAAAATTTAGGTTAGATTTTGAAAACATATTTAAAAAGTATTTAACAAAACAAAAAATTTGTGGGAATAATATTTATAGATTTAATTTTAAAAAATATAAATAAAAAAAATCAAATAATTAATTTTTGAGTAATACTTCGTTGGTAGCTAGGCTACAACCCAACTCTCCAGACACATAGCTCAATCATAGGTCGCCACGTATCAAATCATTAAAAAAAAAAAAATTAAGAAGGCTTTTCTTCCCTTTCTTTTTCTATTTTCTATTTTTATATTTAGCTTTCAAATTTTCTTTCCTTTTTCTTTTGTCAGAATATGTTTCTCCAATTTATAATTTAAGGTTTAAAATTTAAGATGTAAGATTAGTTTAGGATTTTAATATTTTAGAATTAAAATTTAGGATTTTTCTTAAATGTTAATAAACCCTAAATATAAAACTTTAAATCATAAATTAAAAAAAAAAAAAAAAATCTTAATTTTTTTTTTTTAAAAAAATGCTTCGACACATGCTACAACATATGGTTGAACCATGTGTCAGTAGAGCTGAACTGGACTGTAATCCAATCAACAACGGGAGAATTTCTAGTACATCGGTGGTATGGAGTTTTTCTATACCACTGTCTTTAAATGAATGATACGTGGTGAAATAATTGAAAAAATAATAATACATTTAATATAATGGGTCTCAGTCAAACAACCATTTCGCAACATATCATTCATTTAAAGGTAGTGGTATGAAAAAACTTCATACCACCGACAACTAAGTATTACTCATGTTTTAAAATTTAACTTCCAATCTTAATGAAAAGAATACATGTCAATTATCTTTTATATTGGGCTATCGCCTTCTTAAAATTATATAATATATATATATATATATATATATTTATAGAAAAAAAAAAGAAAAAAGAATTGGGAGAAAAATGGAATTCAAAGATAACTGCCGGATAGAACACGACACAAGAATGGCTAAAAGCATGAGAAAAGAGGTAATAAAAAGACAAAAGAACCAAACTCCATCTATCTTTCTTTCTTATTAAGAGAAAAAAAAAAAAAGAAAAAAGAAAAAGAAAAAGAAGTCAGCCGCCATTCAGTCAAACCCACGAGTTTTGACCAAAGCACAGTCAAACAATCTCCCTTTCTCCTTCCTGGAACCATCCTTCTTCTTCGTCTTCGTCTTCTTCAATACCATCTTCATTCTTCTTCTTTTAACTTTCTCTTTTCACCATTTCTTCTTCAATCAAATCTCTCTTCCATTTCTCTCTCTCTCATGGCCTCCTCTTCCGGGAGCTTAGACACCTCTGCAAATTCCCATCCCACCTTCACTTTCTCCACCCATCCTTTCATGACTTCTTCTTACTCTGACCTTCTCTCCTCCGATCTCCCTTCCTCTGCTATTCCTCTCCGCCCTTCCGGCACCGGAGTTCCTAAATTCAAATCTCTCCCTCCTCCTTCTCTCCCCCTCTCTCCGCCCCCTCTCTCTCCTTCCTCCTTCTTCGCCATTCCTCCCGGCTTGAGCCCCGCCGAGCTTCTCGATTCGCCTGTTCTACTCAGTGCTTCTCATGTGAGTTTTCTTTTTCTTTCTGGGTTTTCCATTTTCATCAATGGGTTGGTTTTGTTTTTGTGAAATTGATGTTGATTTAATGGGTTTCTTTTAAATGTTTAGGCTCTGCCGTCGCCGACCACCGGGAGCTTCCCGTCTCAGTCGTTGAATTGGAAGAGCAATTTGGGGTTTAATCATTATAATCAGCAGAGCATCAAAGAAGAAAATAAATTCTTGTCTAATTTCTCATTTCAAACTCAATCGTCTAAGCTGCCGCCGACTTCTTTTCAGCCGTCATCCACCGTAGCTCCGCCTGTACGTTACGTTTAAACAGAGAACTCTGTTTTTTTTTGTTTTGTTATCAGATCTCTGATTGTTTGTTTTTTAATTCAGACTCAGGGATGGAGTTTTCTAGAACAGGGCAAGAAACAGGACGGTTTTTTGACGGAGAAGAATATGGTGAAGCCGGAGTTTGGATCGATGCAGAGCTTCTCGCCGGATTATGGGGTTGTGCAAAACCAGAGCCAAAACAACGGCGGCGGAGAGTTGCAGCCCGATTACAGCAACAATTACCCTCAACAATCGCAGACGTTGAATCGGAAGTCCGACGACGGCTATAACTGGAGAAAATACGGCCAAAAACAGGTCAAAGGAAGTGAAAATCCGAGAAGCTATTACAAGTGCACTTTCCCCAATTGCCCAACAAAGAAAAAGGTTGAAAGATCCTTAGATGGACAGATCACAGAGATCGTTTACAAAGGCAGTCATAACCATCCCAAGCCCCAATCCACGAGGAGGTCGTCGTTGTCGTCGGCCGGTTCTTCCCATTCCATGGCGGCTTCAAATCCAGCCGCCAACGACATGGGGGACCAGTCATTTACGACCCAAGGAAGCGGCCAATACGACGGCGTTGCAACGCCGGAGAATTCCTCGATTTCAATCGGTGACGAGGACTTCGATCGGAGCTCTCAGAAGAGCAAATCCGGAGGGGAGGATTTTGAGGAGGACGAACCAGAGGCTAAGAGATGGTGAGTGGGGGCTAAATTGGATGCTCTGTTTTTGCAAATTTACTCTGTTTTGTAAGCTAAGCTAATGATTTGGGGTATTGATTTTCAGGCGAAGGGAAGGTGACAACAATGAAGGGATATCCGCAGCCGGTAGCCGGACCGTGAGAGAGCCGAGAGTCGTGGTCCAAACCACCAGCGACATCGACATTCTCGACGACGGTTACCGGTGGAGGAAGTACGGCCAGAAAGTGGTGAAGGGCAACCCAAATCCAAGGTGAAAACAATCTCTCATTTCATTTCCTCTACAAATCAAATAAGTAAATCATGTATTTAAATGTTTATAGCCTCGATTTTCTTAATTAATATCGTTAGAGAATCACTTAATCGAATATTGTACTAATTTTCAAGCTCACAAGTTAGAGCTAGTGAGTTCTATGAGTTTAAACTTTTGAGTTCATTTTCACGTTTCTCTCCTTTCATTCCTTCGGTAAATCTAAACTCTCAATACAATAGTGAAGTTGATAGTCAAATTCTAATATAACCTGATATCAAATAAGTAAATCATGTATTTAAATGTTTATAGCATCAATTTTCTTAATTAATATTGATAGAGAATCACTTAATCGAATATTGTGCTAATTTTCAAGCTCACAAGTTAGAGCTAGTGAGCTCTATGAGTTTAAACTTTTGAGTTCATTTTCACGTTTCTCTCCTTTCATTTATTCGGTAAATCTAAACTCTCAATACAATAGTTTATTGGACATTGGTCTAATTTTCAACTCCAACTCAAAGTAAGAATAAGGTTAAGATCTAACACGAACACATGACTAACCTATGAACTTAAACTTTTGGATCGTTTTCGTGTTAATGAATAGAAATGTTAAAATTTTGTGGGGGGAATTTGCAGGAGTTACTACAAATGCACAAACCCGGGATGTCCGGTAAGAAAGCATGTAGAGAGAGCTTCACATGATCTAAGGGCCGTGATCACCACCTACGAAGGCAAACACAACCACGACGTTCCACCGGCTCGTGGCAGTGGAAGCCATTCCCTCAGCCGTCCATTCCCCAACAACGACCCTCCGGCAACCGCAATACGCCCATCGGCGATGACCCATCATCAGTCGAACAACGGCGGCAACGACGACAACAACAACAACCTGCTGCACGGTTTGAGGTTACAACAATCTTCGAACAACCAAACACCATTCACACTGGAAATGGTGCAAAATAATCCCAATGGATTTTCATTCTCGGAATTTGGAAACTCCATGGGAATGGAATCATCCTACATGAACCAAACACAATTCAATGACAATTTGTTCACTAGAGCTAAAGAAGAGCCAAGAGAACATGACATGTTCATCCAATCTCTCCCATGTTGAGTCTTGAGACAAAGAAAAAAAAAAAAAAAAAAAACCAGACAGAAAAGGAAATCAAATAATGTTCATTTAATTCTTTTTTTGTTGTATATTTTTTCATAGGGTTTGGTTGGGTTTTTTTTTGTTTGTATTAGTAATCCATAACATACCTGTATGTTTTAGTGAAGTCATATATTACAGTTAATACCTTCATTATTATTATTATTATTATTATTATTATTATTATTGTTTTGTTCAAAATTTTAAGGGCTGGTTGCACAAATAGCAATCAGGCCCAAACTAATTGCAAAATTAGCAAACTTTAAAATGCTTTGCAAATATGACAAAAAAACCCGTTTCTATCACTGATAGACTTTATTATATTATTGATAAACTTCTATCAGTGATAGACTATTATCTCTGATAGACTATTATCACTGACAAAAATCTATAAAAAGCTGAGGTGATCAGCGATAGACTTCTATCAGTCATAAGATATCAGCGATAGAAATTGCTATATCAGCAAAATTTTTAAAAACATGCTATGTTTGCAAACAATAAGTCTTAAATTGTTATTTACTACAATTTCTCAAATTTTAATATACAAAAGAAATTCGTGAATTTTTAATTAATAATTCGAGGAGGAGATAGATATGTGTATGGGGTGTGGGGCCTACAGAAGAGAAGAGTGAGGTCATTGCTGACGTCAGGAAGGAAGTTTGAACGAGTCAAAGAAAGCGGTGGGATTACTTGGGGGAGAAGTTGAAGTGGATAAAAGTCAACTTTGGTGGAATTGTGAGTAAAATGACTAGTTTAGCCAAGGAGGGTATTTTGGTAAAATGGGTAACAAAAGAGTGCCACTTGGCAAAAGGTGATTGGTTGATGGCGGTTTGTCCAACCACCGACTTGTCGTAACTAGATTAGCATTGATTGTGTTGGAGCATTTTTCTATCTTTTTCTACTCCTTGTTCACATGGCTACACTATACAACAACTACCTTCACAATAAAATAATGTTTAATCGATACGATTAAGTCTAGAATTAACGTTTTTCAAATGAAATCTTAACTATCGTTTAAATTGATAAAAAAATTAGGAATGTATTTTTATAGTATTTTCTATAAAAACTATTTAGAATTAAAAAAATCATATGCTTTATTATTTATTTATTTTTTTTTTTTTTTTTTTTTTTGTAAATTAGGAATGTATTTTTATAGTATTTTCTATAAAAATTGTTTAGAATTAAAAAAATCATATGTTTGATTACATTTTTTTTTTTTTTAAGAGTTTTTATACGTAAGTTTGTTTGATTTGCTCCAACACTTAAAATACTTTTATTAATGTCAAATTACTATAAACGATCACTACTAACCGTGAACTAATCAAGTTTAAATTTATATTTTAAAAAGAATATTTTTGTGTAATTCAATGATACATAACCATAAAAAAACTACTTGATCTCTTACAACCAGACATAAAATATTATTTAGTATTTTATTGTGATTAATATTATATCTTTGAGGATAACTTCTTAAATTAGCTTGATATTTTAGGTATTATAGTTTATAATATATATATATATATATATATATGCCAAATCGAGCATAACTCAATTGACATAAAGTTGTACACGTGACTAAGAGGTCATGAGTTCAATCCTCGCATTAATTAAAATACCGTTGCAATATATATATATATATATATATATATATATATATATATATATGAGATCATTGAAAAATAAAGTAATGAGAAAATGTGGAGAACTTTACTTGGTATCAGAGCTTTAGGGTTTTTTTGAAAAATCTAAAGAGAACGACGGCGGCTAACCGGTTTCAAGAGTTCGTGGGCGGCGTGCGGCGGTGAATCTAACCACTATCGAGAGGTCGATAGTGGTTCGTTTCCAAGGGTGCAAGGTGGAACAAGGAGTTCTGCTACACTATTTTAAATTTACACTCCAATTGCCGAGAGATGTTATTCAAAGGCAACGAAGGTTTTGTCTTCAGCGTAGGGGTGAATTTTTTGTTTTTCCGAAGATTCATAAATATTCTCTATTTTGTTTTTGACACAGATTTTGTCTTCAACGTGTGTTGTGAAAAATAAAGTTCATTTCACATTGGAACCTCCGCAAGACTATTGATATTGATATTGTTCTTTGACATTATGACTTGTGTTGACAAAGTGATCAAAGCTTAGAAAAATTCTAGGATAAACACAATTTATTTTACACTAGTTTTCACAAGAGATCATGGCTGGCGAAAAAATTATAGTTGTTCAAGCAAATAAAATTGGTGGTGAGGCTGGAACATCGTCTGTGCAGCAAACACGAAACTCGTAGAGGCTGGCGGGAACGACCGAAGTTACAGGTCTAGCAGATGTTTCTTTGTCGCAATTGCAACAAATCCTTGATCTTTTGAATTTAGCCAAAAAGAAAGATCAATTGTTTGGTACATACAATAATTTTAGTTGGATTATTGATACCGGAGCATCGAACCATGTGACATGTGACTTGTCTATTTTAAGAAATGTGAGAAAGTTGAAACATTGTCCGATGGGGACGTTGCCGGATGGAAACACGGTAGAAGCAAATCAAGAGGGGAGTGTCATGTTGCCAAGAGGATTTCAACTTGACAATGTGCTTTATGTCCCACAATTAACTTGGAATTTAATCTCTGTGACCCAATTAATCGATGAAAAAAATTGTGTTGTACAATTCACTAATAATCTTTGTGTTATACAGGACCAACCGATGATGAAGGTGATTGGAGCAGGTGAAAGATCGGATGAACTCTATTTTTTCCGTGGTGTTCCTCAACGAATGGGGCATCCTTAAGAGAAAATATTGAAGCAGGTCAATGTTGTGCAATTTTAGTGCAATAAAATACCGCAAGTGTACGGGTCAAGTTTTAATATAGTGTATTGAAAATACGGATTATCGTCCTCAGGATTGGTTTTCTAGTTCACCTAATTACTATGAATACTATCACTCAATTTTATTTAGATAATGAAAATCAAATGATATGATTAAAACAAAATTAAAATAAAACATAAAATAAAAATTGGAGAACAATAAGGAGAAATATATCCTAGGGAATTGACTTGAGCAATGACTTCACCGTTATCTCATCCTATTCTTCATTCATCAAAAGATGGAATTAAACAATTTCTAGATTGTTGACAAGTTCTACCCTATAGACTTGTTATTCTCTCTCGAGCAATAACAATATTCTTTGAAAAATAAATTACCTATATTTCTATGGCAATTCAGACAATGCAGAACGTAAAACTATAGTTGTCACAAAATCTACAAGGATATATCTATCTCATGTATAAATCAGGGAAAACAATTCAGGATCATCAACAATAATCGTCTCTCGACCTCAAATTATTGATATAAAAATCATGCAAAGAATGGCCAAATCCTAACATGCATTAAGCTCAGAAAAATTCTCACAACCAATATGAAATTGAAATACCAACTATTAATTAAGAAGAATAAGTTTCAATAACGATTACATCAAGGCTCTAAGTCAAAAGAGATTAGCTAATCATGTTCAATAGTTCAAAATATAAACTCAATAATAAACCCATAAAAAACTACAAATTAAAACGGAAAGAAGAAATAAAACTCGTGTCGATTCCACGTTTCCGCTGCAATCTCCACGATCCCGAGCATGTAAATCTGTACTTTGTGCTCCCACAATCTCTTCAAACTCTAAAAAGTATGTAATTTGGAAATTGGGTTTTACTCTCCAAATCGGCTCCCCAAAAACTCCATAAAAATATGTATTTATATCGAAATTTAGGTGAAAATCGTGCATAATAGGTCTGGAGGAGCTCGGATCAGGTGTAGCGCGCGTCCATGGGGTTTGATGCAGGTGCGGAGCTGAAAATTGGGAAAATCAACTACGGTTTTAAATATCAAATAAGCGGTATAAGTATAAATGTTGCAGTTGGCGCAGTGGTAAATTGGCTGTTTGGCTAAGTTGTTCGCGCGAGGATGCCTGAGTTCGAACCCAGCTGACGTTTTATATTTTTCTTTTATAATTTCCAGCGCCTAGGCGCTCGGAATGGGCGCCTAGGCGCTATCCTCACGGGTTTTGGACTTATTTCCCTTCCTTTTATCACTTGGGAACTTCAATTTTCATCCAAAAAACTTAGTTTTCACCACAAAGCTTCTAAATTCCCCGGTTTGCTCCAAAATGCTCGATATCTATAAAATAATCAAATATAATCGTGAAAGTACACATTTAATCTTCTAAACTAGCATAAAATAAGTCATAAAGATAGCTCATTTTGTGTGCTATCAAATACCCTCAAACTTAAGCTTTTGCTAGTCCTCGAGCAAAATAAAACAAGACCACTAATTAAATCAACAAATGCATGCAAGTGACTCAAACCTAAGTGTTCATAAAACAACGATATCTATAAAATAATCAAATATAATCGTGAAAGTACACATTTAATCTTCTAAACTAGCATAAAATAAGTCATAAAGATAGCTCATTTTGTGTGCTATCAAATACCCTCAAACTTAAGCTTTTGCTAGTCCTCGAGCAAAATAAAACAAGACCACTAATTAAATCAACAAATGCATGCAAGTGACTCAAACCTAAGTGTTCATAAAACAAATAATCCACAATTGAAGGACATATTAAACCACAACCCATCATTAAGACATTTAAAAACAAATCATCGTATCTTTTGCATGAATGTGTGCAAATTAAACTTCCCTTGATATCTATGAATCCAAATAAAACTAAACACATTCAATGACTTGAGTCATAGTGACAATCAAGAAAATAAGCATTCATAGGCTACATTTTGTACCAAAAACTCAAACATCTCATCGAGTTACTAAATTCGAATGCACAAGACCTAACACCCTCACAAAATTTCACTCAATATGCTCAACTGTTTATGGTATATATAAGATAAACACTCGAACCAAAACATAAAAGATTTTTACCATAAGCTTGATAATATATCACATCTTCATCATCGATGAATAAAATGAATGCAAAAAAATTCAAGGGTCTCATTTTGGTTGTACTTGGGCTTAGGTAAGGGTAGATGGATGAAAATTTTAAGCTACTAGAATGTAAGAATTATAAAACTTTTTCACATGAAGCTCAATTTTTCGACTCTTGAACAATGATCATTTTTTTAACTTTGTTGAAACATTAACTTCCCTTCACGTAATGAACTATTTTGCTTCTTTTTTTTTCTTTTTTTTTTCTATTTTTTTTTTTTCTAAAAGAAGCTAAGAAAGATATGCTTCCCTTTGACTATTCTATTGACATATGATCAACTTTCTTCTTTTGATTGACTGAGACTTCATGTGGTAAGCAAATATAATCTTTCATTTCAGGGTTCAAAGAAAGGAAAATAACAAACAGATGGATTTATGACTTGTAATGTGGTAATTTTCCAATGAACAGGTCTAAAGCTCAAAATTTGGCTTTCTAAGGATTATGTCAAAGGTAGGCTCTTTGAGAAAGCTAAAAGTGGTTTTACCTAATTGCCCTTGTGAAATTAAAGCATTCAAATCAATTCAGAGAGTCCAGACATGCATAACAAAGCAAGTTCTAGAAAAATCAATCATGCATGGTAATCACACAATTTAAGAGATTAGCACCGTGTAATGGAGGTGCTTAATGGCTCAAAAACTCACAGAAAAGCAGGGTAGTTTGACATAAAATCCTATGCATTCTTCATTCAATAACTCAAAGAGACACCATCATATATTTTTCAAAGAAAAATCTAATCATGCTTATCCCTTTCATGCTTAAAACTCAAAACAAAGATGCACATTTAGCTTACAAAGTATTCAATGATATCATTAGGGACAAAAAAAAATACAAAAATTTACTCAGTTTACAGGCAGAGTCTCATAATCCAAGAATTTCAGATTATCAAACTTAGAACACTTCCTAGGTTGTCATAATCACAAGCAATGCAACAAAGATTCAATCATGAAGAGCATGCTCAAAATTTAAAATTTAAGCTCAAAATCATGCTATTCAGGACTCAAAGTGAAATATTTCCACCCCCGAACTTAAGGCATACATTGTCCTCAATGTATAAACTACTAAGTAATGCGAAGGACAAAGAAAATGCAAGAGTGGATAATACTGCCCTGATAAATGAGAGAGTCAACATTAGCCGTAGATTTGTGGAAGAGATTGATGGTGATCTTGCTCCTACAAAAAAAAAAAAATAAACAGAAGCATGAGAACCACGACACACAATAAAATAAAGAAAATAACAAAAAACTGAAAAACTTAAAGAATGTAAACTTGGGTTGCCTCCCAAGAAGCGCTTTATTTAACGTCTTAGCTAGACGGGAGGAACATTTATGGGTTAGGGTACATAAAACTTCTCTATTTTCTTCGGTCCCTTCTTGCTTGAATCGATGTAACCTACTAAGTTTAGTAGGCTCACTTGTTTCTCATGGGTACCTGAAGAATAAATATTTTTGTAATTTTTGTTTATAGAAATAAAAGAAGAAAAAGACATAAAATCAAAATCAAAATCAAAATTAAAAGACTATAAGGAAACGAAATATCAACTTTAAAATGAAATTCTGAAAATAGAATAAGATGAAGATTTTCAGCCTCATATTCTACCACCTGGATTTTTTTTTCCATTATTGGCTCAATTTCTTTCCTTATCTCACAAACTTGAGATAGACTAAAAAAAAGGAAAAACAATAAAATAACAAAGAAAAATAAACAATAAAAATAAAATAAAACTCTAAAGTAAGATCAAGTGAGTTCTTTACAATATTAAGTGAACTAAATAATTGCCAATCCCCGGCAGCGGCGCCAAAAACTTGTTGTGCAATTTTAGTGCAATAAAATACCACAAGTGTACGGGTCAAGTTTTAATATAGTGTATTGAAAATACGGATTATCGTCCTCAGGATTGGTTTTCTAGTTCACCTAATTACTATGAATACTATCACTCAATTTTATTTAGATAATGAAAATCAAATGATATGATTAAAACAAAATTAAAATAAAACATAAAATAAAAATTGGAGAACAATAAGGAGAAATATATCCTAGGGAATTGACTTGAGCAATGACTTCACCGTTATCTCATCCTATTCTTCATTCATCAAAAGATGGAATTAAACAATTTCTAGATTGTTGACAAGTTCTACCCTATAGACTTGTTATTCTCTCTCGAGCAATAACAATATTCTTTGAAAAGTAAATTACCTATATTTCTATGGCAATTCAGACAATGCAAATATGAAGAACGTAAAACTATAGTTGTCACAAAATCTACAAGGATATATCTATCTCAGGTATAAATCAGGGAAAACAATTCAGGATCATCAACAATAATCGTCTTTCGACCTCAAATTATTGATATAAAAATCATGCAAAGAATGGCCAAATCCTAACATGCATTAAGCTCAGAAAAATTCTCACAACCAATATGAAATTGAAATACCAACTATTAATTAAGAAGAATAAGTTTCAATAACGATTACATCAAGGCTCTAAGTCAAAAGAGTTTAGCTAATCATGTTCAATAGTTCAAAATATAAACTCAATAATAAACCCATAAAAAACTACAAATTAAAAGGGAAAGAAGAAATAAAACTCGTGTCGATTCCACGTTTCCGCTGCAATCTCCACGATCCCGAAATCTGTACTTTGTGCTCCCACAATCTCTTCAAACTCTAAAAAGTATGTAATTTGGAAATTGGGATTTACTCTCCAAATCGGCTCCCCAAAAACTCCATAAAAATATGTATTTATATCGAAATTTAGGTGAAAATCGTGCATAATAGGTCTGGAGGAGCTCGGATCAGGTGTAGCGCGCGTCCATGGGGTTTGATGCAGGTGCGGAGCTGAAAATTGGGAAAATCAACTACGGTTTTAAATATCAAATAAGCGGTATAAGTATAAATGTTGCAGTTGGCGCAGTGGTAAATTGGCTGTTTGGCTAAGTTTTGCGCGCGAGGATGCCTGAGTTCGAGCCCAGCTGACGTTTTATATTTTTCTTTTATAATTTCTAGCGCCTAGGCGCTCGTAATGGGCGCCTAGGCGCTATCCTCACGGGTTTTGGACTTATTTCCCTTCTTTTTATCACTTGGGAACTTCAATTTTCATCCAAAAAACTTAGTTTTCACCACAAAGCTTCTAAATTCTCCGGTTTGCTCCAAAATGCTCGATATCTATAAAATAATCAAATATAATCGTGAAAGTACACATTTAATCTTCTAAACTAGCATAAAATAAGTCATAAAGATAGTTCATTTTGTGTGCTATCAGTCAACGAATGGGGCATCCTTAAGAGAAAATATTGAAGAAAATTTCGGTTGTGAGTCACCCTTCTAAGAAAAATATTAAGTCTTGTGATATTTGTCCGCATGCAAAGCAACATAGATCTAGTTTTTCCATTAGTACGAACAAAGTAGAGAGAATTTTTTAACTTGTTCATTTGGATTTGTGGGGGCCTTATAAGGACCGCTCTTCATGTGATGCTACATATTTTTTGACAATAGTAGATGATTTTTCAAGAGCTGTTTGGGTATATTTATTGTGCAACAAAATGGAAGTTGCATTTATGTTTTCTAATTTTGTTGCTATGGTTGAACGACAATTTGAACAAGTGATAAAACGTGTGAGAAGTGACAATGAGACTGAATTTAATTGCTTGCGTGATTATTTTCATAATAACGGAATTTTGTTTGAGACTTCTTGTGTTGGGACTTCACAACAAAATGGGAGAGTTGAGAGAAAACACCAACACATCTTAAATGTTGCAAGAGCATTAAGATTTCAAGGAAATTTACCAATCCAATTTTGGGGAGAATGTGTGTTGGGAGCATGCCATTTGATTAATAGAACACCATCTATTTTACTTGAGAGTAAATCGGCCTATGAAATGTTGTTTGAGAAAGTACCTTCTTATGATGCCATTCGTGTATTTGGTTGTCTTTGCTATGCTCATAACCAACGATACAAAGAGGATAAATTTGCAAGCGAGAGTCGTAAATGTATCTTTGTAGGGTATCCTTTTTTTTTTTTTTTTTTTTTGAGTACATTGGGGGTGAGGGGATTCGAACCACATACCTCTTGGTCTTGAACATATACATGTGCCAGTTGAGCCATGCTCGCTTTGGCTATTTGTAGGATATCCTTTCGGGAAGAAATGTTGGAAATTGTATGATTTAGAAACACATGAGGACTTTGTATCGAGGGATGTGAAGTTCTTTGAGAAAGAATTTCCTTTTGCGATAACCCAACCAGAAAATGTGGTAACTCCTATGTTGGCAAACAATAATGAGAATGGGGTCTGGAGTGAGGATGGGGTGATGAGTAGGGGCAGACTTCTGAAGGGACTAGGCCCTCCCAAAGTTTTTTATTTTCTTATACACGTAGTAAAAAATAATGCCGTAAATATATACTATTGTTATTAAATATATTTTGCCCCCCCTAAATTAACAAACATTCATTCTACTGTAATGGTTGTTGTACATGAAATGTATTTTGCTGTGCCTGAGTTCGAAATTCAGTCATAACAATAATATTAGTTTATTTATTAACATTTTCAAAAGTAATTTAGACTATATTAACCTCATTTTATAAATTTTGGACACAAATTCTTGTTATATTATTTTTTTTCTTGAATATTTTTTTTTTTAAAATGTCTAATAAATTTTTGAACTTCCAATTTTGTGTTTAAATTTTAATAGAGTCACGAACTTAAAAAAGAGTTCAATATATTTTTTAACTTTCAATTTTGTATCTAATTGGTCCTCAAATTTTTAAGTTTAAATCTAATATATCTTTGTCTTTATTTGACATTTTTTAAAATCTAGGAATTCATTAGAAACAAAATTGAAAGTATATGAATCGATTCAAGTTTCAGTCTAACATTTTTTTATGTCAACAAGAGTATAACTCAATAACATGATGTATGGCCAAAATTATATGATGGTACTTAAGTTTATTTAAACTTAGTCTTACATATGCTTATCACTGATAACTTTTTTTTAATGTCAACATAACTCACTACAAGAAAATTAGTCTATTGCGACAATTTTTTTACAACGGTTTAGAAAGTGCTGCAAAATTTAATAAAATCGCAACAATTTCTGGAAACAAATAAAAAACTGCTGCAAAATATATGTATTGCAACGATTTTCTTGCTGCGATTTTAAAATGTGTTGCAATAGAGTGTTCATTTTTTTTTGGATAATTGGCGAAGCCCAAATAAAAAAAAAATCTTTAAAAAATTTAAAGCCCAAACAAATAAGAAAGTGTTGCAATAGGATGAGTGTTATTGCAACGGTTGTGAGAAGTCATTCCAGCATTTTAAAAAGTGTTGCTAGATCCCTTACAACACTGGTTTAGCCAGAGGTTTCTCAAACGTTGCAAAAAGTGTTGCAGCAGTTTAAAACCGTTGCTATAGCTCAAAAAAACCTCTGCAATAGTCATGTTTTCTTGTAGTGACTTGAGAGTGTGAATTCGAACCTCTAGAATTTTTGCGATTTTTTATAATATTTATATACTGTAATTTTTTGGCCCCCCAAACATCAATGTCTGGATCCGCCCCTGGTGATGAGTGTGATGTGCGTGATAAAGAGGAGTTGGAGAATGTGGTAGGTGAGCAATTCATCTTAGAGGGGTCAAATGCTGAGATGCAGCAACCCGCACATGAGGATGTGCGTGATGAGGTGGTGGAGAATACAGACGGTGATGAAGGTGTGCATGTTGACGGTGAGCTAGGGGCGAGGAAAACTAGCCAAAACTCCTTCGACACGGTATCGTGATTTTGTTACTCATACTGTACGAAAAATAAGTTTATTTGAGAATTCATCAACTACTTCATCTTCCTCAGGTACGCCTTATTCTATAACATATTTTGTGAATTGTGAACGTTTTTCTGTGAGACATAGAAATTTTCTTGCGGCAGTGACAGCAGGACATGAGCCAAAGAATTTTAAGCAAGCAATGAAAGACTCAGGATGGCGAAATGCAATGGGTAAATAGAGATACGGGCCCTTGAGAACAATGAAACTTGGGTAATTGAGCCTCTTTCACTTAGAAAGAAAGCACTAGGGAGTCAATGAATATTTAAAATTAAGTACAAGTCTGATGGCAACATAGAGAGACTGAAAGCACGTCTTGTGATCTATGGCAATCATCAGGTGGAAGGGATTGACTACAACGAGACATTTGCTCCTGTGGCAAAAATGGTAACAATTCGTACTTTTCTTGCCGTTGTTGTTGCTAAAAATTGGGAGGTACATCAAATGGATGTGCATAATTCTTTCCTTCACGGTGACTTAGATGAAGAGGTTTATACGAAGGTTCCTCCAAGTTTCAAAAATATGAATCCCAACTAGTTTGCAGGTTGAAGAAGTCCTTGTATGGTTTGAAACAAGCTCCCCGATGTTGGTTTGCAAAACTGTCAACATCGTTGAAGAATTATGGTTTTATGCAATCTTATTCAGATTATTCTCTATTTGTGTTGTGTAGATGACGAACCCAGATCAATGTGTTAGTTTATGTTTATGTGATTTAATTATTGCAGGGAATGATAAACATTGACAACTTTTAAAGATTACTATGTGCTTTCATATATATGAAGGATTTGAGAGTTTTGAAATATTTCTTAGGACTAGAGGTAGCCCGTAATCCAGAAGGATTTTTTCTTTTCCAAAGAAAATACACACTCGAGATAATTTCTGAAACATGTCTATTGGGAGCGAAGCCTGCAACCTTTACTATGGAAAAAAATCACAGTTGGCCCTTGCTAAGGGTGAATTCCTTTCAGATCCAACGCCATTTAGGCGCCTTGTAGGGAGATTGATTTACTTGTATGTGACGCGTCTTGATCTTGCATATTCAATTCATATCTTGTCCCAATTTATGCAACAACCTCGTGAGGACCATTGAGAGGCGACTCTCAGAGTTGTCAGATACCTGAAGAAGAGTCCAGGACAAGAAATTTTGTTTCGTACTGATAGTGACCTAAGTTTAGAAGGGTGGTGTGACTCAGATTGGGCTAGTTGTCCTCTTACGCGACGTTCCTTGACAGGATGGTTCGTGTTACTTGGTTTCTCTCCTGTTTCATGGAAGACAAAGAAGCAATAAACAATGTCTAGATCGTCTGCAGAGGCTGAGTATAGATCAATGGCGGCAACAATGTGCGAGTTAAAATGGCTTAAAAAACTTTTAGGTGATTTTGGGTGTTCGACATCCGAAGGGTATGAAGTTGTATTGTGATAGTCAGTCAGCCTTGTATATTGCTCAAAATCCAGTTTTTTCACGAAAGAACAAAGCATATAGAAGCTGACTGCCATTTGGTTCGAGATGCGGTAACTAAAGAGATTATTTGTCCGTCATATGTTTCTACTAGTGTTCAATCGGTAAAGATGTGGGAAAGCAAAATTTGAGTTTCTTCTTCGCAAGTTGGGCATTCGAGATCTTTACGCTCCAACTTGGCCCATTCTACTTTGTAGGAGTAAATAGTTCAAAAAATATGCACATTGTCAAGCTCGAACTCAATACATCTTGCTTGTAAGGCATCTTTAAAGCTACTGGACCACTTACAATTATTGATAATCCTTCGGTTTATTATATATATATATAGTAATCGGTCGGTTCGGTTATCATCGGTTTTAAAGCATCAAAATCGAAAACCGACCGAATATATTCGGTTTTCTTAATATTCAAACCGAAACCGTCAACCGAACCGAACCGAACCGAAATTAACGTCGGTTTCGGTCGATTTTTCGGTTCGGTTCGGTTTTTTCGGGTTTCCCTTGCACCCCTACTGTTTTTATATATAAGTTTGTTTGATTTGCTCGAGACTCAAAATACTTTTATTAATGTCAAATTGCTATAAGCCACGACTATTAAACACTATGAACTAATAAGTTTAAATTTATATTTTAAAGAGAATATTTGTGTGCAATTCAATTTGATACATCATCATAAAAAAAAACAACTTGATCCCGGACAACAAAACATAAAATAATAGAGAAAAATATTTTTGTTCCCTAAGTTAGAAAATTTAGTATACTTTTGGTTTATGAATTTTCAAACTCAACATTTTTACAGGTTTAGGTTTGATAACATTTTGGTGTACGTGGTCAGTTTATCACTATGTAGCTAACAGAAGCGGATGTGACAATATTTTTTAATTTTCTCTCTCCTCCCTTCTTCCTTCTCATTTTTTTTTTCTATCATTTTTTTCCATCTCCTTCCACACCTTCACTTCCACCATGGTCATTTTCACTTACTACTGGCGACCAACCACCATCGACCATCGGAGGGGGTCACCGATGATGGTGAAACCGTAAAAGTGAAGGTGAGGAAGAGAGAGAAATATGAGAGAGATTTGAGAGGAGTAGTGTGAATATGTGAGGGTAGTTTGAGCATTTTCATATATCATGAAATTTGGGAGAGATTCTCAGTTAAACACTCAAAAATCAATTTTCTAAGATTTTGTTTAAGTGTTTCACTAAAAAAAAAAAAAAAAAAAAAAACTTAGTTTTTAAATTTGTTTTAAAAGTCATTTTGAGTTGTTTGCCAACAAATTTTATTAAAATATTTAAGAAAAATAAACATTTGAAAAGATAATTCAAAGTTCAATAAGTGTTTAGCTTTTACATAATGGTTACTGGTTTGAATCTAAAAACGAAATAAAAAAACCACGCCCATTCACCTATTCTTCCATTTTTTTTTTTTTTTTTTGTATATTCTTTTTCCTTTACGTTTTAACTTTATTTTTGACAAAAAAAAATTCTGAACTTTTTATCTTTGAATTGCATAGTAAAGGTGAATTTCAGATGCATCCTACTGTCTTACATAATTGTTCTTCAAGTAAAGTATTTATTCGGTTAGTACTTTTAGAACCAAAATAATTAAATGTTCTATCTAATAAAAGTACTTTGAGACACCCTTTGTTTGGTTGGGAATCTACTTAACCAATAATCTTCACGTCTAAAATTATACATATCTAAAAATATAGATATCCGATATTTTAAATTATCATGTTTGTTTTGAAAGAAAAATTTATAATAATGTATGAAAATATTTGAGTAGCGGTGTTTAGTTTTGCAAGATTTATGTCCGAAAATGTCTTAAGATGATGATGTATTATACCAATAAAATGGACTTACTAAAAAAACCATTTCAATAATTGTACAAGAGCGAAAACTCACTAAATACATAACTATTGAACAAGTAGAATAAAAGGAAATATTATCTTTAAATTTTAATTGAAAATAAATCCAAATATTATTCAATTTAACTAAAGTTTATTTTATATCTAAATAAAAAATATAAATATATTTAATGTTATATAGTCATTTGTTAGTGCATGAATGCATTAATTTATTAGACATAGATAAAAAAATACATTTTTCTTAAAAAAAAAAAAATATATATATATATATATATATATATATATTGATTTTTTTTAAATAAAAAATAAAAAAAGTGAAATAAAAAAATTGATGAAAGAAAAGATGTCCTCTTATCTTAAAAATACTTGTTAAGGTGGCATCCAAAATTAGTTCAATGCGGACCACGGCTCCGGGCATAGATTCAAAGAATACAGAAGAAGACCGGATTATGGGTGTTAACTACTATTCAGCCGAGGATAGATAGGAAAACCTAGGTCAACTCCATATAATTAAATACAATATTATAATAAATGGAGGTAAATTAAGTTCATAACATCCAAAAAAAAAGAAAAAAAGAAAAAAAGAAAAAAAGAAAAAATAAAAATAAAATCCAAAACTCTTCCTATCTATTGAAATCATCTAATCTGACTTAAACATTGGAGAGTGTGCAAGCATATATACATATACTTGAAATTTACTCTCCTTTGTAAGGTTACCTATCAATTTTATTTGGCAAGATTTGTGTATCAACATTTGATTGTCAATCTCACTCAAAAAGAGCATAGCTCAAATGAGATGATGTATGGCCGAGTGACTATGAGGTTTTTTTTTTAAAAAAAAAAAAAAAACTAAAATCTATTTTAACATTATAAGCCTTGATTTGCTATAATTTTATAGTGTTGGTGTTGGTCTTTTTTAATATAATAATTAAAAAAAATCAAAATCTTATCTTAGTCCTTATATTTTATGCTTATTTTGGATTGGTCTCGTAATTTATTTTTAGAGAGTTTTAGCCTTGTATTTATAGGTATAGGCATTAGAGGGCATGTCTCGTTCGTTAATTCATGATGGATCCGGTTTAGTCCGGGTCCACAGGTTGAGCTGGTCAACCCATAACATATATAAACTTTAATATATTTTCACGTCTAAGTCATTAATATAGATGTCATTAATATAGATAATCGAAGTTACATTATCTATTTGTTGAAAGAAAATTAAAAATTTAGAACTAAAATGATTATCATTTGTTTTTTTAAAGTTGACTAAAAGGGAGACATATAAAAAGTTTAGGAACAAAAATGAAATAAGCTGAAATGAAAAATCTTGAAAGGAAATGATAGAGTATATATGAAAGGAATTAAAAAAAAAGTTTTTTTTTTTTTTTTTTTTGAATAAAGAAGCACGCCACAAACTTAAAAAGATGAAACGTCAACAGAGTTTTGGAAACTCAGGTGGCCTTCCTCTCAGCCAACACATGAGAGGCTCGATTGTAAGATCTAGAAATGTGATCAAAAGATAAAGTTGCACCGTAGGCAACATGCATGAGAATTTGAGCGACAAAAAGACCCACTTCCGAAAGATCCTCCTTTTCCACCCTTATGAGTTTAATCACTTGCAAACAGTCAGACTCCACATGAATATAATCAGGACAACTAAAAGGAATAGACTTAATTCCCACACAAATCGCTTGAGCTTCAAGCACACTTATCGGTCATTCCTCTTTGGACAAACGACAACCAACCAAAATGATCATACCCGTTGAGTCTCGAATGACCCAAGCAATTGCACCTTGTTTCTTAGAAGCATCCCAAGATGCATCACAGTTCAAATTCCAATGACCTCAGGCTGGACAAGTCCATCGACAGTCCCCTGCAGGATTCGCCACCCTCACAGGCTCAATTGGGGTTCCTCTACTTAGCTTTTCCTTGTTACCTAACTCTCGACTACAAGTTTATGTGATGATTGACAAAGTTTGAGAATTTGGACTTCCTCTGCCATGTAGAATTTTGTTCCTGTACTCCCAAATTTTCCAGATTACAATAAACAATATCTTCCTTTTGGAATCATCTGTTTGAGCCCACATCCAATCAAAGTGATCCTGAGCGCTCCACTTGTCTCTATTACCACAAAAAAAAAAATAACATAATTAGAAGGTCAGAACTTAGTCTACAAATATTTTGTCAATTTACATTTCCAAAGCAAATAAGAGGTAGTTTCCTCATGAGAGTTACAAAGAACACATCCTTTAGTTATTTTTCAGCCCTTTGGAAATAAAGTTGGATCTACTCGGGATAATGTCATGGTATACCTTCCAGCAGTACGTCTTTATTTTAGAAGGGATTTGGATCTTTCAGAAGCTCTTTCACCTTGACTTGATAAGATCATGATTAGATTGGGAAGCTTCACCTCTTGTCATAAGCTTTGTTTCCAACTTGTAAACACTTTTAACTTTGAAGATGCCTTTTTTATCCAAAGCCCAAATAATCTTGTCTAGAGGCTTCAACTTAGATAAAGGAATGTTCAAAATAATCTTCGAAACATCTGCGAAAACAGGTGACGAATTAACTAGATATTTCAGTTATTATCCCTTGTAATCAAATTCGCCCTTAAGCCCTCCTGAATATTATTGGGGAGGTTGAAGGGGAAATGATAGCCCTCCTTTGGAAGCCACGAATCTTCGCCAGCCACCACGCTCAGCCGGGTGACGATCCTCCATCGGTAACCATGCCGGAACAGGTCCCGACTGATGGAGCGTATCACGCTGTAGAAGCGATTTTGGATCGTTGAAACTCTAATTCCATCAATTTAACAAAAAGAAAACATGCTCAAACAACGAAATTAAGAAAAATTAGAAAACATACCCTTGAAGTTCTAATTTTCTTCGTGTTCCGCCGACCGTTATTCGTCACGAACACTTCGATTCTTCTCTTCACGAACGCCCCGAGGACCACCCCAGGTAGTCCTGTTATCCTCGGCGCCGTGCAACGGAGTTGTGGGACTCCAAAAATAAAATAAAAGAAAGGAAGAAGAAGTGATGGAGGATGGTCACATAAAAAAAAACTTCTCAACCCGAAGGCAGTGACTCCATGAACAACAACCAACAAAATGAAATCTCATTTCATTCTTTTATATACCCCACACTGCATCGAGAAAATTATATATATATTATTTTAAAAATTAATTAAAACTTAATTAATTTTAAATAATAATAAATATTTTTATTTATTAAACTTTTTAATAAATAATATATATATATATATATATTAATTAATTAAACGGTTTAATTAATTAATATTATTTAATTCAATATCAAATATTAATTAAATAATATAGCAAAACCCAGTTTTTCGAAAATCGACTTTTTTCCACATGAATCCTATTCATGTTTTAGATCATTCTCATATTTAAATATGTTCATCATTCTTCCGTAAACCGAATTTGAACAATTCAAATTATTTTCCTTTTTCCTTTCCTCTCATACTGTTGCACGACGTTATCCAAGCTAGCCAGGAGAACCTAAAGGACAAACAGATCATGAGCTCCAACGATACGAGATTATCTGGTCAAAACTCTTTTAACCAAACTAATCAACATTCGTTAACCCCAGAGACTCTACTTTAGTCCGAGGGTTGCACTCTCCTCACTGTAGATATATTATGTCCTCTGATATAACCGCCACGGGCAAGTCGACCCTTCACAGGTTGTTCGTAATCACAGCTGGGTCATTTTAAACTGTTTAACCCCTGCATTACATCTTGTTCCTTCAGTACCACTGACACCTCTAATGAACAATATATCAGTGGTCCAACCAACAGATCAGTTAACCCTCTCGTACCAGGAGAGGGTGAACGCTCATTGTTCAAGCTCTAGAGTCAGCCTATTAAGGAAACAACCTATCTACTAACCCTGAAGAGCGGGTTAGGAGTGAACTCCAATCTTGTTGTACTATGTCCCTATCTACCTATTCGACTTTATCCCCAAGATGGTAGACTTATTGAGTCGGTGCTTAAGGGCCACTCTCACCCGTGCAAGTCAAAGGATACTTTCGAATAAGTAGAAGTTCATAGCGAGTTCAGGATTAAGATCGAGTTACCTAGGCCATCATATGAAAATGTCGGTCTCATTAGTAAACGGTGTTATAAAGAGAGAGCGACATATTTCGTGGTTCGATCTTATGCAAACTCTTTGCACAAGACGCCCTCACTCGCACATCTCCATGTGAAACGATTCAGATCACATCGTTTTGTACAATACAAAGTGAGCCGCATCAAATAGTGTTACCAGGATAAGGTACCCAGCCTCATCCGTATACTATAGACCGTTTTGACTGACTACTTGAGCCTAATCCACATTCATGTCATACATGAGGCTTAAGTACTCATATTCAGCCATGAATGTTGGTCATTGGTATAGGTTAACCTAAACACGTTTCACTTTATTTCAGTAAACTCTTTTACTGAATAAAACTAATAACTTTTTTATTCTAAATAGAATATTTACAAACATAACAGTTTACAAACCACGAGTTTTAGGACATAAAACCCAACACCGACCCCACATTATGCTTTGCCACATGTGACCCAACGTGGCTTTTAAATAATTTCTTCCATGTTAGTACCGCTGAAAATCTTATTAGTCTTCAACTTTGCTTAGCGAGCATAACTTGGTTGAAAATTGACAAGTCCCTAAACCCCAAACCACCATGATCTTTGTGGATGCACAACTTCTTACAACTCCTCCGCTAGTGAATTTTCCTCTGTCTCTTGTGGATCCCCCACCAAAATCTTGCACAAACAGAATTAATTTCATTAAAAAAATTATTAGTTAACTTAAAATAGCTCATGGTATAAGTAGGAATGACTTGCGCCACTGTTTAAATAACACTTCTCTTCCGCCCTGAGAGAACATCTTCACTTTCCAGCCTTGAAGCGCCTTCCAAACTCGATCCTTTAGCGTACTGAAAGTTTTCTTTTTTCTTCTGGAAGTTTGAGAATGGAGGCCCAGGTACTGTCCAAGCGAGCTTGTATGTTGCACCCCTAACTCTTGATGGGTGTGGACCACCAAAGACTCTAGCGTATTCTTGTTGACCATGAAGTTGGACTTCTCATAATTGATGCACTGTCTCGTAGCCCGTTCGTAGCTCCTGAGAACTCGTTGAACTGTCTGACAATTACATGTAGTTGCTTTAAAGAAAACAAGTGAGGAATAACATGCCAATGTTTATTAATTTGCAAAGCTGAGAAGTTGTGAGTTTTCTCCTCTTTATTGATAAGAGTTGAAAACTCTTCCCTACCAAAGGCCCCTCGCAGGAATAATGTTACCCTTTGGGTCCCATTAATTAGGACTGAGAAAAAAAATGCAAAGTAGTAACCGTACATCTGAGATATAATCTAAGAATATAATCGAGAAAGTCTATCTAAGCTTTACAAGTCTCTCTAAAGACTAAACATAAAGAAGAAGAAAATTATGGTCTGGTTTGATTAATTAAGTAGGAGGATTAGGGGGGCATGTAGTGGGAAGTCTGAGGGGCTTTATATCCACAGAAAACGACTCCTCCATGAGGTATCGAAAATCGTCGAGAAACTCCTGATCGCCGACGATAGTCTGTTGTTGAATCACCAACACTTCGGCGGCACCGCTGGAATCAGAGGACGCAAACATGTCTCCGATGAAGCCCAGCTCAGGGAACTCGTTCCACTCGTTCAACCCCGTGAACAGCGCCGAGTCGCCATCGTGGCGTCGTCCCACCAATATGAGATCGTACTTTTGTTCCATTGTTCTTACCACGTTTATCAACCCCACGCAATCGCTCACCATTTCCTCTTCATAAAAGCAATGCTTCATCCCTGTTCATCATCATCATCATTAATTTGTTTATCTAAATGTTGGAAGATTTTGAAAATTTATATTGGTGCTTTGGCACATCACCTGAATTAGTTGCCATGATCCTCTTGAACTCGTTTATCATCTCGAAATCGAGATCCTGGTCTGATGCGTGCCGGGTGTGTTTTTTAGGCGCAATCAACCGGAGTACTGTGAGCGCCACCATGGGATGCTCCGCCATGCGAGTGGCATACGCCAGTGCCTCCCGATCGTCCGGCCCTTCCACAAAAACCATCCCCAACTTAAACAAATCCATTTTATTTGTCAACGAAACCGGCGCCGTGCTCGACAAGCTCGCATTATCTATCAAGATCCCGACCGAACAAGGAGCCTTGGACAAAATATTCTTGTTCACTCCCCTTATTGAATTCATCGACCCCTCTAAGACGTTAATCGTCCTCTGCTTGTGGAACGGCACAATCACCATCGCCACCCGCTTCTCCAACGCCAGCATGCACACGTCGTCGTGCATGGTGGCGTAGGGTGCCACGGATGTGAAGGCGTTCATCATAACCTAAAAGAAAATATTAGACTTGTAATTGACTTGCTAAGTAAACTCAAAAAATTAAGGTATGAACCTTGTCGGAGTTGAATTGCTGGTAGATTTGGAAGGCGTTGATGATTTTATCGGAGATGTTGGTGCGTTTGGAGGTGCGTTTACCGCGGTGGTGGTGGTGGTGGTGGTGGTGGTTAATGAGGAGCGGGGAGGCTCGGCCGGTGAGCTCGAGGAGGTGGATTAGGTAGAAGCAGATGGGACTTTTGATGGTTGGATTTGAGACCTCAAGAAGGTTGATTATGGAGGGAGTGTTGTCTTGGTGGTGAATGCACACCATGAAACGTAGCTCTCCCGTGGAGCTCGTATGCTCGATTGTCCTCCTTCTCACGTTGCATTTGTATTTCCTTGATGGCTTGTATATGATCTTCACTATTGGTGTTATTGTCCCTGTCACTACCATCATCGCAACCACCATCATGCTATATGAGTTTTGATCTATCATCTACACAAAAATTTCACTATCATTTCTTTCTTCAATTCACTCTCTTATGTTCATTTTTTTATTGTCTCTACTTTCAATAAATCTTAAAATGGGTCCCTTGCAATTACTTTGAAGTTAATTTTTTATATCAAAATTAGTTACAATTAGTTCATTTTCATGCAATAAAATAACCCATGTAAACATATTTGACTAAAAGTTGTAATATTTTCTTATGAAAGATGAAAATTACGGTAAAGAAATGGTTAGAAAACAAACTAAACGCAATTTTCAAAACTCAAATAGTTAAAATTTCGATGAGTGAAAGTAGTGTTTATAAGGTTAATGATTATAAAACGAGAGAAGAGGGTAAATGGAATGAGAGAGTAGTTACATAGAGGAGCATTGCATGTTGGAGAACAAGAATATCAGCAATGCCTTGCGTGCTCATGATGAGTCCCAAGGAGACAGAATCAACCAAAGACATTTGGCAATACAAAGAAGGCAGCATGGTCCCAATCATCTTCCCCATAAAGCTCCCAAGCGCCAACAGATGAATAATCCCAGCGCTCTTCATATTAATCTTGGAGAGATTGATTCTAGCCCCACTGATGACAAAGTAACACGGCAGCATAATCAATGAAACAAACGAATCAAGTCTATCCACGAGGGCTGACCCCAAAGGTGGCCCATCAGGCACAGCCAGACCAAGAATCATCGGACCCAACATGAAATGCTGCCCCACAAACTCACTAAACAAAGCACAAAACAACAACATCAAAAACAACGAAACCACGTAGCTCTCCTTGATGTCACACCCGGATTTGTTGGTTTGTGCCACAATCCAAAACATGACGGGTCGGAGAATGTAGACCACAAGAATTACCATGCAGACTACGCAAAGAGCCATCCAAGGGAGGGCGTCGTGTTCTTTGATGGAGGTTTGTTTCATCGTGAACCCGACGACTAAGCCGATCCAGCTTAGGGTTCCGCTGATCATCGAGGACGAGAGGGCGAGGCGGCCGATGTCGGAGTTGAGAAGTTTGAGGTCGGTTAAAAGACAAGCGATCACGTGGAACGAGCTCGAGGATTGGAATGCGCCGATGGCGATGAGGGAGTGGTTCAAGTTTGGATCCATGTCGATTATGTTCTTTAGAAATACGCTTAGGAAGTAATTGAGGAGCATTGGGAGAGCGAATGTTAAGACTCCAATCACCATGGCTTTCTTCCCTGATTTTGTGATTAGGGTTAAATCCATTTTAACCCCGACAAGAAACATGAACACCATGCAACCAAAGAATGCGAATGTTTCGCTCACGTAGAAGCTTTTGAATGGG
Source organism: Herpetospermum pedunculosum (assembly GCA_028017165.1). Lineage (NCBI taxonomy): Eukaryota > Viridiplantae > Streptophyta > Magnoliopsida > Cucurbitales > Cucurbitaceae > Herpetospermum > Herpetospermum pedunculosum. The sequence goes on along the minus strand of CM051531.1, from coordinate 49,975,009 downwards.
AATACTGCCTCTAGAAGTCGATTCTCCCCACTGTAGAACGACGGCCCAAGCACAAGCCCCACCTAATTCAATAAACAAACCCACAAAATCAATTTTCCATTGCAATTGCTTTTGGATTTTGAAAAATTATTCCGTCACCGACCGTCGTAATGTACTTTTACAGTTTCTCTCTTATACATCCAACAATGCAAAACTGTCAACTACTGCCAAACCGAGCATAGCTCAATTGGCATAAGATTGTGCCCTTGACTAAGAAGTCATGATTGAATAATTTCTCAAAAACATGAAAAATGCCCTATTTCAATTTCTTTGTTTCTAATCATGAATCAAACACACTATAACATACTGCCACAATGTTTCTGCCTCTTAATAACGAGAAATTAATCGAGGAGACCGACACAATGTAGCTGACGATTTTGCACCGTTGTATATATGTGAGAGAGTGCTGCAAAAGTACTTCGATTTTGTATTTAAAGAGACAGCCACATTAAATAATTGGTCCCAAATAAGAGCGAGATGTGGATTATACAAATTCGAGGTATTTTTGCAGCGTCTCTCTAGCAATCGAAGAAATTCTCGAAAAAGAAATGAAGTTTGAAGTTGTGTTAGCGTTGCATACCAGCATTTGAGAAATGAAGGAGCTTTCTCCAAGAGGAGTGAGGATGCATTGTAAGAGAGCGGTGAGGAGAGAGGAGAGAGAGAGCTGAGCAAGAAGAACAGTATCGTCAAAGGAAAAAGGGCTGTCCCCAAAGAAAACACCTCTGGATTTGTAATTGTTGTTCGGCTGGCACACCCAGCTTCCATTATGTGCTGCTAGAGTAGTACTCATCGTTTTGAGCCTTCATGGTCGTTTAAAGTATTTGTTTGTATTTGCAAATATGGTTCCATTTCAATAATCTGTGGTCAATTGTGTTCCCTAATTCTTAACCACACCTACTTTAATTAGTTCCTACCTTAAATTTAACAAATGTTTGTTAATTTCCTCACTCCATCTGTTTGGTTCTAATTTCAATTAGAAATTAATTGAGAGGTGAGATGACAACTTTTTCCTCTCTTTTCTCTGATTCAAGAGATTGAGAGATTCACAATGTGTAACTTCCAAACCCTATTCTAATCTCCTAAAGTTATATTATTATATGTTGAATTATCGATATCTTTTATGTTTTTTTCTTTTTTCGATAATATGTAGGGTGTGTAATTCGAATATCGTAACTCTTGGTCGAGAGTGTAGGGTGTGTTGACAACTTTTTTTGAAGTATATGTTATGTAATTATAAGTATATATAGTATTTTGTATTTATGAAATAATAAAAGTTTGCAAATATATATTATATTTTATCTCGACTACTTGTAACATTATTGTGAATATTGCTTACTGCAAGTGTACGGTCAAATTTTAATCTAGTGATCAAAGGGTGCAAGAGTGTCATCATCAGGATTGGTTTGGTTTTCGAAGGGTGTAAGGTGCACCTTGTTTTTCAGTTGCTCGATCATAGGAACTTCAAAGCTAAGCATGTTTGGCTTGGAGAGATCCTAGGTTGGGTGACCATCTTGGAAATTTTCCTAGGAAGCATGTGAGTGAGCACAAAGCATGTTGAAAGGACTCGTGTTGGTCTGTGAGGAGATTCTTCACTCTCAGAAGCAGTCCAAAACAAGTAGGTAGCGTGGCTAGGTCGCAAGGGAAATATCATGGCCATCAAGTATCGAATCCGAATTTCGAATCTTGGGCCATGGGGCGTTACAGCTACTCATGTTTACTACTACAAAATCTAAGCTGAAAGACAATCCCATTAGTAAAACTACATATTAAGAGAGAAGGAAGAATAAAACTAATGTTGAGTGTGCATCTACGTTTTCGTTGCAAATTCCACGATCCCGAGCATAAAAAAATTCTTTTAACTCCTAAAATAATGTAGAAATCAAAATAGAGTTTTTCAACCAAAACTTGCCTTCTAAAAACGGCTGGAAAAAGTTAATTAAATATAAAATTACATCAAAGGTAGCGTTTCAACGTTTAGACGATGTGGGCTGCGTTTCAACGTTGTCCTAAAAATTGCATGGAAACAAAATATGAAAGGTAGCGTTGAGGCGCTAGCTAGGTGCAACATCTCAACGCAACGGACGAAAACTTGAAGCATTGGATGCGCGTGAGTTTTTGGTTGACGAAAAGCCTTGCGACATGAACTTTTTGTAGCGTTGAGACGCACAATTGTAATGTCTCAATGCTACACGTGCGAGATTATTAGTTTGTGCATTTGTAGTGTCCCAACGTCGTTGAGCAACGTCGCAATGCTGTCTCTCGGGTCTTTGGTTTGAATTTCTCCTTCTCTCTACTTGCTTATTCAATTTGAATCTAATTCTCTAATTTTTCAACATAAATATTATAAAACAAAATGCTCGATATTTATAAAACAAATTAATATGAACATGAAAGGTCTCAAAATTAGCCATAGTTAGGCTCTAGATATAGTTTATTTTGTGTGTTATCAAAGGTCTTGTACTTTTTATAATTTTATATTTAGAGAAAAATGTCATTTTAGTCCCGAGGTTTCGATTTGGTTGCATTTGGGTTTTAACCCCTCGATTTTTTAGATAATTTATTATTATTATTATTATTATTTTTTGGGTCCTTTTCGTTAACTTTCAGTTATATAAGGTTGACTATAATTATTTTTTTTTTCAGGCTGATGCGACTTAAATATATTAATTATTATTTTTTATTAAAATTAAAAAAATAGTAATAAAGAAATGCTACATCAACTCAAGAAAATAATTATAAAAAAAAACTTGTTAGCTTTTTGTTAACTAAGAAAATTGAGAGTAATGACCAAAAACACATATTTTTCCAAATTGGATGGGTTAGAAATGTGGAGTTGAAAATTCAGCTAGACAAATCTAACCAAACTCAAACAATCCACAATATTTAATTTTTACTTATATTAATGTAGGTCAATGAATTAAGTTTATTGACATTTGAATATTTTTGAATGAGTCATCATAATCATTTATTATTAAAGTAGTAGTTTTAAAACTAAATAATAAGTTTTAATTTTAGAATTAGAATGATTCTCGATCTAGATGCTATCAACTCAAGAAAAGTAAAAATCGAATTATTTTGATGATCAGAATATCTCAAGGCAAGAAAGATCATTCTTTGTTTAAGATCTGAATCACTCCACAAACAAGATTGGTCTAAGTCAAGCTTAAATGATTCTCACCATGCAACCCTAAACTACATAAAATTACAAATTTTCTTAGCTCTAGGTTAAAAGAAAGTACAATAACTTTTTTTTACTACATTTTCATCTTCTTTTCCTTTGTGTTAGCACATAGACAGACGACTTCATATAGCCTTCAAAACATAACCTAAATTAAGCCACTAAAAAAAATCTTTAAGTGTGTAACTTCACTGACCTTAATGTCATAATGAACCACTAACAAAAGTAACCTAAACATCATGGAAAAGACTCCACAAAATGAATTTTACATTATGGAAAACCATAAATTTGAAATTGAAGTCCATTGGTCATCCTTGGAAAATTTGGTTAACTTCTCATGTATAAATGAAGTTTCACTCGAAGTAGTATGAAATGTAGTTCCATTAATTAAATGTGTGACTTGCATTTAAATGAAGTTTGAGATGCACTTCAGTTCATTTCTTGAGTTTCTTCCATGCAACTTGACTTCAAGTTTAAAGCAACTTGTAGTTTACCTATAATTTTATTGAGACTATTCATATCAAATAATTATATAAAATTTATAATATAAAACATGTTCATAAATTATATTCAATCTAATATTGAGTTGGCAACTATAACTAGTTTTATTCTAAAATAAATAAATAATAATAATAATAGTTTTATGGTGTATAAATATCTACCAAACATATTTTGAACAATTAGGATAAATTGAGATTCATTTTTTAAATATGCTACCCAACACATGCATGCCTGAAAATATGGGGAGAATTTCTAGTACATCCGTGGTATGAAGTTTCTCCATACTAAATATTGACACGTGTGGATTATTTTAAAATTAAAAAAACATTAAATTTGATGTGGGGTCCATTTTTCTTCTCTTTCATCTTCTCCCTCTCTTTCATCTTCTCTATTTTTCTCCTTCACTTTTCCCTTATTTTCTGTCGTTGGTTTAGAACAACAAAATCAAAATCACCATCACCAATTTTTTAATTAATTTTTTTTCTTCTCTTTCATCTTTTCCGTTCTCCTCTCTTCCCTTCATTTTCTCAGGTTATTTTAGAACAACATAATCAAAATTAAAATCAATTTTTTTTTTGTTTCTAAATTCAGGAGATAATCCACAAAGTTTTTTTAATCTCAAGTATTAATCCAACAATTCAAGAAATAGTTAAGAAAACTATTAGCAGGGTATTTTAATTTTGTTGGTTTCTAAATTCACGAGATAATCTGGATTTTCAATGTCAAGTACTAATCATGTTAAATACGAGAATGATTACCCAATACAGAGAAATCACATGAATATGAGAAAAAATTATTAACAAATTTTGAACTCATAAAATTGTTTAAATAACAACTATCGGGAGAAGATAAAAGAGAAATCACATGAATATGAGAAAAAATTATTAACAAATTTTGAACTCATAAAATTGTTTAAATAACAACTATCGGGAGAAGATAAAAGAGAGAAAGAAGAAGGAGAATGAAAAAAGATGGAAGATAATGAAATTTGTTAATTAAAAAATTAGTGATGGTGATTTTGATTTGGTTGTTCTAAACCAACCAAAGAAAATGAAGTGAAGAGTGAATGAGGAGAACAAAGAGATGAAAGAGAGGGAGAATGAAAAAGATGAAAGAGAAAAAAAATTGACCCCACATAAAACTTAATGTTTTTTTAATTTTAAAAGATTCACATGTGTCAGATAAGATATTTAAAGGTAGTGGGGGAGAAACTTCATACTACGCATGTGGATGTACTAGAAATTGTACCGAAAATATGAAATACAACCATATCGTCTTCTTTATATCCAAGCATTTTTTAGATGTCTGGATTGATGAAACACTATTGATGCCTTAAAACAATTGAATTATAATTATGTTGAAAGAAAAAAAATGCGCACTACTCTAGTAGGTTGAAATATATATGTCCCATCCGACGACGTGTGTTCCTTTCCAGGGCGTCACGTACAGATGCCTATACCTATAAATACAAGGCTAAACTCTCTAAAATAAGTTACGAGACCAATCCAGAATAAGCATAAAATATAAGAAAATATAAGGACTAAAATAAGATTTTGACTTTTTTGTTTTAATCATTGTATTAAAATAGACAACACCAACCACATCTAATTATAGCAAATTAAGCTTATAATGTTAAAAAAAATTAGTTTTCTTTTCTAAAAAAACTTATTCTCATTGCAATTGATTGCAACTGTGGAGATAGCAAATGTTGATACGCAAATCTGGTCAAATAAAATTGCACCAAACCAAAGTTATATACGTGCTTCAACATAAATATGTTGATTCTCGAAAAAAAAATAGGTGACTTTATCCAACCGAGTAAATTGCACGTGTATATATATATATATATATATATGTATATATATATATATATATATATATATATATATATATATATATATATATATATATATATATATGCTTGTAGGAAGAATTTTGGGTGTGTGTCACCCATGCTTAAATTAGATTAGATAATTTCAATGCCAACAAGAGTCTTAGCTCGACATGATGTATCGCCTAGTGATTACAATGCCAACAAGAGTTTTAGCTCGACATGATGTATCGCCTAGCGATCATGAGATTCCAGGTTCAATCCTCATGTTGTCAAAAAAAAAAAAAAAAAAGATTAGATGATTTCAATATGCAGGAAGAAGTGTCACTCTCCAATTTTAGGTAAAGTAAAAATGAAGAAGAAGGTAAATAAGTTAATTTTATTGAGGAAAGTGTGATTGAATTAATTTTATTGAGGAAAGTGAGATTGAATTAACTTGGTCCTTGAAGTTATCGTAATCAAATTGAAGAGGAAGAAGAAGGAAGAAATCAATTTTAGGTGAAGTAAAAAATGAAGAAGAAGGTAAATAAATTAATTTTATTCAGTAAAATGAGATGAAATTGAATTAATTTGGTCCTTCAAGTTATTCGTAATCAAATTGAAGAGGAAGAAGAAGGAATAAATCAATTTTAAAATCAATTTTAGGTGAAGTAATATGAAGAAGAAGGTAAATAAATTAATTTTATTGAGGAAAGTGAGATTGAATTAACTCAGTCCTTAAAGTTATCATAATCAAATTGGAGAGAAAGAAGGAAGAAATTTGGTGAAAATTCAGATTCAGGGTTTGCAACAAAAAAGTATTATTTTTATTTTTATTTTTAGAAGCGGAGCATTTGTTGGTTAAATGAAACTTTCTCATAACCATCATTCAAATTCATGTCGAGTTGTAAGCCTTAATCTCATTTCTCCAAATTCATGACTATCTTTAATCTCATTTCTCTAAATTCATGGCTTTATCGAGTTGTAAGCCTTAATCTCACTTCATTTACGCCGTTCTATTGCCATTTGATTTTTTTAATACTCAATTGAATGCGGTCTTGAACTTGCGTACTCCCAAAATAAGAGTCGACTAGATTTATGTGTTTTTTGAAGTTCTGCCCGGGCCTGGCCTGGTTGATCTTGAGCCTGGATGGCCCTGAGCTTAATTGAGGTCATCTCATCCCTCAAGATCTTCAGAATCTCTAATATATTTTGTTGAATCTAATTTTACCCCTAACATAAAATACTAAGGCTTTAAAACCATTGAATTATAATTATGTTCAAAGAAATTTTTGTAAAAAAAATATAAAAATAAGAATATGTTTCAATAACTATTTTAAGGTTTAATTTTTTTTTTTTTTCAATATATTTTTAAAACAGCAAATTTGCAAATTATAATATCAATCTTCATAGGTTTTTTTTAATGGTTTATTTATACAACAAGCGTGACTCTCTGGGTTAAAATTTGAATTTTTCAATTTTTCAATCTGCATTATAGTTACACATTATTTTATTTTATTTTTTTTAGAATTTCTCTACCACTCTAAGGAGGATATTTTAAAATATGTCTGTTAAATTTTTCATTTCTATTTTTGATTACCATTATGTCTTTCATTAACGTGTATCTCCATAATATTATTCAATTTTTCTCTTCATTTTGTGTATTAAATTTCAATTTATAATTAATTATAAATTTCCCTCTTCATTTTCTCTCACCATTTATGTAAGAATGTTTTATACATTTTTTTAGATTTCTTTCAATCTTGTTTCTCCGATTTTACCATTCTCCTTAAGTTAATGTTCTTTCTTTCCCTGATTTTTCTTCTTCTTCTTCTTCATTTTCATTCATCATCTTCATTTTTTTATATGTACTTATATACTTCATATATGGGCTGTTTTTTAATAATATTGTATTTTTTAAAACTTGTTATAAAAATATTGTAAGTTTGAAACTATTTTTAAAAATATTACAGTTTTAAATGGAGACGGCCTCTACATCTTGCTCCGCGTGGATGAATGTCGTCTTTTGAAAAAACGATCTTGCTCCACATGGATGGAGGTTCATCGGTTTTTTTATTAAAAAATTGATATCTTTTTAACCACATATTCAAAATTTTCAAAAAATGTATGGTTGGAAAGCTAACAGCGAGAACTTCAATTTGATACCTGGTTTCACTATTTTTGAAGTTGTGTATCAAAAGATAAAGACCATCGAAGTTGGACTATAGTTCTGCAAATTTCATAACTGAAGATTCTTTTGAGGAGTGCATTAAAAAATCGACATTTTTTTACCCAAATATTCAAAAATTTCGAAAAATGTACGGTTGAAAAGCTAACACAGAGAGCTTCAATTCGATATCTAGTTTCACTATTTGTAGAGTTGTGTATTAAAAGATACAGATCGTCGAAGTTTAGCTACAATTTTGATGTTTTCAGTCGTATCTTCAGTTCTGGGTTTAGTGAAGTTTTCATAACTTTGACGATATATATCTTTTGATACACAACTCCAAAAATAGTGAAACTACGTATCAAATTGAAGCTCTCTGTGTTAACTTTAAAACAGTACTCTTTTCGAAGTTTTTGAATATCTGGGTAAAAAGATATCAATTTTTTAATGCACTAAAGAATCTTCAGTTCTGAAATTTGCAGAACTATAGTCCAACTTCGATGATCGTATCTTTTGATACACAACTTCAAAAATAGTGAAACCAAGTATCAAATTGAAGCTCTCGCTGTTAGCTTTCCAACCATATCTTTTTTGAAAATTTTGAATATCTGGTTAAAAAGATATCAATTTTTTAATAAAAAAAAGTACATACCGATGAAGGTCTCCATGTATGTGAAGCAAGATCGTCTTTTCAAAAAACGACCTTCATCCACGTGGAGCAAGATATAGAGGTTGTCGACCTTCATTTAAAACTGCAATATTTTTACAAATAGTTTCAAACTTACAATATTTTTATAATAAGTTTTAAAAAATACAATATTATTAAAAAACAGCCTCATATATATATGAGTATATACTCATATATACTTATAACATATGTATACCCACCATATATACTTCATCTATGACTATATACTCATATATTTACTGTATATATACTTATAGATAATATGTATTTTTTTATAAAATATATGTAATTTTTATATATACCCATATCATATATATTGATATATATATATATATATATATATATATATATACTTCATATATGAGTATATATGGTTATATACTTCATATATACGTTTTTTTTAAAGAAAATATATGTATTTTTTTTATATATACCCACATTATATATTTCATATATAAAAAAATATATTGCGGAGAGAAAATTGTTTAAGTCTAGATATACGAAGAGGGAGAAGACAATTTAAATGAAGAGAGAGACGTGATTAATGCGAGTTTTATGATTTTTTTTTTTCTGCTTAAATGAGTTTGCTTTACTTTTTATTTTATTTTATTAAAATGTTAGAGGAAATTTAATATAAGATGTCAGAGAGGTTGAATGGTTTGAAAGTAATTGCAGCCAAACTTTTATAAAAAATCTTAAAGTAGTTGGACATTTTTTTTATAAAAAAATAGGAACGGTAGACATTAATATAATATTATAGACATAAAGTGGTTATTTGTGTAGTTATCCCATTTTTTTTTTTTTTTTGTAGTACATCAAATGCAGGGATGCAGATTAAACCTCCGACTTCAAGAGAGGTAGTACATGTCAATTATCACTATGATATGCTCAATTCGGCATTACGTTAACTTATAATTAAATGTGTGATCATCCAACTATTGATTTTTTTTCTTTTTTATAAAAAGAAAATTAATTTTGAGAACATAAATAATTTTAGGTTTTTTTAGTACAATAAATAGGATATGAGAATTTAATCTAATATTTTAACGAATGAAGTATACGATATAGACATAGTTATGTTAATTATTGTTGAACTATGCTATTTTTAACGATTCAAGTTTTCCAAACCCTTTAACCTCATGCAAAATGTATAAATCAAGAGTGTTAAAGACAAATAACAACACCTCTTTGATGTTGAAAGTTGAATTATTCAACTCAACTGCATGCATATTAAAAAAATAAAAAAACTTAAGCTTCACATTATTCCCGAATTGACAAAACACTATGTATGGGTATAAAGTCAGAATCTTGACAACTTTCTTGTGTGATTAATCATCCTCGAAGTGTTTGAGAAGTTCAATCTAATCCATTTCTTATCTCCATATTAATTTCATGGATAAACATAACTTGACAAATGATACTCCATCATAGTAGGACACCGAACTTAAACAAGGGTCCTTTTCATAACTTCAAAGCATTGATTAAAATTTTCGAAGTGTTTCATTTTCTTTTTTATGATTTGATTAAAATTTATCAAGGGTCCTTATCATAGGGAAGAAGAGTAGTGTTTATCTTATACTACTAATTAGTTATTTGTAGATGTGACAAATTAAGTTAGTTCTATCTATGAATTAATGTGTCGTTTTATTTCAATATGTTAGGAGTACAAACAATATCCCACATTGACTAGATAATGAAAAGATTTTGGGTATATAAGGGGGGACATTTATCTCCAATGGTAAGAGGCATTTTAGGTGAAACAAAAAACATGAGGGTTATGCCCAAAGTGGACAATACCACTGTGGAGATGATCAGAGTCATATGCCCATAACTTAATTAGCCATTGCGCCTTTAGATGGATGACTATTTGCGGGTTGGAGTTGAGCTTTCCTGCTTGGTCATTGGTCAAGTGTAATACGATCCTATCGGGGGAGGTCATGGTACTTTCACTTTGTTTGAGCAGAGGATTAAATGATAGCTCTCCAAAAGACATATCTTTATGGCCCTAATTCCGGAGGCAAAAAGACTCGAGTTGAGTCAATCAAGTGAAGAGAAGGTGGGTGGGCTAGAAGAAGACTGCACAGTCGCGCTCGAGCGCGTGAGAGAGATTAAAGAATCTCAAAGTCAAATGTCTGAGTTGAAACGAACCTACATGTATGAAGCCTACCCCACTCGTGAGTTATCTGGCCCATGCCACCCTTATGACGATCTCTACGATGGGTGAAAATAAATCAAAAACTACAAGAGTTTAGCTCTAATACAAGAGAAATGACAAAACTTGAGAAACCAGAGAAAAAATGAGGCTTAGCCTCTAAAAATCAGAGTTAGAAATGATCTAAATGAGAAAAAGTTGCTTTTGTAGCTTCAGGATAGCGTCGATACGCTGGAGGAAGGACAAAAAAAATCGGATGAAACGCGTCTTTTTTTTAATGTCGGACATGGACGTTTAATGACGGACATGGTGCCTACTGCTTTTAATGTCAGACATCTGGCTTTAATGTCGAGCAAATTGTTGTGCATCAATTTGTAGCATCGAGATGCTTGCTCTCGAGTTTTTTGCCATTTTTTGCACCTTACTCCACTTGATTGCCTCAACTTGAGCCTTTTTGTCTCCCTTTTACACCATTTAGTGAAATGAACTCAAAATTGCTCAATTTCACTCAAAAATCTATAAAATAAACAATTAAACACAAGTAAACAAAGTAAACGGTGAGAATTAGGTCATGAAACCAAAAACAAAGTCATGCAGGTTATGTCTAAAGTGGACAATAACATAACATTGTGGAGATGTCTGGATTTTAATTGTTTAACAGAATCCATCAATAATCCTCATGAATAATGAGGGGAGGATAAATCGCATTGGGGAAAGCATAAATTTGAATTAGATTTTAAATTATTCTTTTGATTGGAAAAGTAGAAAATGAGATAAAATTATAGATAATATAGATTTTTATAATATACATATATAAAAAAGAACAAAGGTTGTTTACTTAATTTTTAATTACCATGAGCATAACTCAACTGCATAAAATATGTATCATCGATCAACAAGTAGAGGTTCAAATCTCTCACCCCACAAAAAAATAAAAAATGAAATCTGACTTTTAAATCTTATCTAAATCATAATTAAAATTAAATCATTCTTTTTAATATTTGAAATTTAACCATTTTCTTTTTTTGGGTTAAGCTATAAGTTGTCCATAAACTTTCAAGTTATGTTTGTTTAGTCTATTTTTTAAAAAGAATTTCTAATAAGTTCTTCAACTTTCAAAGTTAAATTTATTTAAGTTCTCTTAAAAACAATTAGGGCAAAAGATCAATTTATATCCCTAAATTTTGGGTGGTATCAATTAAAACTTTATACTAGTGATTGTATCAATTAAAATCCTTAACTTTCATAAGTGAATAAATTATATGAAAGTTTAGAGATTTAATTGATAAATTATAAAGTCTACACATGGGTGTGAAAAAAACTAACATGTTTCTAATAGAGGGTACACATTGATATATACGAAAGTTCACAGTTTTAATAGATAGAATTATTAGTTTTAAGATTTTAATTCATACGATCTCCAAAGTTTAAAGGTATAAAATGATTTTAGCTTCTTCAAGTTATAAATTTTTAATATTTAATAAGATTGTTGTTAATTTTTGTCAAAATGCACTTTTGGTCCCCAAGGTTTGGAGCTGATGTCTATTTTGTGCTTGAAGTTTCAAAAGAGACACTTTAGTCGCCGTCCGTCATTTTGATTTCGAAGTTAATCGAAAAGCATACATCTTCGTTCCGTTCGTTCTCTCGATCTCTATCTTGTAAATCAAAAGCCTCAACTGCTTCTTTTTATTCTTATTCTTCATATTCGTCTTCGTTCAGGGCGAACAAAGGCATCACACTTTAGGGTTTGGCCACTTGTAGAACGAGGCCCTAACTCGACCCAATCCTTCTCTTATTGTATTAGGGAATTACCTGATTAGGAAAACTATCCAAAAACATATAGGAAAACTAACTAAATGCTAACTAAACACTAACTAGTTTCCTAATCAGGTAATTCCCTAATATATTGAAAGGATTCTCTAGCTTCTCTAAATCTTTCGTTGAATAAGCTCAAAGAGAATGAAAATAAGTACTCTAGATATCATGCCTGCTAATTTTGGAGAGAAAGAGAGGACGAGTTTGCATAGAGTGATGAAGAGAAGAGAAGGAGAAACATTTTTCCTTCAAAAATAGTATTTTTGATTTTTTTTTTGAAAGATCAAAGGTATCAATGCAACTTGAGATTGAAAGCAAAATTCGGCACGACCTCGGGTGTGAATCGTTTATGCCGGTTGCTCCCCAAAGTTAACACAACATTCAACTTTCACGTTCGTGAGAGAAGGATTGGAATCAAAATAAACATTGCTCGGATTGTTTTGTTAAATAATCATTGAAGAAGAAGGAGTTCTAAATCTCTATTGGAAAACTGAAAAGAGAAAGCTTTCTTTTATCCAACATTGGAGAGTTACAAAATCAACCAAAAATTAAAAAATGTTTCAAATCTCTCCATTAATGAAAAACGTTACCATGTAAAAACAGTAATTAATATTAATGAAATCATTTTAAGCCCTCTAAGAGGGAATGGGTTCAATCCTTGGTGGCCACCTACCTAGGAATTAATTTCCTACAGGTTTCCTTGGCAGCCAAATGTTGTAGGGTCAGGCGGTCTGTCCCGTGAGAATAGTCGAGGTGCGCGTAAGCTGGCCCGGACACTCACGGATATCAAAAAAAAAAAAAAAAAATGAAATCATTTTAAAGAAAACGGTTATAAAAATAATTTTAATGGGAGTCATTTTCCCAACCATAGAATATTTTCTATATAATTTAACAAAAATTTAGAATATAACTAACGAAAACATTAATTTAAAATAGAAGAAACAACAGCATGTTACCTGGTGTTCATCATATAATTATTGGTTCTACACCCACACCCATGCATTCTAAATCTATGCATTCCCACTTAATATTTTTTTATTTTTTTCCTTCGTAACAACACTCATAAAGGTCAATGAAAACAAGCCACCATTAATTAAAAAAATATATATATATATATATATAGTAACCTATGGATTCGAAATTTTTAATTCACAAATAATTTAAATTGGTATCAAAGCGTAGAAATCTTGAATTTGATCTTTTATAGAAGAGTTAGATTTCTTTTGTTTCAGTTTCAAAAAAAAAAAAAAAAAAAAAAAAAAAAATCTTTTGTTTCATTTAATCAATTCCCTCGTTAATTTTCTTAGTTTTAAATTTTGTGGTGTGTTAAATCAATAATCAACCCAAAAAAATTAAGTTGATGATGCGTTACAGTAAATTTAATTATATCTATATAATTGTACTCGACTACCTATTCTCATATCAATCATGTAAAATCATTATTCGACCCAAAAATTTAAGTTTGTGGGTTGTACCGTTACCATAATTCAACTATAACAATATGATGGTGATTTAATGTATTTTTATATAATAAAAAAATTATGAGAAAAATGATTCTATCTACCAAATGAAACTTATAAAAAAGAAATATAAAAAATGAAAATAATTGCGCCAATTCATTTAGGGTGTTTGGATGGACTACTAAAAAAAATGTTTTTTAAAGAATACATTTTTTTTAAACATTTTTTTCTTATAATTAAAACACTCATATGTTTGGCTACATTTTTTCAAAACATTTTTTTATCTACAAATTTATTTGGTTTGTTCTACACTAAAAATGTTTCTTCTAATGTCAAATTACTATAAAGGGCAACTATTAATAAAAATATGAATTAATACTTTAAATTTGTATTTTAAAAATAATGACCGACTTTTACTATTGCCGATGGTCCGTGACAGGGTAAGAATGGTGGTGGTCGTCGTTAGTTGCTAGAGGTCGCCGAGGTGGTTGTCGTCGGAGGCGTCGCCGGAAAGTGGCCAGAGTTTCACTAGAGGTCGCTGGAGTTTCGTTGGAGATCGACCGAAGTTTCGACGGGGTGGTTGTCGTCAGAGGCGTCGTCTGATACCGGCCAGAGTTTCGCCAGGGTGGTTGTCATCGGAGATGGTCGTCGGTGGCTGGAGGTGGTCGCCAGAGATCGGAGACGGTGCTCGGAGGAGGTCACCGGAGATCGATGATGGTGACTAGAGACGGTGGCCGGAGATCAGAGGTGGTGACCGAAGAAGGTTGCCAGAGAGTGGCGACGGTGACCGGAGACAGACGCCAGAGATCAACGACGGTGGTCGGAGGAGGTCACCAGAGACCAGAGAGGGGCAGCGGTGGCCGGAGGAGGTCACCCGAGATCGGAGGCGTTGACCAGAGACGATCGTCGGAGATCCGCGACGATGGAAGCAGATGGCTGACGGTGGCATTGGCGGAGTAGGTAGTCGACAACAATTGTAGGTGGAGAAAATTGAAAGGAGTAGTGCCAGACTATTTTGATAATTTTAATTCATTATGAAAATTACTTAGATTTCTCCGTTCAACGCGAAAAGAAATATTGTTTGAAACATTTTAGAATGCAAACCCAAACACGCGACTAATGCAAACCAAACAAACCCTTAGAAATTAGACTTGACTAACCACAAACATAAGCATTAAAATGGAGTGGGAATTTTGAATCTTCTATAACATTAGGCAGATTTTTTTTTAAGAATAAATTAAGCTACAATTACAAATGAATATCAATAATCTTTTTCTATCCACAAACACCAACCATTAATTCATGTACATGATCATAACAATTACCATTTCTGTTCATCAAAGTCCCAGATCGGTTAAAAAAATAAAGGACAAGATCACAAGAATTACGACATATATATTTTTTTTAAAAACTTAATGTCGATGAGGGTGTGTTTGGGTATTAATTAATCTTCATTGATGCTCTGTAGATCAGGATGCCACGCGCCGCCGCACGCGCTGCTGCTCCGGCGATGTCGACGGCCGGGTTTGGCCTTCTTCAAGACAATGACATCCTCCATCCGGCGGGTAAGATCTCTAGATTCCGGGAAAACGCCGTCGCCGGAGGTGGCGGAGGAGGGCTTCTTGGGAGTCTTCCGGTGGTTGGCGTTATTATTGGCCGGAATCAAGAAATAAATGGCGCCACGTCGGAGTTGAGATTCGGGCGAGAGAATGTTGACACGGCGGACGAGGCGGTGGTCGTCGTCGGAGGGAGTGGTGAGGACGTGGCCGGGATTGTCCTTGAGGATATCGCCGGCGGAGAGCGGCGGAGAGAATTCTTGGACATGGCCGTTGAGATGAACGACTCTGATTAAATCCAAAGCTCCACAGGGAAGAATACAACCCAAACAATGCTTTAAACTGTTAGCCAAACCCATTTCACCAAAACGCCACCGTTTTCGAATCGAGCTCTCAGAGAAGAATAAAATTGTGAAGGGGAAAAGAAAGGGAAAATGATGAGATTTATATAATAAACATAAAAAAAAAAGAATAATCAAAAGCAAAGGCTGTGGAAAATGAAAGTACGAAACTGTCCTTTTGAAGTGGGGTTCCCAATTATAATAATAATTACGATGCAAAATTTTGTTTCTTCTAATTTACGCGTTATTGTTTTATTTCTTATATTATTATATATATATATATCAATTAATGTGTTATTTAAATAAATATTTATGGCCAGCTGCCTTTCTTAATATTCAAAGCCTATTTATTTATTTATTATGACCAAAAACTAAGTGCCATGATTGGGATCAGGAAACAAAAACAGAACCTAGGATGAGTTACTAGGCGATACATTATGTCGTTGAACTATGCTCTTGTTGGTCAAAAACATCATTACATAACAAATTTATATTTTATATTTTTAAATATGTATTTGTTAGTGAATAATATTTTTATAAACTATAAAAATAGTTTACTTATTTCGATTGAATATAAACTATTATTAATTAATTTAGGTTATAAATTTGTTATAATTATTATATTATTCATATTTAAATTTAACAAAAAAACTATAACATGCCAACAAGAGCATACGGGCATGATGTCACCTAGTGAACATGAGATCTCTTAGGTTCAATCTCTTACCCCAACATGTTGTCAAAAAAAAAAAAAAAAAAAAAACTATAACATGAAATATTATATTTATTCTAGTTTTTATCGTATTAAATCTGGATATACCGAAGAAAAAAAACCGTTTAGATCACAATCCAAAAACAGTTTTAAAAAACATAATCTAAATTGTAACAAACGTTTGTTGGAGTCCGTAAATCTGAAAACATAAAACATAATTTGCAATTCACTAAAATATATATATATATATATATATATATATATATAGATTTTTTTTTTTTTTTTTTTTTTTTTTTTTTTTTTTGGGTATGCTTGCAGGCTATGACAATATAATATATGAGATGGTGGAGGTGGAGCTCTATTTTTTGAGTTTTAATTTTATGTCTCATGTAAGTTATAATAATGAGAGTTATGTCGAAGTTAATTTTCCTCAATGAAGTTTTTAATTTGAATAATTAATTGGTCAATTAGTAGATTTGCGCCGTAGCTCCACACTTGTATGATCCATTATGAGTCATGTATTATAATTTGATTAGAGAGCCATGTTGGATTTGAGTTGTTTATGTTATAGTTTTTATATAGCATTTCTATTATTTTTAATATATAATTTTTTTTAGTTCAACAACATCAGAGATTTAAAGAGACATCTCGATCTAGAACATATATTTTAACTAATTGATATAATTTTAAAGAAAGGAGATTCCAAGACGTTTTAATCTAGAACATATATTTTAACTGAGTTTAATTTTTTTATTTTTTATTTTAATATATATTATTTTTTAAACAATATAGAGGTAATAATGTGTTTTTAAAATGGACAAATGTAGAGTATTTTTTACTCAATAGTCAATACAAAAATCTGTATTTGTACTGAAAAGTATTCGACTTAGAGTATGTTTGGTTTAGATTTTAAGTGTTTAATTTTTGCAAAAAAGTCATTTTGGAATAAATTGAAGTGTTTGGCAACCATCCAAAATGAATTTTTGGAGAATGAGTTTTTGAAATAATGCATTTTGGATGAAACTCTTGATATTAACTTTTGAAAAAAATGTTTTTGGGTGTTTAATTGAAAAACCTACTTAATTCTCATATTGTATTAAAATTACCAAAATACCCTCACACTCCTCTTTTAAATTTTCTCCACCAACCAACCTCCTTCGACCACCACCGCCCACCTCCAGCCACCACCACCCGTCGCAGGCCACCACCTCCCCACTCCGGCCATTCCGTCGCCCCGCTCCGACCACCCGACCCCGGCCACCGTCACCGTCACCCGACCTCAACCACCGCCACCGCCACCCGACCCCGACCACCGCCGACCCGGCCACCTGACCCCGACCCCGACCCCGACCCCGACCACCCGACCCCGACCCCGACCCCGACCCCGACCACCTGACCCTGACCCCGACCCCGACCCCGACCACCCGACCTTTGTCGCCCCGACCCTCGCCACCCCAGCCACCCGACCCCGACCCCCGACCCTACCACCGTCGGCCCAGACTCGGCCACCCGACCCCGACCACCGCCGGCCCCCGACCTTGACCACCGCCTGACACCGACCCCGGCCTCAGCCCCGAGCCTGGCCCCGACCCCGACCATCGCTGCCCCAGCCCGGTCACCCGACCTCTGCCTCCCCAGCCCCGGCTACCCGACCCTGACCCCGATTCCCGCCGCCCCAGCCACCCGACCCCGACCCTACCATCGTCGGTCCGGACCTGGCCACCCGACCCCGACCACCGACCATCGTCGGCCCCCGACCCGGTCACCCGACCACACGACCTCTGCCGCCCCGGCCCCGACCCCCGCCGCCCCAACCACCCGACCCTGACCCTACCACCACCGGCCCGGACCCGACCCCGACCGCCCGACCCCGACCACCGACCTTGACCCCGACCCCCGCCGCCCCAACCACCCGACCCCGACCCCCGACCTTACCACCGCCGGCCCGGACCCGACCCCCGACCTCTCGACCCCGACCACCGACCTTGACCCCGACCCCGACCTCGACCGCCCGACCCCGAGCCCAGACTCGCCCCCGACCTGACCACCCGACCCAATCCTCGACCCCGACCCCGAGCCTGACCCCGACTGCCCGACTCTGACCGCCAGACACCGACCACGACCATTAACAATAGTAAACCCTAAATCCTAAACCCTAAACGACAAATATAAATTTAAACTTATTAATTCATATTGTTTATTAATAATTGCTTCTTATAGTAATTTGACATTAAGAGAAACACTAGAGCAAACCAAACACACTTGTAGATAAAAACACTTTTGAGAAAATGTAACCAAACACATAAGTGTTTTAATTATAAACATTTCTAGAAAAAATGTTTTAAAAAAAATGCATTCTTTGAAAAACATTTTTTTAGTAGTCAATCCAAACACACCCTTAATTTAACAGGTAATTTGAAATTATTTTGAAACTAAAAACTTTTATTTTTAATTCAATGTCTTCTTAGAGGGAATAGGTAGGTTCAATCTTGGGTGACCACCTAATTAAGAATTAATTTCCTACGAGTTTCTTTGACAGTCAAATGTCGTAGAATCAGACAGTTTGCCCCGTGAGAATAGTCGAAGTGGACGTAAACTGGCCTGAACACTTATCGTGGATATAAAAAAAAATTAAAAAAAAAAAATAATAATAATAACGTCCATTTTCTTTTATAATAACCGCATAACATGTGTAAAATAAACTTTTTCATGCATGTAATTTTATATTCTCATGGTTTATCGGTAGTGATATGAAAAGTATTACAATTCAAATAAATGGATAAGATTTCGAACCAACAACTTTCAGAGGAGAATATCAAGGTCATGGTTAGTTTATCATGCTTAGATCCACAATGCATTTATGAGTTAAATGAGATAACTCAATCCATCCATCTCATTACAAAGTTTAATAAGATAAATCTAAAGAATAGAAAAGAAACTAGTGAAACTATAAGAAAAAAAAAATAAGAAAACGAAATAATAATATTATGAGGCATTAAAATGCATAAGAATTTATGATAGGTGATAGGTATAAAAGAAAAAATAATTGATTATGCCAGGTGTGTTATGTTTAGAAATGTCTTGGATCAAGAAGATGAAGAATCATTTTTTTTTCTAAGTGTCCGTTCAGTAACTAGGTGTGGGAGAGACTTTTACGATGAAGATGTTTCTCTCATCGAGTTGCTGCGGATTTGTGGCATGTGGCAGGATGACCGTCGCATGCGACATGTTTGGAGGGTTGCTTGGTGTGCGACCATCTACCATATCTAGAGAGAACGGAACTTCCGTATTCATGGAGCTAGTCTCCGTTCTCCTCCGTCTGTTCTTATTAGTGCCTACATCGATATGACTTATAAGTGTGTTTCGTAGTTGGGGTGTTGTTGGTTCCTATTTCTATTAATATTCCTCCTTATGACTTGTTTTATTGAGGTGTTTTTTTTTATTTTTTTTGGTCTCGAGTGTCTTGTCCTCGATTGTGGAGTGCTTTTTTCTTATTTTTAGTAATAAATTATCATTGGAAAAAAAATTATTTAAAATAACAAAAAAGAAAAGAAAAAATGATTAAAATAAGGATGAGATGGGGGACATGACAGCGTAAGGAGTGAACGCGAATATAGGCATCGGACAAACGCACACTTCAAAGTCGAAGTGATTAAAGTTCCTTTACGTACGGAATTATTATTATTATTATTCAATTTTTACTTCTCCTTATCTATTTATTCCTGCATTTAAATATAATTTTCTTCTTCAAATTTATTCTTATTTTTAATTTAGTCTTTTAATTTTAATTTTGAACTTTTTTAATTTTAATACTTGAAATCTTTAATGAATAAGCGACATAATTTATTTTCTTGTTGTTTATGTGGCGTGATCAATTTTTTTTTTTAATTATCTAAATTATGTTCTTATTTTCTTTCAATTGAAAAATCTTTAATTCTATTTTTCTTTATTTCTATTCAAGTGATCAATATATTCTTATTTTTATATTCATGTCTATAAGTAATACATAAATATTAAACTACAATGAGAATGAATTTTATTTTTGCTAAATTCTTATTCAAGTTTTATGAATCAACAATCATATATGACAATTTAAAACAAAATAATGATATATTTGATAA
Source organism: Herpetospermum pedunculosum (assembly GCA_028017165.1). Taxonomy (NCBI): domain Eukaryota; kingdom Viridiplantae; phylum Streptophyta; class Magnoliopsida; order Cucurbitales; family Cucurbitaceae; genus Herpetospermum; species Herpetospermum pedunculosum. Next base: position 49,954,469 of record CM051531.1, on the reverse strand, counting down.
TTTAAAATAAAATAATGATAAGTTTAGTACAATATTAAAAAAGTTACAAATAGAATACTAACCCGACCAATCATTATTTATATACCATATCAATGAATATGAAATGACGTTATATTTTACTTCATTTAATTAAGGTGATTGCATGCATATTCAATTATGTTATACAAAGATAACAAGAACAATAAAAGTAATACTAAAGAGAAGAAGAAAATAGAGAGAAAAATAGGGAGAAATCAATGTATTTAATAGATTTGAGGTGTGTTTGAAAGACTTCACACCAGTTCTATTTATAGAAGTAATTGATGACCAAAACTTAGCGTCATTGATGGCCAACTTTGAAAATGAGTTTCGAGTAACACTAGTTAAAATAATGGAGTTGAATTATATTTATGGATATTTATATATAACATGGGTATATATATAACCCTAAACCATATGTTTTTTTTTTTGTAAAAATATTTAATTAAATATGGGGTGAAGGATTGAACCTTGAAGTCAAAAGCACAACTTTATGTCAAATGAGCTATGCTCGATTTGGCTGGATATTCATTTTCTTTTAAGTTTTGTGGATATATATTATCAATAACATAAAAATACACTATTAGCTATTTAATTTTTGTTTTCTATCTATTGCATGCTCATTTATTAATAGTAGGTCTATACTGCCTAGCAATAAAATTAAAAATTAAAAAATGGTATATAGTGTGATATATTATTAATTATTTTCTATCCATAGTGGTCTGTATGCTCATTTATTATGAGGTCTATTATTGATTTATCATGTCAATAGATTAAAAACGATAAAAGTATGGTATTTAACTTTTGTTTTATATCCTCCGTAGATTGTTTGCATACTCATTTGTTATTAGATCCATCCTTTGTTATATCATATCAATAAATATAAAAAATATATATTAGTAATATTTGAATTTGTTCTCTATCAATATTATTTGCATGCTTATTTGTCTATCGTTAATAATTATATCGATAGAATTAAAAAATATATATATACATATAAGTAATATTTCACTTAGTTTTATAACAAATTATTGTGTGCATGCTTAGTTGCTATTAGATATATATTACTAAATATTGTATGTCTTAAATATATATATATATATATATTATTATTATTGACATTTTACTTTTATTTTCAATTTGGATAGTTAATAGGGCTGGTTGCACAAATAGCAATCAGGTCCAAACTAATTGCAAATTTAGCAAACTTTAAAATATTTTGCAAATATGGTCAAAAACTCTGTTTCTATCCCTGATAGACTTTATCATATCACTGATAGACTATTATCACTGACAAAAATCTATAAAAAGCTGAGGTGATCAGCGATAGACTTCTATCAGTCATAAGATATCAGCGATTAGAAATTGTCATATCCGCAAAATTTTTAAAAACATGCTATATTTTTAATTATCTTATTCTAAATTGCTATCTGTTACAATTTTCCTAGTTAATATGCTTATTTGTTATTAATTTCATCACTAATATATCATATAATAAGATTAAAAAAATGGTATATCAATGATATTTGATCATTTTCTTTCTTTCTTTTGATGATTTTTTAAAATAAAAAAATTGATAACAAATAATAGTAAAATAGGAATGACAATGTATCAATGATTTTTATAGACATTAATTATTGATAGACGTAGGAAATTAAATAGTCTATCAATGATAAACATGAAATTGTTCTATTAGTGATGGACATAAAAATAGTATCTCAAACACGCAGAAATGATTGCTGACAGACATAAAAATAGACAAGCAATAATAAAAAAAATAAAAAAAAATTAATCAACATATTCATGGTCTATCAGCATAGACATAAGAATCGTTTATCAACAACAGACATATAAAAACTATTGATGTGATAGACATCTACCAGTGATAATAGACATATATAAATGATTTATCCGTGATAGACAATAGTCTACTATCATTAATAGACATAAACTCTAAACCTTAAACCCTAAACCAATATATATAGATATATATATATATATAAATATATATATATATATATATATATAAGTGATTTATCCGTTATAGACAATAGTCTACTATCATTAATAGACATAAACTCTAAACCTTAAACCCTAAACCAATATATATTTATATATATATATTTATTGTGGTTAAAAAAAAATAATAGTGACATACACTTGCTTAAGATGCCAAAGAAAAAAAGGGATAAAAAGAGAATAATTTTCAAAATCTTGTGGTGAACCCATGGTCACATTAAAATACAAAGATTATTCAAATGTGAATATAAAAATTTAGTTTTGCACTTTGATGGTTGTATCTATTTTGTTCCCAACCTTAAAAAAAAAAAAAAAAGTCTCAACTTAAGAAAAAAAAAAAAAAAAAAAAAAAAAAAAAAAAAAGTCTCAATAAAACTAACTTTCGATTTTAGTTTTTATGCAAAAGAATTTTTAGGCCCCGTTTGGTTGCGAATTGATTTTCATTTTTATGTTTTTAAAAAAAAAATACAAAAAAACGATGAGTATGCGTGTTAAATTTATTTTCAAAAACTATTTCAAAAAATAATTAAAAAGATGACAGATTTTAAAAAACAACACAATATTGTTTTTAAAATTTTTTAATTTTGTTTTCAAAATTATCTAACCCACAACAAAAAGAAACTCCAAAAATCGTAATAAGAAATAAGCAAATTATTTTTTCTTTATAAAATTAATTTTATTAATCACATATTAATCTTTTGCTACTTTCTCAAATTTACAACCAAACACAATTTTCAAAATTTGAATTCAAATTTAAATGTGTAGTTTTTGTAAAGGTATTTAATTAATGCGGGGATTAAACTCATGACCTCTTAGTTAAGAGCACAACATTATGTCAATTGAGTTATGCTCGATTTGACATAATAAGTTTTTTTTTTGCAAAGATATTTAAGTAATGTCGGGATTGAACCCAATGACCTCTTAGTCAATGACACAACCTTATGCCAATTGAGCTATGCTCCATTCGAAGAAAAAAAAGTTTTCAAACTCTTTACAAAAATAGAGTAGTTAAATCGTGTACCATGATCACCATGAGTATGGTAAACGTGTACCATGACCATGAGTATGGTAAACGTGTACCATAGACACGAATTGTGGGGGTAAATCGTGTGTCATGGCCACAATATAATTTGTTATAAAAAAATCAAGAACAATAAAGTCGATGAAATTTTGTTCGAGAAATTGACTATTAAACAGAGGTGGCATGTCAGATTCAATTTGACGACGACAATTTTCGGACCGACGATTTTAACGTGCTGACAACGATTGTCAAACTGGAAAATCCATACCGACTAGCGTTATTCAGCTCAATATATCGACGAAGTTATTTGAGTCGGTGGAGCAAATGGAAAGTCAATTCAAAATTTTGAGGGAGGAGTGATTAGTGGGTCAAAAGGGAACAATTGAGTCATGATTTGAAAAAGGAGTTTCAATTAGAATTTGAGGAGTGGTAAACTCAATTCAAAATTTTAAAATCAAATTGAATGAAAACAAAATCAAATTCCCCTAGGTTAAAAGAACTTTCAATTTTCAATCAACTTCAAATCAAGATTCAAGATTCAGATTGTTGTTTTTTTTCTAAGATTATGGTTTCAAGTATAAATCTTTGAGTTCAATGGAGAAAACTTAATAATAAGGTTCTCCAATCACCCAGATAGAGAAAGAAATGAGTGATTGAGAAAAGGAGGGGAGAGAAAAAGCGATTGCAAAATTTCTTGATTTTACTCCTAGTGGTCATGATACACGATTTACCCCCACAAATCGTGGCCATGGTACACGATTTACCATGCCCGTCTACACAATTTAACTACTCTATTTTTTAAATAGTTTCAAAACTATCATATGTTTTTAATTATTTTTTTAAAAATACATTATTTATATAAAAAAAAATCTCGATTGGACCCTTATACTATTATTTTATTATCATATATAATATTTAAATTATTTTTTTAAAATACATTATTTATATAAAAAAAAAATTATGATTTAACCATTATACTATTATTTTATTATTCTATATAATATTTGAAAAAAAAAATAATAATAATTTTTCGGAGTCCAAACAAAATATAAGCGAGAACAATTATCTCCCTTGATACGAAACATTTTTGTGTGAAAATAAAAAAAAGTACTACCACTTAAGCCTCCCTTCCAACAAATTCATCCACACCACTCCCAACCATGAGAGCTTGCTCTCTCTCTCCATTGTATTTGCATATAAGTTCAAATATTTTAAATGATACTTTATAAGTTTTTGTTAACAAATTTTAGCAAAAAAAAAATGGAAAAAAACATTAAGAATAAAATTGAGGATTTTATAAGACAAATTGAGAATTTTCTAAAAGATTAGGAGATCACTTGATAAATTTAACCTAGTTGTTATATAAGTTTCATACTATTAACACTAATATTTAAATATTAGGCGTGGTTTGCTAATTGGACTAATAAGTGATAAATTAGAACAATGTGACACAAGAGAAACCAAATTAAATTCATCGTCTTTTTTAACATTTTATCTTATCTAGTCTAGTTTATTCTATCAATTTTTTTTATGTGCTAAATCACCACTCCACTCGTTAAGTCCATCACCATGTTAATATTTAAGTAATGTTATTAATTTTAGAAAGTTAAGATTTAAAAACTAAACTATACAATAACCAAGATTGATGGACTAAAAAAATTGCAATTTAACTTTATTATCTATCTCACCCACAATTATATATTGGTTTTGAAAATACAAAAAATGTGATGTTTGAGAATTTTTTTTTTTGCAACGGTATTTTAATAAATGCGAGGATTGAACTCATGACCTCTTGGTCACAGGCACAACCTTATGCCAATTGAGCTATGCTCGGTTTGACACTTGAATGGTCGACCACGTTATGTAAGATTAGTTTGTTTTGAAAAGAAATTAAAAAGAAGTATGTTTGAGAAATTGATAAAAGATATACATAAATATATTAGTAAGAAAGGAATATAGAAAACACATGAGATATAAAAGTATAGAAAATTGAAATGATGACTAAAATAAAGGTAAGGAATATATATTAGTGGTGGTTCTATCAATTAAAACTCTGAACTAACGATTGTATCAATTTAATCTTTAAACTTTCATAATTGTATCAATTTACACTTTATGTTAGATTTTATTTGAAAAATGTCAATTTAAACACGTCGAGACTTATAATTTTAGCAATTAAACCCTTAGACTTTTATAAGTGAATTAAAACTCTGAACTAACGATTGTATCAATTTAATCCTTAAACTTTCATAATTGTATCAATTTACACTTTATGTTAGATTTTATTTGAAAAATGTCAATTTAAACACGTCGAGACTTATAATTTTAGCAATTAAACCCTTAAACTTTTATAAGTGAATTAATTTTATGAAAGTTTAAGTGTTTAATTGATAAATTATAAGTCTCCACACGTGTGAAAACTAACATTTTTTAAAAGAGGTTATAAATTGATACACTTATGAAAGTTCAAGGTTTAATTTGACACAATCATTAGTTCAGAGTTTTAATTGATACAACCTCCGAAATTTAGGAAGAAGAAGAAGAAGAAGAAGAAGAAGAAGAAGAAGAAGAAGAAGAAGAAGAAGAAGAAGAAGAAGAAGAAGAAGAAGAAGGTAGTGGTGGTTTTGGAAAACATATGGAGACAAAAACTCCACCTACATTGTCAGAATTGTCATTAGTTTCTTGTCGAGCCATGTTACAAATCTTACACCAAACAAAAACGAAGCTTCGTAATTGCTTCTATATTTAGAATTTTAGAGAGATATTTAATTAAACACTAACATATATAAGACAACATACCGACCATTATTGATTAATCAAAGTCCTAATTAAGCCTAAGCCAAACACGATTAAGGCATCTCTTTAAGATTAATTTAGTACTATAATAATATATAATTTGATTAATTAAGGAAACCTAGATAAGCCCACGAGATCATCACCTAATATTATTCTAAATTTATCATTAGTTTATAAACTAATCAATGTACTTATAGAACTTAATCCGAACAAACTCGTCAAACTAAACATAATTCAACTGATATACATATGATATTGGGAGAAGTTCCAATTTGATCTTTAATATTTAACCAAATCTCTTCAACTATTTATGTTATTTCTATTTGTAACAATATCTATGTACATAACATATTTTTTATTTACATCACAACAGCTTTCGATTTTTTTTTTTTTTTTTTTTTTTTTTTTTTTTTTTTTTTTTTTGACAATATTTAAAAGTTGATGATTGAACCTAGGACCTCATAATCACTAGTCGATACATCATGTCAGTTGAACTATAATCTTGTTGGCGAATTTGTTGATAAGTTAACTTATTGTGTTGAGACTTAAGGTTTGTTGATGCATGAATTTAGACATTTTTCTTTTCGCCGCACTCCGTCGTATGGTGGTGTCTGTCGGAAGGGCCGGGTACCAGGGAGGAGAAGGTAAACTTGCACCGACGTGGAACTAGGCCCACAACGCTCCGATGCTTAAGTCAGAGAGGTCTGAGCATAAGTAGGAACGCTAGTGTGTAGAGAGATGGGTAGTGTTACCCATTATTGCGTTATATTGTGTACCTCCCCCTCAATGAATAGGAGGGGTATTTATAGGTGGTAAAGGGGGAGAGGTCCTCGAATGGTTCTGTTAGCTTCGCCATCACGCCAATTCCCGAATCGGAGTAGGGAGAAATAGACCGACCGAAGTCGACCACTTTGTCGTGTCATGATGGCGATAACCGTCGTCCCCCGACTCCCAAGAAGATTGGGGGCGTTGTTGTCCTGCTTCTTGTCAGATGAGTCAGGGATGTCCCTTCGATCACATCTCAAGTTGATCGAGTGGCGACCTGACAACAACAGATCCTCGGGTGGGCTGTTAAATCTGAACCCTCAGAGACTCTGGGGTCGGCCCCAGAGTGATGATTTGCTTGATGTGGATGTTGTGGCCTCGACTTCTTGGAGAAGCGCATTGTGACGTCAGCGACTGCGTCATGCTGAGATAGCCTGTAACAAAGTTAATTAAAAATGGGTGCTTTCAAGTGGGTAAAAACCAAACTATGGAGAATTTGTAAAATTTAAGTAAAGCAAATAGACCAACGTTTCTATAATCTATTAATATTATATATATACCAAATTAAAATGACCCTCAAATTAATAATAATAATTAGTAATTTACCCTGTTTTATTTTAAAAGACATGATATTATCCTTATATATTGTCCAACAAAAAACACTAATAATAAAAATCAACCCAACATCATGAATGCATATACTAAAAAGAAATAAAGAAAAGTCTATATTAAATAAACCTAAACAACAAAGTTATATGGTCATATTAGAATTATTTTAAAAATTATTAGCTTATCATTCTACATAAATTGAGTAGAGATGATAGAATATATATCCCTATCTCTTGAATCATCGTGTAGTTCGTGGTTGTTGTTTCTATATCAAACCATTTGAATCAAGACATTGTTAAAGATGATTTAATTAAGATTTCTATGGATACTTAAAATTCAAATCCTAGCTGTGGTCAGAGATTTGATTTATGGCCAACTCATTTTATGTTAATTTGATCAGTTTTGTAAATTCAAAAAAAAATAATAATAATAATAAAAAATAATAATGGATCAGTTGTAAATTATTTTCAAATTGAAAAAAATGTGGCATTGGAGTCCTAAAAGATTCACAAATCTCCATATTCTGTGTCTTTTTGCATACAATTCAATGTTTCAAATTTCCAGCTGATTTTTATTCCATTTTTTTTAGAAATAAATTCAGAAAATATTCTATTGGGAGAGAGATTCTATTTTTCTGTATTTGTTCTGATTCCTTTACTTGTTCGTGCACATCAAATGGAGTTTCAGTTCAGCTGTATATCACAAAGTTTGTACTTCAAAAATAATAATAAAAAATCATACTTTTTAGATTTTATTTTAAAATACCCTAGTTGAAGAAATAGAAATATTCATTTTCTCGCCGAGCTAATAGTATTTATTTCAAAATACCCTAGTTTGAAAACTAGGGCAGAAAATGGGAGAGGAAGTGGGGGAAAACTCCCACGCTAAACGGGGACGGACGGAGAATTATTCTCCATCCCTATTCCCGTTTCATGTTTCTTGTTCCCTGCCCTATCTATTTTTATTATTATTCTTTTATAAAGTTATATACTAATACATGTATATGTTTGAATCAATTTTGTTTATGAATTGTAATATTTAAATTTATGACATATGAGATATTGTATGAAATATGAATAATTTGATAAGTTTGAACTATTTTAAAGTTGGTATGAATAATTAACTAATTCAATATGAAATATTATTTTGTTTCATTTAAGAGATTTAAGATTTTTTTTTTAGGAAGAATTAACTATTTAATCATTTAAAGCAAATCAATCCCCACAAAATTAAATGAAAAATTTCATCGGGATGGGGAATGAAATGAGGGGGGATGGGGAACTCATACTCGTTCTCGCCCCGACCCGCCTTGTGGACATCTCTATTGGAATTATATTGAAATACATAAGGTAATATTGTAAATATTGATATTTGAATTCTTACTAACATTTTTTTGGAGATCTGGATGTTTGATTTAACTTAGAGTTAGAAGACTAAATTTAGATAAGAACTATTTGAAAGACTCATTTTGGATTTGAACCTCGGATTTCAAGAGAATGAGTACATGTCAAAGAGCACATGAAAAACTTAAGAATGAAGTTCATTGTAATATGAAATAACCTATCATTTTCGCTTCTCATTGTCACGTCCAAGAATTATTAAAAGGTGACTTTTGACTCTTCAATTCACTCAATTAAAACTTCAAATGACTCTTGGATTAAAGTTTAAATGATGGGTTAAGAAATCGTGATTAAGATTAAATAAACTAATTAATGAGTAAATAAACATTATTTTTCACCTCTTCCTTCCCCTACTCTCAATCAAGATGTCTTAAAATAAGTTTTTTTTTTTTTTTGACAACATGTTGGGGTGGGGAATTGAACTTAGGACCTCATGGTCACTAGGCACACTATGCCGTTGAGCTATGCTCTTAAAATAAGTTATTTGGCTCTTCATCTCACCCATATAAGCATTACTTGACCGTTGATGATAAAGTCCCAAAGGTTGGGTTAAGAAATCTTACTATGGTTGGGGTAAACTTAAGGGGTGAGTTAATACTCTTCATATTCTCTATATTATTCTCTATGTATTTTGTTTGACCTTGTACTAAAATCTTAATAATTTAATTAAAAGTTATTGTACAACTATATTTCGCTACGGTTACTGATAACACACAAAATGAGCTATCTTTAGGACCTATTTGATGCTAGTTTTTCACGATTATATTTGATTATTTTATAGATATCGAGCATTTTGGAGCGAACCGAAGAATTTAGAAGTTTTGCGATAAAAACTAAGCTATTTAGATGTAATTTGGAGTTCTCAAGTGACAAGAAGAAGGAAATTAAGTTCAAAAACCCGAGAGCATAGCGCCTAGGCGCTACGAATTAATTGATGTTTTTGCATGAACCAGACCGGACCGCTCAAAATAAAAGAAGAAAAGAAATAGAACTTTCGTCTAGCTCAACTTAAGACAAGCACACAATTTCAAAATTTCCTCCAACGCTCCACCAACACAGCAAGTTACATATTTGATTCTTTTTCAGCAGTTTTTAATTTATTCAATAAAGGTCGGGCCCAATTCTGACCAAAATCCAGCCCTGCGCCTATATGGTTCTCCATGGGTATGCATCACAGCTGATCTGAGCTACACAGAATTGTTATACACGATGTTTACCTAAATTGCCTTATAAATACATATTTTTTTAGTCTTTCTTATGGAGCCAATTTGAAGAGTCAATCTCAATTTTGAAATTTTTTAGAGTTAGAAAAGATTTTTGGGAGCACAAAGTACAAATTTACATGTTCGGGATCGTGGAGATTGCAGCGAAAACATGGAATCGACACGAGTTTTATTTCTTCTCTCCATTTTAATTTGTAGTTTTTTTTATGAGTTTATTATTGAGTTTATATTTTGAACTATTGAACATGATGAACTAAACTCTTTTGACTTAGAGCCTTGATGTAATCGTTTATTAAATCTTGTTCTTCTTAATTAACCGTTGGTATTTCAATTTCATATTGGTTGTGGGAACTTTTCTGACCTTAATGCATATGAGGATTTGACCATTCTTTGAAATATTTTTATATCAATGATTTGAGGTTAAGAGACGATTATTATTGATGATCCTGAACTATTTTCGCTAATTTATAAATGAGATAGACATATCCTTGTAGGTTTTGTGACCGTTGTAGTTTTATTTTCTACATATTTGGATTGTGTGAATTGTCATAGAAATATAGTCAATTTACTTTTCAAATAATATTGTTATTGCTCGAGAAAGAATATCAAGTAGTAGAACTTGTCAACAATCTAGAAATTAAATAGTTTCAGTTTTTAATAAATGAAGAATAAGAGAAGATAACGGTGAAGTCATTGCTCAAGTTAATTCCCGAGGACATATCTCTCCTTCTTGTTATCAATATTTTATTTTATGTTTTTGCTTTGTTTCAATCATATTATTCTATTTTCATTCTCTAAATAAAATTGAGTAATAGTATTCGTTGTAATTAAGTGAACTAAAAAACCAATCCTGGAGGCGATATTCCATATTTTCAATACACTATATTTAAACGTGACTCGTAGACTTACGGTATTTTATTGCACTAAAATTGCAACAGTTACTTAAATAGTTACATCATACGTACACTTAATTGATATACACTCTATCTATAACTATTACTCTAAAGCACATATTTATTTGTCTATTTCAAATATATACATAATTATATGTTTAAAAAGTAACTATTACTTCGAGTAAATTTTAGTTTTAAGGAAAATATAAAGAAACATATATCAAAATAGATAGAAATATACTTAAGCTTAAATGAAGTAAATTGAACTAAGTAGTCTAAATTAACTTTCATAAAACTCTCAAATGGTTCTTGACCCTAACTTAAATAAGTTTTTTTGGCTAGCTTAACTAAACTCAAAAGAAAACCATAAATAATAATATAAAATTACATAATTACCCTTATTGGTAATGCGGGGCATTACAATAATAATCGTCTCTCAACCTCTAGACATAAAACTCATGCGAAGAATGACCAAATCCTAACATGCATTCAGCTCAGAAAAGTTCTCACAACCAATATAAAATTAAAATACCAACTATTAATTAAGGAAAATAAGATTCAATAAACGATTACATCACGACGCTAAGTCAAAAAAGTTTAGCTAACCATGTTCAATACTACAAAATATAAACTCAATAAAAACTCATAACAAAACTACAAATTAAAAGGGAAAGAAAAAATAAAACTCGTATGGATTCCACGTTTCCGCTGCAATCTACACGATTCCAAGCATGTAATTTTCTTCTTTGTGCTAAAAAAATCTCCTTTTAACTTCTAAAATTATGTATTTTCGAAATTGACTATACTCTCAAAATTGACTCCCAAAAACTATTCAAAAATATGTATTTAGAAGGTAACTTAGGATAAAATTCAAATAAGGCAATTTTGGGAGGTCCCAATTAGGTGTGTCGCATGTTCATGGGCGTTCATGCAGGTTCGGAGGTTGAAATTGGTTGAAGGCGCTGGTGGACTGTTCAAACGTGAAGGATAAATTAATGCTCAGTGGTTGGTTATGATGGTGGAGTAGTGGCTGATTGATGATCCATGTGCCAGAGGTCATGAGTTCAAGTCCAAATGTTTTCTTTTCTTTTCATAGGCACTACGCCATCAGATATTTGGATTGCTTTTTCAAAGTATTTTAGTTTTTTTTTCATCTACAAACTTTGGTTTACTTCATATTCTAGATATTTACAAATATAATCGTGAAAGTACACGTTTATCCTCTAAACTAGCATAAAATAGGTTCTAAAGGTATCTCATTTGGCATGCTATCAAAGATCAGTGATGATTATCGACCAAAGGGCTACTCTTAGGTTTGTTTATCATTTTTTTCTTCGGTTGTTTTCTTTTCATCTAGACTCATTATTGTTTTTATAATGATTTTGTTGGGCCATTGTTTTCCGTCCTTAACTTACAACATGATCTAATTTGTTTTAGGTGAGGATTAGAGGTGTTGTATGAGACTGTCGTGACAAGCTTTTGTTGTATTTTGTTTATTCTACCTGAGATTGTAGTGTTTTAATGATATTGCATAATTTTGTTTGGCCAACCATTTCGTGTAGCGATTTCTTTTGCTTTGGGAAAATGGAAGATATCAGATTACCCAATCTCACATTTGTTTCTTGTTAAGTTATTAGCTATTAAGTGTGGAGGTTAAGAATAACAATTCACCCCAACATGAGCATAGTTCAACCGACATAATGTATGAACTATGAGCAAGAGGTCTCAAGTTTGAATCCCTCCCCCGCGAGTCTGTTTTCTCACTTTTTAATCGCTCATTTAATTTGTTTAATCATCTTTTATGCTATTGTCTTTACTTTTGAAACCCAACACTTAACAAATTTTGTTACCGTTACCCATTGATTCACTTAGTAAACGTTTAAATCAAGTAAAATTCATCTTAATCCTTGTGCATCGATATAAATATATTTATCACTTGTTGCTAGATTGTGTATACTTTCACATCTTTAGTGTGTATTATATTGTTTATTCTGAACACATTTCGCATAGCAACAATAACCGCCCTTCTTTCAGCAACTATCAGTTGGCTCTATGTTTTAAGCGGCAGGCTTCCATTTTGTCTTGTGGGTGTTCGTTGGTTTGGAGGTATTTTACTAGATGGTCCACTCATGATGTGGTGGTCTCTACTGCACATACATTTGTCTATACCGTTATTCCTTTCGCGATACTTGGTTCTTGAAGTAATTCTATTGGCACCACTCTATATAGCTCAGTTTCATATGTTGCCGCTAGTCTTTCTAGAGAGTCGGCATTAGCATTTTGAGACCGTGGGATCTATTTGATTTCATACTTTGAAAAAAGTTCTAATAAGTCTCTAACAAAAGCTAGGTTCATTCGTTGTTTTTTAACCTGGTAAGTTTCTGCTCCCTGGTTTACTATTAGTTGTTAATTGCTGACTACTAGGAGATTGGTTACCCCTCTACCTTTTTCTACTTGTAGTCCAGCCAATCAGGCTTTATATTCACCCTTGGTTTGAGGCTTCAAATTGGAATCACACACCGTACTCGAAACACTCTCAAACTGGTGAGACGGGTAATAGACCCACTCAACAACCATTTCCGTTGGATGATTTGTCTACATAGATGGTCCATGGCGGATCATTTGGGTCTAGGTTTTGGGCATGTAACTCACAATGTTTACCTTGTAGCCTCCGCTTAGGGGTGGTGTAATGGTAAACTCAACTACAAAATCCATTACGGCTTGTCCTTTCAGCGTGGTTCTAGGACGATAGTGTATATCATGTTCACTTAACTCTATCACCCACTTCATAAGTTATCTCAAGGTTTTCGGCTTTAAATTCTTTAAAACAATTATTTTGTGTGCTTGGAAGTAAGGTTGCAACCTTCGCGCTGAAGTTGCTAGTGTTAATGCAAGCCTCTCTACTTGGGGGTATCTTGTTTATACCCTCACCAGGGCCTTGTTGGTGTAGTAAATGGGTGATTGACGACCATTTACTTCCTTGATGAATACCGAGCTTACTAGTTACTTCGGTATCTGAGGCTGCGGGGTAGAGGAAGAGTTCATCTCTTGGGGACGTTTTGGACAAGAGTGGTGTGGAGTTTATTAGGTAGTTTTTCAATAACCCGAAAGTTTGTTCGCGTCCATCCATTTGAAGTTTAATTTCTTCTTAAGCACCTTAAAGAACGACAAACACTTGTCTGTGGCTCTACTTACAAATTTGTTGATGCGACGATCTTTCTGTTAAGGTTTTGTAGTTGCTTCAAGTTTTTTGGTGACTCCATTTCGAGCGGGGTTGTTTGGGGCGTTGGGTGAGTTATTATAATCGGTGGTTATAATAGTTTGTGGGTTATAATAGTTTGTGGGTTATAATAGTTTGAATAGTAAATATTGTTGAAGTCAGTATAGTTACTTTATTGATTGTGAGTTATAATAGTCGGTGGGCCAAACGTAGACTGAGTTATAATAACCCAGTCCACCCAACTCCAAGTTGATGCCCCAAACACCTCCTAATAATTTGCCCGAAGTTATTATGAAGGCACAATTAGTTGGGTTCAACTTCATTTTATACTTCCTCTAAGTGTTGAATTCATTTGTTAGATCTTGCTCATGTCGAAATGACCTTCTTGCTTTTAACCAGCATGTCGTCGACGTATACCTCCATGTTCCTACCGACGAGGTGAACAAACATTTTGTTCACCATTTCCTTGCTTCAATGTCCAATAAGCAAAATGGCATAACGTTGTAGCAATAGAGTCATTTGTTAGTGATGAAAGAAGTTTTCTCTTGGTCGGAGGTATACATGTGAATCTGGTTGTATCTGTTGGGAAAAAACCCTCACGCAGAAAATAACTAATAAATTAAAAGAAAGCAATACAAATAGAAAACACAAGAATTCTCTCCCCGATCCCAATTACAAGACACTCTCTTCAAAGCTAATTTGCACCACTCACACCCTTTTGTCCAACTCTAAAACTAGAGAATACAATAGAGAATTTAACTAAAGTTAGCACACAAAGCTTAAAATGTTTCTAACTGGAATGATTAAAATCCAAAGTCATCGGCTCCTTTTATAGTCCTTGGAGCACATGACTTATGTGAATTTTTTCGATGTGGGACAACCACCCTTCTTATATATTGCCAAAAACCTTGCAGTATCCTGAATACGCATCCATGAAACTCAGTAGCTCGTGTCCTGCTGTCGCATCTACCTGCGGGTTGATTTGCGGTAACGGGAAGCTATCTTTCGGACATGTTTTGTTTAAGTCCGTGAAATCGATACACATCCTCCATTTGTCGTTTAGTTTTTTCACCAAGACCACGATAGCCATTGTGGGTAATTTACTTTCGGATGAACTTGTTCTGTAGTAGTTCATCTACTTGCCCCGCTATGATTTCATTTCTTTTGTGATTGAATGTTCATCGTTTTTGTTGAATTGGTTTGAAATCTTGATCGATGTTCAACCGATGTACCATTACATTGGGATCTATACCTAGCATGCCATTGGAGGACCATGCGAACACATCAGCATTAGAGCGAAGAAACTCTATGAGTTTTTTCTCCTATGTTTTGGGTCCAGCTTTGTGTCCATGTTGACTCGTTGATCTTTAAATAATAACGATATGGATTCTAATGCTTCGGTTAGTTCTCCTCGGCATTCAAATGCTTTTGGACCTACGGAGCTTGCTTCCAGGTCTTCTTCCATCAGAATGCCTGGTTGTTCTAGAAGTGCCAAGGTCGGTGTACAGCCATTGGCCTTCTTCCTTGGGGACGTTTTGGACAAGAGTGGTGTGGAGTTTATTAGGTAGTTTTTCAATAACCCGAAAGTTTGTTCGCGTCCATCCATTTGAAGTTTAATTTCTTCTTAAGCACCTTAAAGAACGACAAACACTTGTCTGTGGCTCTACTTACAAATTTGTTGATGCGACGATCTTTCTGTTAAGGTTTTGTAGTTGCTTCAAGTTTTTTGGTGACTCCATTTCGAGCGGGGTTGTTTGGGGCGTTGGGTGAGTTATTATAATCGGTGGTTATAATAGTTTGTGGGTTATAATAGTTTGTGGGTTATAATAGTTTGAATAGTAAATATTGTTGAAGTCAGTATAGTTACTTTATTGATTGTGAGTTATAATAGTCGGTGGGCCAAACGTAGACTGAGTTATAATAACCCAGTCCACCCAACTCCAAGTTGATGCCCCAAACACCTCCTAATAATTTGCCCGAAGTTATTATGAAGGCACAATTAGTTGGGTTCAACTTCATTTTATACTTCCTCTAAGTGTTGAATTCATTTGTTAGATCTTGCTCATGTCGAAATGACCTTCTTGCTTTTAACCAGCATGTCGTCGACGTATACCTCCATGTTCCTACCGACGAGGTGAACAAACATTTTGTTCACCATTTCCTTGCTTCAATGTCCAATAAGCAAAATGGCATAACGTTGTAGCAATAGAGTCATTTGTTAGTGATGAAAGAAGTTTTCTCTTGGTCGGAGGTATACATGTGAATCTGGTTGTATCTGTTGGGAAAAAACCCTCACGCAGAAAATAACTAATAAATTAAAAGAAAGCAATACAAATAGAAAACACAAGAATTCTCTCCCCGATCCCAATTACAAGACACTCTCTTCAAAGCTAATTTGCACCACTCACACCCTTTTGTCCAACTCTAAAACTAGAGAATACAATAGAGAATTTAACTAAAGTTAGCACACAAAGCTTAAAATGTTTCTAACTGGAATGATTAAAATCCAAAGTCATCGGCTCCTTTTATAGTCCTTGGAGCACATGACTTATGTGAATTTTCCGATGTGGGACAACCACCCTTCTTATATATTGCCAAAAACCTTGCAGTATCCTGAATACGCATCCATGAAACTCAGTAGCTCGTGTCCTGCTGTCGCATCTACCTGCGGGTTGATTTGCGGTAACGGGAAGCTATCTTTCGGACATGTTTTGTTTAAGTCCGTGAAATCGATACACATCCTCCATTTGTCGTTTAGTTTTTTCACCAAGACCACGATAGCCATTGTGGGTAATTTACTTTCGGATGAACTTGTTCTGTAGTAGTTCATCTACTTGCCCCGCTATGATTTCATTTCTTTTGTGATTGAATGTTCATCGTTTTTGTTGAATTGGTTTGAAATCTTGATCGATGTTCAACCGATGTACCATTACATTGGGATCTATACCTAGCATGCCATTGGAGGACCATGCGAACACATCAGCATTAGAGCGAAGAAACTCTATGAGTTTTTTCTCCTATGTTTTGGGTCCAGCTTTGTGTCCATGTTGACTCGTTGATCTTTAAATAATAACGATATGGATTCTAATGCTTCGGTTAGTTCTCCTCGGCATTCAAATGCTTTTGGACCTACGGAGCTTGCTTCCAGGTCTTCTTCCATCAGAATGCATGGTTGTTCTAGAAGTGCCAAGGTCGGTGTACAGCCATTGGCCTTCTTCCTGTTGTCATCTTGTGCGTTCTTCTTCTTATTAACTTTCTAAATGTCTCCGAGTTTTGGATTTCTCGCATATTCGCCATCTTCGTTGTTGTCCATGATATTGGGAACCCGATTGTGGTCAGAACACACCTCTTTGATATTTTCGTTCCCACATAAGCGCCAACTATTGATACAAAAAAAATGGTTAACGGTAAATTTGTAGTTTAGAGCGACCCAATGTGTGCCTGCAAAACAAATAATAGGTGATATCTAACACTAGTGTGGTGTTAGCTACAAGGTCTCCTACGATCAAGTTAAAAAGGTAGAAGATGACTAATATGGAAAGAATACTTTTGTATGAAATTTTGGCTTACCCTTTCCTTCTCTCAAACCCTCCTGGAATTTTTCTACCCCACTTTTAGTCTCCTACCATCACAACAACGTATTTATTGTCGCCTACTCAGAAGTTGCTCATCAACGACATGTTAACACTGTACCGTTCAAAATCACAGTCGAATCACCGTTTTCCGTTCGAAATCGCCGTCGATGTTAGTTTTCGTTCAAAATCATCGTCGATGCAAGTTTTATTTTCTAAATCGCTTTTGATGTTAGTTTTTCGTTCATAATGGATGTTGACACAAGTTTTATTTTCTAAATCGTCGTTGAAACTATCTTTTTCGGTCGAACTCTCGCTATCCAAACTCTTTTTCTCTCAGTTTTTCATCGTCGCCACCACTTTTCAAAACGTTTTTCTAACTATTATTTTGTTGTTACAAAATAGGTATATAGCGGTTCAAACCCGAACCAAACTGACAAGAACCAAAACCAAATGGTTCGACTTTTAACTAAAACCAAAGAAATTTTCAGTTCACTCAGTTTAGAACATTCAAGAACCAAAGGGTTCGATTCGTTCACTGATTTCGATCAAAAACCGGCAGCAGGATAAATATGATGAAAATTTAATTCATATTGCATGCTAATGACCAAATCATCCAAGTTTTCTTATTCATATTTTCAACTTCGTATATATATATATATATATGTTTATATCTTCAATCAAACTTGCCCATTTAAAATTACATCCACAAATGATTGAATATATATATATATATATATATATATATATATATATATATATGTTTATATCTTCAATATATATATCACAGAAGGGTATGCTCATTGATTCAATTTGTTGTCAGAATCAATGTCAATTTAAGTAGGAAAAAAGGGACCGATGATAGCTCTAAAATAGAGCTATAATTATAGCCTCAAATCTAGCTAAATGCCATGCTTAATTTAGTTAAATTGCCTTTTTACAGGTGTTTTCGTGGCGAAGAGCTCGGGAAGTCCATTTATGATTTTCGGGGCTAAAACGGTCATTTAAGAGGTTTCGGGAAGTGTTCGGGTCAAAAAGATAGGCCAAACGGAGCTCGGGAGCCAAAACGACCCAAAATTGGGCTAAGACCCGAGAGGGCAGTGCCCAGGCGCCGGCACCCAGCGCCCAGGCGCCCAACGAAGGCAGCAGCCCAGCACGCCCACGCCCGCGCCCAAACGGCCAGACGCGCGCGCCGCCTCGCCACGCTCGCGCCCAGTCCGCCCACGCCCGCGCGCGCTCCACGCGCCCGTCATCGAAGGTCCGCGCGCGCCGCCTCGCCTCGCCCTCGCCCGTGTCCGCGCGCGCCCGCGCGCCCGTCATCGTAAGTCCGCGCGCCGCTCGCCCACGCCTCGCCTCGCCCGCGCGCGCACCCCTTCCCTGACGCAAAGTGCCCGTCATCTAAAGTCAGCTGAAGCCCGTTCTTAAAAGTCAACAAAAATGTCCGGTTTGTAAATTTTCCAGAGAGCTCAGCGCCTAGGCGCTGACTTATAGCGCCTAGGCGCTAGTCTGACGCAGAAATGGGTATTTAAGTCCGTTTTTGCTGATTTTAGGTCATTCTCTCCCAATTTTTCCGCCCCCATTTGTTGTAGAGCTCAATTCTTGAGCCAAAACATATTTCTTACCCATTTCTCTTGGATTTCAAAACGGGCAACTAAGGCGATTTTCCACCATTTTTGGGTTTCTTCTTCTCCTCTTTGTTTGCTACTAAGCTCTTCCATGGGGGATTGGATTTATTCATCCTCCATGGAAGGCTAAACTAAGGTTAGTGCTTAATTTTGAGTATGGATTTGTAAGTTTTGGATATTTGGGGAGATTTGCCCATTTGTAAATGTGAAGCCGATTAGTATGTTTATGAATTCTCTTGCTTGTTCTTCATAAAATCTAGCATGTGTAGCTAAATTAGGTTGACGCCCTAGTTCCTATGCATGATAGAGGGCTAAAGGTTGGGACGTATAATTGCCCAAACCGCTAGGTAGCACGGGCTTAAGCATGGCTAATTAATTCAACCCAAAGTGACAGTTGGTAATCTGAATTAATTAACGTTTTCATGTTAGGCTTAAGGCAAGAGAGAAACCAGGTTAGTCTTAGGATTAAACCGTCACAGTGTTCCCGTCACTGGCTTATAGTCGATTTAGGGGTCGCGACCTTGGATAGATTATTAGCCAAGTATAAGTAGAATTGCACGTGTCTAATTATTTCTTTGGGTCGTTTGAGCTAACACTTAGCCAAATGAATTGTGTGCTGAAGCATGGCTAGTTCATCAATTGTATCGATGATCCGAACATCCATAACGATCAATCCCATTTCTCGAAGTTAAGCACGACCGTTTAAATTCTTGCACTCGTCATTTAATTTTCCGTTAGCTTGCATAATAGGAGCTCCCTTCCCTCCAAACCAAATTACCATTCTTTTATTGTGCATACTTTTTTATAATTAACAAATTAGGCTTAGTTAAATTAAATTTCTTATTTCCCTGTGGATCGACCCCGTTGCCACTTAGCTACAAATAGCTCGGTGTATTCGGGTTTATAAATTGTATTTTGGCAAGCCTCGACAGCTTGAATTTGGAGTACCACATAAAGTGCTCTACCAACCGACTTTACTTGACCAAACCAAAGTAATTTTATTTTGGGTAATATACATTTATGGTCTTTAGGCGTTTGAGTTTGGTAGTCATTGGGTCCTAAGCTTTCAAACTCAACATTTTGCATTTGGTAGCATTTTCAATCCCTCTGTTTCTTTCTTCCTCATCAATGGTTGTCGCCACCGCCCGTTACCGTTCGTCGCCGCGGACGACTTGTATATTTTTTATTTCTTCCTTCTCCATTCTTCATTTCTTTTTCTTCTTCTCTCTCTTTTCTCTCCCTTTCTTCAAGAAAAATTCCAGATTGGTGAAATTAAAATAAAATTACAGATCTGTAAAATGCCATGGACAGACTCAGCCACACCGCTCGCCTCATCGCCGACATCAGGCTCGACGCCAATCGCCTTCTCGAAGCCCTCTGCGTCACTTCCCAGCCTCATCAGAGCACCAACGAATTTGGATTTGGAGCTGCAAGAGATCTGATAGAGATGTACATGATGTGTATCATATTTACCATCATTCTGGCTTTTGAAGATTTAAAAAAATTCTTGGTTTATATCTGTAGTTCTGGAAACTTGATCTAAGATTACAAATGATTGTTTCAAGAGAGTTCAATTTATTTTTTCATCATCTATATAGCAGATATGCATATAAAAAAATTAGAAAAAAATATTTTTTTTAATAAAAAAGATGTGCCAAATCAGCATTCCGTAATTAATTAACAGAAAATCTGACTGAGGGACCGAAAAAGCTATCAAATGCAAAGCCGAGGGGTAAAATTGTCGAGTTTGAAAGCTTAGGGACCTAATTGCTACCAAATTCAAACCTCAAGGACCATAAGTGTAATTTACCCTTTTATTTTTGAGTGTTTGGTCACTTCTATCTTTTCATTTCCGTGAAAGGTGAAGATTCTTAAGAAGGTTAAGTTCTTTGTGTGACATGTTTTTATAAAAGAATTAACACCTTGAATTGAATCTTGGATAAAGTGTCCAATTTAGCAGGCCCCTCTGTTGTGTTCACTGCAGGAGGGTGGCTGAAGATCTCGATCATATTCTTCCAACAATAACTTTGCACTTTGCCGGAGCAATCTAGAGTCGTTTCTTTGAGGCGATTCATCGTTGCATTAGCCAGGCCCCAAAGTGGCAGATTGGTGTTGTGCTATTTAGTGGAGTCTTTGGAGTAAGAGAAATAATAGAATCTTTGAGGAATAGAGATCTTCGAGTTATGTTTGGTCCTTGTTAGATTCCATGTTTCACGTTCGACCTTAGTTCTAAAGTTGTTTTGTAATTACTCTTTAGGTCTTATCTTACTTGATTGGAGCCATTTGTTTTTCGTAGTTTGACTCCTTTTTTTGTAGACTTTATATTTACATGTCCTTGTAATCTTTCTTTTATTATCAATGAAAACTCGGTTTAAAAAAATAATAATAATGAATAAATCAAGTTTCATTATGCATTATAGAAACATGGCTCATAGAAACAGTATAGAAATATAATCTAAAGTTAAAGTAATCTGCTGTTGAGCAAAAAAAAAAAAAAAGAGAAAGTTAAGGTTCAAATCCCCAATCTAAAAAAATTAGAAAACTAAACTAAAGTTAAAATGTAACATCTTAAAATTTGAGACAGAGAACAATTCCCGAAATCAACCCTTTTGCCAAACCGAGCATAGGTATAAGGTTGTGTCCTTAACTAAGAGGTCACGAGTTCAATCACCGCAATAACTTTGCAAAAAAAAAAAACAAAATGAGATGGGAGTAAAGACTAGAATTATAATTGAACACCCTAGTTTATAATTTATATTTACACAAAACTAGAAATCCAACAAAACTGGAAGTCTATGTACATAACATACCCAGAACAATCTTAACAGTAATTTTAGGTACGAATCAAACAGCAATTCAGGTTTCAAAACCCTAATAATATCTTCTAATCCCACCATTGTCAATCATTCAAGAAAAAGCTTCAAAACAAACTTCAACAGCAAAGCTTTCAGATTTAATCATAACCAGAATGGCCCTACAGATAACAGTTGCACCCAGATCAAATCAATTACAACTTCGCCAAAAATTACTTTCTCAACTGCTAACTGCTAACTGCTAAAGCTAAGATTTATAAAGATGGCATTTGTATAGATATACATACAGGCAATATTGAACATTCATGACTTACCCCCGTTACTTCTTTCCGCCGCCGCCTCCTCCTTCGAAAAGCTCGGTGATCCAAGCCTCCACATCCTCCGCCGTGTGCTTCAAATACCGGTCTGTATGCTTTGCCAACTCGGGCAAACTCTTGTACCTTCCGATGAAATTTCGATATGCCGGTATCAGGACTTTGGCAACTGAGATTCTTGCTTCTTCTCTAAGCTGATGCTCAAATATCACCCATGTAGATTGGGTTTGGCAGATTTCTTCAAACTGCATATTGAATGATTTGAGCTTCTCTTTCATTACAGCCGGAGCTAAAGAGCCACTGTCTATTTTCAATACTCCGACCACTTTGCTCCATGAGCTTTTCAGGTAATTCCCGAGGTATTGCCGGCTTTTAACCGAGTGCTTTCGGATCCAATCGTCGCCTAGAACCAATCCTAATTCACTGTCTTTCACTTTCTGAACAATGTATCGGCCATTGTTCATCAGAAACACATAGCTTAAGGACAGATCCTTGTATATCTTCGACTTCGCCTCTAAATTACTCTCTAAAAGCTCCATAATCCAGTCCATTTGAACTGATAACGAAGACGACGTGGCTGCTCTGTCCTCGAGCTTGGTGTAATCCTTAGAGGGAAGAGCGGCTTCTTCGAAAACTTGCTCCAAAGTCTGCCGCGATTTACAGGCTGCCTTAAGGTAATTCATCACATATCGAGTAATTGGATGAAGACCACCCCCCGGCACTGGAGTTTTAGCCGGATCACGACGGATCAAATTCTCAAGCTCCATGAAGATTCCCTTGATTGTTCCGCCTAACCTTTTCCAGATTGTAATTGCTTCATTTCTAAGCAACGAGCAGTACTGATCCGAAAATACCGAATCAAACTCCGGCATCAAGTCTCTCAAGGTATCGAACATGTCGAGGATTTTGAAGAGTCGTTCCGGTGCTCGCGAGCCAATTGCGACCGCATCTGCAAAATTCAGTAGCTGAATCGTCGTTCCTCGGCAGACCTCCATGAAAGAGAGGTCAGCGGTGGAGGAGAGACCGACGAAGATGCGTTCGCAGAGCCGTCGTTCGCTTGGGAAGAGGACTCGAAGGGATACGGTAATCGCTTTCATCCAGCGCTCAATCTCCTCTTCGAGATCTTGCCATCGCATTTTTTGAACTTCATCGATGCTCAGCTTCTGTAACCCCAACCTAGAAAGACTCTCCTCTAAGAACTCCCTCCTGCAGCTACTGTAAGCGTGCGAACACTCCTTCTCGAATCCAGCCGCCACCATACGCTTGGCTATCTCATGGAGATCGCTGATAGTCCCCGACGGAAGCGCATCGATTAAGATGTTGTAGTCCGTCACCGGCTGCGCCACGGGGATCTGGAGGCCGTCGCCAAGAATTCCTTCCGCACCTTCCTCATCCTCCTCAGAATCGAAGAAAAAATCGCCCGTTGACTCCCCGTTCCTGAAATGGCGAGTCAGTTCAAAAGACTCACCTCCGCGTTCCATCAACGACCGGAACTCTTCGACGATGCGGAACATCGCCTGTTGCATGAGATCGTCTGCGCGAGCGAGGTAGGTGGCAACAGACTTATCCCTAGCCATCGGCGTCCAATCCCTAATAGTGGCCATCAACTCATCAATAGCATCAAGAAAAGCAGAGGAATCGGCGGAATCGGCCCAAATCGGGTGGTCGGCGGCCAAGTATTGGGAGATCCGGCGGTCCAAAGACTTGAGAGAACGCTGCAAAGCGGCGGAGCCTCTGGAATCAAGGTCATCGGGTTTATCAGAGAGCTTATCAAGGGAAAACCTAGCATCGAAATTGGAAAAAATCTGAAGAATATCATCGGCCATGGATTCGTTCCGGCCCATAGTCTTGGCTATGTGGCGAGCCATGGCCAGTAACTTCTCCTCGCCGTTGTCAACCATTGATTAGAGACGATGAAACGAAGCAGAGATCAGATGAAGAAGAAGAATCAAAGCGTGAAATGGTGAGAGTGTTCTTACAGGAAACTGTTTGTGAAAATGCCACAGAGAAAAAGAAGGGTGAGGAAATTGAGGAAGAGAGAGTTATTGGAATTTTGTTCAACAAAATCAGAAAGAACAAAAGCGTCAATGGGGACGCGGTTTGATTTTGGATGAGCAATTGGGAAAGCAATTCACCCCACTTCACTTATTACATCCCTACTTTTTCTTCTCCTTCTACATCAATTCACCATAAATATCAATTCATATCCGTTATCTCTGTCAACCCGTCAACCCGAACATAACTTAAAGTTAAAGTATTATACTTCAAGTCTTCTAGTCAACTTGAACGTTGTTCAACAGGTTTATACATATGCTCTCGATCAATAGGTCAGCGGTTTGAATCTTTTCACCCCCACTCGATGTTAAACTTGAACATATGAGAAATAAACTTTCTTATGGTTACTAGAGGCTTGTAAATTTATTTCAAATTCACATCTAATGGTAATAAAGGCCGCTATCATTGAATAATTTCTTCACTTTCCATTTTGTGTCGCTTTTTAAAGTTGAGACATAATAAATACAAGTTTGAAAGATTAAGATCTACTAGATACTTTTTAAAGTCAACAAACATGATAAATACAAATTTAAAAGTTAAAGATCTATTAGACACTTTTAAAAGTTTCAAGACCTATTAAACACAAAATTAAGTTTTTTTATTTTGTTTTTTGAGTACATTGGTGTGGGAGATTGGAACAACAGACTAAATTTGTAATTTAACCATTAATATTTAAGAGTTTAAAAATCTATTAAAGACTAAATTTGTAATTTAACCATTAATATTTAAGTTCTACTTCAATGTCAAGAATAAAGTCTTAATTATATCTCTAGTTGTAAACCTTGGTTGATGAATGTGACATTTTATTTCTTGAAATTTGGATGAGAATCTCTTCAGAAAATATAAGGTTTTCACAAGGCTGATCTTGAGCTATCATCCAAGCACAAATACCTTCGTTTAAGAGAAGAAAACGAAAAAATATATATAAAAAATCAGTCATTCGCATATCGCCGACGACGGCTATGAGAGGAAGAAGATGGAAGATGGAGGAGGTAGGAGAGAGGTGGGAGGAAGGGGAAGGAGAAATTAAAAAATATATTTTTAAATAATTTTAATAATTATGAGATACGCATAATTGTTTGCAAAAATTAAACCCTCAAACTTAATTAATCCCTCATATTATTAATGTTAAGTTTTGCATTGATTCTATCTTGAAAGAAAAAAAGGAAAAAAAAAGCTATAGTTCATATGTACTTATTTGTACAATTGCAACCACCATTATAATTTAGGTTTGATTGTATCAACTTAGGTTCATTATAATATTTTTTTATTTTTTTCAACATAGTTTTGATGTATCTTTTTTTTTTGCAAAGGTATTAATTAATGTGGGGATTGAACCTCTGACCTCTTAATCGTCAAAGATACAGTTTTGTTTTTTTTTTTTTGCAAAGGTTTTGATCAGGGGCGGACCTCTGAATGGACTAGGGAGGGCCACGACCCCCAAATTTTTTTATTTTCTTATACTTGTAGGCAAAAATAATTCCTTAAATATATATTGTTGTTATTAAATACATTTTGACCCCCCTAAATTAACAAAATCTTATTCTGCTGGAGTGATCATTGTGCATGGTTTATATTTTGTTGTGCTTGAGTTCGAAACTCAACCATAACAATAATTTATTTGCTTTACATTTCCTTCCATATATGTATATTTTCTTAAAAAACAATTGTTCTCTTTTAATATTTTTTTTATATATACTTAAAAATATATAGATTTCATTCTTAAAAATAATTAAGACTTATTTTTTTTTTAGTATTTACTTCTATAAGATTTTTTTTTTAATTGAAATGTCATCGAAGTATCTCTACTTGAGAGTTATATTATTTTAGTCATTGTAATTTCAAATATCTAAATTTAGTATTCTTCATACTTTAAAAAAATCTATTAAGTCTTAGTATTAGTTTATTTATTAACATTTTCAAAAATAATTTAGACTATATTAACTTCCCTTTTATAAATTTTGTAAACAAATTCATGTTATATTGTGTTTTTTCTTTTTAATAATTTTTTAAAAAAATGTCTAATAAATCTTTGAACTTTTAATTTTGTGTTTAATAGACCACGAACTTCAAAAAGAGTTCCATATATTTTTTAACTTTCAATTTTGTATTTAATTGGTTCTCAAATTTTCAAGTTTAAGTCTAATATATCCTTGTATTTATTTGACATTTTTTAAAATCTAGGAATTCATTAGAAACAAAATTGAAAGTAGGATGCATTAAAGACTTTTTAGAGTTTAGGGACTCAATTTATTTT
Organism: Herpetospermum pedunculosum; assembly: GCA_028017165.1. NCBI lineage: Eukaryota > Viridiplantae > Streptophyta > Magnoliopsida > Cucurbitales > Cucurbitaceae > Herpetospermum > Herpetospermum pedunculosum. Next base: position 49,927,869 of record CM051531.1, on the reverse strand, counting down.
TTATTTTTAAATATAGAGATGAGCAAAATTATATGATGGTATTAAGTTTATTTAAACTTAGTCCGTAAGTCTTTGATACACTCACATATGTTTATCACTGATAACTTTTTTTAACGTCAACATAACTTGAGAGTGTGAATTCGAACCTCTAGATTTTTGGCGATCTTTTTTTAATATTTATATACTCTAATTTTTTGGCCCCCCAAACATCAATGTCTGGATCCGCCCCTGATTTTGATGTCTCTCGACTAGAAAAAGAAAGAAAAAATTAAAGCAATTAAAAACTGTCGAAATTAAGATTAAATGAATGAGTAAAGAAATAGCTCAATGTTGAAATATGACTCTAATTTGTTTGTTGATTTATGGGAATAACATAAAGTTTCCAAATTTGTATGTTCAAAGTAAAGTGCAAGGCATAGTCAAAGTTGAAGTACACAAGAAATTCAAGAGCAAAATGAGTAGTTGCTTGGAGAATATCAAAGGGGGAGAGAAAATGAAAGGACAATTCAAAGATTGAAAAAAAAGACATTCAAAAGAAGGAAGGAGCTGATGCTTTCCTTCTTTCCTATAGGAAGAAGGGACCCAAATCACTTTTCATCTTCTTTTTCTGACTACATCATCATTATGCATTAGCTTTTGAATTGAATCATATTCTTCCCTTAGAAAAAAAAAAATTAATTAATTGAAGGCTAAATTAACTTTCACCAACCCCCATCTCTTAAGAAATTATTTGTCTTATGGAGAAGGGTTCAAAAGTAGTGGTTTTTGCACGGATGACTCTCTTTCGGGGGTCTTAATGTCAAATGATCCGATTTTTTAAAATGCATGTTTTTTATCTTCTCTAGTGATCAGCACGCCCAGTGTCCTCATGCTCAGGAAAATGTACTACATATCCATTCCTTGCAATCGTGTTTAGCATAGTGATAAAATGAACAAAAAAAAACATGTAGTTTTGAAGAGAGGTCAAAAAACAATATGATTCCGAAAGAGTCAAGTTTATAAATATCCTTCAAAAGTATAAAAATATGAAGAAAACAACATATTGGGAGGGAGGATTGAACCTAACATCTCATAGCTACATATGTTGAAAAAAAAAAAAAAAAAAAAAAAAACCTTTATGGTTTTGTCATTATATAGCCAACGACAAATTACCAAAAAAAAAAAAAATTGTTAGATTCACTTTAATAGTAAAATGAAAATGAAAAGTAAACATATATAAATAATTATTAGAAATGGGTCATGTGTCTATTTCTTTATTGAATTAAAGCAAAGGATAAAGAGCAATTTAATAATACCCAAATTTAATGGGCAATTGGGTAAAAGTTTGGCATTATTGATTGAGAGTCCCAAGAAAATGGCATTTGGATATGGTCATTGGTCAAAATCAAAAGAACAAAAACGAGAGAATTTCTAGTACATCCGTGGTATGGAGTTTTTCCATACCACTTCCTTTCAAAAAATGACACGTGACAAAGGGTTGTTTAACTGAAACCCACCCTATTAAATATATTATTTTTTTAAACCATTTTGTCACGTGTCATTTTTTAAAAGACAGTGGTATGGAACACGGATGTACTAGAAATTCTCCCAACAAAAACATGCAGACAAATATTTATGCAACAAACAAAAAACATCTGCTAACTCCGAAGTTGAAGGATTAAAAAGAATTAAAAATGGAAGAAGAAGAAGAAGATGAATTTACAATATCAAACCTCAGTTTCACATGAACTTCATCAGTCAGTGTGTGAACATAAACATTTCGTAGGGACACAACTTGGGCAATAAGATGATGAAAAAACCTTCCCCAAGTGTTCCTCTTTATATTTTATTACCTTAAGAATCGTAAATTATATCAACAACCTGGATGTAAAATGAATCTAATTAATCAGACCAAAAAAGTAAAGAAAAACAAGGAAAAAGAATGTTCTTTGGGGTTTCAATTGATGCCACAAATACTTCTAACTGCTCTCCTTTGAATAGCTCCTAGTCTCCTCTGCTACCTTTGCCCATTCGTGGGCAATTTTCTCTGCATATCCGACCTATTCAACAAAAACTCGCAAATTTAACCTCAAGGATGATCAAGAATTCATATAATGTTTCTTGAGTTCAACAATATGTAGGCTGGAGATTCGAACTTCTAACTTTCTAGTTGAGGATATATGTCTTAACTAGTTGAGTTATGCTCAAGTTATTTCGTCAATCTTAACAAAAATAACAGATTCTAGCTCCGAAGGAATCTGAGAACTCATCAAGGAATGTACGATTCTGTTCATATAATCCTCTTCTGTTTTTTAATGAAAGATTATGTTCAGATATTCATTCATATCAATTTCGACATAAGTCACAGATTGACCTCTTTATTCTTAATCTTACAATCCTAATACTTGGATAACGGTCGAAATTCAGACCCCAATTCAACTAATTTAATCGATCCCCAGTCCCCTGGAAACTAAAAGAGCCTCCAGAAATCATAAAAACCATGTTAAAATGATAAAAGAATATGTACTTTCAAAATATTGCACAACATTGTTTCTATTTCGGAACGGGTCTGAACTTCCATACTTGATAAAGGTGAGTAAAAACTCAGTTCATATAATCATATACAGAGCATGAATTATGGATAAAAACCTGAGCATCATCCATTAGATAGGATGGTAAGTACCTGATTTGTTACAAACCCTTTCATCATACTCAAGAAGTCGGCTTGTCTTTCTCTGTCAAATCTTTCCAGCTCACTCCTATTGTTTTCCTGAATTACAAGCATCATCATTAGGCCATGCTTATTTTCAGCGTAAAAAAACGACCGAGAAGCCAAAGCAAGTAAGACACAGAAGATTTTGCATTATGTTATTAACAAAATTATGACAACCGAGTCCAGATTTGGGAAATATGATCTGTACAGCATTCAGCACCTTCTTCTCACTACTTACTACTCCAAAAACATATCACAAAATGATGATAATAGTTGATTAATGAAAGAAGGCATCACGACAAAACATAAAGAAGGTTCTCAGATTTCTGCTTCTTTTCAATCCCCTTATCCTGATTGGTTTATTGTTTTACATTCTGCTGATTTAGTCCTGTAGTTCCGTTTTATCCTAAAAAAAAAATTCTTCTAGACCCGACACCTTGAAAAAAGTCTTACACTGTTCAGGAAAGAAGGAAAAAAAAATCTCACAGCTAGATATCTCACATCAGATAAGCAACGAAGTACAACTTACTCCCAGTTATGAATCAGCTCCAAAAAGTGGGATTCTTTTTTTCCCCTTTTAACTGATTTTTTTTTTTTTTTTTTTTTTTTTGGTAAGAAATCTAACTTTCATTGAGAAGAATGAAATAAAGAACATGGGCATACAAAAACCAGCCAACAAAAGAAATTCCAAAAAAAACTACAAAAATGAACTCCAATCCAACAAAATCAAATCAAACCATAATTACAAAAAATCAAATCAAACCATAATTATAAAAAAGTCTAGTGACCGACGCCCACAAGGAGGCACTAAACCTCGCCACCTCACAAACCTCGTCACAAGACCGCTCCACCTCTCTAAAAATCCTATTATTTCTCTCAATCCAAACCCCCCACAAAATAGCAAAAAAAATTAGCATGCCACAAAACTTTGTCCTTCTCCCGGAAAGGAGAACCAAGGAGCACCTCCTCAATCATAGTGTAACAATCATCATTCCACAACAAACTAACAACCCCACAACAAATGATGAAGATCTACAACCTCTTTAACTGAAAATGGAAGTGCCTCGGTGTACATAGGAGTTCTTATTATTATTTGTTTTAATAAGAAACCAAGCTTTCATGAGAAATATGAAAGAATGTACAAGGGCATACAAAAAAATACAAGCCCACCAAAAGGAGCACCAACCCTAATTACAAGTACGTAGGAGAGAGTAGGAGTTAATATACTAGGTAGTTACCTATAATGGTTTTACCCCAACCTCAACGACTTCTGAGTTTACATCTTGCCCCTTTGACTATGGAGGCAACTCATAATAGTTTCCTTTTTAAGGAACATGTATGCAATTTACAAAAAAGAGGGGTGAGAAGAGCCTCAATTCAGAGTTACATTAAAGATCTTCAATTGGACAAAAGAGAAGATAAGCTATAAGAAGAAGAAAAGAAAAAAAAAAAGAGTCCAATTTAGACCAAGGCAAGGAAAAGAACTCCATCAAAAAAGACCGGATCTTCCCATAAAAAATCCTATGATTTCTTTCGATCCAAATCGACCACAAAAAAGCCCGAACAAGATTTTTCCAAAGGATCTCTTTATTCCCTCTAAAGGGCTGGCCCAAGAGAAGAAGATTCAAAAGAGAGAAGGGGTCCTTTTTCCAGCTGAACACAGATCTCAGCTCCTTTGACATCACTCTTAACGCACTGTATCATATCATAGTATCACCTAATATGACTGAAACAGATATTCAATTCTTATCCTACGGGCTACAAGAATGAGTCATTTACTCTTGGGGCTTTCCCTAATCTTGATAATGAAGTAGTATCGCCAAATCAATTCCTCCAATTAAGTTGTGTCCATGATCATCTATAAATAAATAAATAAAAGACAATTTCTAGTGGCTTTACATTCCACAACTACTTGCTCTTTGATAAAGGCATCCCTATGTCCTCTCTACACAATGTAAAATAAGATGCTGGTCAAATACTAAACATGCAACCCCTTTTCTTTAAGAGGCACTTTTTCGGGCTGTTATTTTTTGGATGCCCTTGTATTCTTTCATTTTTTCTCAATGAAAGTTCGGTACCTCAGAAAAAAAAAAAAAACTAAACATGCAATATTATCGTTACAACGCTACCATATCATGAAGCCACTAAAAAAATAGGCATCAGGTGTGATATTCAATTACATTCTGAGTTCATAATTTAAGCTCTATATATACCAAATGAGAAGCTCAATAAAAATGGGAGCATCTTCCATTGAAATGTTCATAGAAATTAACAAAGAAAAAATGATAACAAAAGTCCCAATCCTACACTCTGGATAATAAGAGCAATGGAGCTTCCAATCCAAACCAAGGTGAGAATTATGCCATCACATACATCCCATGTACTACAGCTAAAAAAATATATTAAAGGAAAGACACTGCAAGGTTTGATGGGAAGGCACCTTTATGCGCTCGTATTCTCGCATTGCAACATTTTTAGCATCCTCTGTAGTTCTTATGGTTTCTTTTAACTGCTCTAACTTCTGAATTCTTGATTTGTCACCACCAAATACTTTAGATGATGCCGCTTCAAGCTTTTCAGCCCTCGAATGCAATGAGGACAAGTCAGACAATAGAGTTTGCTCAGTCAGTAAAGCACTTGAGCGTTCTGAGAATGCACTATGAACTGCTAGCATTAACCCCAGATAGTCGTGAAGTACATCCTGAAAGTATATAAAATAAATAGCTATGAAATAATTACAGGATTATAATGAAATGCACGAGTATTGAGTTAGCTGCTATTATTCTATCAATACATGAATCAACTATAAGGTTCATATTCTACATACATAAATGATAAATTGAAGTGTATAGTGTGTTTGAGCTTCTTCTGCAATACTAAAAATTCAATTTATTCTATAAAAGAAGAGCCATTTTCAAAATAACTTGATCAAATTGCAATATTTCTGTTCATAATCTTCGAGGAAGATAAAAAAATTACCAAATGTTTCACACTTTGAGCATTTAGTTCTCGATACGATCTGCTTGCTTTAACAGCAGCAGTTGCTACATTTTTCGTATCTGTAGCATGAACTCTTTGACAGTTGAATACAGCCTCCTCACTTTCAAGTTTTGTCAACTTAATCAATGTCAAACCTAACTCTCCTAATGTTTCTGCCATATCTTGCTGAGATTTGACCAATGATTCAGCCTGAGATAAGTTAAACCATAATTAAAACGACCAGAAAATTACATACAAATTCTTAAAGACACAGCTTGGCTAACTGATAAAGTATAACATGTATGTCACCTGCTGAGATGCAGCACTGAGCTGCTGCTCAAAATCACGCAACTTTTCTTTCTTTTCCAAGAATTCCTTATCCTCCTCAACGATAGGAGGCTTCGAACCGCCCCAGTCATTTGTCACAGATTGCTTCAACTCCTTAAACAATCTTAACAAATCCCTTCCACCTCTCGCTGGCTGTACCACCTCCTGAGGCGTCATTGCGCTCTCATTAAGCAATTGCTTCGGGAGTTTCACTGCCCCATCAAGCATCCTAGATGCGACATCGGTGGTTGTAGGCAGTGGCAATCTCCCTTGAACCTGCAAAAACACCTTAAACTCATCGCTCTTTCTGATCACTGGATGCCCTGCTAGTTTCCTCAAGTATTTCTCCAGTGCCACCCTCCTCTGCTCCACAAACTCTTGTTTGTGCATCACTTGGCCCTCCACCACACTCTTATCCGGCCGTGGGGGTATAAAGAACCCTCTATAAGACTCCGCCAAACATTCCGATAGCGTCACCACATCCTTAAACCTCCTTCGAACGCTGAATTCCGATCCCCCAAACTCCGGTATGCTAGTCCTGGTAGTGATCAGATAAGTAACATACGAATTCCCACCGGGCACAATCGAGTTCGTAACCTCTTGCTCCTTCTGGGGATTCGAGACTGTAACTTTCATATATTCGGAGTTCAAAGACAAAGATCGAGATAAACCCCCAGAGCTCTCCGAACTCTTGCTGGGGCTTTCAACACCATTAACATCAGTGACATTATTCCCATCAAACGGACCAAAATTCACATCAGAAAAGTGAAACGGCTGGGAGAAAAAATGACCGGACGCGTTAGGGCTTGGTAGATCTCGATCCAGCGGCGGCGCAAGCAGGGGATCCGAGTCAGCCGGTGTAAGAATCGTGGGCGGGGAAAAAGGGTGGTGGGAATCGGAGAGCGAAGACATGGCACTGCGAAAATTAGAGAAAGATTTGGAGGTTAACTGCTCCTTGAGAACCAAATTCTCCATCTGATCGCGAGAGGAATACAACTGGGCTTCTTCAAAGCCCTGATTCTCAGAGTCCATCATCCTATTAACAAAATCCAGTGAAACAACAGAGAATTCAGAAATTACCACAATCCAGTGAAACAAACTGCAGCAATCTCTAGGGTTCAATTGAATTCGACCCTTTTGAGATGAGAAAGAATCTTCCACAAAATTGCAAGGAGGAATGCGATTAGAGAACAGTAGCAGAGGAGGCCATCAGGCGGCGTGGCGGAGAGAGGCAGCTGAGGAAGACGAAGACTGAGCAAAACAAGCACGTGGCCACCCTTCAACTTCACAGAAACCTCCAGACGCAAACGATGCCGTTTTCGATGTCTTTCCGTCTACGGGAAGGGAAGAATGCTCAGGGGTACTTCCGTAAATACACTTCTGCTTCTCTCCCCGAGATGCCCAAAACTATCGCCAATTTATCGTTGACTTCTCAAGAGATTCCGATGGCCGTTGAGAGAACGGAGTAATGGAAGTGTTTTGATATTTAATGAATGGGACGGGACTCGCCTGTGAATATTATTTAGTTATAAACTTATAATAATGGTTTTGTCAGATAAATCTTGAATTAAATTTAGGTTTAGTTTACTAATCCTAAAACTAATCAAATTGTGGGCTCCATCCCATTATCTGTAATTGGATTACACGATGCTCAATCCGATTTTGATTGTAAATTATGTGGGACCCACTTATTTTTTTTTTTTTTGTCTTTCGATGATTTGCGTTTTTTCTTTCTTCCTCGACATCCCAACTTCATCGGTGTAATCTCACCTTCATTTTTTTCCCTCTCATTCTTCGAGCTTGCTTAATATGTGTACCATCTAAATAATGAATTTTGAATATTAGGGTAAAAATATTTTTTTGTCCCTCGGGAGATTTGTGTCACATTAGTCCTTACGTTTCAAAATTGAACAATCGAGTCTCCAATGTTTTGAAAATGCTCGATTTTTGTCCGTGTAGTTACAAAATCCATTAAATAGTTAACGATAGTGACGTGTCAATTTTTAAAATAATAATAATTTTAAAAAATGTACCATCTCCCTTCTCCTTCATCATCTCCTCCCGCGAAGTCGCCGTCGTCGTCCCAACAACCATCACCACAGCTGCCATCGCGCGAACGCATAGCTCGATATGCGATTATGCGTTTATCTTCTGAACACCATATCTCTCTCGACATAAGTTCATTTTAGCTAAATCACCACTCATTTTTGTAGACAACGTATTTTGTCCGACCTTGTTTATCATTATTTCTAAGTTTTCCTCGTTTTAGAGTTTTTATTGGGTTTTGCTCAATGAATTGTTAAAATCTCTAAATTTTCTCTCGTTTTAGAGTTTTTATTGGGTTTAGCTCAATGAATTGTTAAAAAAATTTCACGTTTCAAAAACCTTTTGTTTAAGGTTTACTTTTAGAGTTTAGGTTTGTGAGTTTGATTTAGGAAGATTTGGGGTATTTGATTTAGGCTTTCAGATTTAAAGAGATTTGGGGTTTCATTTCAAATTTGGGGTTTCATGTTTCAAATTTGGAGTTTTCGATTTAGGATTTTAAAATTAGATCTTCAAAATATCCCAAAATTAGATTCTAAATTGGTTTTAAAATTAGATATTTCAAATGAATTTCTTTTTAAAATTTAATCTTTCAAATTAATTTCTTTCGAATTAGATTTTTCAAGATAAATTTTCGTTTAATTTTAAAATTTTGATTTTAGAGATAAATTCACATTGATTTTAAAAATAAATCTTTCAAATTGATTTCTTTCCAATTAGATTTTCCAAGATAAATTTCTTTAATTATTTTAGAATTCCGATTTTAGAGTTGAATTTGGTCGAGATAAATTCAAATTATTTTTTTTTTAAAATTAAATCTTTGAAATGGATTTCTTTCAAATTAGAAAGACATTTAATTTTAGAATTCAATTTTAGAGTTTAATTTGGTCGAGATAATTTCAAATTGATTTTTAAATTAAATTTGATTTCTAAAGAATTTGGTCCAAATAAATTCAAATGGATTTTTAAAATTAGATTGATTTCTTTTAAATTTAATTTTTCAAAACAAATTAACAAAATGTTTAATTTTTTAGAATTTAATTTGGAGTTTCGGGTTTTTAGATTTTATTTAGAATTTCGTTTGAATTTGTTTAAAAGATAAAATGAAAACTCATTAAAAAAAAATGGAATATCTCATTAACCTTGTAAATAGAGGTGATGGGGTGATGAAATAGGGAGGTTGGAAAAAAGAGTAGAGAGTTTGAGGAAGGAGGATTTTAGGAGAATAAGACAAAATTTGGGAACTCCCAAAAGATTAAAAAAAAAAAAAAAAAAACTCATATTTTCTCTCCCCTCACTAGTCATCATCTCCCTTCCTCATCACCTTCATCACCCTTCAATTCCAAGCTCCGGCAAGAGTTCGGCCTCCAGTCTTCGGCAACTTTAACGACAGCGGCGGAAAATTCAGACCCACAAAGGCAGCGAACCTCGCAGAAAAAGAAAGTTCAAAATTATGTTTTTTTTAGTTATTTACAAAATTGTCACTTTTTAATTTAGAATACAAGTTTTTTTTCATTTTCCTTTCAACCGCATGTTTTATTTATTTGGTCTCAAATAAAAAAAATAAAAAAAATAACTTCTCATTTTACCATTTAGATCTTAGTTTTTTTTTTTGATTTGTTAAAACTGAGTATTTGACTTGATTTTAAAAACTTGACTTGATTTTAAAAACTCAGTATTTAATTTGATTTTAAAATTTAAATTAATTTTAAAAACTTAATCTTTCAAATAGATTTTAGAGAGTTTGCTTCGACACCGAAAAAGCTTTGATTTTTTAAAAACAGTTTTTATTTTTCAAATAAATTTTAGTTTTATTTAAAAAAATAGATTTTTCAAAAGTATCACAACGAATTTAAATTAATATTATCATGTGAAACCTATGACGGAGTTGAAATTTTCTCAAATTCTTGAAGTGATAATTTTCTTAAATTATTTAAGGGAGGTTTAAAACATGATAATTAATTAATGGGTAATTTCACCTACTATATCAAATTCTTACTTTATTTAAGCATGAGACATCTTTTTACTTTAATTCTATTTATTTTTCTCAAATTAAGAAACTTTTAAAATTTAGTTAGATAATCTAGGATAAATATTTTGGCTATCGTTTTTAATGAGATGTTGTAGGGATGTTGTAGGGTGCTAGTACCACTCAAATGACCCCCGCACCTTGCTAGTACCTTCCCTACACTCAAACGACCCCGCACCTTGCTAGTACCTTCCCTACACTCAAACAACCCCCGCACCTTGCTAGTACCTTCCCTACACTCAAACGACCCCCGCACCTTGCTAGTACCTTCCCTACACTCAAACGACTCCCGCACCTTATTTTTTATTTCGTAGACCACTTTTAGGTGACCAATCACACCCAAATAATGATTGGTGGCGACTCCTTCTTGTTTTTATTTCTGGTAAAAAACCTCGTTTAACGAAGGGACGTCGACCGCTCCGCATCGCTAAAAAACGTTGCGACAATTTTTATACGTTTTTTCATGTTCTTTCCAACTATGCATATAGACTTAGCACAATTTTAAAAGATCTTATATTTAATACCCCGAAATTTGAAAAAAAAATTAAGTTTAAACTTTGAGGGAGAAGCGAGGGAAGAAAATATAGAAATGGGGGACGGGAAAGAGAAGTAATTTTTGGGTTTCTTCGGTTGGGGTAAATAAGAAATTCCACACCTCAAACAAGTCAAAACACTAAATTTTGAAAAACAAGTTAGATTTTAAAACAATTTGGAATCCGGGGTTAAAAATTGAAATGTCCCTACACAATGGTTAAAACATTTGTTTGATAAGAGGAGTTCCCTTCAATGGTATAACTTTTAGCCCTTCGCAAACGGCCAAAGCCTCTAGCCAAGAGATCTTCCAAGAACGATTGGCATAACTCTAAATTATTAACCTATACACATTAGCCTAATAATAATATAACTTCCTTGTAAAATTGCCAAGACTGCATGAGTTTGAAAAATAACTGTGTATAGATTATTTCTTTTATTTTCTCTTTTGAGTCGTCTTGTCGGGTGATTCTCGTCTGCAGGTCGGGATCTCGTTTGAAGCCTTTGGGCGCAATTAAGCTTTTAGGAGAAAATCGCAAAATTGCAGAAAATCTTTAAGATTCGGAGAGCTCGGATTTACATTCTTTAGTTTATGCACTTTTTTTTATTCATCTTTTGTAATCTAAGACTCTCAACTCTTTGTTTGTATACTTTTAGTTGGATTCTTGTCTCAAAAGAGCAAGGGTAAAGACTTAGTTCATCTCGTGACATATTGAATTGAGTTGGATAAAGAAGCGAACTTAGAGTTGTTTTACCGCGCGTTCTTTACAAGCTTTCATTTACAACACTTTGTTTATTGCTTTCTTTTACAGCACTCTCAGTCATTTACTTTCTTTACTTTCCAACATCTTTGTATCCAGTTTCCAACAATTTTAATATGAAGTCTATTTCGTATTTGAGTTGTCTTGTTTCTCATGTTATGATGAGTTAAACCTCACCTTAGCGGTTCAAAATATGTGGTCTCCCTAAGGAAGAATTGAAACCCCACTTGTGTTTCTCTTTTAAGCATCTCAAACTAGAGTTTTTTTGCATCGCTTTCTTTACAAGCTTTCATTTACAACACTTTCTTTATCGCTTTCTTTTATAGCTTTCAGTCATTTACTTCCTTTATTTTTCAGCACCTTTGTATCCAGTTTCTAGCAATTTTATATGAAGTCTATTTCGTATTTGAGTTGTCTAGTTTCTCACGTTATGATGAGCTAAACCTCACCTTAGCGGTTCAAAATGTGTGCTTCCTAAAGAAGGATTGAAGCTCCACTTGTATTTCTTTTTTAAGTATCTCAAATGCTTAGTAACTTTTTGCTTTATTGACTTTATTTCTATTGTTTTATTATTCTGATCACTTAATACAACGTTGAGTCTAATAATGGAAATAGTTAGACAATAAACGGTTTTCATAAAGCGAGATGGGAAAGAAGAGCCCAAACATAGAACTTCAAGTTTGACCCCAGAAATAGGGCAATGCCTATAGGATCGCTAGAATTGCATGTTTTATTTACATACGCTCTAATTAGCTAGAGACATACGAGTTTAATTGCATATTCTTCTAAAGGCTTCTGTAATAATTAAGGGTCGAATAAGAGTTAAATTCGGTTCAAGTTACTAAGTGTCGAAATGGTAGATGTCAGCGCAATTAGTGTGTTATACTTTCCCTTTCTGGTTTTGAAAGAGCCAGATTGTTGGTACTATTGGGTAGTAACCTCTAATTGCATTCCTCTTGTTTGAGAACCTTAATTGCGAGCACAATTAGATCTTAATGTGGGTGCGATTTCCTTCTAGAAGGATGAAACTGTTTTGAATTCCCTTATTTGATCTTAAGTTTTTCATCTTGTTTCCTTACTATTTTATTTTACTTTTTAGTCGTTGCAAGTTACTTTTCATTGTTTTACCCAAAGCAAACAACCACATCAACTTGCTAAAATTGGTTACTTGGTTGCAAGCTTGAGGAAATCTTTACTAAAACTTTACCTTATTTGTAAACCTAGTTTCCTTGGGATTTGATACTTGAAATACTCAATTTTATATTACTTAATAGACAATGTATACTTGCACTACGAGGTCAAATTTTCCCATTCACGTCTTATATTATTTTTTAACAACATTTGGGTCACTCGTCAGGAGTGGTGATCAATGCGGTAGGGCATAGGGAACATGACAGAGACTTTAACTCGAATCGTTCAGTCTCAATCTTCAGCCTCAACATACATGAGTTGAAATTACAAAATGTAGGTGTTGTATAATCCCTCAAGCATATGCCAACATAATAGAATTGATAGGCACATGTACTGTTGGTGCCTCTAAATTTGGGTTTCTAGTGCGTTCAACCACATTGTTCGTTCTTGCTCTACGTTAGGCTCTCATTCTCAAACGAAAAGTTCTTTCAATCTCAGGGTCTATAGCGCATTGGTTATCTTCAGGCGTATCGTTCATGCACTAGATCTACCTGGGAGCCAAACAACATGTGAATCAATCTTGAGACAAGAAAAATTTAATGCAATACTTAAAAACTGAATAAACCAACAAACACTAAATATCATAAACAAATATTCCCTGTCAACACTATGAGAAAACTACAACATTAGAGGCCCTTAGTCAAGCCTTGAAGAATAAATTTAGCTACTCATATTGATAAACTAAGTAGAAAACAACAGGAAGTTCATAAACAGAAAGGTGAAAAAAATATGAAAAATGTAAAACAAAATTGTAGTGTAAGCCGTAAAAAAACCTTCTAAAATTCTAAAACTATTTCCTATGAAAATCAGTCTCTCCATTTTTTTTCTTCTTTGCAAGGCTCTTAAATAGGTGAAAATTAGAGATGCAGTGGGCTTCACGCGCTTCCGACAAATTTGCTTTATGGCAGGCGCTCATGCGCAGCGCGCTCCCCTTTGACTTTTTGGTGGGCTGATATCGTCATTTTCTGGAACACTGCTCCACGATCCTTGTACGACTGGAAAGCGAAAGATTCCTTCTTTCACTTTACGCGGTAGCATTTGGGACTCAAGAATTGCCCTGAAACAAATGAAAAAATCTTTAGCTTTAGCTTATTTGCAGATATTCAATAAATTTGTATATCATGCTGCTAGCACTTCTAATCTTTATACAATACAATCAAATATATGTTATTGCCTATAAGTGTATAAGTTTTGGCCCATTGAAGACAATATTTATCTAATTTTAGGCGCTAAATACCTTGTTTTTTACTAGGTATATATCAAACACTTTATTCAACATAAAGCACTTTTAAATATTTTTGTCGTTTTCAAAAGAAACTTATAAATCACTTTTAGACCTATATAATGATTTTGAATTCAAAAGTGTTTTTATCATGACCAAGGTTCTTTCGGCATTTGAAACATAATCTTATGAGTTTTATCTCCAACTTAAAAAAAAAATCAATTATTACATAAAAATGATGAGCAACATGTTTATTGGACAAAATCAACATACCCTCTTTTTAAACTAAATGCATCTAAACCACTTTTTATAGTTTGTTTCACTATAATTTTGCAGCTATAATATAATTACATATATTTACAAGGTTAGGTTTGGTTGAATCTAAACAACCTATACTTTTTCTTTTGACAACACGTTGCAGGGGAATTTAACCTAAGACCTCATAATTGCGATACATCATGCCGTTGAGCTATGCTTGTTGGCAAACAACCTATACCTCATATATTTACAAGGTTAGGTTTGGTTGAATCTAAACAACTTATACTTTTTTTTTTTTTTTTTTGACAACACGTTGGGGCGGGGGATTGAACCTAGGACCTCATGATCGCGATACATCATGCCGTTGAACTATGCTGGTTGACAAACACCCTATATTTTTTTGTTTTTTTTTAACCTAGGATTTCATGGTCACTAGGCGATACATCATGTCGTTGAGCTATGCTTGTTGGCAAACAACCTATACCTTATCAAATAATTACAATATATACACATATTATATATTCCTACCGACGATTATCAAATTTAACCTTCCCACATAAGCCAGAAGTAAACTGTCGTTGCCCTCTCAAAACCTGTTGCTGCACGACCAAAACAGAACCAGCAGCAGTAAAATCCTCGGACGCAACAAAATCTCCAATGATCCCCAATTCATTATCATCACTCCAAGTTGACAATCCCTCAAGAAGCACAGGATTCACACCTTGCTTTCTTCCCACAATCACAAGCTCATAAGAATCGTCATTCATCGACTGAATGGCGGCGATCGTCTCGGCGCCGTTTTTTACAACCACTTCTCTGTAAATCACTCTCTCATTGGTCTCATTCTTGACCCAAAACCAAGTGACGACGCCGTCGTCGAGCTTCTTCTCGAACTCGTCGTCGCCTCTTGAGTTGTGGGAAAGAAAACGAACCACCGAGACGCAAACGTCGGGGTTGGCGACGATTCTGTCGGCGTAAGCAAGTGCTTCTCGAGAATCTGCTCCTCCGAGAAACAGAACGGCGAAGTGTTGGGCTGAGGTCCAGAAGGATGAGCCGATCATGGGGCTGTGGAGATGGCCCTTGTCTACCAAAATTCCGACCGAACATGGAGCATGGTCTAATACACTCGTGTTCACACTGTGCAATCCCACAGCTGAATCTCTTACTACGTTTCTGCACCCAACAATAACTTTAGTTTATGACTTTTCAAGTTTATGCTATAAGACTCAAGTTTATGCTATAAGGAAGTGTCTAATAAATCAAATAAATTTTCCAAGAATTTTATGAAATGTTTAATAAACTTTTAATTTTATGTTATTTACCAACTTTAAAAAGTGTTTGATAGAGCTTTTAATTAAAAAAAAGTGTCTAATAGATGCCTTTAATTTGTTTTTTAAATAAATTCTTATTTTTTTAAATTTTGTGTTTCAAAGATCATTAGTGTCTAATAGAGCTAATTTTAAGGAGTGTCTAATGAACCATAAAATTGTTAAAAAAAAAAAATCAATAAATTCTTAAATTGTGTCCTATAAATTTGGAATATTTGGCTAGATGGCCTAAAATTAAGGCCGACCCGCGATTTTAAAAATTAGTCAAAAGGACCTTTTGCTGACATCACTCTCGCTGGGATTTCTCTCGCTCCCGCTCTCGTTCTTTTGCGGGCTCCATTTTATAACTAAAACTTTTTCTTTCTCGTGAACGAGCGAGAGAAATCCCAACGAGAGTGATGTCAGCAAAAAGTCATTTTGACTAATTTTTAAATTCACGCGTCAATCTCTCGAATGAGCCTTAATTTAAGGTCATCTGGCCAAATATCCCTATAAATTTTGTGTCTAATAGATCGTTGAATTATTTGACATTTTTTAAAATTTATGTTTTTTTCAACTCAAGTTAGGCTCGGTTTGACAAAAAAATATGTATTTACTAACCATAAAATTGAAAATTTAGGGTTTTATTACACAACATATAATTTGACAAATTACTGGTTTGAGTTTGGTAGGGGTCCGTTTCAAATCCAACAATTATAACCTGTTTAAATTTAGTTCGTTTTTGGTGCTTCCGTCAAAATTTTTGCTAAGTCCTAACAAAATGATGACATGACACCTATTTTTAATTATTCAAATAATTTTTTTTTCTTTTTTTTTTAATTAAAAATAGGTGTCACGTCAATCATTTAACATAAATTTTAATGGAGGGACTAAAAACAAACCAAATTTAATAGATAAATGATTGCTTATTAGACCATTTTAAAAGTTTAAGAATAAAAAAAAAAAAAGACAGAAATACCTGCTAAAAGGGAGGATGATGAGATTGGCCTTTTTGATCAAAGCAAGCTCACAAATATCCTGGTTCATGGAGCGTTTGGGGGCGACAGCAGTGTAAGTATGCAGCTTCACGAGCTCGCCTCGAGCCTCCTCATAGAGCTTGAGAGCATTATGGATGGAGTCGGAGGCGGTGTACTTAGACGGAGTCTTGCATTTCTTGTGGTCAATGAACACCGAGGCGGCTCGGCCGACCAGCTCGATGAGATGCAGAGCGGAAATGGAGAACGGGCTGCTCGTTGTTGGGTTGGACATCTCCAGTAAGTTAACCAATGCAGCTACGTTTTCTTGGTCTACTATGCACAGCACGAGCCGTAGCTTGGTCCCTGGCGCCAAGTGTTGGAGGGTTCTCCTTTTGTTCACCATGTATGGTCTTGTTGGATCGTAGAGTATGCTTATTAGTGGCGTTGCTATTGCTGTTACTGATGCTGTCATTAGCACCATCATTGTGAACTCTGCTATATTTATTATCTGCATTGTTTATAATGTTTAACACTTCAACCATCAAAATCAAATCAAAACTTAACCATATTAGACATCATGGAGTACCAGGATCGAACCCCATGATGTCTAATATGGTATCAGAGCCCACAAAGCTCAAACGGGTATTCGGTCCAAAAGTGGAATTCGACCCAAGATGGTGAACCCAAAGAGACACCATCTTGAGGGGGCATGTTGAGGATTGGATCTCACTCACAATATAACATACATGAGCTACTCCTCCTAAAATCATCAGAGCTCTGATACCAGATTAGACATCATGGGGTTTCATCCTAAAACCATCCTCACTTACAATATAACAAATAGCTACTCTTCCTATTACCAATTGGTTTTATGATGAAACCTGATGATGTCTAATAGGAGATTCAAATCCTCGAACAAAAATAACATACATGGGCTACTCCAATATAACATACATGGGCTACTCCTCCTATTACCAATTGGTTTTATGATGGAACCTATAGGAGATTCAAATCCTCAAACAAAAATAACAATATAACATACATGATATAACATACATGGGCTACTCCTCCTATTACCAATTGGTTTTAGGATGGAACATCATGATCTCTAATAGGAGATTCAAATCCTCGAACAAAAAAAAAAGAAAAAAGCACGTACCCTTTTGTCGATCCAATGAATAAAAAGAACGAGTTCGACTTGGCCTCTCAAGGACATGATCAAGCTAACAGCAAGGCTGTCTCTAAGCGGCAGTCGATGGTAAAGAGAAGGCACCAAAGTAGCTACAAATTTGAAGAAATGACCAGCCAAAGTCAAGAAAAACAATGGCGCCAAACTTGACCAACCAGCCCTAGCCATTTCGAAAACGTTGGTAATAAGTCCAACAAATGCAAACGAAAAAGGCATCAAAACGTCTGATATTATTGTCTCACTCCTCTCCACCAAAGTGGACCCTAATGGAGGCCCATCTGGAATTGCTAGGCCCAACCACAACGGCCCATTAAGAATTGCAATCCCACATAGATCTGTCAAAAAGCCCATTATCAAAACCCCGACCAAAATCCCCACCACAACCCCCTGGTTCACGGGCTGCCCTTCAGGATTTTTCTTCACAATCCAACGCATCACTCTTGTAACACCAAACGCTATAAAACTCAACAAAACAACCAGCGAAAGCAGATACCATAATGCATTCTTCCAGTCTGCTTCTCCTTGGATTGCCGCCTCGAACGCGATCAGCGCGTAGATCCCTACCGAGTCGCTGATTATCGACACCGACATCGACATCCGACCCACCTCCGAGCTCAGGAGATTGAGCTCGTGGAGAATCGGGTGGACGACCGGGAAGGCCGTGATGGCTAGACAGGAAGTTATGGCTCCGAGGGACGAGAGTTTAGCGAGTTCTTTGTCCATGGATTTACGTATGAGTAATGCAAATGTGATGTTCAAGATTAATGGAACCACCACGCTGAATGATGCAATGAAATACTCTTTCTTTCCTGCTTTTTTTATGAGAGTTAGATCCGTTTTCACTCCGGAGATGAAGAGGAAATACATGAAACCAATTAAACCCACGTTACTTAGCAAGAAATTCACATCGGTTGGAAACATATTCACTTGGAAAATCCTGCTGTGGCCTAGAACAGATGGTCCAATGATTAAACCGCCCTTTCATTGAGAAAAAAAAAGAAAATTAATCAAACCAACACAATATTTATAATTATATCTCTCGTATATTCAACCGTGTAAAACTACCGGCTACATTGTCGTGGTCTCCTCCAATAATTAAACTCAAATTTTACAAATTGGGTTGGGTTGAAAAATTACAATTTCATGTGTAACCAATAATTATAGTGATTATGCATGTCAATCATCTACCTTTGCGCTATCCTTTTGAGCTATGCCACTTTGAGAGCTATCCTTTTGAGCTATGCTCACTCGAGAGGATTGGTTTTTTTTTTTTTTCTTGCAAAGATATTTAATAGGGCACAATTTTATACTAATTGAGCTATGTTCGGTTTAGCATATGTTTGAATTCTTAGACACATATAGTTGGAGTAACATAATAATAAAAAAAATGATAAATTAATCATAAACATCATATCAATGTCATTTTACTATATTTTTTTTTATGTCAATTGAATTATGCTCGGATTAACGACATTTTACCGTACTTGAAAACAAAATTTTGAACAAATAACTCAAAAATCCTAATCAACAATTTTGAATTTTAAATTAATGAAGCTCACTCTTGGACATAAAATTAAGGGTAATTTAGGAGAGGGGTGATATTTAAAACAAATTAGAAGAATAGAGTGCTTTTGAAAAAAAAAAAATAGAGAAAAGATGTTCTTTTTTTTGTCCTATTAGGAGTGCGCGGGTTCAGTCCTATTAGGAGTGCGCGGGTTGAACCGCGCCTTTCCACTTGCCACATGGACTAAGCTTCCAGAAGGAGCGCACCCTATATTATTGCAACAAGGTACTCCTAATAGGACAAAAAAAGAACACATTTTTTCGATTTTTTTCAAGAGCACCCTATTCTTCTAATTTGTTTCAAATATCACCCATCTCCTAAATTACCCTAAAATTAAATTTTGTATCAAATAAGATTTCTAAATTTAAAAAAAATGTCAAAACATGTTGAGAGGTTATTAAACACAAAATTAAAATTGAATGACATATTATAAACAAAATCGAAATTGTTTCAGATCAAAGACTTATCAGATACAAAATTAAAAGTTCGAGAATTAAACTTGTAATTTAAAAGACGAGAGAGAGAGAGAGGTGGATCTTACGAGGATCTGAGACACGATTTTAGGTTGGTGGAAAGGCTTGAGCAACAAATGAAGGGTACGAATGATGAGAATGATGAAGACAATGTCCAAAAGCAAAGCGGAGAAGGAATCCTCAAGAGGGTTTGCTCCATAGAAGATGCCCGGAGTTCTGGGGTGGCAGACTCGGCAGGCGACGGGCGTGGTGGCGTCTTTGGTGGGGACGACACCGCCGGCCACCTGTAATCTCTGCATGCTCCCAAACTCAGTGGCGGTGCCGGTGAAGTTGCGCCAAACATATTGCGCAAAATGAGTACTCACTGGGAAAACCCTAACCATGCAATAATAATGTATTTATATAAATGCTTTTAGGGTGAGATTAAATCTCTGGAAGAACCACCATGAAAATGAAAGTGCAGAGACAGAGAAGAAAGAAAAGAGAGAGAGAAAGAAAGAGAAAGAGAGTGGACATGCGTTGAATGGGGAATTTGGGATTCTTATATACATTGTCGTCTTTGATGCCCAATCGACCATTTCTCCTTTTTCTTCTGTGTGGTTGCTGTGCTTTTGTACTACTTTTAATTCTTTTTTATTTCTTTTACACTCTTCTCTTAACCTAAATAATCAAATTCATTTTGTTATCAAATTAAGTAAATTACAGAAATACAAAACGTGTAAGTAGCATAAGCACTTTCAACTAGAAACGGTTGGATTATTTTTTTTATTTTTTTTTCATAAATCAAGAAAAGAGACTGGAAGGCACAAAATGATTACAATCCATGTGTGTCTACAATGACAAAGTAATAAAAGTTGAAGCCAATTTGGGAGAGGGCCCTCCCAAGAGGAGGAACCCTAATAATAAACGTCTGAGCTGCCACGTTACGAGTAACCCGATTAATTGTTCTTTGGGATAAAAGCAAGGCTCTTAATTTGAAGAAACCGCATTCCTTCTCTAATCTCTTCAAGTACGACCCCTTGGGGGGACAACTGCAGGTCATGAGAGTGATAGCCTTTACCAGAACTTGCGCATCAGATTCGACCCACATATTATTAATGCATTTACTCGCCGCTAGTTTCAGACCATGGAGTAGAGCAAAGGGCCTCAGCCGACAACGGATCGAGCTTCCCCTGGATACAACCAGAGGAGGCAATCACCAAATTTCCTCCAGAATCGCGAATAACCACTCCCACTCCTGTTTTATCCTCTGTCGGATGACACACAACATCGACATTCATTTTGTACCCATTCTCAATCGGGGGATTCCACACTGGAGTGACAACTGGGGCCACCACATTTTGGCTGTTAGACTGAGGCTCTAGAGCGTTAGAAAGGCTGAAAGTCTTGTGATAGTTGTGAATTCATTCCTCTTTCAAAGAGGCAGAAGGAATAAGGAGTTCATCTGCCCGATTATTGTGTTCATTACACAAGGCCCAGCAAGCCACACAAAACAGCTTCATATCATCTGTCGGAGATGTAGTGGCCAAATCCAACAGAATATCATGGACCGTGAATTTTGTTACAAAGATATGTGAAAGAAATTTAAAAACAAATTAATATATGAAAATTAAATTATTTACCCTCTCATCCCAACTTTCTTCCCTTAAAAAAACTAGTTTAATTTCTCTCTTCCAAGATTTTTTCCAATGTTTCACTCCCTCTTATCACCTCTAATCTCCCAATATATATAACTTTGAAATCACTATCTCTCATTTTTCTCTCTCTCCTAATAATTAAGAGTAGTTAACCCAACGGGGAGAAAGAAAGAAAAAAAAATCAAATGAAAATATACATGTAATTGCAATTTTCTAATTTTCAAATTACTTGCAACTGTGCAATTTTATCTTTTAAAATAAAAGAGAAACATCTCGGTCCTTGAGCAAAAAAAATAAAGTCTTAAATAACATGAGAAAATGAAACTCAAGATTTGGTTTCCTATCATGATCAGAAAATTCTCAAGATAGGTGTCGCGACGTTTTAGCGACGCGGAGCGGCCGACGTACTCTTTTAAAGGGTTTTGAAAAATAAGATAAAAACAAAAACAAAAGAAAGGGAGTCGCCACCAATCATTGTTCGGGTGTGATTGGTCACCTAAAAGTGGTCTACGAAATCAAAAATATGGTTCGGGGGTCGTTTGAGTGTAGGGAAGGTACTAGCACCCTACAACACCCCGTTAAAAACGGTAGCAAAAAAAAAAACATTTACCTAAATATCCACCTAATTTCAAAAGGGGTCCTTAATTTGAGAAAAATAAATAAAAATAAAAAATACACATAATTAAATTTAAACTAAATGTCTCAACTAATCCTGTCTTGACTTTAAGATAAAGCAAGGGCTCGATCTGTGAGTGAAATTACCCATCAAGGTTGCCATTTATCGCTTAATCCCATTACCGGGATTATACAACAAAACAAATGTTTTAGAAGTCATTTAAGAAAATCAATTTTTAAAATTAAATTTAAAACTTATTTTAAAATCAAATGCGATTCTTTGAAAATAAATTTAAAATAAAATAAAAAATCAATGTAAGAAGACATTTAATTCAGTTAAAAGATTTGAAATAAATAAATCAAGTAAAATAAAATTGAAATAAACAAATCAACTAAAATATTTGAAATAGATAATATTTGAAATCACACTCAAACGAAAACCTTATTTTTTTTAGAGAGAATATCATTTGGCCATTTATTTTAGAGACGAGACAATTGGGAAATAAAATATTTTAAGGGAAAGAAAACGGTTGGAAGCTTTGAAAATTAGAAATCAATTAAAAATTAATTTGAAAAAAAAATTAATAAAAAGTATTTTGAAGATTTAGCATAATGGCATACGAATAAAAAACATAACTACAAACTAAAGCCTAATCCTCAAGATAATGAAAAAATCCTTATTCTCTCCCGGGATTTCGGAAAGGAAAAAAATGAAATATATCTTCAAGGTGAGAAGCAGAATCCCCACCTATCCCAGGATTAAATTTTGAGAACTAATTTTTTTAAAAGAATAAAACCTAAAAAAAATAATAGATAAACAATTTAAATAAACCGAGCAGATATCAAATTTAAACAACCCAATGAGAAAAAATAATCAAAGCAAGCGTATTATTCAAATATATCGCAATATATATATATAAGCAAAAATGAGTCAGGGGTATATATCACATATAACGGGGTATATATGAGTAGATAATCTGAGGGTATGAATCGTATATATGCAATAAAATAAATCGAAATATATTGTTTTATAAAAAATAAGGGCAGAGGCAGAATTGTAATTTTACATAAACTTTAAACAGGAAACCTATTTTACCTGAGCGTCTTCTCCTTCGCACGCAAGGCCACCGTCTGGAGTCGTCGTCTGCCTAGGCTCGTCTTCGCTGTTGTCGTTGGAGCTCGTCGCGAAGAGGAAGCGCCGCCGCACGAAGTAGGAAAAGGGGATCCGCCGTTGCAAGTTTGTGTCACCGTAGTCTGCGAGGAGGTCTATCGCCGGAGGTTGAAGTTTGTCGGAGATTGGAATTTAAAATCTTGAGGAAAAAGATGGAAATAAAACTTCTGACTTTTCTTTTTGTCTTTTCCCTATCTTCCCAAAACAAAACCCTTTCTTTTTTGCCTCTCAAACAAACTTATTTTTCTTCCCCTCAAAACCCTCTCTTTTTTGCCTCTCCTTCAACTCATACCATCATCTCTATTTATAGAGTTGATGGGACAAAAAAAAACTCAAACTTCCCCAACAAAAATCCATCATTCTCCTAAAACTTTTCACAAAACTTTAACGATTTCCCTCAACCAACTTTAAAATCCCTAAAAAGACTAACAAAAATTGACTCAAACCCTAGACTTTATTTTTTTAAAAATAAAATAAATAAATAATGGAAATTAATCTAAATTTTAAAAAAAACTTGAATTTACTTAGTCAACCCTAAACTAAACCCCAAATCTCCTTAATTTAAAACTCTCAAATCAAAACCCTCAAACTAAACCCCAAATCCCTTTAATTCAAAACTCTGAAAAACTTGTTTATTCTTTTCTTTTGCAATTTCGAAATTAGCGGGAAAATACGAGATTACATGATTTTAATAATTTATATGGCAAAACACAAGAAAATAAACAAGACTGAGCAAAATTTAAAAATGATAATGTAATGTCCCACATTACCATTAAGGGTATTTTCGTAATTTTCTATTGTTGTTTGTTTATTATGATTGTTATAATATGAGAAATTCATTTCATATATTAATAATTTATTGAATTTGTATTTAGTTATTTATCCATTAGGAGAGTCAAATATTTATGCATAAAAGGTTAATTAACAAAGAATGTAACTTTAAATTGGAAGTATGATGTGGTTACTTATAAGTATAGTGAATTGTAACTTTTACCATAAGTTATATTATTTTATAAACTATTTTACTACAAGGTAATAAAAGAAGTAAACTATAATTCTTGACATTTACATTCCATAATTTATCCTAGTCAAATTAAGTAGACAAAAGAGGAGGAAAATAGTCATCTTACTTATTAAGTTCTTTAATCTTAGTTAGGTTTTCCTAAGACATCTTTTAGACTTTCACCCAAGGGTCATTAGAAATTTATGAGGGTGAGTTGAAGAGCCAAAGGACATGTTGTAAGACCTCTTGGATGTTCATACAAAGAGAAGAGGAAACACTTGGTTGCTTCAAATTCCAATGAACTTTACTCTTAAGTTCTATGTGTCCTTTCATTGTCATTGCAAAATTGTCTAAAGAAATCTCCAAGGTTTTCTCTCTAGCACCTATTCTAATTCTGTAAATCTCATCTTGAGAAAGGATCACTTGTTTTTCAAGTTGCTTCAAGTGTTGTTCTTGGATTTTACAAGATCGTTCATCGGTTGCACCAAATCGGTAAGAAATGAGTTGTTTTCCATCTAGTTTCGTAGTGATTCTTTCTTGATATTTTTCATAGATCCTAAACATGTTCATACCTATCTTTTCTAAGGTATTCCAGCATCATTTGAATCTAATTAGTTGCTGGAAATTTTCCTCCATTCATTGTTTACGGTAGAGAGGAAAAACACACCATCGGTAAGCCTCTTTTTCTCTATTGTTTGAAATCGTTTAGGGGTTCTCATGGAAAATTTTAGGTGTTGTTTTAGATCTTAAAGTGTTGATTTTGGGGCTGAAAATCAGAATTAAAATGCTTAAAAAACAATCTTTAAAATTGCTCTAAAATGGTGTTTATCGGTTTACGCTATTTCCTAGTTCTAGCTCGAAATTGATTGATATAGAAGTTTAATTACATTTGTTTTGAATTTTTTTTTATCATGTCCAGTAGCATAAAGTAAGCTTAAATATATTTTCAAGGAGTTCAAATTAACTTTCATGATCATATTTTCATAGGGATTAAAATCGGTAAAAACTAGTACAATTTGTGTTTTCAATTTTTTTAATGAATTCTATGAAGTAGTAAATTATTTTAATGTATTTTTATCTATAAATCAGAGCCTAATATGTTCACAAAAAGTATCTTATGAGTTTTGAATATTAATTTTATGATTAATTATAACTATGAGAATTAATATGCAAATTAGGTTAGCTAGTAAAGTTAGTGTGTTTTAGCTAGTGAATGAAGTTTCTTTAGCAAAACTAAATTTAAGTTAGACCTAATTTAATTTGTATCATATGTTATTTAGGAAGCTTTAAAGGATTTAGATTTGAAGCTTGAGGTAAGTGGATTCTATCATAAGTAGCCGAATTGACTGTTGTATTGTATAGTTATGATGTTTGATTAATCTTTTTATTGTGGTAGTGATTGTAAGTAATTTATATTACATTGTTTGAATATATGCTTGATTGATTTGTTGTTTTATGATATTTGATGTTTTGCAAAGTATGTTATGTCATGTTATTTTTGTATAGTTTTATACTTCACATGATCTATGTTACTATGATTGGTTTTGAAGCATGCTTAGGTTGAGTATGACATATATGTGTGTTACATTACATTCATGGAGTCAAGTAAAGTAGAGTCATGGAGTTAGGGAAGAATATGCTATGCAAGAAATACCCAAATTAAGCAGTTATGTTATGCAGCTAGATGTATGATATGACAAGTATGGTTTCTGCTAACGGGCTGGGCCCTAGGAAACAAAATTAGTTCATGTTAATGATATTCATAAGGGGCAATTACCTTATAAATATTACATGCGGAATTGACGGTCATGGTATGGGGTATTTCTGCTTAGCATGGCGCCAAATCAAGGATATAAGTATGTATGTAAGAATATGTAAGCAAGTACAAGTATGTTAAGGTAGATTGTTTCATGGTCTACATGTTAGGATGTGATATGCAAGCATGTAAGCATGTTGTGTGTGTTTGAGCATGAAGGTTCCTTATGATAGGAACCACTTACAAGGTATTTTTATACTACCTCTCGTGGTTTTATATTTTTCAGATAACCCTGTAGATGATGGTGAATTCATTGAGCATGATCTTGGCATTGAAGAGGAAGAACCATGAGATGTGCCCGAAATTTTAAGTTTAATGATTTATGATCACAACTTTAGTTTATGTCTATTTTATTTATAGACACTGTTTTATAATTTCCGCTGCTATAGATAAACTTTAAGTTTTATTTAAGTTGTTAAGACTTATGATTATGGAATTTAGATTTTTATTTAAAAAGAAAATTATGCGTTATGAGTAATTATCCCATTTTAAGTTAATTAATTATATAGAAAATTTGGGGTCATTACAGTTGGTATCAGAGCAATAAAATCCTGTAGACTAGCTTATAATATAAGCTGTAAAATAAGTAGATGTTTAGGCAAAGTAAATCAAATAGTACTTAGAATAAAGTAGGGCTTGTCTCATGCTTCGACTTCGACAATGCCAGGTATTATCTCTACGTATTCTTTTGTTTATTTTTTTTTTTTTTATTTCATGATATATTGGTAATTTATTATTATTATTATTTTTTTTGTATATATATCTTTGAACTTGGTTTAGCATGATCCTTTAGAAATTAGCTAGGCGTAGAAAATGTTTGACTTTATACGACTCGATATTAGTTCTTAGGTTTATGATACTTTTAATTAATAGAAAAACATTGATACTTTGAATTTAGTCTTAAAAAAAAGTACTTATAAGGTACCATTATAGATATGCCTCCAAGGAATCAAGGTGGTCGTTTGAACCCTACTGAACCTGATGCACCGAACATTCCTGAAATACCAGCAGATCAACATATGGTCAATCAACCAGTGCAACAGCTGATTTTGACCCCTGAAGCTCTTCAAACTTTGTTTGATAACATGACTCGAAGGGCTGAACCAAGGCAAGATAATGTTAGAGGAGATAGAGTTGGACAAGATGAGGCTCATTTTATAAGAGATTTCAAACGATATGATCCACCGAAATTCGATGGAAAGTCAGAAAGACCCTCTGCAGCTGAGGAGTGGATTAAAGCATTGGAGAAGTTATTCGAGTACATGAGATGTGGTGATGATCTAAAGGTTAGGGCGGCTGTTTTCATGCTTCAAGATGAAGCTGTCTATTGGTGGGAGTCAACAAAGACTGCTGAGGATCATGATAACCATCCCATTACTTGGATTAGATTTAAAGAGTTATTGTATGACCACTATTTTCCTGACACAATCAAGGATGAGAAGGAAGCCGAATTTTTCAAGCTCGTCCAAGGAAGTATGACTGTAGCTCAATATGAACGAAAATTTGCTGAATTGGCCCGGTTTGCCACTGATCTGGTCAACACTGAAGTCAAAAGGGTCAAAAGATTTATTAAAGGGCTTAACAAGAACATTAAGGGTTCAGTTGCTCTAAAGGAACCTACTACCTACTCAGCAGCTTTGAGGTTTGCTCTTATTATGGAGAAAAGTCTAGATGAACCCTCACCTAGCACCAAAAGTAGTGGGCTAGTCTTGGGTTTTAAAAGGAAGGTTTCTCCCATTGTCACTCAACCTATCCGGGCTCAACCTATTAGATCTCAACCCATGCAAAAGCAACTACAATACAGCTATCCTGAGTGTCCAACATGCAACAAACACCATAAGGGACCCTGTATGAGAAATAGCTTGGTATGCTTTAAGTGTGGCACTGAAGGCCACTATGCAAGAGATTGCCAAGTTTCTGGTAATGTTGAAAATGATAAATCTACCCAATTGACTCTTGCTCGAGATGTTAAGCAGAAGGGTAAAGTTTTTGCCATTACTCGTGGTGAGGCCGAGGATGCTGAGGCAGTTGTCACAGGTACTTCATTTTTACCCTGCATTTACATTAGTTGACTTAGGAACTAGCTATTCATTTTTTTATGTTAAACTTGTCACAGGTACATTATTGGTTTTAGGTTACCCTGCTTTTACATTATTTGACTCTGGGTCTAGTCATTCATTCATATCTACAGAATTTGTTAAACAAGCTGGGTTGAATCTCGAGCCGTTAGGGTATGAATTAGTGGTATCTACTCCTTCCGGAGCTACTTTGTCTGCTACCCAAGTTGTTAAGGCCTGCAAAGTAACTTTAGCAAACCAACTCTTGGATGCAAAACTAATTAAGTTAGACATGTGTGACTTTGATGTGATTTTGGGGATGAATTGGTTAGCTAGAAATCAAGCTATTATTGATTGTAGCAAGAAGGAAGTGTACTTGAAACTACCGACTGGTCAACCTTTCAAGTTTAGAGGAATCAAGACTAAAACCATTCCAAAAGTCATATCTGCATTGAAGGCGAATAAGTTACTACAACAGGGGGCGTGGGCCTATTTGTTGAACATTGTGGATATAAGTCTAGAGACTCCTAAGGTTGACTTAGTACCAGTGGTCAGAGACTTCGCCGATGTATTTCCAGAGGAGTTACCTGGATTGCCTCCGAATAGAGATGTCAATTTTTTTATTGACTTGTTGCCTGGGACATGCCCGATATCTAAGGCCCCATATCGTATGGCTCCAGCCGAGCTTAAAGAGTTGAAAACCCAAATTCAAGAACTCTTAGACAAGGGTTTTATTCGCCCTAGTGTCTCACCTTGGGGAGCCCCTGTTCTATTTGTAAAAAAGAAGGATGGCTCTATGAGGCTATGCGTTGATTACCGAGAACTCAACAAGGTGACTATTAAGAATAAATACCCGCTTCCTCGGATTGATGATTTGTTCGACCAACTCCAAGGAGCAAAGGTATTTTCAAAGATTGACTTGAGATCTGGTTACCATCAGTTGAGAATTAGAGACGAAGATATACCTAAAACCGCATTTAGAACTAGATATGGACACTATGAATTTGTGGTAATGTCCTTTGGACTCACTAATGCCCCTGCAGTATTTATGCAGTTAATGAATAGTGTTTTCAAAGATTACCTTGATTCATTTTTTATAGTCTTTATTGATGATATCTTGGTCTACTCCAACTCAAGGGAGAAGCATGAAGAACACCTCAATAAGGTTTTAGCAACTCTGAGGCAAAATAAACTCTTTGCCAAATTCTCTAAGTGTGAGTTTTGGTTGAATAAAGTATGTTTCCTTGGTCATGTTATCTCTGAAGATGGAGTTTTTGTGGATCCATCGAAGGTTGAAGTTGTGAGTAATTGGTCTAGACCTACCAATGTAACGGAGATACGCAACTTTTTGGGTCTTGCAGGCTACTATCGACGATTTGTACAAGATTTATCGAAGTTAGCAACACCTTTGACTCAAATCACCCGTAAGAAGGCTACTTATACTTGGAATGAAGATTGTGAGACAAGTTTCCCAGAGCTAAAGAAAAGGTTGGTGACAACACCAGTTCTAACAATACCTAATGGTACAAAATGGATGGTAATCTACAGTGATGTTTCCAAGAAAGGCTTAGGTTGTGTTCTTATGCAACATGGTAAGGTAATAGCCTATGCCTCACGTCAATTAAAAAAACATGAGTTGAATTATCCCACACATGATATGGAGTTAGCAACGGTTGTTTTCGCATTGAAAATTTGGCGGCACTATCTTTATGGAGAAAAGATTCAAATATTTACCGACCATAAAAGCCTTAAGTATTTATTTACTCAAAATGATCTAAATTTAAGGTAAAGACGATGGTTAGAACTCGTGAAAGATTATGATTGCAAGATAAATTATCATCCAGAAAAGGCGAATGTTGTAGCCGATGCCTTGAGTAGAAATTCATCTCATATGCCATCTTTTGATGTCACGTCAAAAGAAATTGCAAATGAATTAGAAGCATTTGAGGTTGAGATAGTTTCTAAAGATACCAAAGCATTGTTAGCACATCTTACAGTAAAATCATCCCTACGACAGAAGATTATTGACGCTCAGCAAGGTGATATAAAGTTAATGGAGTTGCGAAAGTCGGTTGGCAAGGGCGACTTTACAATATCCTCAGAGTTTGTCTTATTGTTCCGAGGTAAGCTATGTGTTCCTTCAAGTCCTACCATTAGAAGGGAAGTGTTGGAAAAAGCACATAACATACCATTCTCTGTACATCCTGGTAGTACAAGAATGTATCGAGGGTTGAAACAACACTACTGGTGGCACAATATGAAGAAAGATGTGGCAAATTTTGTTAGTCAATGTTTGACTTGTCAGCAAGTGAAAGCTTTGAAGCAGAAACCATCAGGTTTATTGCAACCCTTGAGTGTTCCTTTATGGAAATGGGAGAATATCTCGATGGATTTTATAGCTGGTCTTCCAAGGACTCCTAAGGGTTATACTACGATTTGGGTTATTGTGGATAGACTCACAAAATCAGCTCAGTTCTTACCTGGTCAAACTACTTATACAATAGAAAAGTGGGCACACAATTGTATATCAAATAGATTGTGAGACTTCATGGAGTTCCAGTTTCCATCGTGTCTGATAGAGATGCCAAGTTCACATCTACTTTTTGAAAAAGTTTGCAAAAGGCTATGGATACTAAGTTGGAATTTAGTACAGCCTTCCATCCTCAGACAGACGGGCAAACAGAACGGGTAAATCAAATTCTAGAAGATATGCTTAGAGCCTGCGTTTTAGATTTCAAAGGTAGTTGAGATACACATCTACCTCTCGTGGAGTTTGCATATAATAATAGTTTCCAGACTACAATTGGGATGTCACCATTTGAAGCTCTTTATGGAAAGAAATGTAGATCACCGGTCCATTGGGACGAAGTGGGGGAGCGAAGTTTATTGGGACCAGAGTTAATTTGAACTACTAATGGAGTTATTCAATTGATTTGTAAGAGAATGCAAACAGCACAACGTAGAAAAAAAAAGTTATGCTGATAGTAGAAGAAAGGATTTGGAGTTTGAAGTAGGAGATCATGTGTTCCTTAAAATAGCTCCAATGAAAGGTATTTTTCGGTTTGGTAAGAAAGGGAAATTGAGTCCTCGATATATCGGACCGTATGATATTTTGGAACGCATTGGTCCAGTGGCGTATCGACTAGCATTGCCACCAAACCTGTCGACAGTACATAATGTGTTCCATGTGTCAATGCTACGAAAGTATGTATCGTCCCCTTTCAATGTGTTGGGTCCTGAGCCGCTTCAGTTGAATGAAGATCTTTCTTATGAAGAGAAACCTATATGTATTATTGCTAAAGAGACAAGGAAGCTAAGAAATAGGGAAATTCCTATGGTGAAAGTCTTGTGGAGGAATCACTCAGTAGCTGCTGCGACTTGGGAATTTGAGAAGGATATTATAGAAAAATACCCGGACCTACATTACGAGGATCAGGTAATTTTCGAGGACGAAAGTTCTTTTAAGGGGGGTAGTTTGTAATGTCCCACATTACCATTAAGGGTATTTTCGTAATTTTCTATTGTTGTTTGTTTATTATGATTGTTATAATATGAGAAATTCATTTCATATATTAATAATTTATTGAATTTGTATTTAGTTATTTATCCATTAGGAGAGTCAAATATTTATGCATAAAAGGTTAATTAACAAAGAATGTAACTTTAAATTGGAAGTATGATGTGGTTACTTATAAGTATAGTGAATTGTAACTTTTACCATAAGTTATATTATTTTATAAACTATTTTACTACAAGGTAATAAAAGAAGTAAACTATAATTCTTGACATTTACATTCCATAATTTATCCTAGTCAAATTAAGTAGACAAAAGAGGAGGAAAATAGTCATCTTACTTATTAAGTTCTTTAATCTTAGTTAGGTTTTCCTAAGACATCTTTTAGACTTTCACCCAAGGGTCATTAGAAATTTATGAGGGTGAGTTGAAGAGCCAAAGGACATGTTGTAAGACCTCTTGGATGTTCATACAAAGAGAAGAGGAAACACTTGGTTGCTTCAAATTCCAATGAACTTTACTCTTAAGTTCTATGTGTCCTTTCATTGTCATTGCAAAATTGTCTAAAGAAATCTCCAAGGTTTTCTCTCTAGCACCTATTCTAATTCTGTAAATCTCATCTTGAGAAAGGATCACTTGTTTTTCAAGTTGCTTCAAGTGTTGTTCTTGGATTTTACAAGATCGTTCATCGGTTGCACCAAATCGGTAAGAAATGAGTTGTTTTCCATCTAGTTTCGTAGTGATTCTTTCTTGATATTTTTCATAGATCCTAAACATGTTCATACCTATCTTTTCTAAGGTATTCCAGCATCATTTGAATCTAATTAGTTGCTGGAAATTTTCCTCCATTCATTGTTTACGGTAGAGAGGAAAAACACACCATCGGTAAGCCTCTTTTTCTCTATTGTTTGAAATCGTTTAGGGGTTCTCATGGAAAATTTTAGGTGTTGTTTTAGATCTTAAAGTGTTGATTTTGGGGCTGAAAATCAGAATTAAAATGCTTAAAAAACAATCTTTAAAATTGCTCTAAAATGGTGTTTATCGGTTTACGCTATTTCCTAGTTCTAGCTCGAAATTGATTGATATAGAAGTTTAATTACATTTGTTTTGAATTTTTTTTTATCATGTCCAGTAGCATAAAGTAAGCTTAAATATATTTTCAAGGAGTTCAAATTAACTTTCATGATCATATTTTCATAGGGATTAAAATCGGTAAAAACTAGTACAATTTGTGTTTTCAATTTTTTTAATGAATTCTATGAAGTAGTAAATTATTTTAATGTATTTTTATCTATAAATCAGAGCCTAATATGTTCACAAAAAGTATCTTATGAGTTTTGAATATTAATTTTATGATTAATTATAACTATGAGAATTAATATGCAAATTAGGTTAGCTAGTAAAGTTAGTGTGTTTTAGCTAGTGAATGAAGTTTCTTTAGCAAAACTAAATTTAAGTTAGACCTAATTTAATTTGTATCATATGTTATTTAGGAAGCTTTAAAGGATTTAGATTTGAAGCTTGAGGTAAGTGGATTCTATCATAAGTAGCCGAATTGACTGTTGTATTGTATAGTTATGATGTTTGATTAATCTTTTTATTGTGGTAGTGATTGTAAGTAATTTATATTACATTGTTTGAATATATGCTTGATTGATTTGTTGTTTTATGATATTTGATGTTTTGCAAAGTATGTTATGTCATGTTATTTTTGTATAGTTTTATACTTCACATGATCTATGTTACTATGATTGGTTTTGAAGCATGCTTAGGTTGAGTATGACATATATGTGTGTTACATTACATTCATGGAGTCAAGTAAAGTAGAGTCATGGAGTTAGGGAAGAATATGCTATGCAAGAAATACCCAAATTAAGCAGTTATGTTATGCAGCTAGATGTATGATATGACAAGTATGGTTTCTGCTAACGGGCTGGGCCCTAGGAAACAAAATTAGTTCATGTTAATGATATTCATAAGGGGCAATTACCTTATAAATATTACATGCGGAATTGACGGTCATGGTATGGGGTATTTCTGCTTAGCATGGCGCCAAATCAAGGATATAAGTATGTATGTAAGAATATGTAAGCAAGTACAAGTATGTTAAGGTAGATTGTTTCATGGTCTACATGTTAGGATGTGATATGCAAGCATGTAAGCATGTTGTGTGTGTTTGAGCATGAAGGTTCCTTATGATAGGAACCACTTACAAGGTATTTTTATACTACCTCTCGTGGTTTTATATTTTTCAGATAACCCTGTAGATGATGGTGAATTCATTGAGCATGATCTTGGCATTGAAGAGGAAGAACCATGAGATGTGCCCGAAATTTTAAGTTTAATGATTTATGATCACAACTTTAGTTTATGTCTATTTTATTTATAGACACTGTTTTATAATTTCCGCTGCTATAGATAAACTTTAAGTTTTATTTAAGTTGTTAAGACTTATGATTATGGAATTTAGATTTTTATTTAAAAAGAAAATTATGCGTTATGAGTAATTATCCCATTTTAAGTTAATTAATTATATAGAAAATTTGGGGTCATTACAGTTGGTATCAGAGCAATAAAATCCTGTAGACTAGCTTATAATATAAGCTGTAAAATAAGTAGATGTTTAGGCAAAGTAAATCAAATAGTACTTAGAATAAAGTAGGGCTTGTCTCATGCTTCGACTTCGACAATGCCAGGTATTATCTCTACGTATTCTTTTGTTTATTTTTTTTTTTTTTATTTCATGATATATTGGTAATTTATTATTATTATTATTTTTTTTGTATATATATCTTTGAACTTGGTTTAGCATGATCCTTTAGAAATTAGCTAGGCGTAGAAAATGTTTGACTTTATACGACTCGATATTAGTTCTTAGGTTTATGATACTTTTAATTAATAGAAAAACATTGATACTTTGAATTTAGTCTTAAAAAAAAGTACTTATAAGGTACCATTATAGATATGCCTCCAAGGAATCAAGGTGGTCGTTTGAACCCTACTGAACCTGATGCACCGAACATTCCTGAAATACCAGCAGATCAACATATGGTCAATCAACCAGTGCAACAGCTGATTTTGACCCCTGAAGCTCTTCAAACTTTGTTTGATAACATGACTCGAAGGGCTGAACCAAGGCAAGATAATGTTAGAGGAGATAGAGTTGGACAAGATGAGGCTCATTTTATAAGAGATTTCAAACGATATGATCCACCGAAATTCGATGGAAAGTCAGAAAGACCCTCTGCAGCTGAGGAGTGGATTAAAGCATTGGAGAAGTTATTCGAGTACATGAGATGTGGTGATGATCTAAAGGTTAGGGCGGCTGTTTTCATGCTTCAAGATGAAGCTGTCTATTGGTGGGAGTCAACAAAGACTGCTGAGGATCATGATAACCATCCCATTACTTGGATTAGATTTAAAGAGTTATTGTATGACCACTATTTTCCTGACACAATCAAGGATGAGAAGGAAGCCGAATTTTTCAAGCTCGTCCAAGGAAGTATGACTGTAGCTCAATATGAACGAAAATTTGCTGAATTGGCCCGGTTTGCCACTGATCTGGTCAACACTGAAGTCAAAAGGGTCAAAAGATTTATTAAAGGGCTTAACAAGAACATTAAGGGTTCAGTTGCTCTAAAGGAACCTACTACCTACTCAGCAGCTTTGAGGTTTGCTCTTATTATGGAGAAAAGTCTAGATGAACCCTCACCTAGCACCAAAAGTAGTGGGCTAGTCTTGGGTTTTAAAAGGAAGGTTTCTCCCATTGTCACTCAACCTATCCGGGCTCAACCTATTAGATCTCAACCCATGCAAAAGCAACTACAATACAGCTATCCTGAGTGTCCAACATGCAACAAACACCATAAGGGACCCTGTATGAGAAATAGCTTGGTATGCTTTAAGTGTGGCACTGAAGGCCACTATGCAAGAGATTGCCAAGTTTCTGGTAATGTTGAAAATGATAAATCTACCCAATTGACTCTTGCTCGAGATGTTAAGCAGAAGGGTAAAGTTTTTGCCATTACTCGTGGTGAGGCCGAGGATGCTGAGGCAGTTGTCACAGGTACTTCATTTTTACCCTGCATTTACATTAGTTGACTTAGGAACTAGCTATTCATTTTTTTATGTTAAACTTGTCACAGGTACATTATTGGTTTTAGGTTACCCTGCTTTTACATTATTTGACTCTGGGTCTAGTCATTCATTCATATCTACAGAATTTGTTAAACAAGCTGGGTTGAATCTCGAGCCGTTAGGGTATGAATTAGTGGTATCTACTCCTTCCGGAGCTACTTTGTCTGCTACCCAAGTTGTTAAGGCCTGCAAAGTAACTTTAGCAAACCAACTCTTGGATGCAAAACTAATTAAGTTAGACATGTGTGACTTTGATGTGATTTTGGGGATGAATTGGTTAGCTAGAAATCAAGCTATTATTGATTGTAGCAAGAAGGAAGTGTACTTGAAACTACCGACTGGTCAACCTTTCAAGTTTAGAGGAATCAAGACTAAAACCATTCCAAAAGTCATATCTGCATTGAAGGCGAATAAGTTACTACAACAGGGGGCGTGGGCCTATTTGTTGAACATTGTGGATATAAGTCTAGAGACTCCTAAGGTTGACTTAGTACCAGTGGTCAGAGACTTCGCCGATGTATTTCCAGAGGAGTTACCTGGATTGCCTCCGAATAGAGATGTCAATTTTTTTATTGACTTGTTGCCTGGGACATGCCCGATATCTAAGGCCCCATATCGTATGGCTCCAGCCGAGCTTAAAGAGTTGAAAACCCAAATTCAAGAACTCTTAGACAAGGGTTTTATTCGCCCTAGTGTCTCACCTTGGGGAGCCCCTGTTCTATTTGTAAAAAAGAAGGATGGCTCTATGAGGCTATGCGTTGATTACCGAGAACTCAACAAGGTGACTATTAAGAATAAATACCCGCTTCCTCGGATTGATGATTTGTTCGACCAACTCCAAGGAGCAAAGGTATTTTCAAAGATTGACTTGAGATCTGGTTACCATCAGTTGAGAATTAGAGACGAAGATATACCTAAAACCGCATTTAGAACTAGATATGGACACTATGAATTTGTGGTAATGTCCTTTGGACTCACTAATGCCCCTGCAGTATTTATGCAGTTAATGAATAGTGTTTTCAAAGATTACCTTGATTCATTTTTTATAGTCTTTATTGATGATATCTTGGTCTACTCCAACTCAAGGGAGAAGCATGAAGAACACCTCAATAAGGTTTTAGCAACTCTGAGGCAAAATAAACTCTTTGCCAAATTCTCTAAGTGTGAGTTTTGGTTGAATAAAGTATGTTTCCTTGGTCATGTTATCTCTGAAGATGGAGTTTTTGTGGATCCATCGAAGGTTGAAGTTGTGAGTAATTGGTCTAGACCTACCAATGTAACGGAGATACGCAACTTTTTGGGTCTTGCAGGCTACTATCGACGATTTGTACAAGATTTATCGAAGTTAGCAACACCTTTGACTCAAATCACCCGTAAGAAGGCTACTTATACTTGGAATGAAGATTGTGAGACAAGTTTCCCAGAGCTAAAGAAAAGGTTGGTGACAACACCAGTTCTAACAATACCTAATGGTACAAAATGGATGGTAATCTACAGTGATGTTTCCAAGAAAGGCTTAGGTTGTGTTCTTATGCAACAT
This sequence comes from Herpetospermum pedunculosum, assembly GCA_028017165.1. Lineage (NCBI taxonomy): Eukaryota > Viridiplantae > Streptophyta > Magnoliopsida > Cucurbitales > Cucurbitaceae > Herpetospermum > Herpetospermum pedunculosum. Next base: position 49,890,836 of record CM051531.1, on the reverse strand, counting down.
GGTAAGGTAATAGCCTATGCCTCACGTCAATTAAAAAAACATGAGTTGAATTATCCCACACATGATATGGAGTTAGCAACGGTTGTTTTCGCATTGAAAATTTGGCGGCACTATCTTTATGGAGAAAAGATTCAAATATTTACCGACCATAAAAGCCTTAAGTATTTATTTACTCAAAATGATCTAAATTTAAGGTAAAGACGATGGTTAGAACTCGTGAAAGATTATGATTGCAAGATAAATTATCATCCAGAAAAGGCGAATGTTGTAGCCGATGCCTTGAGTAGAAATTCATCTCATATGCCATCTTTTGATGTCACGTCAAAAGAAATTGCAAATGAATTAGAAGCATTTGAGGTTGAGATAGTTTCTAAAGATACCAAAGCATTGTTAGCACATCTTACAGTAAAATCATCCCTACGACAGAAGATTATTGACGCTCAGCAAGGTGATATAAAGTTAATGGAGTTGCGAAAGTCGGTTGGCAAGGGCGACTTTACAATATCCTCAGAGTTTGTCTTATTGTTCCGAGGTAAGCTATGTGTTCCTTCAAGTCCTACCATTAGAAGGGAAGTGTTGGAAAAAGCACATAACATACCATTCTCTGTACATCCTGGTAGTACAAGAATGTATCGAGGGTTGAAACAACACTACTGGTGGCACAATATGAAGAAAGATGTGGCAAATTTTGTTAGTCAATGTTTGACTTGTCAGCAAGTGAAAGCTTTGAAGCAGAAACCATCAGGTTTATTGCAACCCTTGAGTGTTCCTTTATGGAAATGGGAGAATATCTCGATGGATTTTATAGCTGGTCTTCCAAGGACTCCTAAGGGTTATACTACGATTTGGGTTATTGTGGATAGACTCACAAAATCAGCTCAGTTCTTACCTGGTCAAACTACTTATACAATAGAAAAGTGGGCACACAATTGTATATCAAATAGATTGTGAGACTTCATGGAGTTCCAGTTTCCATCGTGTCTGATAGAGATGCCAAGTTCACATCTACTTTTTGAAAAAGTTTGCAAAAGGCTATGGATACTAAGTTGGAATTTAGTACAGCCTTCCATCCTCAGACAGACGGGCAAACAGAACGGGTAAATCAAATTCTAGAAGATATGCTTAGAGCCTGCGTTTTAGATTTCAAAGGTAGTTGAGATACACATCTACCTCTCGTGGAGTTTGCATATAATAATAGTTTCCAGACTACAATTGGGATGTCACCATTTGAAGCTCTTTATGGAAAGAAATGTAGATCACCGGTCCATTGGGACGAAGTGGGGGAGCGAAGTTTATTGGGACCAGAGTTAATTTGAACTACTAATGGAGTTATTCAATTGATTTGTAAGAGAATGCAAACAGCACAACGTAGAAAAAAAAAGTTATGCTGATAGTAGAAGAAAGGATTTGGAGTTTGAAGTAGGAGATCATGTGTTCCTTAAAATAGCTCCAATGAAAGGTATTTTTCGGTTTGGTAAGAAAGGGAAATTGAGTCCTCGATATATCGGACCGTATGATATTTTGGAACGCATTGGTCCAGTGGCGTATCGACTAGCATTGCCACCAAACCTGTCGACAGTACATAATGTGTTCCATGTGTCAATGCTACGAAAGTATGTATCGTCCCCTTTCAATGTGTTGGGTCCTGAGCCGCTTCAGTTGAATGAAGATCTTTCTTATGAAGAGAAACCTATATGTATTATTGCTAAAGAGACAAGGAAGCTAAGAAATAGGGAAATTCCTATGGTGAAAGTCTTGTGGAGGAATCACTCAGTAGCTGCTGCGACTTGGGAATTTGAGAAGGATATTATAGAAAAATACCCGGACCTACATTACGAGGATCAGGTAATTTTCGAGGACGAAAGTTCTTTTAAGGGGGGTAGTTTGTAATGTCCCACATTACCATTAAGGGTATTTTCGTAATTTTCTATTGTTGTTTGTTTATTATGATTGTTATAATATGAGAAATTCATTTCATATATTAATAATTTATTGAATTTGTATTTAGTTATTTATCCATTAGGAGAGTCAAATATTTATGCATAAAAGGTTAATTAACAAAGAATGTAACTTTAAATTGGAAGTATGATGTGGTTACTTATAAGTATAGTGAATTGTAACTTTTACCATAAGTTATATTATTTTATAAACTATTTTACTACAAGGTAATAAAAGAAGTAAACTATAATTCTTGACATTTACATTCCATAATTTATCCTAGTCAAATTAAGTAGACAAAAGAGGAGGAAAATAGTCATCTTACTTATTAAGTTCTTTAATCTTAGTTAGGTTTTCCTAAGACATCTTTTAGACTTTCACCCAAGGGTCATTAGAAATTTATGAGGGTGAGTTGAAGAGCCAAAGGACATGTTGTAAGACCTCTTGGATGTTCATACAAAGAGAAGAGGAAACACTTGGTTGCTTCAAATTCCAATGAACTTTACTCTTAAGTTCTATGTGTCCTTTCATTGTCATTGCAAAATTGTCTAAAGAAATCTCCAAGGTTTTCTCTCTAGCACCTATTCTAATTCTGTAAATCTCATCTTGAGAAAGGATCACTTGTTTTTCAAGTTGCTTCAAGTGTTGTTCTTGGATTTTACAAGATCGTTCATCGGTTGCACCAAATCGGTAAGAAATGAGTTGTTTTCCATCTAGTTTCGTAGTGATTCTTTCTTGATATTTTTCATAGATCCTAAACATGTTCATACCTATCTTTTCTAAGGTATTCCAGCATCATTTGAATCTAATTAGTTGCTGGAAATTTTCCTCCATTCATCGTTTACGGTAGAGAGGAAAAACACACCATCGGTAAGCCTCTTTTTCTCTATTGTTTGAAATCGTTTAGGGGTTCTCATGGAAAATTTTAGGTGTTGTTTTAGATCTTAAAGTGTTGATTTTGGGGCTGAAAATCAGAATTAAAATGCTTAAAAAACAATCTTTAAAATTGCTCTAAAATGGTGTTTATCGGTTTACGCTATTTCCTAGTTCTAGCTCGAAATTGATTGATATAGAAGTTTAATTACATTTGTTTTGTATTTTTTTTTATCATGTCCAGTAGCATAAAGTAAGCTTAAATATATTTTCAAGGAGTTCAAATTAACTTTCATGATCATATTTTCATAGGGATTAAAATCGGTAAAAACTAGTACAATTTGTGTTTTCAATTTTTTTAATGAATTCTATGAAGTAGTAAATTATTTTAATGTATTTTTATCTATAAATCAGAGCCTAATATGTTCACAAAAAGTATCTTATGAGTTTTGAATATTAATTTTATGATTAATTATAACTATGAGAATTAATATGCAAATTAGGTTAGCTAGTAAAGTTAGTGTGTTTTAGCTAGTGAATGAAGTTTCTTTAGCAAAACTAAATTTAAGTTAGACCTAATTTAATTTGTATCATATGTTATTTAGGAAGCTTTAAAGGATTTAGATTTGAAGCTTGAGGTAAGTGGATTCTATCATAAGTAGCCGAATTGACTGTTGTATTGTATAGTTATGATGTTTGATTAATCTTTTTATTGTGGTAGTGATTGTAAGTAATTTATATTACATTGTTTGACTATATGCTTGATTGATTTGTTGTTTTATGATATTTGATGTTTTGCAAAGTATGTTATGTCATGTTATTTTTGTATAGTTTTATACTTCACATGATCTATGTTACTATGATTGGTTTTGAAGCATGCTTAGGTTGAGTATGACATATATGTGTGTTACATTACATTCATGGAGTCAAGTAAAGTAGAGTCATGGAGTTAGGGAAGAATATGCTATGCAAGAAATACCCAAATTAAGCAGTTATGTTATGCAGCTAGATGTATGATATGACAAGTATGGTTTCTGCTAACGGGCTGGGCCCTAGGAAACAAAATTAGTTCATGTTAATGATATTCATAAGGGGCAATTACCTTATAAATATTACATGCGGAATTGACGGTCATGGTATGGGGTATTTCTGCTTAGCATGGCGCCAAATCAAGGATATAAGTATGTATGTAAGAATATGTAAGCAAGTACAAGTATGTTAAGGTAGATTGTTTCATGGTCTACATGTTAGGATGTGATATGCAAGCATGTAAGCATGTTGTGTGTGTTTGAGCATGAAGGTTCCTTATGATAGGAACCACTTACAAGGTATTTTTATACTACCTCTCGTGGTTTTATATTTTTCAGATAACCCTGTAGATGATGGTGAATTCATTGAGCATGATCTTGGCATTGAAGAGGAAGAACCATGAGATGTGCCCGAAATTTTAAGTTTAATGATTTATGATCACAACTTTAGTTTATGTCTATTTTATTTATAGACACTGTTTTATAATTTCCGCTGCTATAGATAAACTTTAAGTTTTATTTAAGTTGTTAAGACTTATGATTATGGAATTTAGATTTTTATTTAAAAAGAAAATTATGCGTTATGAGTAATTATCCCATTTTAAGTTAATTAATTATATAGAAAATTTGGGGTCATTACAGATAAACAAGGTCGGACGAAATACGGTGTCTACAATAGGAAACATGTATCCCAACACAAAACCAATAAAAAGAATTGAGAAACGAAATCTCAATAGAGAACAAAGAATGATATAACAAAATATATAATATTAGGGCAAAAAAATTACAAATATAAATAGAGTGTATTTTAAATTCAGTGAAGTGCAAATACAACAAGTACCAAGTACTTTGTATGGATATACAGGGTAATTATTGTGTATGAAATTACAGGGTAATTACTGTGTATGAAATTACAGGGTACTTATTTTGAATCAGGGTACTTAATGTGTATGAATTTAGGGGTGTTCAAAAAACCCGCAATCCGCGAAACCCAACCCAACCCAACCCAACTTTTCGGGTTGGGTTGGGTTTATTTTAAATATGGGTTGGGTTGGGTTGATTTTTTCCCAACCCGAAATTTCGGGTCGGTTTGTGGGTTGAGCCATTTTTGGCTCGGTTCAACCCGAACCGACCCAAATTGCATATTTAAAAAAAAAAATTAAAAAATTATATATATTCATTATGTTGATTTCAGATTTAGGGTTTTGAAAGGTTGAGATATTCTCTCATTTGGTCTCACGCCAAATTAATATATCTCGCATCAACTCTGCCGCTCGCCATCAATCCAGTTCTCTGTCGTTCGCCATCGTTATATGTCGTTCGCCACGATCTCCGTCGTTCGCCATCGATCTCCAACCTCCTCCAGCCCTCTCACCTCTAATCTCAGTTCTGTTGTTCGCCATTGTCGCTGCTCTCCATCGATCTCCGCCGATCTCCGTCGCTCGCCATCGATCGTCACTCACAACTCGCTTTTTATTTATTTTTTCTTTTCTTTGAAGTGCAAACTTCAGATCTGAAAAGAAATCAACAAAAAAAAAAAAAAATACTATTTTTATTTAACTCCAGCTTGTCTTTAGCTTTACAATGCTTCAAATTAGTTGTTTGGTTTAGGACAGGAAAAAAGAGGGTTTGACTAGAATGTTCCCGAAAGAAATTCATTTTGTTTTAGGCTTTCTTAGATCTGCAGATTGTGTTTATAATTTATTGTGTATTGATGTTAACATTGTTAATATATTTTTGTTTGTTTGTGGATTATGTATTTTCTGATTTTCCAAGTCAATTTGTGATTGTAAATTTTTAGTCTCAAAAGAAAATGGTTAGCTTTAATAAGAATCTATATAAGTTGAGTTTTTTTTTTAGTAAAATTTTATTTTAATTATGAATTAATTAGAAAAAGTGTGAATAATATAGGTTATATTTAGGAATGAAAATATGATTTTAACTAATTAAAAAAAAATAACAACCCGACAACCCAACCCGAAAATTGAAATTTTAACTAATTAAAAAAAAATAACAACCCGACAACCCAACCCGAAAATTGAAGGGTTGGGTTGGGTTCATAATTCACCAACCCGAAATTTTCGGGTTGGGTTGAAAAATCCTCAAACCCAACCCAACCCATGTACACCCCTATATGAAATTACAAGTTACTTAATGTGTATGAGATTAGAGAGTAATTATTTTTTATGAAATTATAGGCTGAATTATTTTGTATGAAATTACAAGGTACTTTTTTTTTTTTTTTTTTTTTGAGTACATTGGGGGTGGGGGGATTCGAACCACAGACCTCTCGGTCGTCAATACATACATATGCCCGCTGAGCCATGCTCACTTTGGCAAATTACAAGGTACTTACAGATGACTTATTTGGCATTACATGATACTTACTTGACAGGGTACTTAATTACAAGGTATACTTACTTGAATAAAAACATTTGGGTGTGTATTGGACTTGCGTGGTAGCCTTCCATTTGGGATCCGAATCTGGAAACTTGGCATAAATTTGTTCAGGCGACATTGCAATTGTTTGTGCATAAATCCTAAAAAGTTAGTCTTCCATTTCGGTGTGTATTGGACTTGCGTGGTACACCATAACTACTTACAATTTTCTTGATGAAAATAGATGATGCAGCACCCTTCCATTTGGCATATGAATCTAGAAAGATTTGTCCAATATCAGCCCCAAAGCACCAAAAAATGCATTAACTACACATAAAGTAGAACATCTCCTAAATCACCGTTGCAGACGCGTCTCTCGCCGTCGTCGCCCCTGCTCCAGATGCGTCGCCCTCTGCCGTTGCCGCTCTGCGTCGCCGCCTCTGCTCCAGACGTGTCGCTCTTTGCCGCTGCCGCTCCGCTTCGCCGCATGCTACAGGGTAAAATGTAGTGAGGAGGAGGGAGATGTGTTTTTACGGAGAGGGAGGGAAAGGAAGGGTTTCTTTTAAATCCTTTATTATTATTATTATTATTATTAAACGGTTAGAATTTAGAGAATGAAATTAGGGAGAAGAGATCAAAGAGATTTTAAAAAATATATCATTTCTAAAGAAGGTAGGGAAATAAGAAAGGGTAAATAGAAAAAGAGAGGAAAGAGAAAGAAAATAAAAAATGAACATGTATCCAACTTAAAAAAAAGAGAACATTCGTTGAAACAAGATCCCAAAAAGGGTCATTTACTATGATTTTATTTTATTTTATTTTATATTGGAGAGTTACTGAGTTGCTATCTATAAATAACAACTTGTTTCTTCATTTCGATCATCCGAGCAAGTATCCAAGAGATCTGTGTTGTTCAAGATTGTTGTTTTACAGAAATTAGTCGTTGCATATATATCATGCTAAGACAATCGTTGTAGTCTGCTTACAACCCATGCAGAGGGAATAATTGTCTTTAGGACAACGCTTTGTAAGCGTGCCTCAGACTACTAGGTTGGAAAAATGAAGCCCAAACAATACATTTTAGAGATTTTTTATACGGATTTTTTATTTTTAATTTGATTTACACCATTTTAGAGATTTCTTCCTACGAAAATATATATATATATATATATATATATATATATATATATATATACTTCATATGTGAATATAAATTTTGTGTATACTACTTATAAAAATAATATGTAATATTTTTTAGAAAATGTACATATTTTTTATATATACCCACCAGTATATATATGATTTTATATTTCATATATACTTATAGATATTAAGGAAATTGTAGTAAATGACAATTTAAGACTTATTGTTTGCAAATATAGCATGTTTTTAAAAATTTTGCGGATATAGCAATTTCTATCGCTGATATCTTATGACTCATAGAAGTCTATCGCTGATCACCTCAGCTTTTTATAGATTTTTGTCAGTGATAATAGTCTATCACTGATAGAAGTCTATCAGTGATATAATAAAGTCTATCAGTGATAGAAACGGGTTTTTTTGCCATATTTGCAAAACATTTTAAAGTTTGCTAAATTTGCAATTAGTTTGGGCTTGATTGCTATTTGTGCAACCAGCCCTAGATATTACGTATTTTTTAAAAGAAAAAATATATATTATATATATATATATATTTTATATATATATTCATCATATATATTTTATATATGAATATATTGTGGAGAGAACTTTTTAAGCCTTATTACGAGGAGGGATGGGACAATTTTAACGAAAAGAGAGAAAACAATTTTAATGAGGAAAAAGACGTAATTAACAAGAAGAAGACATAAGAAAAAAGTATATTAATATATCTCACTAATTCTCATGGTCTTTTACTTTATTAATTCTAATATTTTCTTAGATAGGGAGAGAAGTGTTTGAAAGTAATTGCAGCCAAATGCAGCCAAACATATATGAATTTGTTTTTTAAGTAGTTGGACATTTTTTTAAAAATAGAAACTGTAAATATTAATATAAAATTATAGGCATAAAGTGACTATTTTTTTTTTTTTTTTTTGGCTATTTGTGTACTCATCCCTTTAAAATTAAATATCATGGCAAAATCAGTGGAGAATATATATATCATATGTCCACGTTTTTCATGATTTTTTAACACCTCAGACGTTCACATTTTCATTCTTTTCATGTCACACAAGTACAAGTTAGAATTTAACCGTTCATATAAAAAATTTCGTGTTTTTTTGTTAATGGTGAAGGTGTTTTTGAAACGTTTTTCATAGTTTAGGGACATTTTTTAGACTTTTTAGGGGGCGCTTGGCCCCCGTAATGTGTTAGGATGGGTTTGGCTTTTGAAGCCAAACCCATGTTTGAGAGGATGGGTTTCAAAACCATGGTTTTCAAACCCAAACTCATGGGTTTCAAACTCAAACACTTACTTTTCATCGGTTTTCATAATTATGATGGGTCCCAACATTCTTTAATCAATTTTTCTTATTATTATGGTGGGTCCCATCATTTTTTTTTCAATTTCACCTCTCTAATTATAATTATATAGTTTTCTAATTATATTTATCTAAATAAAATTATTATTTTTTATTTATTTATATTTAATCTAATTTACAATAGCTCAAAATATGTTTAATTTTTTAGTTGTAAGATAAAATAAAATATTTGAGGCGTAGGTTAATATTTTAAAAAATAATATTTAATTTTTAAGTTAACAAATTAAAATTTTAAAAATAATAATTATTAACAATATTCAATTAATTTTAAAATAGAATGTAGTTTTTCTCTAATTACAAAATTAGAATTTTTTTTCTTCTCGTTTTATAATCTATGTAAAGCTTAAACTTATGAAAAGTTTGAAATAACTTCTGAAAGATTATGATTTGAATCAAGATTTTCTTTCAATGTCAGTTCTTCAAGTTCTTGAGTGTAAATTTTAGTTTGTATTTAAGGTCACAAAACAACCACTAAAAAATAAGAAGAAAAAAAGAAAAAAGTAGCGAAAGGAAAAAAAAAAAAAAAATTGTCCAAACCCGAGTTTCAAAACACTGCACCCGAAACACTGACTTCTAATTCCCAGACTTCCCAACACTGCGCCCCAAACACTGTATTCTGATTTCCAGACTTTCCAACACTGCACCTCAAACACCGTTTTCTGATTCTCAGGTAATTTCAGAACCCTCCCAAACAAACCCACCGTATTTTGATTCTCAAGGTTCTGAACCCATTACGGGGGTCAAACGCCCTCTGATAGTTCAAGAGTATTTTTGAAACTGTACTTATAGTTCAAGGATATTTTTTATAATTTAACCAAATATTTATGAAATAATGGATTTTTGTTTCTAAGAATGCTTAAGTTTAATTCCATCAAATTAAATCTTGAATTTTGATGAAGGTTGCAATTGCAATAACCTTTCGTTTAGAGCCAAAATGAGATTATCTCGACAATTAATGACATGCACTCCCTCCTTTGAAGTTGGATGTTCGATCTTCATCCCCGCAATTGTCGTGTTTAAAAAAAAAAACCTCTGTGTGAATAAAGAAAGTTCTTCCTCTAAAATTAAATAAAATAAAATGAAGAAAGTTCATAAAATGATTTTAGATTCTATAATTTGAAATCAAATCAATAATTTTAAATTAGTTAAATTATAGGTTTAGTTAAATTTTTATGTTTGTGTCTAGTTTGGTCCATAAACTTAAAAAATTGTTGAATAGAAATAAAATAGAGTTTAAGTTTAATTAATGGATTTGTATTCCTAATTTCTTGATGGAGGTACATACTTTATCGACTAAGAAAATTTGAACTTCTAACATAATTTTAATTTCATCAAATTAAATCTTGAGTTTTGACGATCGTTGCAATAACACTCCATCTAGAATAAAGAAAGATCTCTTCATCTAAAAATAAATAAATAAAATAAAATTAGAAAAGTTCAAAAAATGATTTTAAATCCTATAAATTTGAATTTCAATAAATAATTTTAAATTTGTTAAATTACAAGTTTAGTCTCTAAACTTTCAAATTTATTCTATTTATTCCTAAACTTTAAAAAAAAATATCAAAAATATCCTTGAATTATGAAAAATGTTTAAAAAATATTATCACCATTAATAAAAAAAAAAACACGATTTTTTTTATGTGGACAGTTAAATTTTAACTTGTAATTGTGTGACATGAAAAACATGAAAATGTAGATATATGAGGTGTAAAAAAAATCATGAAAATGTGGACATCATATATTTTCTCCAACAATTTTGCCGTGATCTTTCGAATCTATAAAATAGGGTTTCTATGTTTTATTTAACACTTCGACGTCCATATTTTCATTTCATGTAAGTCATGTGAGAGTACAAGTTAGAATTTGATCGTCCACATCAAAATTTCATGTGTCGTTAAAGATGAGGGCATTTTTTATACGTCTTTCATACTTGGATATGTTTAAAATTTAAACTTTTTTTTTTATTACCTTCTAAATTCATACTCACAAATATTTTAACTAATTAAGTTATGTTTTAGGTTAATAATGATTGAGAATTCACCGACCTCTTATTACCTTGCAATTAACAATTTTTTTTTTTGCAACGGTATTTAATTAATGGGCACAACCTTATGCCAATTGAGCTATGCTCGGTTTGACAACAATTAATCATTGAGAAATTCTCCAAAATGACCACTGGGAGAATATTTTTAAATATGTATTTTTATTAATTTTGATTATCATTATGTCTTTCTGCATAATGTTATTCAATTTTTTCCTTTAGGTTGTTTATTAAATTTCAATTTATAATAAATTATAATTTTCTCTCATTATATACTAAAACATATATAAATATGTTTTATACCTTTTATGAGATTTCTTTCAATTGTGTTTCTCCGATTTTAGCATTCTCTCTAGTTAGTATTTTTTTTTTCTAGATTTTTCGTCCTTTCATTTTCATTAATCCTTTTTATTTTCTTCAGAAATAACACATTTCACATGTGTATATATATAAGCATTCTCTTTACGTTAGTGTTATTTCTTTTCCAGATTTTTCGTCCTTTCATTTTCATTCATCATTTTCATTTTCTTCATTTTACAAAAATAACCTTTCACATATGTATATATATAAGCATTCTCCTTACGTTAGTGTTCTTTCTTTTCCAGATTTTTCTTTCTCTTCATTGTTTTTATATATAACCACCATATATATACTTATATATACTTCATATATATTGCATATATACTTATAACATATGTATTCTTATATATATACCCACCATATATATTTCATCTATTATTATATGAATATTTTTATATATACCCATCATATATATTGATATATACTTCATATATGGATATATATGATTATATACTTCATATATACTTATAGATATTATGTATTTTTTTAAAAAAAATATGTGTTTCTTTATATATTTTATAGAAAAAATTGTTTATGTCTAAATACGATCGAGGAAGAAGAAGACAATTTAAATGAAAAGAGAGAAAATGATTTTAATGAAAAAAGAAAGACGTGATTAATGCAAGTTTTATAATTTCAATTTTTGTTTACTTCAATGATCTTGTTTTATTTTTTATTTTATTTTATTAAAATGTTAGAGATGTTGAAAGGTTTGAAAGTAATTACACTCCAACTTTTATGAAAAATGTTAGAGTAGTAAGACATTTTTTATAAAAATAAGAACGGTGTACATTAATATAATATATAGACACAACGTGATTATTTGTGTATATCTTTAATAATATAATAAGAAGTTAATTAAAAAAATATATATATATTTTAGGGAAAAAAATGGAAATGGACACGTTTAACAACACAAACTATTTGCTTTACACAAATACAGATTATTTCCAGTGACTAAAAAATATTAGCTGAATCTAGTACTCTATCAATTAATGATAAGCTTGGAATGACTTTTCATAAGTGTCCTTTCAAATAAAGTACTTTTTCTATGAACACTTTTGAGAAATTCTAATAAAAAATCATTTCAAACTTATTCAATAATATAGGTAAAGTCAACAGAAATTTGGTCAGAAAGTGAAGTCTGACAAGTATACAGAGAAATATTGCAAATAAAAATGATAGTGAGAATAAACAAAAATCTGTAAAAAGTGGCAGTCAAAGTAAAGAAAAGGTTGCAAAACTCTGAGCCATGCACTGCACTGACACAATTCTGCTTACACCTTTTTCTAGAGAATTCAAAAGCACTTTTCCCTTTCTCTTCCACCTTCAAAACTTTTCATCTTTCTTTGCTTCCAATTCTTACCAATATTTACTGCAAATAAAGTTACCACTTAACCTAGCTACCATCCCTAAAATGTGTGACAGACATAGATAGGAGAAATTATCACAACCACCATGAAATGATGTGACTCGGGTTGTCGGGTGTACGACGATTTATCATATTTTGAAGGGAACGAAACTTACATCTTTGTTCTCTTCCGACTATTTTGCATATTATCCAGCCGGATATGTCTGCTCGTTGCTCCTCCGATGTAAGTGGGTGCTGTTGGAAGTGCGACTAAAGTCCTGGTTAAAAAAGTGAAAAATTCATGAATATATAAGTGAGAGACAATGTTGGTATGAGTTATTGAGTGGATATGTGGACGGACATTGTGTTGAGAATGCGACCAAAGTCTCACGTCGATTAGAAAAGAGGAAGATCATAAGTATACAAAGAGAGACAACATTTTTCATTCGTATAAATTTTTTTTTGAGTGGAACCAAAAGCAAAGTCATATCCAAATTCAACGATAAAGTTACATTCAATAATAATCTAGATTTGAAATATGACTACTTTTATATCATGTTTGGGATTTTAGTTTCTGATTTTTTCCTTATATATTGAAAAAAAGTTAATAAAAATATATATTATATAAAAGTATTGAGATTGTTGGGATTTCTCTCAAATTTACTCTTAATCTTTTAGAATATAACACATTAGATACATAGAAAATTTAAAATATAAAATTTGAATACTTTTTTCAAAAATATAAATAAATAAATAAATCTGACTCGATGAAATGAAGCAAAAGAAGAGGAGAAGAAAGTGAATATGTTGAAGATTAAAAAGTGACAAAGTAGAAAGAAGCGAAGCTCAAAGTAAGAAGAAGCTATGAAACTCAGGATGGATAGCGCCGCCATTAACAACCATCAACAAAGCTAAAGCAAAGCAGAAGTTGTAATATTATTCGGCGCTATCCCTCCTGAGCTTTACAAGTTCTTCCTTACTAATCTCTAATCAAATCCCTTTCTTCTTTCACTACAAAACTCCCTCTCATTTTTTTCTTTTTCTTTTGAAATGTTGGTGGGCAAAACTTAGGCCAACCCCAAACCTTTATTTATAGCCTCAAAGTCCAAACCCATGCCCTTTCCTTTCTTTGGAGTTGTTACTTTCAATGTTTGGGGGAAAAGTGAGGTGTATAATTCTTTTTTTACTCTAAAATCTTTTAATTTTATCTAATTTAATTATTATTATTTTTATTTTTTTTTGGTATGACCTAGTAATTAAAATAACATAGATTCGATTTCTCACTCCACATGTTGTAAAATAAAATTTATAATTTTTTTTTTTTAACTTAATTATTATTATAATCACCAACTAATTTTTGACAAAAATGAAATGTCAAAACTTCTCAAAACTCACTAAAAAAAAAATCACAAAATTAAGTATTGCCGATGTGTACTCTTGGTCATGGAATTTTAAAAAAAAAAGTGTTAGATATTTTAAAATCTCATAAACTTCATACGAGATATATGTTTGGCAATTTATTGACTGTTTTTTTTTTAATATTGTAATTTTAAAAAAAAATTATAAAAATATTGCAGTTTTGAAACTATTTTTAAAAATAATGTTGCTTTTAAAAATAATGTTGTTTTTATGAGAGATCATTTTTTCAACCTTTCACGTGAGCAAAGACCATCTTTTGGAAAGACAATCTTGTTCTAAGTGGATGAAAATCGTCTTTTTAAAAGACGATCTTCTTCTCGGTCACACACGTCGTTTTTTCAAAAGACGATCTCCAAAAAATTTAAACAATGTACTTTCAAAGATTTATATCTTTTTATTCAGATATGCAAAAAAAAATCGAAAAATATAGGGTTGGAAAGCTAACACTAATAGCTTCAATTTATACGTGATTTCACTATTTTTGAAGTTGTATATCGGAAGATAAAGATGGTCGAAGTTGAGCTACAATTCTGAAATTTGCAAAACCATAGTCCAACTTCGATGATCTTTATCTTGTGATATACAACTCTAAAAACTCAAATTGAATCTGTTAGCTTTCCAACAATATCTAACCAGTTGTCAAATTTGTTAGTTTTCCAACAATATCTTTTTCGAAATTTTTGAATATCTGAATAAAAAAATATCGATTTTTTAATGGGGCTCAAAAGAACTATAGAACATCGAAGTTGGACTATGGTTTATGCAAATTTCAGAATTGTAGTTCAACTTCGACGATCTTTATCTTTCGATATCCAACTTAAAAAATAGTGAAATCACATATCAAATTGAAGTTTTCGGTGTTAGCTTTTCAATCATATATTTTTCGAAATTTTTGCATATTTGAGTAAAAATATATCGATTTTTTAGAGTACATTGTTCAAAATTTTGAGGGATAGCCTTTTGAAAAGACGTGGGCCCGAAAGAAGATCGTCTTTTCATCCACGTACAACACCGATCGTCTTCTCAAAAGACGACATTTGTCCATAAAAACAAACAGTTTTATTTTTTAAAATAGTTTCAAAACCGCAATATTTTTATAAAAAATTTCAAAAATTACAATATTAAAAAAAAAAAACACCCAATTTATATAACATATTTAAAAATAATCAAACAAAAATAATCAAACAAAAATCTATCTTTCTTACTTATATTTAATGTGAATATTTAAACAATCAAACAATCTATATGGTCCAAAGTTGAAATCTGTTAGCAATTCAAAGGTAAAAGTTTTTTTTTTTATTTTCTAAATTTTTATTTCATATTTACTGAAAAAATAATAATAAAATTTATAATATCTAATGGTTGGATAAATCAATATTTTATGACATATTATTCAATTATTTTTAAAACCTATTATTATTATTATTATTATTACCTTGTTAAGTGCTTTCATATCAATTAATTGCCATGTGAAGAAGACCTGGTGAAGAGTCTGAAGAGTGTCAGTAATTTTTAATTTATTTTGTTTTTTTTACTGAATGAGGTAGGGGAAGTAGTGGTTGAATTCACAATTCAATACCATACAATTACTATTTAATCATTTTTTTTACTGTTTATGTCACTTTCTTTTTCCCCACTCTCCCTCTCTTTTACTTTGAAACTAACTTTCTGAGTTAAAAAAAAACACATGTTAGGCAAAGGAAATTGTTAACCACTTTTCAAAGAACCATTTCTCATTTCTTATGTTAGTTTGGACCATTGTGGTTTTGTCCTATATCACTAATATTAAACTATTAAAACATCACTAGTTCAGCCAAATTTATATCTATCAAAGTTAGCATAGTTCAACAGTATTTGACATCTAAAAATAAAAAACTGACGAGTTCGGAGGTTCAATTCCCGGACGAAAAAAAATAATCAATTTGCATCTTCACGTTCCAACTAATTTGCCAACTTAATTAGGATATGAGTTGTTAAATCACTAATTAATTCATACATTTAATTCTTTTATCAATATTTCAATGTATCCTCTCATTTGTAGGTTTGAAAATTTATTAAAAGTCCAGACAAGTAGAAATCCAAAATTAATTGGGGAAGATATGACATTTCAAAAGTTCGAGCATTATGCTCAATATCATATTACATCATCAATCAATCACAAAATTTAAGCTAATAGGTTACGATAAATTTAATTCTTTTATCGATATTTTAGGAGAGTCGTCGGCCATGAATTACAACTCCTTGATTCCTCAACTCACCTAGCTCATCGAAGTAGTTGATTAAAAATCGTTTAGCTCAACTTTTAGCCAACTCTCTAAGGAAGCGTTTGGCCCAAGGAGTTGGGGGGAGTTGGAATTGTTTAGCATGGGGAGTGAAGTATGTGTGTTTGGGGTAGAGTTGTTTAGTCTGGAGTTCTGAAGTCTGTGGTGTGTTTGGGGCACGAAGTTGTTGAACCTGACGTTCTGAAATCTGAATTTATTTGAGCTATTTTCTTCTGCACAATTTGTTTCTTCAAACTTTCAAAATTTCATTATTAAGGACTTATTTAAATTCCAATAAATTCTAAAGATTAATTTTTTTATTTTTATTTTATCTATCATTTACAAATTTTTTTTTTGAAGACAACAAAAATAATTTTGAACACAATACCTTACATTAATTTTTCACATGGATTATAAATATATATATATATATATATATATATATCCATTTTTGTTATGACTCATCTTTAATTTTATGAATTATAAGATTGAGATTTGTTTTTATTTTTATTAGTGTAGGTATATTTTACAAACTTTTAAAAAAAAAAAAAAAAAAGAACAACACATAAGTATAGTTTTACTTTGACCTATGTGTCAAACATATCTTTCTCCGCCTCTACTCTCTTAAACTCATCATTCCATCTAAATTCACTACACCTCAAAACCAGCATCTCAACGGTTTATTTTAGCTATTTTTTTTACAAATTTTTTCTATAATTTTCTATATTTTTATTGTTAAGAACTTCTTTCAATAAATTTTAAGAATGTGATTTTTGTTTTTTATTTTATGTATTCTTCACAATTTTTTTTTTTTTTTTTTGAAGATAACAAAAATAAGTTTGACCACAATACTTCATATTCTTTTTTCAATATCACTCACATTAATTATTCATTTTATTTGGATAGTTTTGAAATAAAAGAGAGTCGTACAATAGTGTTAAATATTACCTGTGAATTTGGAAGATTTTAATCCATTAATTTAAACAAATCCAAATAAGCTGATGTTTTTATTTCTCTATACTACATTTTGAATTTCGTTTAAGTACCAATTTTGATTGAACAACCTAATTTATATTTAAAATAATAAAAATAGGTTGAATTGCATTTTTAGTCATTTTTTCCATTTTGATTAAATTAAGTTTTTTTTTAATAAATTAAAAATATTGTGGGAGGGAGAGAGAGGGGAAGAGAGAGAAATGTGCGGCCTTGGAAAACGGGACAGAGTTGAATAGTAATTACGGTAGAAGTCTGGGGAGTTGAATAATAATTATTGTTGAAGTCTGGGAAATTGATATTTTTTATCCGAGTTCAACAAGTCCGTGGGCCAAACGGGGATAAAACTTCTCCCCCAACTCTTTCTCCAACAACTCCTTGGGCCAAACACCCCCTAAGGGGTTGTTTGGGGCACTGAGTGAGTTATTATAGTTGGTGGTTATAATGGTTGTGAATAATAAATACTATTGAAGTCATTATATTTACTTTATTGACTGTCGGTTATAATAATCGGTGAATCAAACGAAGACTAGGTTATAATAACTCAATCCATCCAATTCTGACCCACATGTCAATTCCACACAAAGGTATCCCCTATGTGGTGTTCAAGGGCATAAGTCAAATTAATAATTGTTTGTTTTAGCATTCACTCAACCATAACCATCTCGGGAGTGTTTGAGGCACGAACTTAGAGTTGGGTGGACCGAGTTGACGTTTGACCCATCGATTATTATAACTCAAATTCAATAAAATAACTATACCGACTTCAATAATATTTACTATTCACAGACTATTATAATCAAATAACTCACTCATCGTCCCCAAACAGCCCTTAAAGATTAGGTAATATCAACTAGGTTAAGAAAGATATATCTGGACCAAGTGGTAAGAGGTTTGAATCCTCTCGGAGCTCACATACACGTAAAATTAAAAGAAGTAGAAAAGGAAAAATGCACAAAAAAGTGTTGCAAAATTCCTAAATTTGAAAGCTTTGAAATGGGGTAAGCCACATGTGAAGAAATGAAAAGAGAAGATAGTAGAGAGGTTGAACCCCCACCCGTTTGTGTAGGTAACAGACGAAACAATAAAGGTCCCAAGGACTGAGAGAAGTAAGGACAGTGTGCTCTGAAATTGAGGGCCCTCAGTCCCTTTTCCTTTGAAACTGTCCTGCAAAGAAATATTTCCATTTTACTTTCGCAGTGCACTTTAACCTTCTGATCTCAAGAAAAGAGCACTGTAGAGAAAGAAAAAGTGCTTCTGCTTGTGCTTCTGCTTCTGCTTCTGGACCTTCCAATTCCAATTCCAATTCCACACAGAGGTCAAACTTGTTAAGTTTTGCGATCCTCTTTCATGTACTATCTTAGATTTTCTGTCCCTTTCTTCTCTCAAGCTTCTCACTTTTTTAGTAACTATATATTTCCCCTTTTTTTCCTTTCATTATATAATTTATTTGAGTGAAATTCTCTAAGCGAGCAGCTGACATATGTATGTGTTGACGAACAAAAGGTCTGTGGTTTCCCCCACCCCAATGTACTTAAAAAAAAAAAAAAAAAAAAAAAAAAAAAAAAAAAAATGTGCTCTCAAGGTTGAGACCAAACAAACCATGGTTAATATTTGATTCTTGGTGAGTGCATGGTTTGAGAGTTTGGGATGTTTGAATTCAAACCATGATTAAATATGTTTGGTTTGGCGGCGTAGGTGTGATTTGTATAAGTTAATTTGTGTCTAGCTAGTCTGATGACACTAACATATCCACGTACTAAACTATAGATTAAGTTTCTCAATTTCAAACTATACAAAAACCTCAAACATTGCATGATATTTTGGGGCGTTTGGCCCCGTTTTGGATTCAGAATCCTGGGAATCAAAACTCTGTGAGTTTGTTTGGGAGAGTTCTGAACCTTGAGAATCAGAAAACAGTGTTTGAAGTGCAGTGTTGGGAAACCTGGAAATCAGAAGTTAGTGTTTGGGGTGGAGTATTTTGAAACTCGGGTTTGAACATTTTTTTTTTCTTTTTTTTTCTTTTGTTACTTTTTTTTTTTTCTTCTTCTTATTTTCTAGTGGATGTTTTGTGAATTGTAGAATTTTTTATGCAACATGTGACTTTTTTTAGACGATTTAATGAAACATTTAATTTATGCTATAGTCTAAGAATAAGAAAATTATTTCCAACAATCAAAACATTGCTTAATCAAATATATATTTGGATAGAGAATTAAAAAATTAAATGATTCATTCAAACGTCTAAAAAAAAGTCACATGTTGCATAAAAAATTCAACAATTCACAAAACATCCACTAAGATCGAACTTATCGAGTCTTACGGCTCCAAGATTTTCATCAGTTGCTCAGATGAATTTCTTCGTATTTACTATCTGAATTCCTCCGGCTCTGACCGGTCTCCGTCGTCTGAATTCCATTGCAAAAGAAACCTTATGTGCTGGAGAAGAATGTCACTCGAGGTATTTGGTGTCAATGGAGCGGTCATAGATTATAGGGAGCTCCTTTTGACTATCTCTATGAATTAATTGCATTTCACAAACTTCCCAATTTGGAAACACCCAAATTTGGCGATGAAACCAATCTCGTTTCATTTTCTAGGGTGAAGATGAAACCCAAATGTGATTTTTTTTTTTTTCCTTCTTCTTTTTTATTACAAATTGAGGAGTGAAATTGAAGATGAAACCTTGATCATTATAGATTAAACCCAATAAACTTGACAAGTTGTGAAGTTTTATGTCATTGATCTTAGTATAGAATACTATATGTTAACAAAATCATGAATCTCTATCATAACTCATTTTTCTTCAAATGTTGAATTCATCTAAACTTTGGAATTCAAATGTTTGCCCAATAAGAAATTTCATATACTTAAACGAGGAACTCATCTCTTTTCTCATTAGTATAATGTTTGCACAATAAAAAATTTCATATCCTATCACTAGACTTTTATCACGGATAGACTCCATTAGACTCCATTTTCTATCAGTGATAGACTTCTATCACCGATAGACTTTTACTAGTGATAGTTTCATACTATGTTTATACGGTTTGTGGATTGGTCCAATGCGCATTGTCGGCCTCATCCATGCAAGGAGTCCAAGCAATTCGCCAAACAGAGGATGATGACAAACTGTATGAAGAATATGTGAAGATAATATCAATGATTGAACTATATCAGTGATAGACTTTAGACTTTATAACAGTTAACAGTCTATCAGTGATAGTCGTCTTCTATCATTGATATACTTCTACATGTGATAGAAGTCTATCACCGATACTCTATCATTGATTCTTCAAGAAAAAATATTTGAATAAATAGTTTATTCATACCATCACTAATAGAAAAGAGTATTATCGTTGATAGAATACTATCACTGATAGAAAATAGTACTCTCGCTGATAGAATACTATCACTGATAGTACTCTTCCGATTTTAAATTAAGCTAAAGAGAGTGATTGAAAGTAAAAATATATATAGCATTTTATTACAGATAATATCAATAAGTTATCACTGATAGCATTATATCAGCGATAGTATTCTATCGCTGATAGTACTCTTCCGTTTTTACAAAGTAATGTCATTTTTATTCTGAAGTTTACGAAAAGAAAAATTCTTTATAGCATCACTACAAGAATTTATGGCTATCCCGACGCACGAAAGCGTCGGAATAAAGGCCATATGCGTCGGGTAAACTCTAACCCGACGCATGTACGCGTCGGGATAAAGTGTCGGTATAGGGGGGTGGCAAGAGAACAATCCGACGCATTGCGTCGGAAAAATGGTCTAACCCGACGCATGGTCAACGCGTCGGGTTAGTAACCTTTTACCCGACGCATTGTATGCGTCGGATTAGGAACACTTTACCCGACGCTGTATGCGTCGGGATAGATGTTGGTTTAAATGACGGGCAATCACCGTCATCTATAGTGTAAAAAATTTAACAAAAACTGGGGACAAAGATGCAATATAGAAAAATCATGTTTTTTCTTTATTGCAACTTTGTCCCTAGTTTGCATTTCAATTAGTTGCACAAACAAACACATAGATTCCTTCTCAATACCTTGTAAATTCTAATTAAAAAGAGATCAAAGACCTATCATAATCCATAAGCTCAAAAACTACTTAGACATCTCTAAATTCCCTCTAGAACGTAAAAACATGATGTACGAAGTTTCAACAATATCAAGATGTTTCAATATTGCTAAGAAAAATCTAACCACATGAAAATTTCAAATAGAACCCAATATGTGATAAGGTCAACATCACAATTTACTTTTATTGGAACTTTTTACCTAGTTTGTTTGTCAATAGGTGCACAAGCAACCCCATAACTTCACTTCTAAACAACTTCTAATTTTTTAATAAAGAAAGATAAAGACCTATATTAAATTCTATAAAGGCAAAAACGACATAGATATATATTTCTTCTTAGAAATGGACAACATGATGCATTTGATTTCAACTATAAGAGGATGTCATAATACTCCAAGGCTTAGAAATATAGGCTATGTAAGCAAACAAATTCCCCTCCCTCTCCCTTCGGTGGCTCACCTTTCGGCATGTACCATTTGACTCATCTTGCCAGATCGTATCAATATCAAACACGACTCAAGTAACAAAGACCCCAATTTCAAAATTAAATGACTAATTCCTCAGGCTAGCATAATGAAAGACTGAATCATCTGTTACACCATTGACTTGTACTTGTAGAAAGCTCGACTTGACTAGTTTCAATGGTATATAGTAATAAAATTTCAAAATTATACTTGTAGAGAGCTCGACTGGACCAGTTTGAATGGTATCAGGTAATAAAATTTCAAAATTATAAATGAATTCCTACTCCTAGGACTAGTATACAGGAAGATAGAATGTCGAAGTCCATACAATACGACAATTAAAAACAAAACACACATACAATAGAAAGAAGAGGCTAGAATTTAACCGGAGAGACCGAGAATTATTGCTTAAACCCCCAAAGTTAATAAGATCATATCAAGAAGCTACCAAATTAGCAAACAAAAGATTCAGAATCAGAGATGAATTCCACACACTTACATCGAGCTGTCTGATAAAGATGCAAATCAGAAAACAGTAGAATATGAAGTAATCGCTTAAACCAGAAAAATTCCAAAAAAAAAATAAAAAAAATAAACAGTACACTTCGCCTTAGAAATCAGAATTTAGAGTCATGGAAATACCTTATAAACAGTGTCTAATATTGAACTATACATTAGCAGATAGATCATTATAATCACAGCATACCCTGCTTAAGAGAATACCCCAGGTCGGACAAGTTAGAAGATCAACAATTGGACTTGACCGAGTGGGCTGTTAAACATGATTGGCTAATCTTGAGATAGACAAAAGGCGGAAAGAGTAAAATACCAAATAGAAATGTAATATACACATCACCTTCTGTTAGATAATAAATCTATCAGAACTAATAGTCTAATAGTATAACTAAAGAAGCGTCTAGTTCTTAGTCCTAAGAAATAAATAATGCCCTTAATCCAATATTAATCTAAAAATAGAACAATAACTGTAGTCTTGAAGCATCCCTGCAAACAGAAAAAGCTTTAGAAGTTTTCACATCTTACTCGTACGCCTTCCAGCGAGCTCTATTAAAATTTATTAAAAAAAAAATGACACCAGACTTCATTCAACCAAGAGAGAATTATACAGGGATATTGGTTACTAACATGCCATAACTCTCAGCCTTATCATCAAGCAACATAAAATAGCAGTCCATCAAAATCCCAAAGGATTTTATATCACATCATAACAAAGAACAATCATTCACCTCAACAACACTGGTATTGTGATCTATGGAAAGCTGAAAAGCAGTAAGATTAGCAAAGGTGAATGCTCTATCGCCATTGAATGCTTCAATGTCATGAACTGTCTCTTCATTAATCCTCTCTAAGTCTGGTCGAATCTTCCCGAGCCAATAATCGGGCTCTGCCTTCTACGCTAAAACAGCTCGGCTATCGCCAACATTCATCACATAAACATCATCTCCTTAAAATACTAGAAATGAGGGAGAGAGCCAAAACTACGTACTCTAATAAAAACAAAATTACACTAAACACGCAAACACAAAACTCGCAAACATATTCAGAATGATTCTAATTTCTCGTTACAACGAAGGGCAGAACTCAGAAAAAGGAAATTAAATGCAGTTTAGGGCTAAAGTACTAAATCGATATCATCATCTAAGTTACATTTTCACAAACAAATGGCGGACGAGTGATTCGATGAAGCAGAGAAACATTCTACGATGAACACACAGAATGCCTTTTTCAATACCTCCTCCGAGTCGGTATCCTTCATCTTCCTAGCCATGAGATTTAGGAACTCTGGAAATCCAATCCTAAGCCTCGATCGAATGACAACAAAAATCGGTATAAATCGAATAGAAATAGAAAGAATCGTCGTCGTCAAACAAACTAGAGGCCTCCTTGAACTCAGAGATCTGATCCGAGCTGGGATGTGAAGATGGTTAGACTGATGCGCCGTAGAAAAGGGAAGAGGAGAGGAAGAAAAATGAGGGAGAGAGGTGGTGCGGGGGACGCAAAGAAGAAAGACAAGCCAAATAGGGTTTCAGTTGTTATTAAAATTCGAAAATAAAAATAAAAATAAAAATAAATAGCTATTCCGACGCCAAATGCGTCGGGAAAGCCTTATTTTATCCGACGCATTGAAATGCGTCGTAAAATTTATCTTGTATCCGACGCTTGAATTGAGCGTCGGAAAAAATACATTTTACACGACGTCCAGTCCATGCGTCGGTTAAAATACGTCTGGAAAACAATTTTTTCTTGTAGTGCATTCTATCACTGATAGTATCAATAAACTATCATTGATAGCTTTCTATCAGCGATAGTATTCTATCACTGATAGCATTCTATCAGCGATAATATTCTAACACTGATAGTACTCCTCCGTTTTTACCAAGTAATGCAAATTTTATTCTAAAATTTACGAAAAGAAAAATTTATAGCATTCTATCATTGATAGTATCAATAAACTATCATTGATAGCATTCTATCAGCAATAGTATTCTATCACTAGTAAGATTCTATCAGCGATAGTATTCTATCATTAGTAAGATTCTATCAGCGATAGAATCTATCACTGATAGTACTCTATCACCGACGATAGAATCTATCAGCGATAGAATTCTGGGATGTTTAGGCTTTTTGGTCTTTTACTGTTTTTTTTTTGTTATATTTGCAAAAAAAAATTACAATTTGCTATAATTGCAAATAGTTTGGGCCTGATTGTTATCCATGCAATTAGCCCTTAGAAAACTATATAATTATAATTTTTTTTTTGAAGAATATATAATTATAATTAGAGAGGGTGAAATTGAAAGAAAAATGGTAGAACCCACCATAATAATGAAAAAAATTGATAGAAAAATATTGGAACCCACCATAATAATGATGAGAAATGTGGAAAGAGAAATAATTTTAAGAAAAACCATAGGTTTGTGAGGAGTAACCCATAGGTTTGGCTTCCCAAACCCGGGGTTCTCAACCCCTGGGCCAAACTTCCCTTTTATGTGTTAGGGGAAAAGCCTAAATTTGTAGCATTAAGTTAAGAAGAATGAATTAGTTACGTCCACAAATTTAAATTTCCGTATGACCACCAAGAATTGAACTCATTCCCTTTAGAAATTAGGCATTAAGGGCTTGTTTGGTAACGTTCCCGTTTCCTGTTTCTTGTTCCTGTTTCTCATTTTTTAAGAAACGGACTTGTTTGATAACTATTCCCGTTTCTTGTTTCTAAATTTTGAGAAACGTTTCTAAAAAAAAGGCAAAATTTGAGAAACTTCAAAAAGGTGTTTCTCCCAATTCCGTTTCTCTTTATATTAATTTGTTCCCAAAATGATGATAAATTAGTGTTGGTTCATTGGCAAGAGAAGCACCCAAATAATTTCCTCACCTATGAGGTCTTGGCTTCAAATCCTCATTATAACACTTTTTTTTTTCTTTCTTAATTATGCAATGTTTTTTTCGAGGACGACACTTTAAACTTTGCAAATTAGCATTTCAATATTTTTAAATCAGTTTAAATTTCCCACTATTAAATATTAGATTCACAAATAGTGATATTTTAGTTATATAAGATAAATTTATCTATAATATAATTGAAATGTTGATTCACCTCTCATGTCGATATTGAGCTCATTGACACGTAGAAATGTCTACACGTCAACGAAAATTTAAAACATGACCCATAACAAACAATGACGAATGACAACGACTTCGAGATTTTAGAGCAAGGAAGGCATCATCCTCGAGGTAGGGAAAAATGTTTAACTATCGAAATTTTTTCACTGCAAAATGTTATTGAACGTTGTTTTGGCGTGTTGGAGACTCGCTTCCCTATTCTTAAATAAACGTCTCCTTATCAACACACAAAAACATATACCAAATCAAATCAAATTGCAATTTATTTTTTTTATTTTTTTATTTATTTTTTAATGCATGTTATATCTTTTTTTATATTATGTATACTAAATTTTATTTAAACTATAAAAAATAAAAAATAAAACATAAAGAGAAAAAAGAAAAAAGAAACAATTAACAAAAAAAAATTATCAAACATGACGATATTTCTATTTTTTTTTTCTTCAAGAAACAAGAAACGTTATCAAACAAGTATGTGTTTCTGTTTCTTTTTTTTCAAGAAACAAGAAACAAGAGTAGTTATCAAACATGTTTCTGTTTCTGGTTCTAAAAAAACAGGGAACAAGAAACAGGGAACGAGAAACGGGAAACAGGGAACAAGAAACAGGAACGTTACCAAACGGGCCCTAATAGTCTCAATACTCTTCATGACCATTAGGCCAACCTTTGATGGTTACAATAAATTTATATAAGTTGTGGTGTGTTGTGTAGTGCCTAATTTGAGCACAATTTATTAAAGAAGTTTATATTGATTTTGAGATAAATACCATTTTGAGAATTGACGTTTGAGAATAAATTCTATTTTTTCCTTAGTTTTAGATTCTTTTATTCTAAGTACGGTAAAATATGAGGATAGCTCAACTAATATAATGTACGAACTAACGATGTAAGAGATTCGAATTCTCTTACTCGACATGTTGTAAAAAAAAATGTTTAAAATTTTTTCATTTTACCCCTAAGACCTAGCTTAACAGAAAAATATAGGAGAGGAAGATTCGAACCTGAAATCTCTTGCTCATAGTTCATACATTATGTCGAGCTATGCTCTTGTTAGCAAATGTGACAAATGGATTACAAATACAAAATAGGTGGTTGTCATATTCTCTCTTTCCACCATTCTTTTTGGTAAAGATATTTAATTAATGTGTGATGGAGGATTGAACCCTTGTCCTCTTAGTCAAGGACATGACTTTATGATAGACTCAGTTTCAAGCTAGTAACCAACCACGTATTTTGATTTCTTCCAATGTCAAATATTTTATTTTAATTCTTAAACTTCTAAAAAAAATTATTTTCATTGTTATCGTTAAAATTTAGATTAAAAATTAGTTTGGTTCCCAAACTTTAATAAAATAACAATTTAGTCTCTAAATTTTAGTTTGCAATAATTAAGTTAATGTATTTTCAATTTTGTAACAAATTAGTTCATATACTTTAAATTTGTAACAATTTAGTCCACATCGAAAAAAATATTACTAAAATTCAATGCGATTACTTACGTATGTAGATCAATAAACTAATCAAGGACCAAATATGCTCATAAGCTACAAAGTCTAAGTGGTTACATAATAAAAATCGGCACTTAATTTTGATGTATTTTTTCAGATTAAATATTATAAATTTTAAAGTATATGGACTAAATTATTACGTACTAAACTTTTAATGACTAAATTATTACAAATTTGATAGTACATGAATTATTATTCTTATCATTATTTTTTTTTTTTTTGCAATGGACATACAATAAACTGTTACATTTTAGGGGTATTTACTGTTTGAGGTACTAATTTGGAGTTGGATGAACTGTGTTATTATAACTCAGTTTAGGTTTGACCCACCAATTATTATAATCCACAGTCAATAAAGTAATTATACTGACTTCAATATTATTTACTATTCACAACTATTATAACTATAAACTATTATAACTACCGATTATAATAATTTACTCGCCACTTGAGCTTCATAAAATTCATGGAATAAATTATTAGGTATATGAATAGTGAATTTTAACCTAAAATTAAAGTTGCATTCCCACTATAAACATGTATAATGGAAGATATGGAAAGAATAAGATGGGTTATAATTCGTACATATTTTTGTCTGAACTTTATATGAAATATAAAATTGTTTATAAAAAAGGTAAAAGGAGAATTAATGAATTGTTGAATTCAAAGGCGAAAGTCAAATGGAGAGTCGTCTGTCGGCAGGGGATAAAGGCCCTGCTCTGCTCTGCTTGCATGTCACGTCATATGCTTGGGTTCAAATAATTGAACCAATATTTGTCGTCTAAAATTCAATCAATTAAAATAATTAAAATAATTCGTAATTATAATAATCTATAAATAATAAATATTATTTAAATTAATGTAGTTAATAATAATAAATATTATTCAAATTAATGTAGTTAATTTATTAACGTTGTTATAATAGTGTCAATCAAATATAAACGAAAAAAAATTAAATTAAATTTTCCTTATCGATTTTTTTTTATCTCATTACTTTAAATTTAGACTATTGTTACACTTCAATGAAGGGGGTGTTTGGCCCCATATTTTGGAATCAGAACCCTGAGAATCAGAACTCTGGGGTTTGTTAGGGCGGGTTCTGAACCCTGGGAATCAAAAGACTGTGTTTGGGGTGCAGGGTTGGGAAACCTCGGAATCAGAAACCAGTGTTTGGGGTGCAGTGTTCTGAACTCCGGGTTGAACAGTTTCCTTTTCTTTTTTTTTTTCCTTTTTTTTACCCTTATTTTCTAGTGGTTGTCTTGTGAATTATAAAATTCGGCCTCATGTAACATGAGCAAACTTCTTTTGAGACTTAAAAAATGAAGCATTTAATTTATGTTATAGTCTAAGAATAAGAAAATAAATTGAACAATTTTCATACTTTGTACTCATTTAAAAAAAAAATATATGAAATAGAATGAAAAAATATACCTTTTAAAAATTAAGAAAAACAAAAAAATAAAATAAAGGAAGAAAAAGTTTTTCTTTTTACAACATAAAAATAAAAGTTACATTACTATTGATGAAAAAAGTTTTTATAGAATAAGATGGAAAAATATATATTTTAACAAAAACATAATAAAAAAAAAAAAAAAAAAAAAAAAAAAAAAAAACCTTTAACAAAACCAACAAAAACAAAAAACAAGAAATAAAAGAACAAAAAAAAATACATCATTGATGGAATTTTTGTACATTTCAATTAAAAAAAAATAATTATTATAATAGAAAAAAAAATTACAAACACAACATTAACTTATAGAATACGGTTGAAAAAAATACATAAAATAAACAAATAGTAGAGAGAAAAAACAATTACAAAAAACCTTAGTTCGGATATAACTTACATTCCAATAATTCACTGCTATTAATGAAAATTTTGTAATAATATTAAAATATATTTATATTTGAAAGTAGTAAAAAAAACTTAACAAAGAATACTATTTTTCATAATAGAAAAAGATATATTTTAACTTAAAAAAAATAAAAAATTATATATATATATATAAAAAAAAAAATAGACATATAGCTAAAATTGATGACAAAATTGATAAAGAGATAAAATAGAAAATTGTTGGTGTCAAATTGATGGAGAGAGAGATAGAATTGTTGATGTCAAATTGAAAATTGATGAAGGGAGAGAAACAAAATTGGAGAAGTAAGAAGGGATGAAAACCCAAAACGATGGGTTTGGGTTCTAAACCCATGATTTTCAAACTCATCCCTCTAAACATAGGTTTGGCTTTTGAAGTCAAACCCACCCAAACCCAAGACAGAGGGCCAAACGCCCCCTAAACGTGTGATTTTAGAATGAGAAAATAATTAACTGTATTTTGTATTTGGTAAAATTATTTATTTAATAATTTAAATAAAATTACTTTTTAATTATTGATTAATAAATTGTTAAGAGTGACTTTTAAATTTGACTTTCATACAACTTTTTGAAGATTAAAAAGAACCCTCAATTTTTTTTTCTCTTTTCAGCAAAAGGTTTTTAAATATTATCCTTCACAATATCATCATTGTTTTTTTTAAATTTAATTTGGTACTTCTAAATTTTTTTATATATATTTGTTATTTAAATTAAAGGGTTGGTTGCACAAATAGCAATCAGACCCAAACTAATTGTAAATTTAACAAATTTTAAAATGTTTTGCATTTCTATCACTGATAGACTTTTTCATACCACTGATAAACTATTATCATTCATCATATCACTGATAGACTTCTATCAGTGATAGACTATTATTACTAACAAAAATCTATAAAAAAAAACTGAGGTAATCAGCGATAGACTTCTATCAGCCATAAGATATCAGTGATAGAAATTGTCATATCCACAAAAATTTTAAAAACATGCTATATTTTTAATTATCTTATTCTAAATTGACATCAGTTACAATTTACAATAAGATAATTAAAAATATAGCATGTTTTTAATTATTTTAATTTAGGAAAATTGTAACAGATATCAATTTAGAATAAGATAATTAAAAATATAATATGTTTTTAAAAAATTTGCGGATATGACAATTTCTATCGCTGATATCTTATGGCTGATAGAAGCCTATCGCTGATCACCTCAGCTTTTTATAGATTTTTGTCAGTGATATTAGTTTATCACTGATAGAAGTCTATCAATAATATGATAAAGTCTAGCAATAGAAACAAATGTTTTTGCCATATTTGCAAAACATTTTAAAGTTTGCTAAATTTGCAATTAGTTTGGGCCTGATTGCTATTTGTGCAACCAGCCCTTCAATAAATTATAAAATTTATTATTAATACAAAATTTATGAGATTTAAAAATAAATAAATAAATACAACACACTAGAGTTGAGTTTTTGTTAATTTTTTTTTTTTTTTTTTGTTAATTATTCATATATAGTCTGGGTATAATTAAAAGAAAAATGTTTATTTTTCTTGTAATTTAGATAGCTATGAAATCCAAATAGGTAAACTTCTTATGGCATGTTTGGGAGTGATTTTGACATGATCAAAATCAATTTTTCCATTACCAAAATCACTTCCCTTTAAAATAAATATGTTTGGCAAAAGATAAAATTGATTTTAGCTAAATTTAAAATCATTTAAAATTGATTATTAAAGCATTAGTTGATAGGTGATTTTGGTTGAGGTGATGGACCGGGAATCACCACTCAAATTTGCCCTCATTCTATTCAAATGTGAAAATAAAAATTTACCCTTCAATTTAAGAAAAACAAATTGAAAAAATTGTGCACTATAGATGACGGGCAATGCCCGTCATGGAAACAAATATATACTCAGCATAAATGAGAAGACTAATAATAATACAAATATATATCTCAACACATATATGAGGTGATTTTTCGAATAATATTTGAGAATTGTTTGCCTTGAAGTATTATATGAGAAGATAAATTGGTTAGTCAATAGTTAAATAAATGTTTAGTTAAATAATGTCTTTAATTAATGTCCTTTTAATAATTTAGCAATTCTAAAATCAATTTTGAAACCAAACATGAATAATTCAAAATCATTTCTCATTCTATGAAAATTACTTCAACCAAACATGAAAATGATGGTATGAAAATCAATTTTACAAAATTAATTATACTTAAATCACTAATTCAACAATCACTAATTCAATAATCACTCTCAAACATGCCCTTAATTATTTTTTGATTTGACTTTTTATATTTAGCTATTCATTACAATTCCCCTTTAATCAATAGTCAATTTTGTGTGTTGGGCGGAATTTAATTTTATACAAGGTTTGAATTTTATTCAAATTAGAAAGTTAGGGGAGATTTAATTTTTACATTTTTCTTTTGGTTCAAGTTAATAGGTGATTTCCGAACCTAGGGTATAAATTGAAACATTTATCTAAGTTTAAGATTCAATTTAATGAAATTGAATGTTAACTGGGAAAGTTGATACGAAGTTTATGGGTACAAAACTGCCAAAGCGGGCATGACTCATGTCATATACGACCAAGAGGTATGTAGTTCGAATCTCCCCACCTCCATTGAAAAAAAAAAAAATCAAAAACTATATTGGAACACTTCAACTAACACTAAATTGGGTCTAAAATGATTTTGACATGGATAAAATTGCTTTTGTCATATTCAAAATCACCCCAAAACATGCATTTAAGACATATTTGTGAGTGATTGTTGAATGATTTTGAAAGAAAATAAAAATTAAATTAAATTAAATTTGTAAAATTAATTTTTATATAATTATTTTAATATTTTGTTTGTAGTGATTTTTATATAATTAAAAGTGATTTTGAATTATTAATATTTTGTTTACTAGTAGTTTTAAAATTACTAAATTTTTTAAAAAATACATTATATTTTAGAATTTTCTAACTATTTACTAAAAAAAAATATGATAAAAAAAAATTATACATATAACTTGTATTCAATTATATTTTAATTAATATTATTACAATTTTTTATTTTTTTTAAAAGACATTACAATTGATTTAGGGAAACTGCAACATGCTCCAATTTAGAGTAAAATAATAAATAAAAAATTAACACTTTTTTAAAAGATTTATAAATATGACAATTTTTATCCGTATTTTTTATTTTTTCTTTTTAATAGAATTTTGTCAATAACTACCACTCATTCATGTTTTTTTTTTTTTTTTTTTTTAAGTTTGATATATGTCCCTCTTTAATTTTTTTTTCTCCTATTTTTTTCATTCTTTATTTTACCCTCTCAAATCTCAATATCTCCCCTCATTTATAAGATTTTGTGATTTTAAAAAAATCACTCCCTCTCATTCCAGATTTTCTCCAAAAACTAACTCTCTCGTCCGAAGATTTTCTCTCTTCTCTCTCCTTTTGTCCGTTTCAAAAATTAAAAATATCAAAAACCGTAAGTCGACTTAAAAAATTAAATAAAGAAAAAATAAATAAATCTGAACTTATACAAAATTCTCCTACCATTTTCAATTCATTATTGATACAAAAATATTGTATTTTTTTTTTGAGTACATTGGGGGTGGGGGATTCGAACCACAGACCTCGTGGTCGTTAACTCATACATATGCCAGCGGAGCTATGCTTGCTTTGGCATACAAAAATATTGTAAATACAATGTAATTGAGACAAACTTCACCTATCTATAAGTGCAAAAAATGTTTTCAATTACACTGTATTTACAATTTTTCAATTTGTAATTGCACGATACATTAGAAACAAAAAAAATAATGATAAGAATTCGAAAAACAAAGAGATGCATTCTAAGTTTGCAAATTGCAATTACAGTGTATTTGCAATTTGCAAAATCGGAATACGGTACTTACAATTGTGCAAATTGTAATTACAAGTGTATTTACAATTTTACAAATTTTAATGATAGTGTATTTGCAATTAACAAATACACGGTAAATACACCAGGCAAAAAAAACATAACATACTGTAAATAGTGACACAAAAAATAATTTTGTAAATTTTAATTAAAGTGTATTTGCAATTAACAAATACACGATAAATACATCAGACAAAAAAAAAAAAAAAACATAACATACTGTAAATAGTGACAAAAAATTAGAAGAAAATATCGTGTATTTGCGATGCAACAAATAACAGTGTAATTGTGATGTACCAAATAACAAATAAAACTGTAATTGCAATCTAATACATAACAAATAAAGTGTAATTGTAATTCACTGCATAACAAATAGAGTGTACTCGTAATCCACTGAATAACAAATAAAGTGTCCACCTCGTATTACAATTAGACAAACTACATCCATTACAAATTTTCAGGAAAAAATAAAGCAGGGATGAAAATGAAATTACACTGTATTTGTAATTTGCAGTACAATTTTGCGAATTGTAATTGTTTTGGAAAACCAACCCCAATACATTAGGAAAACAAATATTTAAATAAAAACCTGACGAAGCTTATGTAGACGCTAAGGTTCTCATGAACGACAGAGCAATAATACAAAATGCTTCGACCACCCATTGAAAACGTTACCGTCCACCATTAATTTTTTTTGACCTTCAAGTCATCTAAAAATTTTACCATACATCATGCCTTTGAGCTATGCTCTTGATGGCAGAAGATTTTTTTTTTCGACAGCATGTTGGGGTGAGGGATTGAACCTAGCTAGGACCTCATGATCACTAGGCGATGCATCATGCCGTTGAACAATGCTCTTGTTGGAAATGAGAGGAGAAGTGGAGAGTGTAAAAAATGAATGAAAAATAAAGGGGAGAGAAAATTAAAAAAAATAAGGAATACCAAATTTAATTTAAAAAAAAGACCTCGGTTAAAATGAGGTCCAAAAACAACCATTTACTATGATTTCCTTAGAAAATAAGGTTATCGAGATATAAAAAAAAAACTTTAGGAAGAAAACTTTAAAGAGGGAAAAAATCAAAGTGAGGGACACAATATTTTGAGAGAAAAAAGTTAGGAAAATAAATACAAAAATTAGAGAAAACATTTAGAGATAAAAAAAAAGTTAAAATATTTAAAAATATAATGGAGAGAAAAAAATGGATAAATTCGAGAGAATGAAGTTGAAAATAGATTACAAGAGCAGAAAAAGTAGAAATGGAATAATAATGGAGAGATAAAAAAATTTAGAAGGAAAAAATAAGTTATGTTCTCACACAAATTTATGATTATAAAGTGAAAGAG
Organism: Herpetospermum pedunculosum; assembly: GCA_028017165.1. NCBI lineage: Eukaryota > Viridiplantae > Streptophyta > Magnoliopsida > Cucurbitales > Cucurbitaceae > Herpetospermum > Herpetospermum pedunculosum. The sequence goes on along the minus strand of CM051531.1, from coordinate 49,856,816 downwards.
TATTTTTTTTTTAAATTTAAACTAATAGTGATTTTAAAACAAAATCTCTCTTAAGGGTAAAAAATTATTTGAAAATCAATTTCGAAGTAATTGATTGAAAATTGTTTAAAATGATTTGAATTTTTTTTAAAATCACTTATCTACAATTGAGCATAGCTCAATGACATGATATATGGTTTAGTAACTATAAAGTCTTAGATCTTTCACCCTACATGTAAAAAAAAAAATTATTTATCTAAAATTGTCAAACATCATCATTTTAAAATAGAAATAATTTTGTGCGTAATATTCATCGGTTCAAATCATACTTTTAATCATCGAGATTGACCTAATCTTTTATATTGAGTCCATTTGAAATGGTTGGTTGGGGATTGATGGGAAAAATGGAAATGGGTTGAATTTGGTCTATGTGCCATTAAATGCAGGTCTGACCTCAAAAAAGCTCTTTCTTATGTTTACTTTTCACTGCCAGGCTCTATACCCACCTTTTTTCTTCCCTTTCACCCTCCTTTCTTTTCTTCACCAATTATATTTACCAAATACTACCATTTTTTTTTGTGTCCCTTTTTTAATATATCCTTTTTTCCCCTTTCTTTACTAAATTATGATTTTTTTTAATCCCCTCTATCATAAATTAATTTTTATTTATTTTTTCTTTCTTTATTTACCGATGAGAGTTGTTACAAGCCACCTCGACATGATGTCACGTTGTCTTTTCCAATGACCTAGGGTCGATCCTTTGAGTCCGATCAAGAGGCCTACGAGATTTCCTTCCGAGCAATTCAGAGATTCCTAGTCACACCACGATCGACCTCCAGAAATCAGGATAAGAATGTCTGTTGACATTCCTTTCTCGTATTACGAGCGACAGTACGACGATCCCTCTAAATCTGTCTGGGATCGAAGATCGTCTCATCCCCATGATGAAGAGGTGTACGGACTGACACCGACCATCCCATCCATCATCTTCTATATATACCAAAGTTCACCTTTACCAAAAAGTACGCAATTTGCACTACTCACACTTCAACTTAAACTTAGAACTCTCTCTACTGACTTTGACATTGGAGTACAGTGAGCCCAGCCCTACCAGTGCAAAAATTAAAAAAAAATGAAAATTTTCCAAAACTAAATTATAAGATTTAAAAAAAAAATCATAAATTCTTTTTTTTTTTAAAAGTAATATTTATATTGTAGTATTAGATGTTTTAAAAGTTTAGAGTATAGCTCAATTGATATATAAAATTGTGCCAGAAGTTATGAGTTTAATCGACACCTTAATTAAATACTCTTAAAAAGAAATATTTAATACTGGTGATATGAGTCATAAGATAGATTCAATATTATATCATCACCTGATGGTGATATATCTAGATGTGGCCCACCTCATTTAAAAAAGAAAAAAAAATCTAAGTAGAATATATTTAAAATGACTCGGATGTCTTTTTTTTGCAACGGTGTTTTAATAAATGCGAGGATTGAACCCATGACCTCTTAGTCACGGGCACAATCTTATGCCAATTGAGTTATGCTCGGTTTGGCACATAATCATATCTTTCTAGATCGAAACATTGTACATTTATATTTTATTTTTAACTTGATGGGTAATATTTTAGTTATTTTTCACTTATATACAGAAATGTGAAATATAGGCTAATAAATTCAACTTTAGGTTATTTTTGGAGGAGGTGTACGATACCCTACACATAGACATAGACATCTTCAATAATTGATTTTATAATAAAATATTGTATTGATGAAGCATTTTAAAATTACTAATTTGTTATGCAATTACTAATCTGTCACACCACACAATGGTGTGACAAAATCTATGACAAATCTCAATACAAATTTTAAAATTTACAAGTACAAAATAACTAAGGCATGAGAAAAGAGAGACACAACAATTGGTTTGGGGCACAACTTAATGGAAAGAATTTCACTCTATCAACGAACACGCACACGAGGTCTTACATAACCCGATTTTTCCTATTGTCACATTTTTCTTCTGTTCCTAGTGAACTACAACTCTGAACTACAACTCGACACACTATCAATCTCAATTTCTCCTTAGTTCCACCATGAAACCTCTTCTGTTGTTTCGTCAATACAAGTCTCTTAATTTTCAATTACAAAAAGAGAACTCTACCTCTGCAAAACGCTCACGCTTGCTCACAACTCATACATATAAAAACTCTTGCAGAGAGAATCACACATAACCCCACAACCCCACACAAGCAACAACTCATGATGCACAAAGGATTAATCAACCACGAAAATTCAAGTCGGCGTCAAAATGAACAAAAATAGCATAACACAAAATGGGAAGCTAACCACCAATCATATACCCATTTTTCCACAAATTGAAAATGGTAAATGAGAAGAACTTACAACATAGTCACTCACTACTACGAAGCGTAGCCCCATCAAAACAACATGTTGACACTGCTCCAAAACACCACAAAGAAAAACAAGAGAGTGTTTACCTTGGAAAACTCTATTGACAAAAACAAGAAGTTGAAGTAATTCCCCATAACATCAACGCTCCTCCATTACACATCATCATCAGTTGCGATGTCTTCATTTTGTTGCTTGAGTATCTTACAAAATCATCAAAATATATATGAGCGAAATCCTTCTTGTAGTGCCTCAAAACTCAATCAAAGACACCTTGTTCATAGTCAAACTCAACAAGGATACACACTTGATACAATAACTTTACTAATTTCACCGCGGAAGCTTTTGAACAAAATAAAGTAAGATGAAGTATCAAGTGAAGAACATCAACAAATAATCTCACGCAACATGATAGAGCTCCACCAAACACACACAAAAAAAGACATTAAACTTCCAAGGGTCACAACCAAGTACTTGACACCAAAACATCTTTTTCTTTTTTAAATAAAAATAAAACAACGGTATATTAAGCATCAATGATCCATAAATCCAAACATTTTCACTAAGTTTAGCTTTTTGTGTGACATTTTTGTTTGTTTGCCAATTAGACAAGAACCACATACTCTATTAGGGAGTCCTTTCAAAACTGCAATTCTTTTGATTTTCCTTGCTAAAATAACATCACAAATGCTTCAGATATTGAAGTGTTCTAATCTCCTTTGCCACATGTTTGTCTCATCATTTTTAGTCATCATAGACCTTCTTGGAAAAATCAATAATAAGTAACAATTATCAGATGACCGAGATCCTTCCATAACAACTTGATCATCAGAATTGAACACACAACAATCGATCTTCGTATAACGAACAAATAAATTTTGATCACATAGTTGGTTTATGCGAATGAGATTCGCCTTGAGCCCTTCAACTAGTAGGACCTCATCGAAAGTAGGGAGACCTGAAACATTTAAGGTTCTTTTGCCTATAAATATCCCATGAGCACCATATTCAAAGGTAACCTGCTTATTCGAGTATTTGCGTACGTTGGTGAGAAAAATATGTTCACCTGTCATATGCCTCGTGATGGCGCAGCGGAGGCGGAAGATCGACTCTTCGACACTTTTATGCATCAAAAGAGAGCCTATGCGAAAGAAAACATAAGCTTAAAATCATACCTTCTTTAGCTCGAAATTCTCTAATTTCTTCAAGTCTCCAACTTCTCCAAGTCTGCAGTAGTCGGACCTCTAGTGTAGTCCGAGCAACAAGGTTTAGGGACCTTTTTATTAGAGAATTACTTTAGAAGAGGTGGAGGATGGGGTTTATTTAATGATGAACTTTTGAAGAGAATGTCTCACATTCCAACTTCAAAATTCTCAACTTTCATCAATCTTTAAACATTCTGAGTTTCTCCCATTTAAAGGCATTTACATGCATCAACAAGCTTGCTAAGCATGACACCTCAACCTAGATTAACATGCATCAAAAAGCTTGCTTAGCATGACACCTCACTAATGGGTGGATTAGTCATCAAACAAGTGTCCAAAATTGATGAGTTTATGCCTTGGGTGATTCACAATCCCACTACATAACTTGCATAAACCCACTCAATTTTGGATAAATCCACTCAACTTGGATAATCTGTCATTTTTAAAATTAATTCATAATTAATTTTAATAAACAAAATAAATTTTAATTAATTAAACTTTTTAATTAATTAATATTATTATTTAATTCAATATCAAATATTAATTAAATAATAAGACTAATCTCAGTTTCTTAAACTGAATCATCACACATGAATCCCTATTCATGTTTTAGACCGATCTCATATTTAAATCATATTTAAATATGTCCAACTATCTTCCAAAACCGAATTTGAAACGCTTCAAGTTATTTTCTCTCATATTGTTACACGGCTTAATCCGAGCTAGCAAGGAGAACCTAAAGAACCTACAGATCATGAGCTTCAACGATACGAGATTACCTGGCCAAACTCTTTAGTCAAGTTAACCAACATTCGTTAACCCCGGGGACTCCACTAAAGCCCAAGGGTTGCACTCTCCTCACCGTAGATATATTTATGTCATCTTGATATAACCATTATTAGTAAGTCGATCTTTCACAAGTCGTTCATAATTACAGCTGAGTCAAAATAACCGTTTTACCCCTGTAATTACATCTTATTTCTTAAGTCTCACTAATCCTCTAATGAACTATTGGTTTGTGGTCCAACCACCAAACCGAATTGGTATGTGATCTAATCACTATATCGAGTCTCTCTCGGGCCAATGAGAGGGTGAGATCCCTAGTTCAAGACCCGGAGTCAACACTTAAGGGAACAACCTCTCTACTAATCCTTTAAAGCGGGTAGGAGTGAATTCCATCTCGCAGGACTATGTTCCCAGCTCCCTATTCGGTCTTATCTCCAAGATGGTAGACTTATTGAGTCGGCGATCTCGGGCCACTCTCACCCATACAAGTCAAAGGATGAACCCGAATAAACAGAAGTTCATAGCGTGCTCAGGATTCAAATCGAGTTACCTAGGTCATCATATGAAAAAGTCAGTATTTACAGTAAACAGAGTTGTAAATAAATAGTGACTTGATTTCGCGGTCCAGACTTATGCAAATTCATTGCATAGGACGCCCCCACTCGCATGTCTCCACATGAACGATTTCGGATCACATCGTTTGTACTATACAAAGTGGGTCGCGTTCAATAGTGTCATCAAGATAAGGTACCCAGCCCTATCCGTATACTATAGACTGTTCTGGCTATTTACTTGGACTTGATCCACAATCATGTCACACATGAAGTTCAAGTATTCATCTTATAGTAATGAGTTCTTAGTTTATTGGAGTTTGGGTATAAGAAAATGCATTTCATTTTATTCAATAACAACTTTATGGCAAAATAGAATAAATATCCAGTTTACAAACCACGAGTTTTAGGACATAAAACCCAACAAACTTCCACTTGGACTAAAACGTCAGTAGAGTCTCACATGTTGAGCGAGAAAACTGAGATATCAACTATATCTTTGGCTTTTCTCCCACTGTCCTGCTGTACAACTCGCAGTCCTAGACTCACTAGGTGCCCCTCAAACACTTTAGCCATGAGAGACTTTGTAAACGGATCAACAATGTTGTGCTCCGAGGCAATCCGCGTGACGATCATGTCTCCTCGTTGCACTATCTCTCTAATGAGATGATACTTGCGCTTAATATGTTTCCCACACTTATGGCTTCTAGGTTCTCTGGAATTTGCCACTGCACCGTTGTTATCACAATAAAGGGTGATTAGCAAGTTCATATTTGGAACAACTTCCAAATTCGTCAAGAACTTCCTAAGCCATACAACTTCCTTCTTTACTTCGCAAGTCGCGACATACTCAACTTCCATGGTGGAGTCAGCAATACAACCTTTTGCTTTATACTACTCCATACTATTGCTCCTCCGTTAAGAGTGAACACTAATCCCGATGTGGATTTCCTTGAATCTTTATCGGTTTGAAAATCAGAGTCAGTGTATCCTGTAAGGATCAAATCCTTCGCGCCATACACGAGCACATAGTCCCTCGTTCTCCGAAGATACTTGAGGATGTGTTTAACGACAGTCCAATGATCATATCCTGAATTGGACTGGTACCTACCGACAATTCCCACTGCATAACATATGTCGGGTCGTGTACATAACATAACATACAATAGACTACCGACTGCAGATGCATAGAGAATTCGAATTAACATGGCATACATCAATTTTTATAAAAAAAATGTCCAACTACTTTAATATTTTTCATATATGTTTGGTTGTAATTACTTTCAAACTCTTCTCTCCCCATTAGAATTAACAAAGTAAGAGACCATGGGAATTAATGAGATTATATTATTTTTTCTTATGTCTTATTCTCATTAATCACATCACTCTTTTCTCATTAAAATCATTTTCTCTCTCCTGGTTAAAATTGTCCCCTGCCTCTCCTCATAATAAGGCCTAAAAAGTTATCTCTTCACAATATATATTCATATATTCATATATAAGATGAATATATATATATATAAAATATATATTTTTTCTTTTAAAAAATACATAATATCTATAAGTATATATGAAATATAAAATCATATATACTCATATATGAACAATATGTATGGTGGGTATATATAAACAATACGTACATTTTTTTAAAAACATTACATATTATTTATAAGTATACATACAATATATACTCACATATGAAGTATATATAAGTATATATGGTGGGTGTATATATATAAAATATATATATTTTATAAAAAAAATAAATACATATTATCTATAAGTATGTATGAGTAATATAATTAAGTATATGAAGTATAAATACATATATTTTCGTGGGAAGAAATCTCTAAAATGGTGTAAACCAAATTAAAAATAAAAAAAATCATATAAAATATGGTTACATGGTTACGTAAATGGAAAGAGAAAAATGATATTTTTTTTTGGCAAATGTATTTAATTAAAGCGGAGATTGAACCTATGACCTCTTAGTCAATAACACAACCTTATGTCAATGGAGTTAGACTTAGTTTGACAAAATTGATGTTTATTATACCATTGGAATTCAAGACACAAAATAAAAAGAGAATAAATATTATTAGGGGGAGAACAATTTAACGAGAGACACAATGGTAAACAAAAATAATAATAAAACATAAATGATTTTACAGATCTTAAAACATATTTGAAAATATGCACTTAAAGTGTGGTTATTTGAGACAATTTTTCTAAATCGATAAAATAGAGTTTTCATGTTTTTTTAATACCTCAAACATTTTTTTATTTCATTTTTTTTTATGTCACACAAGTACAACAAAATTTTATCGTCCACATCAGAATTTTATGTGTGGTTAATGATGAAGTTATTTTTTAAACGTTTTTCATAGTACGAGATATTTTTTAAACTTTTAATAGTTTAAGGGTATTTTTGAAACCGATGTATTTATTGTTTTTTTTAACCTAAATATTTTAGAAACTTTAGAGGTACGTGGTATTTTCTAATGAAAGAAAAAAAGGCAAACGAAAAAATCTGAGGCAGAAAATTGAAAGAAATTGGGCCAAAAAAAGGAAGGAAGAAGAAAGAGCAGCTGCAAGAACAAAAATATGTGGCTAGAACTCTATCTCATCACCGTCTTGGAGAAAACTGAAGAGATTGGCTTGCCATTACCTTGCAGTTGGATTTTAATGGTGCCAAAGTAACAGAAATATATGAATTTGGCCATTGAATAACCAATAATGGCTTCTTCACTCTGCCTCAATTCGTTTTCTCCATCATCATCATCATCATCATCATCTTCACTACCTCGCAGGCTCTTCGAATCCTCTTTGGCCTCATCTTCTTCTTCTTCTTCTTCTCTGAATCGCAACAATTACATTAAGGCCGCGACCTTAAAACCTATCGTTGTCTGTGGAAATCCCCCAACCTTCGTCTCTGCTCCTGGTCGCCGAATCGTTGCTGGTTAGTTTCTCTTTGCCGATCCTTCGAACTTTTCAATTTCTGTTTCGTATTTCTACTGGAACTTAGCAATATCTCTGGTGGGTTTCAATCGATTTTCCTTTTCTTGTCCATTATATTCACCTTCATTGAAGCTTTCACGAATTTGCATTTCCGCTTTTGCTTATTAGCAACCTACTGAGTCGATCATTTTTGTTTGTTATTTGTGTTAATGAGCTTTTGTTGTTGGCTTGTGTAGTTGGGGATTTGCATGGTGACCTTAAGCAAACTAGATTGGCGCTTGAGATGGCTGGTGTATTGGGCTCCGATAGTCAGGACTTGTGGACTGGAGGAGAAACGGTGCGCCTTCATTTGTATACATGTTTTATCTTGTTTTTGTGATAACAAGCGGGGTGGGAGAATCGAAACTCTCATCTCTTAGTCAATAGTTCATACATTATGCCAATATGAGCTAAGCATAGCTCATGTTGGCATACATGTTTTTATCTTGTTATGAAAAGCAACTCCATAGCTTTCATAATCGAATGATATTTTCTACTTTGGGCCTAAATTTGCAGAATTTACTTTTGATTTCACCTCAAAGGTCTTAATATCAATGGAGTCGTTTTTTTGAGAAGGGAAACAATTTCATTGATGAATGAAAAGAAGGAGAGTAAACTCCGAGCACCTATCGGTGAATTACATAAAAACTCCCCAATTGGAGGGTAAGGAGGAGAAGCTATAATGAGAAAAATGTGCACTCCCTTTACAAATTAGGAGAGCATAACAAATAATTGATTTTAAAAATCGATCAAAAGTAGAAGAAATATCACGAAAGATCCGTGCATTTCTTTCTCTCCAAAGAAACCAAAAGAATGTCCTGATAAAAGCAAGCCATAATGTTTTCTTCGTTCCCACGAAATGATTACCCACCAAAGCAGTAGAGAGCAGATCATGAATGGAGTCGTTGTTCTTACTTATATAATATATAGGTTAAACTATACCAAATAGTCCTGAACTTTGGGGTAAGTATTAGTTATACCCTGGGTTTGAAAAGTTTCATTTTAATCGTTCAACTTTGAAATTGTTCCAAAAAATACCGTTGTTAAAATGAATAAAGAAATTGAAGCAAATGATACATAACATCATTTATCAATTTCAACTATATACAAGATTAAGATCATTGTTAGAATTCATTTCAACTCAAATGATATCGTTGACTATGATTTCTTCTTTTACAGTCATGTAGGACATTGAAAAAAGAAAAAGAAAAAGAAAAACAAGCCTTACAGTTTCCAAACATGCTCCCTTTAATGTTTCTTGAATTTTGAGGCTGTTTTTTTTCTTATATGGTGTAGGTATTGATTCAGCTTGGAGATATACTAGACAGAGGGGAAGATGAAATAGCCATATTGTCCTTATTGAGATCATTAGATGTCCAAGCAAGAGCACAAGGTGGCGCAATCTTTCAGGTTTGTACTGCAAAAAGGACTTCGTGTAAATGCTCAAAACACTAATTGAAAATAGTTCTTGAGCTCTGACAACATTGTATTTTTTTTTTCCTGTTGCTGTAACATTGTTCAATGTGGATATCCAGGTGAATGGGAATCACGAGACAATGAATGTGGAAGGGGATTTCAGATATGTTGATTCTGGGGGTTTTGATGAGTGTTTGAATTTCATGGAATACTTGGAAGACTATAGAGATCACTTTGGAGATGCCTTTCTTAATTGGATTCAATTCTCAGAAAGGTGGAAAAATCAGAGGAAATCACAAAATTTTTGGGGTCCTATGAATTTGGTGAAGGTAATAAACTGAACTCTTCTATCTATCTTATTTTGTTAGTTTATTTAATTAGAATCACTGATACTGAACATGAAAAAAGTGTTTCTCTTTTCATTTTCCGTTCGGTCTTGTTCGATTTTCACCTCACTGATGGCAGGAGCAATAAGAATGATTTACAAATTACTACAGCTAACTCATAACTTTTTCAAAACCTAATGATGACTGTGATTAATGTAAATGAAGTATTGATACAATCAGATTCTGTGAACCCTTCAAATGTATTAAGTATAGATAAACGAGTTTCTATTCTCTGTGTGGCCCCATCCTCTCATGCTTGATCATTTTAAGATAGAATGATGTTAACAAGTTTGGTTTCATTCAACTTGTGGTATATGGATATTCTTGATAACAATTATGCTCATATTTTTGTCAGAAGCAAAAAGGGGTGGTTGCCAGATCGATCCTCTTCAGACCTGGTGGTCGTTTGGCGTGTGAGTTGGCACAAAACGCAGTTGTTCTTAAAGTTAATGACTGGGTCTTCTGTCATGGTGGTCTTCTTCCTCACCATGGTAAACTGAGCACTATCACTCTTTTTGTAGTTCACTTTTATTTCGGCAAAAATGGAAAATAGAGCAAACACATTCCTCGTAGTATAAAATGATTGTTTTTTCTTTAACATGGTTTGAAAAATAGTACAACACACTCATTTTTCTTCTCATCCTCTTGCTAACGTGGCATCTTAATAGGCAGAAGTTAATGTAATTCTTATGGTACTTATCAAAAAAAATAAAAAATGTAATTCTTATGGTTATGTGACACATTAGTCAATAAAAAAAATTCAAATTATTTATAAAGTTGGATGATTGTTTTTGGACTTGGAGGGTCAGGATGGGTTACGATCGATTAAAACTATAAGACCAATTTGTAACTATCCTATATCTTATTTTCAAACTGATTCAGGATATTTTGTCTTCAAATTTGAAATGTCTGACAGGAATATTGGTCCTTCCGCAGTTGCATATGGCATAGAGAGGATGAACAGGGAAGTATCCCAGTGGATGAAGGGCCTTGGTGAGAGTGGTAATAGTCCCTTTCCTTTCATTGCAACAAGGGGCTACGATAGTGTTGTATGGAATCGATTATACTCGAGAGATTTTGCAGATTTGGAAGACTTTGAGATTAAACAGGCAAGCCTTGAAACTTGGACTTCTTCTCGGCTTTTTATTCGGTCAGCTTCCAACAGGCATATCTTGTTGAGAGAAAACAACCATTTCCCATACTAAGTTTTGTATTGAATGTGGTCATAACATAGGAGCAAATGTTCATTTCTGCTCTTGGATTTCATTTAACTTACCAACGACATTCGTGCCCAATGTTTCTCTGTGGAATTTTATTTCATTCCCTCGACAAACTACTCAATTACTAGTTATTGCTGTAGTTCTTTTTGCAAATATTATTAAGTTCTGTTATTTACCTCGGTTGAAAGTGAAACCAACCGAAAGTTGGGTTAAAATAAGTTGGAAAATTAACCAACTCAACAAATTATGTATTACAGCACTCTTAATAAATGAAGGAACTGAGTGAGAATGTTTTGACCTTTGATTTACAGTGGATGTAGTGTAGGCCATTTGGCTGAATGAACCACTTACATATCTATGCAAATTCTCTCTATCCCTTTCCTTTTTTCTCTTTTATCTGTTCTGAAATTTCATAAGCATTGAAATCCTAACAAGTTTTGATCCTGCATTATTGTTTCTTGACAGATAAATTCAATTCTTGAAGACACACTAGAAGCAGTTGGCGCCAAGGCAATGGTGGTAGGCCACACTCCTCAACCGGCAGGGGTAAATTGGTAGGACTCCGAGAAATGAGGTCTTTTGCAGTATTTTATCTGAAGATAAACTTTAGATCTTTCTTATCTTTATAGAAAGCCATTATACAATATGTTTTGATCTCCATTGAAGAGAATACATTTACCCTTTTCATAATGTTCTTAAAATTTTGGTTTTTCCTTGCAGCAAATACAATTGTAGCATTTGGCGAGTTGATGTTGGGATGTCTAGTGGAGTTCTTAACTCGAGACCTGAGGTATGTGATACACCTATTGGCTATACCGTAGTAGATATATATTCTTATAGCGATTGATTCATTTGTTCTAAACTCCTTATAAAATAATGATCTCTGTTGGACCATCCTAAACATTCTTCTTTGTATAAATTACATTTCTAATATCTAGATTTTACTACATTTAACCTTTTGCTTCCTATACTTTATCTTGTTTTGTTTTTGTCTTTATACTTATATTAGTGAACTAATTTAGCTCTCAGTATTAATTATTTAGTTAAATAGTAATTAAAAACATAACGTAGTAATGTGAAAGCTGACGCGACACCTTGATATGTCATATGGTTGCATATGTACTATAGGAACCAAAATGTTAAAAGTGACAAAGTATAGAGATTATAATAATAACTTTACATTCTTCTTTTTTGTTTGTAAATCATATTTCATACTATCACGATCACCCTAATGTTCTCAAAACCTTTTACCAGGTACTAGAAATCAGAGATGACAAAGCTAGAGTTATCAGAAGCAAGAGGGATAGATTTAGTGAACTTCAAGTTGTTAACTATATATAGCAAGGTATTGATAAATTCCTACTCTTTCTCCCTCTTGCTTATTTCTCTTCAACATTAAAACAGACAATAGAACGATGCTCTTGGTTCGGTCTCTTATGATACAACGGGCTTGAAAGCTGCAACCTTTGAAATATCAAAAGAATTCAAAATCATATAATTTCTCAACTTCTTGACCATTTTATAATAAGGTGGATTTATTTTCTCATTTGAATAACCAGAAGCTTGGCAAAATATGAAGCAAATCAACTGTAATTTCTAATACCTTACATTTGTGTTTGACAGATGAAGAATCTGCATCATGTTTCCTTAATGGTGCTTTATTTAGATACACCTCAGATCATCTGTCCTTGCTTGGATTCAGCTTTTTGCAAAAAATATTACATCTCATGGACACATAATCAGCCCCGTTTGTGACTGTCAAGAAGAGCACGTAAGAAGCAGCAGCGGAGACGCCTTCGAACGACTTCCGGAAAGAAATCGACTTTTATGCCAGCCCTCAATACAGAGTTCAGTCAATCTGGTTTTGTAAAACACTGAATTTGAACCATTGAAACCCACTTCCACTGGAGTTGTTATTGTTCAATTCCATTGATATGTACAGTACATCATATTTGTAATATATCATCAGTTGTTGAATTCATTGATTTGATCTTTTTTATTTTTACTACTCATACTTTATTGTGATCGGAGAGTCAAACCGAAATGCTTTGTGGAGAATTCTGCTCTCAGTGGAACAGATGTTGGGAGTGCAACCAAAGTCCGGTAAACAAGTGGGTAAACAAGGAGAAAATCATAGGTATATTAGCGAGACAACTATCTTCATTGGTGTAAAATGTGTTTTTAGGTGAAATTAATAGCAAAATAACGAAGATGACATTATTATGATAATATAGAAATGTTTGTTAATTCTTGAATAGTAAAGCTGGATCTTTATTGGTGAATATTCGTTTGTATTTGACAGAGTTTTGTCATTTGTTTATAAGTCAATGTGATATCATATAATACATTTATGTTAAATGACAGTACGGAAATTTGGATTCTTTTTAAAAATAATGCATTTTAAATAAAAATATTATCGATATAGGATAGTTTTGAAACTATTCTCAATAATAAGGTAGTTAAATCGTGTACATGGATCGTAATTAGATAACTTATGTATTGTGGCAATGAGTAACTAAATGAAATGTAGACGTTAGTCACGACTTAGAGTTGAATCGTGAACGGGTACGTTGTACACCAGCCATGTGTATCACACATGAAATGACAACTCCTAAATTTCGATTCTAGACAACTATCTCAATTTTGTCACTAGTTTGCTTCTCCTTTATAGTTTTTTTATTTTATTTTTTTATTAGCATTATTTAATTTATTTTTTTAAACAACTCTAATTTTGTAATATTTTTAAAAAATACATTATTCTTGAAATTAGTCCTGAAAAGTTAAGAGTTTAGAAATGGAAATGGGTATAAGTTTTTTGAAACAAGGTTTTAGGGAAGGTTTATGGAGTTGGAGATGGATGGGATATGAGAATAATTTGTTGGGTCATTTGCAAATGTAGCCTATTATCCCATGTAAAAAGGGGGAGAGGAATGACCCTTTATAATTATTCGATAGATGTTCGTTCATGTTTTTTAGGAGATATATGGCGAAACGCTAAAAATAGAAGGAATGCCAAAAAACAATTCAGACTGAAATATCAACTAATTATAGATTCAAATCTAATTAAATAAAGTTTAAATCAAGGGATAACGTAGCATAACATACTCAATTAAGTAAGATTATAATGCAACATTTTAGTGTAATTTAAATTTAAAAATAAAATAAAAATTAAAAAATATCAGGTACACATACAACATTTAAATAAATTGGAGTGATTTTTTTTTGCAGGTTTTTAGTTTACACTTTTTTCAAGATGATTTGAAATTTACGAAAAAAAAAATAACATTGTATTTACAATTCACTAAGGTGCAAAATACCGTGTATATACACTGTATTTGCAATTCACTAGAAGTTCAAAATACAGTGTAAAAAATACGATGTATTTGTAATTCTCTAGAAGTGCAAAATACAAAAATACACCAGAAGTGCAAAATACAAATATACTAGAAGTGCAAAATATAGTGTATTTACAATTCTCTAGAAGTGTAAAATACAATTATCTAGAAGTGCAAAATACAGTTCTCTATATAAGTGTGAAATACAGTGTATTTACTGCAACAATTCACTAGAAGGTACTTATAAATACAGTGTATTTGCTGCAACAATTCACTAGAAGGTACTTATAAATAAGGAAAATGAAGTTTTTAATTTAAGTACGAAAAAGACACATCCCAAATTTCACAAAGAGACCAAAAAAAAAAAAAAAAACAGAGAAAAAAAAATCAATTGAGAAATTAAAGAAAGGTGGAAAATGAAGTTTCAATTTAAAAAAAAAAAATTAAAAAAAAACGGTATACATGAGATCACTAAAGCCAAACATTTTTTAAATAACTCCCAAACTTTTTCCATAAAAAAAAAAAAAAAAAAAAAAAAAAAAAAAAAAAAAAAAAAAAAAAAAAACTTACAATTAAACTGTATTATTATTATTATTATTTTTATTATTATTTTTTTTTCCTCACGAACTATTAAAAGAAAGTTAAAAAAAAAAAAATTGCAATTAATTTGATTTTATACGTGTGAATTTCTAATCTTACAAACATAATTTTCTCCAACAACAAAAAAATTAAAGTTGGATGAATAGAGGGAATAATTTACTAAGGTGATGAAACTACAAAGAGAGAAATCGATTTATGATTACCTCAGGTGAGAATTCTGAAAGTCTCCATTATTGATTGGTTCCATGAAAACCAAGTTCTTTCCTTTTGCTTTTGTAATTCCCTTTGACTGGTCAACAGTTTCTCGACCGAGCCTAATGTATAAAAGGAAACAAATACTGTATTGATCGTCATTCCTCTCAATAATTTGAGCCTTGAGTTCTTTCAAACCATTTATGTTTGGATTGACATCAATTTCTTGAGTTGAATTAATGTTGTGAATCAAACAAAAAATTTCGAGGAAAAAAAAATACAGTTTGAGCCTTGATCCCATTGACTTCTTCCTTCAACGTCCTTCCAAATTTAGGTTGCAATCAAATATCACGACTTCTCTACTAATTCAACATACTCGTTGTTCTAGCCGACAATGGAGTCATTGTGAGGAGGAGAGTGAGGAGGAGAAATGGGGTCGATTAGATGATAATTTTCGTTTGAAGTTAGATAAACGATGAAAACAAAATCTAGGGAGACTTGAATAAAGAAAAAGTATATTAAATGAATATTTCATTTGGGGGAGATAAGAGATGAAAAAGAATATAATATTTTAAATCAATCAGAAACATTTTAAAAAATATAATATTTTAAAAAATAAAATGTTCATGACAAGTATATGAAGGATAAAAACAGAATGAAAAAGGAGGAGGGACAAATTGGAAAAAAAAAAAAAGACATTATCTCACTTTTTTAAGTAGAAATATTTATCGAAATGAGATCTAAAAAGGGCCCGTATGATTTCGCAAAGATTAAAAAGTTCATCAAATATCCATTAGCCCATAAAAAACGATCATTAGAATGATTGAAGTCTATCAGTAATAGACTTATATTGTTAATAGAGTTTTATATGTATTGAAGTTTATTATTGTCTAACACGAATAGATTTCTATTATTGATAGAATTCTATTTGTATAGTCTATTATCACTTACAGGCTTCAACACAGATAGAATTTTATTTGTATAGTCTATTATCACTTACAGGCTTCAACACAGATAGAATTCTATTTGTATAGTCTATTATCACTTACAGGCTTCAACACAGATAGAATTTTATAAGTCAACAAGAACATAGCTAAACGACATGATGTATCGCCTAGTGACCATAAGGTCGTAAGTTCAATCCCCCACCCCAACATATTATAAAAAAAAAAAAAAAAAATTATAAGTGATAAAAATCCTTGTGGTTAAATAGTCTCAACCCAACCAAATAATGCTCATGTACCTCTGACGATATTTAAAATAAAGGTAAAATGAGAATAAAAAAATATTAATGGGTAAAATGCCTCTTCCTTACCTCTTTAGTTTATTATTTTTTTTTACTAACATGTGGAGTGTAAGAATCAAACATGTGACCTCTTAGTCACAAAGTCGTACATTATGTCAATTGAATCATGCTCATGTTGACATTAACTTACCCCATTCAAGTAAATTTAATTAATTTAAATTAGTTGATAGTCTTTTTTTTCTTTTATCTTTTGTGGTAAATAATTGATTTAGATAGATTGAGGCTACATTAAAATAAATGGACAATAATGTACTAAAATGAATATAGTTAGTCAACAGGAGCATAACTCAACCGACATGATGTATAAACTATGAGCCAGAGATCTCAAGTCCGATTCCCTTGCTTACATGTTGTCAAGAATTGATAGATTAAAATACATTAAATTAATACAATTAAGTATTTATAAAAATAGCATTAAAACACATTAAATTAATACAATTAAGTATTTATAAAAATATTAATTAATTATTTTTAATGTACTAAAAAATATTAATTAATTAATTAATAGAAAATTACACCCGATGTCAATTATTTTTGTTATATTTGTCATTATTTTGAACATAAACCTAGTTATGCAACGAACCCTGAATTAATTTAGTATAAATATTGTCAACCTGTATGTTTAACTAGTTAAGGTTTGCCAAATCGAGCATAGCTCAATTGGCATAGGGTTGTGCCGGTGACCATAAGGTTATGGGTTCAATCCCCACATTAATTAAACTATCGTTGCAAAAAAAAAACTAGTTAAGGCATAATAGTATAAACCAATATGTTAGAGGTTCAAATCTTTAACTTCACTTCAATTGTTGAATTAGAAGAAAAAAAAAGAGTATAAATATTCATTTTTTAATAATTATATTTAATTATTCAGTTACATTGATGAGCAGTTAATTTATAATAATCGCTTTGAATTAATTATATTTTGACCAGTTTTCTTTATTTCAATTAATTTTGATTAGTTTTCTTTATTTCAATTAATTTTGACTAATAAATATATAAAAAATATGTAAGATCCCCATGAATAATTTTATAAAACAAATGCAAACCAATCATAGTAATATTTTTTCCTAACAAAATTATTCACAAACATATTCTCATAAATCTATAACCTAAGACTATCTAATCATAGCCAAGATTACAATTATATTTGAACCAATTTGTGCATAGCTCAAGTGGTTAAGCTATTACATTCTCAACCAAAAGATTAAAGGTTCAAATTCTCATCTCGTTGAACTAAACAAATAAGAATAATAAAGTTATATTTGAACTCAATTTGTTGAAAATATATATATATATATATATATATATATATATATTTGATTCCAAATCCTTTACCAAACCTCGAACCAAAAAGCCCCTTAGTAGTAAAGATCATATTAGATTTTGGAGACTAGAACAACATATATTTAAAAATTATTAGTGAAAATGTAAGTAAGAAGAGTTTTTTTTTTCCATCGACAACAAATGGATAGGGGGAGATTTGAACCTCTGGCCTTTAAGGGATGGAATATTAACATGCTAATTATCGGCTAAACTATACTCACTTTGACAGTTAAGTTAAGAAGTGCGACTCAAAGTTAGACCTTGAAACTCCATATTAATAAGGGTGACCTCATATTTTATGTATGGATTAAATAAATTTAGGGCTTAATTTTTTTTTATACTACATGATAACTTTTACAAATCGAAGAGTTGGATATAATTTAACAAGTTAAGGCATTAAAAAAATCAAGTCATAGGTTTCAAAGTTTTGATACGGTTTTTAAGCTAACATGAACATAATTCAACCAACATAAAGCATGAACTAATGAGCTTGTCTTGGATAGAGTAACACTAAAAAATTACAAAATTGTATATGCTCGTTAATGTCTTTATTATGTAGTTTGTGTTTCAATACATATAACATGTAGTTTAAGTTTTTATAATATACAAATATTTATAGATTGAATGAGATATATGGTTTTTGAAATGTAAAATAATTAAAAATATAACACTTTTTAAAAAAATTGGCAAATATGACAATTTCTATCAATAATAGTAGTCCATCGCTGATAGTAATCTAATAGTCTATCACCTCAGTTTTTTATAAAATTTTGTAAGTGACTATCACTGATAGTAGTGTATCAGTCATAGTCATATATCAACCATAACACTCTATGAGTGATAGCCAGGTTTTTTTGTCATATTTGCAAAATGTTTTAAATTTTGTTATATTTGCCATTATTTTAGGTGTAATTGATGTTTATGCAACCATCCCTTTATAAATAAATAAATAAATTGTAGTGGTATTAATTAATATATATATATATATATATAATTTGCATTCCTAATACTTCAAAAGACGAATTAAAGTCAAATCGAGTATAGCTCAATTGGTATAAAGTTATGTCCTCGACTAAGAGGTCATTGGTTCAATTTTCGTATTAATTAAATAACTTTGTAAAAAAAAAAGGACGAATTAAAAAAAAAAAATGTGTGAGCCAAACATGTCCGAGATGAAACTAAATTTTAAGAGTTTGATAACACATTCAATTTCTATTTTTTTTTTTTTTTTTTTTTTTAGAAAACAGATATATTTGGTAACCAAAGTTTTTTATTTTTAAGTTTTTGAAAAGTTTGATAATACATTTAATTTCTATTTTTGGTTTTTAATTTTTTTATTCGTAGAAAACGAATATATTTGGTAACTAATTGAGTTTTTTATTTGTAAGTTTTTGAAAACGTTTTTACACTCTCATTAACAAATTTTAAAGACGAAAAAAAAAAAATATTTCAAAATTTCTGGTTGTATCCTCCCTTAATTTTATTGAATTTTTCAACAAATTAAGTATAATTATTAAAATTATCTTCAAATGTTTATTTATTTCGAAATAAGTTATCATTAATATTTTTTCAATGAAAATTTTCATTAAAATTATTAGTATATTCTTCATTTTTAGTATAAATATATTATTAATATGTTATTTTATAATTTTTCAAATAAAAAATTTCCAATATATTATTATTATTATTATTATTATTATTATTATTATTATTATTATTATTATTATTATTATGTTACACCAATATACTTAACCACTTTACTTAATTAAAATATTTTATTTTCTTGACTTTAGGGATGGTAAGAGTCAACTAAAAATTGTCTAATATATTAAAGAGTAAATTACATTTATGATCAGCGGCGGATTTAGTATAGGCCAACGGGATTGGAGCCCCCCTCAACTTTTTATGTGTAGGTTGCTCTGGGGTTTATGTGTTGTTAGCGCCCTCGCATCCTGAGTTCAAGTCTTGCCCCCTTTTGTTTTTTTTTTAATTTTCATCCAAAGGTTCAGGAATTTCAAAGAAGGCCCACCAAAAAACAATCCATGGTATTGTAGTCTTTTTATTCTATATATTTTTTTTTTTTTTTTTTTTTTAATTTAGAAGATATACCGCTAGATTCTGGTCTATGAACTAGAATTGGAATTACTTACTTATAAATTATTTTTACTTAATTTTAAGTAAAGCCCCCCAAACAAAAATTCTGGATCCGTCACCGTTTATGATCCCTGAAGTTTGAGTTTGATAGTATTGAGGTAATTAAACTTTCAAACTCAACATTTTAACTTCTCAATATTGAATTTAGAATTAGGAGGTTCCATCCAATTTTTAGTTAATTGTTAACATAATGGGGACATGTTTTTTTATTTTTAATAAAAAAACATTTATTTAAATTTTTAAATAAAAGAAAACATTTTTATTTATTTATTTTTAATATTTTTTAAATTTCCTTCTTTCTTCCTCTTCATCTCCACTTTCTCTTCTTCATCCTTCCTCTTCATCTCAACAATGGTTGTTGCCATCACCATCACCATCTTCGCTTCTTTTCATTCTTTTTCTATTTTTATCACGACCCTTTTCCCCTTTTTATCCACGATTTTGAAAAATAAAGAAATAATTAAAAAAAAAAAACGTTTTTCCAGAGATCTGGAACAAAAGGATCTTCTTTTTGTTTAAGTCTGAATTGAAGCGAAGCCTTTTCATTTAAAATCTATATTTATTTGAAAACGTGAGAGGATGAGAGGTGGAGAAAGGACGAGGGAGGGGAAAAATAGAAGAAAGGGAGGAGAAACGGTAGCAGCTGCGACGACAATGGGTGGTGACCACCATTTATGGGTTGGAGGAGAAGGAGGAAGAAGAAAAAGATGAAAAAGAAAAAAAAGTTTTTTTTTTACTTAAATTTTTTAAAAAAATAAAAAACAGATGAGCGTGTTCTGTTAACCATTAACAAAAAAAAAAAATTGGATGAAGGGAACAAAATGATTCTAAAGTCAAACTTATGACTAAAATGTTGAGTTCGAAAGCTCAACATACGTGAATGCTACCAAACACCAACTTCAGTAACCTTAAGTGTAATTTATTCTATATTAAATTAGCAACACAATAAATTTTTTTTATTTTAGAGAAAATTAATTTTTACTCTAAATTTTCAAATTGGCAGAAAATTGGACCTTAGATAAATGTTGGAATTTTTACGTTCTAATAGATTAACTTTATTTTAGATAATTTAATTTTTATTTTATAAAAAAATACAAAACAAAGAGTAATTATCCAACCAACCTTGAACTTTTATTTTCAAAAATCAAAAACCAAAACAGTTATCAAATAAATTTGATTTTCTATTTTTTAAAAACAAAAAACAGTTATATGATTTTTATTTTTAAAAAATAGAAAACCAAAATAGAAAACCAAAAACATAAACTAAAACAATAAAAAATTGAAATGGTAATCAAACGAGACCTAAACTATTAAAATTTGATTTGCACACTAATTTTGTATCCAGAGAAAATAACTTCAATCAACGTGAGCATAACTCAACTGACATAATGCATGTACCCTCGACCAACGGACCCCACAAGTTCAAATATCCAAAAAAAAAATAGTTTAAACCAACATGATATAGCTCAAACATAATGCATGTACCCTCACCAATAATCAGAGGTTTGAATCTCCAAAGTGAAAATAAGTTCAACTAACAT
Organism: Herpetospermum pedunculosum; assembly: GCA_028017165.1. Lineage (NCBI taxonomy): Eukaryota > Viridiplantae > Streptophyta > Magnoliopsida > Cucurbitales > Cucurbitaceae > Herpetospermum > Herpetospermum pedunculosum. The sequence continues at coordinate 49,835,407 of CM051531.1, read as the reverse complement.
GAGTATAGATCAACGGACATCGTGCGAATCTCTAAAGAAAAAGTAGTTGCGAATCTCCAAAGAAAAAGTAGTTTCAGCTAACATGAATATAGCTCAACTGTCGTGATAAAGTAGTTTCAGCTAACATGAAGAGTCCAACGGTCATGCATGATAAAGTAGTTTCAGCTAACATGAAGAGTCCAACGGTCATGCATGATAAAGTAGTTTTAACTAACATGAACATAGCTCAACCGACATGATGTACATACTCTCGACCAATGGATCAGAAGTTCTAATCCCCACCCGGAGAATGGAGCTTGAAGGCTTGAGGCAAAGAAGGTTTTTAGAGTAGAGAAGTTTACTAGCAAGGCAGTTGGCCGGTTTTATTGGTTTTGATTTCAACGTCTCTGACTCTCTACCCTTTGGGAACTCCGCATCCACCTATATAAAAACCTCCATTTCTTCAAACATGGCATCTGCTCTCGTCTCTCTTATCGTCTTCGCATTCCCAATTTCATCTCCATCGCCGTCCTCCTCCGATCTCCCACTGCCGCCGTCATGACTTCTTCTCTCATTCTCCCTTCCACAATTTCCCTCAAGAAGTTGCCTCTCAATGCTTCCTCCTCCTCCACTTCACTACTTGCCTTCACAAATGGGTTCCGAACCTCTACTACTCGTGCAAGCATCTCTCGATCTAGGGTTTTCATGAGCGCTTCGGTTGGATCGCAGACTCTGGTCGATGATTCCTTGTTCTTGGATTACAAGCCCACTTGTGCTTTTCTGTTTCCTGGTCAGGTGAGTTTCTACTGGATTTTCTTTTTTTTCTTTTCTTTCCTTTCTTGTGTTTGGTGTTGCTTACTTGATGCATTAGAATTTGTTTTTGAGGAGATATAGACGTTATGTGGAGTGAGGAATTGCAAGGATTGCACTGAAATTTAGTTTTGAATTGAAGTGAACGTTTTCAGTGGTTGAGGATTTTGTAATTTCTGATACTCACATTGACACTGAGGAGGCTAAATTCGAATTGGGACTAAATAGTTTCTTGCTTTTCGATGGGAAAAGTAGATTCGTGTATATTTCTTTGTTTGTTTTTTTCCCTTTATGTGGGGTTTGGGTGTGCAAAACTTGCTATTCATCTTCCATAGTAGAGACAGGCCATGAGCGATGATAGTAACAGAAGAAAGTCACTGTTGTGCATCCATACGAATTCCAAAAAAAAAAAAATGGTGATGCTGGAGGTTTGGTTTAACCAGTCATCTTCCATTTTCATGAGAGTTGAAGGGTAAGGAAGAGGAGTCTTCGAAAAGCTAGTTCTCCTTCCCTACCTCAGGATATGAGCGTCAGTTCTTTGATAGCAATAGCTAATAAGTTCACCAGTGTCCTGCATTAGACAAATATAGGCGCATAGCAAGAGAAACAAGTATTCTACCTTCTTTGGTGACTCTGCTTAGTCATGTCTTATGAAGGCTTCTTTTGCTGAATTTTGTTCAGGTGCCATGCATATAATGGCTTATGCATTGATCAAGGAGTAGAAAAAGAAGCAGTCTATTGTCTTAGATTTACTTCATAGTTTAGCAATTCTCATAAAAACCTCGCACATATCATGAAGCTGGATATTGGGCAGTAGTTATGCTTTTCTTTTACGAACAAATTTTTGAATCTTTTTCTTTTTTCCACTCTGAGTCAGGGTGCACAAGCTGTGGGAATGGGAAAGGAATCTCAAAGCGTTCCTGCCGCAGCTGACTTGTTCAGGAGAGCAAATGATATTTTAGGGTACATCCCCTATTAATTATTCCTCCATCTTGCATTAGTCCTTGCATTGACTTTAGTTCAAGGTCAACCAGACATAGAGAGTTGACCCTCTCTTCTCAGACTACCAGAGTTAATGGAGTGATTTCCCATGTGATGGAATGTTATTTCATCTTTGTTTGCAGGTTTGATCTTCTTGATGTCTGCACTAGTGGCCCAAAGGAGAAACTAGATTCAACTGTTGTAAGTCAGGTACTTTATCTTAAGCTATTCAGTCTTCTCTGAGATGGCTTTTTATTTACTTATAATCCGAGGATGACAAGCCACTATTCAACTTGGATGTAAAATGACGTGTTTTCAAGAAGTTTATCATTTTTTTTGTGTGGCCGGAATGATTGATCTTCTAGGGAATCTTATTAGTCTCGTTGACCTTATGAGGCAGTGGTAGTTAATTATTCAAACCATTCATATAGAATATAAATTTGCAGTGCGCTTTCTGATATACTATCTATGTTACATGTGAACTAAAGGTAGCTTTATTCCTATTTTGATCTGCTTTTGTGTCTATGCTTATATATAAATGTCGCAGTTTGCATATGTATTTGTGTGTGAATGTTAATAGTTGACTTTAATTATTTAGTTTAATATTTGATATTTCATCACTGTTCATGGTTTTGAACCTGCTTAATTGATTGTGCAATTGCAGCCAGCTATCTACGTCACAAGTCTAGCTGCAGTTGAGATACTTCGTGCACGTGATGGAGGCCAACAAATAATTGATTCTGTTGATGTCACTTGTGGTCTAAGCTTGGGAGAGTATACTGCATTAACATTTGCAGGGGCTTTCAGGTGTATTATCAAATTGAGAGTAATCTCAAAGTGTACCTTTTTGCATACGTAGATAGATTATTGGTCCAATAAAAATAGCATCAAATAAGTCTAATGTTCAAATGACTTGCTCTTAGATCTTTATATGGTGGTGGTTATGTTTTCATATTGACATGGTTGCTAATGATTTCGGTTCCATTTTTAGCTTTGAAGATGGACTCAGGCTGGTCAAACTAAGGGGGGAGGCAATGCAGGTAAAGATAAATAGTTGGTTTAATGCATGTTTCGATTTCAGCTTGCGGTATGCCATATGCATGTTGTCGTAGTTACTGAAACGAACTTCTCCCCCATAACTTTCTTCAGGCAGCTGCTGATGGGGCAAAAAGTGCTATGGTCAGTATCATAGGGCTAGACTCAGAGAAGGTTCAACAGCTGTGTGATGCAGCTAATCAAGAAGTCGATGAAGCTGATAAAGTTCAGATAGCAAATTTCCTATGTCCTGTAAGGTTCTTTTAAATTCCAAATCAACTTGATAAGCTGTATGTTTTAAATTTCATTAGCATAGTTACACTGACATTCTCATGCAATGCATTCCTATCATTACAGGGCAATTATGTTGTATCAGGAGGTCTAAAAGGAATAGAAGTAGTAGAAGCCAAGGCAAAGTCATTCAAAGCTCGAATGACGGTATCTATCCTATGCTAACTATAATGGAACTTGAATTTTGAAGTAAAATATTTTAGTTCCGTCCCGTTAGTACTAACATGGCATTGGCTGCACCATTCCATTGTAGGTACGTCTAGCTGTAGCGGGTGCATTCCACACTAGTTTCATGGAACCTGCTGTTTCAAGATTAGAAGCTGCACTTGCAACAACAGAGATCAGAACTCCCAGAATACCAGTCATCTCCAACGTCGATGCACAGCCACATGCAGATCCCGAAACAATTAAGAAAATATTGGCACGCCAGGTACTTAACTCATAACTTTCAGAATGGAGACTACATATGGCATCTTGCCTAAAACGATCGCCCTATTAGTTTTCAGTTTTCACCATTAAGTAGTTGAAGAAACCGATGATCGACACACAAATCACTTTGTTTAGGGATCAGGGGGTCAAGCATAGTTTCTTCTGTATGGCAATCAATTCTGACATTGTTCATTATTTCCATTTCAAAAACCACAGGTGACTTCTCCTGTTCAGTGGGAAACAACAGTAAAAACTCTACTCAACAAGGGGCTGAAGAAGAGTTATGAATTGGGCCCTGGAAAGGTATGAAGAAACTCTACACCAATTTTAGGTCACCTTTTTCAAATTAGGGAAAATATAGTTTGGATTATTCTCATAAATGTTTCCTATTTTGGTTCAACAGGTTATAGCTGGGATTGTTAAGAGAGTGGACAAGAGTGCAAATATTGAGAATATTGCAGCTTAATGAAGTCTAGATTGAAGCAAACAAACTCACTCATGGCTGCAGAGTTCTTTGTTTATCTACATTGCTCTGTGTTCAGCTGCTTCTTATGCATCCAGATGTTAGAATTAGTTCTAGAGCTTCAAGTTTCTAAACAGTGCATGTGAATCTTTTATGTATGTTACTAGGATAATCCATCATAGTTGGAAGTTTTCCAGGAGCAATAATATGCAAAATGAGTTAAATTTTGAATTGTACCAGTATATTTGGTCTAGTTTTCGATTTCAACCTCAATTTGTTTGAAGTTGTTTATCTTGGTTTATATTCACACGTCTAGACTTGTTTTTAGAGCAATTGAAATTATCGTTACTTAGGGGCTCTTTGGGGCGCTGAGTGAAGTTATTATCATTGGTGGTTATAATAATCTGAGAATTATAATATACTATTGAAGTCAGTATTGAATTATAATAGTCGGTCAAACGTAAACTGAGTTATAATAATCCAGTTCACCCAAACGTAAACTGAGTTATAATAATCCAGTCCACCCAACTCTTCTAAGTTAGTGTCCGTAGCTGCTTGTAGATCCTCTCATACAACTAAGGAAAAACAAAACTAGATTGTCCACCATTAAACCATAATTTACACAAATTTTTTTCCATTCTTTTCTCCTCACTATTCTTTTAAAAGTTGTAATATTGCAATATCACCCTTGATCTTTTGTAAAAGTTTCAAAACTACGGTTTCTAAATATTAGGGCAAGCTTCCTAATCATCACCACCACATCATTCTAGTCAATTTTTTTTCCTAACATTTTAACTAATTTCTACTCCAATGATAGTTTTGAATGATAATATTAAAACTTTTAAAATAATATAAATATTTTTTTTAAACAAATGACAAAGTTTGGTATTTTTTTTTATAATTTAACCTAATCAAAGGTGGAGGGAGGGCAAAGAGCTTTAATGTACAACAAAAAGTTATTTTGAAATGAATAAAATCACTTTTGTCACATTAAAAATTACTCAAAAACATATATTTAATCATTCAAAATAAATTTGATGTTTGATTTTACACTTTTAAACATGATTTTCATACAATCAAAAGTGATTTTTTCAAAACTACTCTCAAACACTCGAACATGTATTTAATTCTAGGATTCTAACATCACCAATTCAACAGGTTCCAAACCCTATTTCATCTATTTTGAGCCTGTTTTTGGATCATTTCATCAGGTTGTACTAATTCTAGCATAAGCATTGTGGGTTGAAGCAAGCAGCTTACTGGAAAGGTCATGGCTTCGGAGTCCTTTCAAGATTAAACACAGCAGGAAACTAGAAGTTTGAATTATAAAACACAAGTTAGAATGAGATTTAATTATGATATCGAAGAAATGGAGGAACTGTTCGTGAACCAGAAGGATCTTCATTCATGAGGATAAGTCATAAAATGATTCTTCAATAAACCAAAGGAATCATGAAGAAGAAGAAGAAGAAGAAGATTGGGATCTGAATTTTGAAATGAGAAAAAGTTCCATTACTCAGTTTCCGAAATTATTAGGAGAGCTAGGCGTTTGCCTAAGCCTTTGAAGCTGATCAATCCAACGATCCTCAGAAACAATCCGAATCCAATCTGGAGCAGATCCGCCAAACGAGATGCCACGCATGGCCTCCATGATCCTCGTTGCATTCTCCGGAGGCAGCGGCGCGTTCCTCCGACTCTCATCCTCTCTAATCGCCATTCTTATCGCCGAATCAGAAGCCTCTCTGAGCCTCTCCTCCTCTTCGTCATCACTGCACCTTCTCTCCACGTCGTCGTTCAGGCTAAGAGACGAAACTGCATTCTCTACACGGCAACCGTTGTAGGTTTCGTCCTCAGATCCAGGTTCATCGGATTCTTCATCATCAATTGCCGAGATTGGCTGGTAGTAATCCGATCCTTCACCGGAATTAGAATCCGAATCACTTCCGTCGGCTATGTCTGCAAAGAAATCAAGAAAATTGAATCGGATGAAAGAACAGAAAACATAGAAATCATCTTTGTACCTTCGGAGAACACAACTCCAGAATTCAACGTTGCGTTCATTCTCTAATTGGAAGAAGCACAGTCGATGGCTAATTTAGGGCATTCGAACCCAAAGCATCCGATCAAACTCAAAAATAAAATGGAAAATTGCACAAACTACCCCCAACTGTGTATTTTCTTACAACTATACTCCTGAATTTTAAATTAAATGAATCGCCTACTTTATTAAGAATTGCAATCCATCCCTTTTATTATTATTATTTAGACGAACTCCTCCTCCTGATATTTTATAGTTGTTAAATTATCGTCTAATTGAACTCATATGTGACTCACACATGATTATTGAAGGTAGTTTTTTTTTTTAGTACATTAGGGATGCTCAATACATACATATGTCAGCTGAGTCAGGCTCTTTGGCAGATTATAGAAGGTATTGTGTTGCCTTATTTGATATTCTCTAATTTCTTACTCGTTGAACCGATGCAACGAAAGCATCCGTTACAAATTAGACCTCCTCATCATCATTCCTTCTATTTCTGAGCTGACAAAAAAAAAAAAACACGAACAAAGAAAAAAAAAATCCACGGTCGAAAATTTGAAGACAACAAGATAAAATAGCGAGAGAATTAGAAATAAAGAGAAAAAGAGAGTTGTAACCTTTTAATTTGTAATTTGGAAATTGAGAGGGAGAAATGAATAAGGACTTTTGAAAATTCGAATTTTCAAGTTTAGAAATTCAAAGTTGTAATTTGCAATTTGCATCCCATTAACTTTTTTTTTTGGGAAAATTGCACAAACCACCGCTTAACTATGAGGTTTGTTACCATTACATTGTTGAACTTTTAATTTGATGAATTCCGTAGTTTGCTAAGTGTTGGAATCAATCCATTCACAATTAAATTATCGTTTTACTAGGCTTCACAACTTTACATGTGTGACTCACACGTGAATATAGAAGTGAACTTTTAATTTGATGAATTCCGTAGTTTGCTAAGTGTTGGAATCAATCCATTCACAATTAAATTATCGTTTTACTAGGCTTCACAACTTTACATGTGTGACTCACACGTGAATATAGAAGTGAAAACTTATCATTAATCGAACTGGAAAATAAAAATAAAATACGTTTTAGAAAGAAAAAAAAGCGTATACAGAAAGTTACATTTTCGGAATCAAGAGTATGATTTGTAACAAACCCCATAAGTTGCACCAGCCAGGAATCGAACCCAGGTCTGTACTGTGGCAGGGTACTATTCTACCACTAGACCACTGGTGCTTGTTGTGAATTGATCGAACTCAAAACTATTGGTCGTCAACACATACATATGTCAGTTGAGTCATGCTCGGCTTGACAGATTATAGAAGGTATTGAGTTGCTTTATTTGATATTCTCTAATTTCTTACTCGTTGAACCGATGCAACAAAAGCATCCATTACAAATTAGACCTCCTCATCATCATTCCTTCTATTTCTGAGCTGACAAAAAAAAAAAAAAAAAAAAAAAAAAAAAAAAAATCCACCATCGAAAATGTGAAGACAACAAGATAAAATAGCAAGAGAATTAGAAATAAAGAGAAAAAAAGAGTAAAAAAAAATCCACCATCGAAAATGTGAAGACAACAGGATAAAATAGCAAGAGAATTATAAATAAAGAGAAAAAAAGAGTCGTAAACTTGCAATTTGGAAATTGAGAGGGAGAAACGGATAAGGACTTTTGAAAATTCGAATTTTCAAGTTTAGAAATTCAAAGTTGTAATTTGCAATATGAATCCCATGAACTTTTTTTTGGGGGGGGAAATTGCACAAACCACCACTTAACTATGAGGTTTGTTACAATTACATTGTTGAACTTTTAATTTGATAAATTGTCCTAGTTTGCTAAGTGTTGCCATCAATCCATTCACAATTAAATTATGGTTTTACTAGGCTTCACGACTTCACATGTGTGACTCACACGGAAATAGAGAAGTCCAAACTTATCGTTAACAGATCTGAAAAATAAAAAAAATTACGTTTAGAGGAAGTTTTCCTCCTTCAATTTTAATTTCTTTTGAAAGTTCATAAAGTAAACACCAAACGGTAATTTAACAACGAAGGGACGTATTGCAACACTTAACAAACTACTAAACCACCGTAATATAACAACGAAGGAACCTGTTGCACTTAACAAACTACAATGGGTGATTGATCAAACTAACAATTCAAGAGTATGATTGTAACAAACCCCATAAGTTGAGGGGTTGTGCAATTTTTCTATTTTTTTTTTCTTTTCGAGATATGTCAATGACAAGTTTATCTTTTGTGATTTATCAAATTAAAAATGTAGGTGTGTGATTGTAACAAACATTAGTTCAAGGATTGTTTGTGCAATTTTTCTAAAAAAAAAACAAAACAACTTGTTTATGAAAATTAAAAATAAAATTTGCACCAGCCGGGAATCGAACCCGGGTCTGTACCGTGGCAGGGTACTATTCTACCACTAGACCACTGGTGCTCGTTGAAAATTGATCGAACTCAAATTTATTTAAATCAACAAAACTTTGATTGAAACCTCAAAATCTGGTTCTCGTTTTTGTATGAGGTGAGAGACGCGAGAGAGAGAGAGAGGTGGAGGAAGCGGGAAATGGCGGCATTCGCCCTCCATGCTTCAGTTCCTCAGTCTCATCCACTCATTCATTTCCCTTCTTCCTTTTCTCTATCAAAACTCTCTCAATCTTCGAAGACAAGGAATTCGCTCTTCTGTGCTTCACCTGAATTCAACCATGTTCGGTATGTTTACTTCTGTTTCCTTCCGTTTTTGAATTTTCTGATTCATTCTCTCTTTCCGAATTGAATCTTCAATCCTTTTCTCCAGGAATTCTTAGCTTGTTGAGTAAATTGAGATTTCCATGGTTGGTTTTTGTTTTCCTGAGCAATTTCTGTTAATATTCTTGATTTTAGATCAGAGGTTTCGCTGTGCGTTGGAACTCATCTCATTCCACATCCCAAGAAGGTGAGTGCAGGCGGCAGCACCCTTCTCTGAACCATTTTCAGCAAATAAAATGTTGATGATAACTTTCTCGTGTACTTGAAGGTACTTACAGGAGGGGAGGATGCTTTCTTTGTCAGTAGCTACTCTGGAGGAGTTATTGCTGTTGCTGATGGTGTCTCTGGGTATGTATGTATGGTTGACAGATCTATTTTATTGTTTAATTTGTCTTGTTTTGTAAGTGGAGATTAGTATAATGCAATTAGTATCTTCTCTTATGCTGAAAAGTATCTCTCGATGTTGTTCAATTATGATTGTTCTTCTTGTATCTGTTTCTTGGCTAGTTGGGCTGAGGAAAATGTGGATCCTTCTTTGTTTCCTCGAGAGTTCTTGGCTAACGCTTCAGATTTGGTGGGGAATGACGATGAGGTTGTATCATCTTAATCATCTTAAACCTAATTGCTTCTATGCTTTATAAACTCTCCTTAATGTAGACCATTCAAAGAGTTTGATTACCATTGTAGTTTCTTATTGTTGGTCTATGATGTGCTAATTAAGCAGGTTAATAACGACCCTCGGATTCTTGTGAGGAAGGCACATGCTGCTACCTCTGCAACTGGTTCAGCTACAGTGTAAATCTTCCAATCCGTTTAAAATTCTGAAGAAGTTTCATTTTAAACATGCACCTGCAATCTTTATGCTTCATGTTCTGGTAAATATTTGAATTAATGGTAGTAGTATTTACCTTACTTAGCTTTCACTGGGCTAGGCAGAATTGTTGCAATGATGGAGAGGAATGGCACGCTGAAAATTGCTAATGTTGGAGATTGTGGATTAAAGATCATTCGTAAAGGTATCACTAATGGATAGTTTTCTTTCCATCCGTCTTCAACTGTTCCGAATCTTCATTTGTTCATATAAACATAAACATGATTTCCTTAGGTCAAATTATATTTTCCACGTCTCCACAAGAGCATTATTTTGACTGCCCGTATCAACTTAGCTCAGAACGAGTTGGCCAAACATTCCTTGATGCCAAGGTATGATGATTTGCTGTATCTATATTGATTTAGTTGAAGTATAATCGCATAGATGTTTACCTTTATGATGTCCCTGTTTTGGCATTCATTTTCCTGTCAACTTCTACATAACTCCGTTTTCCCACCTGCAAAGTTCTCAGTAAAAGGGAAAAGAAGTGAAAAAATAGCAATGGAGTAACAATTCAAAAGAAGTGTTTCCTATCTTTTACATAGCATGCTATAGTCCAAATGTTTGAATTTGATAACTGAAATGGAGAAATGAGCTGTTTTATTTTTGTGACCATTGACTGTATGACTAGTATCTCCCCCACCCGAAGGACTTAGTATTTCATAATTTACATGAACAATTAATAAATTATAGGTCTTTTATTACTTGATTGGATCCCTTTTCTTTAAGGGCCCAGGGCCCTTCTTTTCGACTTTTTTTTTGGATACCCTTGTATTCTTTCATTTTCTCAATACCTTATAAAAAAAATGATCAAATAATAAACTAGGTAGCATGGCATGAGATTTTGGTGTTGCGTGGTTATCTTTTAGACCTAGTAATTTGGTTACTTTATCACTTCTTTTAACTGTCTAAAATCTTTAATTGCTCAATGATCATAGAAAATCGACAGATCGTTTCAATATTGCAAACAGGTTAGCAATGTGGAGCTAATGGAGGGAGATATTTTAGTTATGGGCTCGGATGGACTTTTTGATAATGTTTTTGACCATGAGATTGTTGCAACAGCGACCAAATATGTTGATGTTGGTGAGGCTGGTATGTGGTATCTGGTTCACTATCTGTTGGGAGGTTAGTTTCAATCATTCAATCAGCCTGACCATGATTAATTTATTTCTGGATGCTAGCTAAGGCATTGGCTAACCTTGCAAGTAGTCATTCAGCGGATAAAACCTTTGAATCGCCGTATTCATTGGAGGCTAGATCTAAGGTAAAATCCTTTGCCAGCAGTAATACTTCTGATGTGTAGGTTTGCACTTTCTCTATTGGCTTCCTTATAATGGATGTCTTATGTTTCTTCACATTAAATCTTCACAGGGTTATGATGTTCCTTTCTGGAAAAAAATACTGGGAATGAAGCTTACAGGCAAGGATTTTACTCATATAATGTAACCTAACTTCCCATTAATTTACATTGGTAGTTAACTTCGACATTGTTTTTACTCTGAACAGGGGGAAAACCTGATGATATCACTGTGGTCGTCGGTCAGGTTGTGAGCACATGATCTTATCATTTTCTCAAATAAGGTTGGGATGAAAATGAAATACAGTATATAATCTTGTTCCATAACTCATTCTTGTAAACTAATAATTTATTCTATAGCATAATTCTTGCACCAAATCTTTGTCATATTAATAAATTACACCTGCATTATTTTACAAGATGGTACAATCATTGACAGTGAATAAAAAAGCCAGTAGGTTCAACACATTATCATACAATCAGAACACTATGGGGTGTGAGCTTTGGGTTGAGAATCCCAAGTATTTAGACAGAATTGAATAGATGAAATCCATCCTATTTGGTGTCAGTGTCACCTTCTGAAATGCTCCTTATAAATTCATCCAGGTTTCGGTGGGATGATCCGCCTTCCCCTATTGCTCTGTGACAAATTTCTTTTAGCTTTTTGGCTCTATCCCTCATTTGCTTTCCCTCAGAGCTGCTAAGATCCATGAACCTTTGGACAATATCTGATATTTCTTCTTTTGCAATTAATGTTTCAGTCCCAACCTTGGTTCTCTTAACCTTCCACCCTATCTTCCAGTCATCAACAATGTGGGTACTGTTGGGATTTTGATCCAAAAACAGAGGAAATGTAAGCATAGGAATCCCTGCAAAAACAGCTTCCAGAGTTGAATTCCAGCCACAATGACTCCAGAACCCACCTACTGCGGAATGACACAAGACCTTCAATTGTTCACACCATGGAATTACCAACCCCTTATCGCCGCATCGCTCCTTCAATCGAGGAGCTTCCCCTCGAGCCACCCACAAGAACCGAACACCACTGTTTTGTAGTCCAGAAGCTATTTCATCCATTTGGGAATCCGAGACCGAAAGAAAACTTCCCAATGAAATGTACAACACAGAGTCAGCAGGTTGGGAATCCAACCATTGGTGATAATAATTGGAGCTATCATTATTAGCTACTTGAGGTTCCTTTTCAAGTTCAAAATAGGGTATTGCAGGACCAATCGGATAGATAGGGAATGGGAACTCCAGTTTCAAAGTTTCCATCATTTGGGGTTCAAACTCATAGAAAGAAGTGAGTAGTAAGCAATGGGCTCTTGGTACCCTGGATATGGAATCCAAGATAAGCTCCATTACTCTTTTATCATTCTCTTCAAACACTTTTTGAAGATCTGCTTTATGTGTTGAAGAAAGTCCTGAAATTTGATCGACCTCATCACCATGATCTGCATTTACAGAGCAAACCTATCAGCTGATGTGTTCCAATAATTCTATTCTTCAACAACTTTCTTACCTGTCATAAATGACAACTCAATAGATCAAATTAGGATGGTTTAAGATTCGATTCAAACTCTCCTACCCCACCCCATTTACATTTTGTCTTAGAGAAAAAATGCTCATCTTTTAACCCTCATGGATTTGACCACTAAAGGGTTTAGAGCTGAGTTCAAACCATGATGACCACTACCTAGGGTCGAAATGATTGTGCACTCAAGCTAACACTCACGGAAGAAGAAGAAAAAAGCTTCTTTTAAGTCGTCAAAGGCTATTCATGAGAATATATTTCTTTTTCTTGTAGAATATGAATTAATCCAAAAAATGATTTGGGTAAATTTTGAATATGATGAATTGCCAGCCCATGTGGGTTTCAAGTTTGAAGTATTCTAAAAATGATTATGGTTTTGAATCTTTCATGATTGGGCAGAAGATTCAAACTTTAGGTTCCCAATTACCCAAATCTCATTCTTCCAACAACAAAGATTCAAATGGGTATGAATCGCATAGTAATAGTTGGAATATCATACGTACCGAACCAATTAGAAGGCAATTGCCGGACCCGAGCGGAAATATTGGCTCTGTAAAGCATAGAGAAGAAGGTCGCCGACATCGTCCAGAGCGAGGCCACCGGAATATTCCTCCGACGACCGACAGCGATTGGCCAACGGAGCTCCACATCGCCGATGATGGCAGCTACCGGCGGCTGGATCTGGTCGAGTAGTTGCTCGAATGGAGCTTCCATCTTGGTGACGACGGCTTCGTTGAAGGCTCGGAAGTCGGCGGCCTTCAGCCTCTCCGGCGGGATGACGTTGGGGATGGTGGCGAAACGGAGATTCGGAGGCGTGGGATCGGCGCCGATGTAGCCGAGCCACTCTTCGGTGACGACGAAAGTGATGAGAATATCGGATTTTGTTAAGGCGAGCAATTTGCAGAGATTCATGGTAGGGTTGATGTGGCCGCGGCCGGGGAAAGGCATCGCCACCACGTGGATTCCGGCCATTAGGGTAAACTCTCAGTGGATTGAGCTTTGGGGTATTAACCAAACAATGTCAGACCTACTTTACTTGCTGGTCATATAGATACAGTTGACGTGTCGTTTGAATCTCTCATAACTCCGGCGCCGCCAACTGAGCTGGTCAACTCCGGCGAGTATAGTTTTGAAACATAAACAACGATTGGATGCAAAGACATTTTCCATCCCAAAAAACTATTTAGTAGAAATTCGGTTAAATTACAAAATTTAGTTTTGGGTAAAATATCTTTTTAGTAATCGAGGTTTTTCATTTGTGTCGCCATAAATTTTAAAATCGGACCATCAAATCTCAGATTTAAGAGATAGTTCAATTTAAGGTGAGATTGTGGGGAATTAAGAGATAGTTCAATTTAAGGTGAGATTGTGGGGAATTGCAGAACCTGACCTCAAAGTTAAAAGGTTAGACAAAATTGACTTCAAATTGAAATTTTATTCTTTCTAATCTGACCAACGCAACTTTTTTAAATGAGGTGAAATTCCTATTTTACTCAATGAAAAGACACCTCCTCGTCTTCTCCAACTTTTTTAAATGAGGTGAAATTCCTATTTTACTCAATGAAAAGACACCTCCTCGTCTTCTCCTTTTGTCTTCTGGTTTGAGAAAGATTTTTTTGGCATTTCACCCACCCGACCTTTGGACTCCACAGACCTGCATTTACATTTCCCTGCATTTACATTTCGTTTTTGAAAACCAAATCTCAACATTACCTGCATCTTACATTTCGTTTTCGAAAACCAAATCTCAACATTTTTTTTTTAATTGGAAGGAAAAAGTTAATGTGTTCTACATTTTTTTAGATTTTTTTATTTTTTATTATCGTGTTATTTGTTTAGACTGAGATTTGTTTACACGGGTTATTTGTTTACAACGTGTTGTAGATTATTTTTTTTTTTAATTATCATCGTGTTATTTGTTTTGTTTACACGTGAATAAAGATCGTGAAAATAACACGATAGATTTTTTTTTTATATTTATTTATTATCGTGGGATTGAATTACATGATATTGAATTACACGATATGATATTGAATTACATAGATCTTTTTTTATTTTTTTTAATCGTGATTTTTTTATGAACGAAGATTTGTTGGTGGAATGAAATCAGATTGGTAAAGATTTGATTTAAATCGGTAAAAAAATAACAAGTCGTTTGTTTCGTCTGGGGCAAAAGAGAATTTTCACAAAATAACCAGTAAAGACAGCTGTCAATTTGAGGTCAGAACCATTCCAATTTTGTCAATTTTGGCAAACCTTTTACCTTTCAGGATTCTGCCATTCCTCGAGATTGTGATGGAAACAAACCAAAGTAATTTTGAAAAAAATTCTAACGAGTTTAGGTGTTTGGTAATTAGGACTTTTTTTAAATATAGTTGTATTATATCGTATAGATTTATTTTGATATTAGATTTTGAAATCACTAGAGAAAGTTTTGAAATGAAGGGAGGGACAATCAAGGATGAAAATATTCGTTAATATGAAAATATTCGTTAATATGTTGATATATTCATAAATCAGATAAGGGTTAATGGATATCTTAAGTATCTTCTATAAATACTTTTAAAACATAAAAATATATCGTCTATTAATTTTAATATGAAACTAAATACTAATAACAAGATCTATAACTTAGGTTAAATTGAGAATAACTCACATAAAGTTGTGTCATTGACTAAGGTCGGTGTTCAATCTTTCACCCGTATTAATTAAATACTTTTTAAAAAAAAAAAAAAAAAATTATAACTTAGTTTGAATGTAAAAAGAACTTAATTACTAATTTAAATATATTTTTTTTAAAATTGATTTAAAAAATATCCATGTATATCGATATATTTGTAAAATTGAAATATCAATATTCATATACATCTCAATATTTTCATCATTAAGACAATATAGGATATTGAGTTTTAAAATAGTTGTGAATTGAAAACACCAACCACAAAAGAAATATTTAATATTCATTATAATATTATATAACAATTATTTGTTTTAAACGTTTATGGTATAATTTAAAGTAATCACAAAATATACTTTGTAATTTATTATATAAAAATTCTAAATAACTAACTTATAACATTAACCTATAAATAATAAAAGGAATGTTTGTCTAATTTGGTCATTATAGCTAAACCAAATGTTGTAGATCTGTTTTTTCGTTTGAATTTACTAAAGATCTGTTTTTTTTATGTTTAAAAGTGAAATTTATCAAAATTAATCGGCTTTCTGATTTTTCTAAAAGCACGTGTCAATTTTTAATTATAAAATAATATTTTTTTAAAAAAAATAATATTTAATTAAATAAAACAATAATAATAATATTCTTCTTTTTTTTTCTCGAGTTCTTCAATGGATCGGCCATTGATATCACTTAGAGCATCTTTAAAACGAATGCTGACCAGAAAGAATACCTACAATATTGTACTAGAAGAATCCCCAGGGGTTGTTTGACCCACGGAGTTGGGAATTAAGTTTACTTCTCGTTTGGCCTACGATATAGGTTGAACTCGGGTAAAAAATATCAACTCAAACTTCAACACTAATTACTATTGAACTCCTCAGACTTCTATAGTACTATACTAATTTGTTAATGAAACACATTTCTCCATCTCCCTCTCAATATATTTTTAATTATTAAAAAAAAAGATAATTTAAACAAAATGTGTAAAAAATAATGCAATTTAATCTATTTTATTATTTTAAATATAAATTAAGTTTTTCAATCAAAATTGATATTTAAACAAAATTTAAAATGTAGTATTATTACCAATAAAAACATCAGCTTATTTACATCCGTTTAAATTAATGAATTAAAATCTTTCAAATTCACATGTAATATTTAACACACTATTGTGACATTCAATTATATATATATATATATATATATATATATATATATATCCATTTTTATAATCAATGCGAGAGATAGTGAAAAAATTATGTGAGGTATCGTGCTCAAATTTTTTTTTGTTGTTTTCGAAGAAATTTGTAAATGGTAGACAAAATTTAAACAATACATTCATGTATGAGTTCCTATCTTGACTTTCATATTTGTTAAGGAAACATCACAATTTTTAGTCAAATTTTAAAAACAAAAACAAGTTTTTGAAAGCATCTTTTTTTTTTCCCCAAATTTTGGCTTAGATTTTAGAAACACTTGAAAAGATAGACAACACAACCAAATAATTCATAGGTGAATGTCTTGTTTATAGACTTAATTTTCAAAAACAAAAAACAAAAAATCAAATGGTTATCAAACAGGGCCTTCATTTTTATAATTTATTGAGAGAAGTCCTTAGTAAGGAAATTTTGAAAGTTTGTAGAAAATAATTGTGCGGAAAAAAACAGCTAAAATAAACTAGACTTTAGAACTCTACTCTCTGCCCCAAACACACCACAGACTTCAGAATTCTAGACTAAACAACTATGTATCTCAAATACACAAACTTCATAAATATTCCTCAAACTAACTAATTTCGAGATTAAACAACTTCAATTTCCTACAACTCTTTGGCCCTACGATATTACATAATAAGAGGAATTGTCAAGTAGTTGAAACATTCAAATATTTCGTTCAAAGAACTTTAAATTTATTTTTTTTTTATAGGGATAAAAGTTTATTTTGTAGCTAAATCGAGCATAACTCAATTGGCATAAGTTTGTGTCTGTGACTAAAAGGTCATGGGTTCATTTCTCTCTAAAACATCTTTTCATCTCTTTAATTTAAAAAAATATATATGAAAAGCAAAAAAAAAAAAAACAGTTATCAAACTAGTTTAATTTTCTATTTGTTCCTGGTGAGGTGGCATGAGCACCAAGAAACAAAAAAACAGTTATAAAACATATTATTTTTGTTTTTAGATAACAAAAAATATAAAAATTAAAAACTGAAATGATTATCAAACGGACTCAATCTTATGCCAATTGAGCTATGCTCGATTTGACAACAAATTTATTTTTATTATTTAGTAGTAGGTATTGACTTGAACTGGTTAAGATGTGTTTTCGACTAGGTGATTCGAATCATAACCCTCACATTTTGTTAAAAAAAAAAAAAGTGTTAGTGTGAGATATTTTGAGAAGTAAAGTGAAGCAAGAACTTTTTGAAGCGTTTTGAAGGGGGAGTGTGAGATATTTTGAAGGGGCCAACTTTTGCAATCGTTTTCATTGCAATCACTTTTCATTTTGGTTTTCTAACTATCGGTGGTCCTACAAAACACAGCCAAAAGTGAAAAGCCATAATTATTTTTGGTCACATTAATGCGATTTGGGGGGCAATAAAATGTTCACAATTATCATGTGCTTTTATTTTTTGGGTCCTTAGAGATATAGAGATTTTTTTAGAACAAAAGATTTCGTCCCTAAATTTTTAGGTTTTAAAATTTTATCTTTTAACTCAATATTTTAAAAAGAGTAAAATTTGGTTGCATAAGGCTACAAGTATTTTTGCAGCCCATGTATCACAATTTGATTTGTGGGATATTTATACCAATTTTTAAATAAATAAAAAATCATTCACATCGTTTACTCCGCCATCTTCTTCTTCCTCTCTTTTTTCTTTTAATTTAGGGTTTAGGTTCAATCCCGTTAACAACTTCATCTTCTCCCATATCAAAACTCGAGTCTCCACCACCATACCCAAAAAAGAAAGAATAGTTTCGTCCTCTTTTGATTCTTCAAAAAAAATAGCGAGAGAGAGAGTTGTCCTCCCATCTGTATCTATCTGAGTTCTGAAAAAGTTCATCTGAGAGAGGTTCCTCTTCTTTGTTATCTCTCAGCTTTCTTCATCCCTCAAATGTGTTCATTGGTGGATTAATATTTTAAAGTTTGGATGTGGAAATCGATCATGGAGAGAATTTTCACCAGAAAATCGACATTTTCCGTAGGTATTGAGGGAATTATTTAATTTTGAAATAAATATATACTATAAGCTAATTTTTAATTAAATAATTCATTAATAAGATAAATAGTTAGAAAAATTATCTCTAAACTATTAAAATTTAGGGCAAAAATCAATTTATACCCTTAAACTTTGGAGGTTGTATCAATTAAAATCCTAAACTAATGATTGTGTCAATTAAAACCCTGAACTTTGAGAAGTGTATCAATTTACACCTTCGATTATGATTTTATTTTTAAAATGTTAATTTAAACACATTAAAAACTCATAATTTTAGCAATTAAACCCCTAAATTTTCATAAGTGAATCAATTGTATGAAAGCTTAGGGATTTAATCGATAAATTATAAGTCTCTACATGTGTAAAAACTAACATTTTTTATAAGAGAGGGTGTAAATTGATACATACATGAAAGCTCAGGGTTTAAATTGATACAATCATTAGTTTAGGGTTTTAATTGATACAACCTTCAAAGTTTAAGGGTATAAATTGATTTTTCCCCTATTATTATGTAGCCAAGTATAGTAGATTTTTTAGGAAGTGTTTTTCTTTTTATAAAGCTATTTTAAAGAAAACTATACAATGTTTAGTTCTTCACCTTTTTTATAGTTCAAAAAATGTGGGACCAAAGATTTAACTTTGAATCTAAAATAAAGTAATAAATATCTTATTTACTTAATTGTGCTTGGATTAACTTTCAACCTTTATAGCTATATGTTCACAACATATTCTTCTTGAGAATAATTCATATCTTTTCAAGTTAAAGGTTATTATTGTAGGATAATTATACCAAGTTAACTTGAAGTCAATTAGTTAATTCAAGACATTATACATCTGATTAAATGTTCGAATTTTCACCCCACATTGTTTGGAATAAAAAAATATAATTCAACCTAAAAAAGACTACAAAATTAAATATGTTGTACAAATTCATACATTTTCGCCCACCACTCAAATTAAATATTAACTAGCACAATTTTGGTCATCATAAACCCAATACAAGTTACCCAAGTGGTTTTTTTTTTGTTTTTTTGTTTTGCCAATTTGATTATAGCTCAGAGGAGTTAAAACACGTATCATCGATCAAGAAATCAAATGCTAGAATCTCTTCATCACACATGTTGTTGAACTAAAAAAATAAAATTCTTATACAATGATTCAAATACAAGTTAAACATACTCAAGTTTCTCGTCTTAATTTTTCAAATTCGAACTTTCCAAACTTGCAAACCGAATCGAACTCGAAAACGGGACGAGAATAAGGCACATCCCCATCAAAATAGTGTCCAAATGCCCCCTAAACGTGAAGGGCAAATGATCCAATTGCTATAATTTGCTTTTGCAGAGGGACTGATTCAGTAAATGCCGTAGAAAAATGGTCAATTCAGAGCGTATATCTTTAATGGCAAGTTGGTAATTGAGGTCCAGTCCACGACAATGAAAGCCACAGAAAAAAGTTCTGAGTATTACAAAAATTATTATATTAAAAATAAAAAAAAAAATAAAAAAAATTGAGATATTTTGATGAGATATTTTGATCTTCATTTTCATGAAGCAGTCTTCACAAAACGACCCTGTGAGAAAAAACAGTGAGTTGAAAATGAAAGTTAAAACAAATTAAGTATTTAATAACGCTGTTTCCACAAATAGAATCAGACCCAAAATAATTATAAATTTAGTAAAATTTAAAATATTTTATAAATATGACAAAAAAACAGTGACTATTTCTGATAGACTAAAATTCTATAATAAAAAACTGAGGTGATAGTACAAAAAAAAAACAGTGACTATCTCTATAGACTAAAATTCTATAATAAAAAACTGAGGTGAAGACTACTATCAACCATAGACTTCTAAGGGTTAATTGCACAAACAAAAATCATATCCAAAATAATTACAAATTTAGCAAAATTTAAAATATTTTGCAAATATGACAAAAAATCAGTGACTAATGGAAGCTATCATTGCTATATGACTATCACTAATAGACTACTATCAGTGATAAACTAAAATTCTATACAAAACTGAGGTGATAGACTATTATCAACGATAGACTATACTGTGATAGAAATTACCATATCTGTTAAAAAAAAAAAAAAAATTAAAATATTATATTTTTTATTATTTTACTCTAGATTGAGATGTTACAATTTCTCATTTAATAAAATTCTTTAAAAAAATAATAATAAATAATAATAATAATAAAGTATTTAATAGTTCACCTTTATTCTAGGCCTTTTCTCTGCATTTAGCTTACGAACTTGGTACCTTATCTTCTTGGAGAATAATCTGGTGTGGCGCTTCTCCTTGTACCTCAACACTCTTCTTCTTCTTTCTCCCTCCATTCTTGGAACCTCTCCCATCTATTCAACATTATTTCAATCATTTCTTTCTTCTAAAATTAAACAACTATTTCGATTATGTTAAAAATATAACAAAGAAAAGAATTATGTCAAAGTAAATTTAGTTCAACGATAATTAATATGTGCTCATTTTGTTGAAGTTAGATGTTCGAATCTTCGTACCATACATTTGTTGTACTTAAAAAAAAATGGAGAGATCGAAATTTTAATAACTAGAAGGGATGGTTTTAGTGTTTTAGAAGTTTTGAAACCAAGATAGAACAACTTAGAGGTGTTTGGGTCATCGACTATTATAACTCACAATTAATAAAATAACTATACTGACTTCAATAGTATTTACTATTCACCATTATTATAACTCACACACTATTATAATCACCGATTATAATAATTCACTCAGCCCCTCAAATAAGTTCTTAGATATTATTTAAATATATTTTTTTTATTTAAGATAAACTTTACAAAATTAGGAAGATGAATTTAGAGGAACAATTATTGGATGCCTTTTCTCCCAAATAACCATTGGATGCATTACACAATATCACATGCCCTCTAACAACCTATTAGATACATATTCAAATTATTTTTCATAATTACTCTACTAAAACTATCGATTACATTGTGACGAACTCTTTGAATAATTTATAGACATGAAACTTACATAAGCAGCATAAGTTAGGTCGGAAAGAGAAGAATCGTCGGCCCAGAGAGAACCACGGTCGGACCATGCCTCCAAAACCTCTTCATAGTTCAGATTTAAGTTCAACGAAACATTCTTCTTCTTTTTCGGGACGCCATCGCCATCGGAGGAGCAAGCTCTCGGGACAACTCTGCCGAATGCCTCCGCCTCGTCCTCGTCCTCGTCGCCGTGGTTTGGTCTGGTTTCAGAGAGGAAAAAGTGTTGGTCCAAATGATGATCCATGAAGTCCCAATCGAGTGAACCACCATAGAAGATGGTATGATCGTGCGGTGGCTTTACATCATCGGTGAGATCGAAAAAGGGTTTAAAATCATCCCAAATGGAATTTGGAACTTCTTGTTCTTCTTCTTCTTCTTTCTTTGGGCTCTTCAGAAACGAACTGTAACCCATTTCTCTCTCTCCCTTTCTATTTTGGAGCAGCTTTGTACGAGTTAACATTAATTCCACACGCGGCAACCTTATTTAAAGCTAGTTTTTTTTTACTTTCTCTCAAGTATTTTTAAGGTTGCAAGAAATACATTTGATATGTAGTTTTGTTCAAGTTAATATATAACAATTTAATTCTTATAGTCCCCAAAATTAAAATTCCCTCCAAGTTGTCTCTAGTTTAAAAGCACATTTGGTCTCTAGTGATTTGTTGATTTGCATATGCAAGAATCACATTTAAATTTAACGAGAATTTTCAACCATAGGAATTAAATTATTATAAATTTTAAGCTACAAAAGCACAAAATCGGTACATATTTTAAACTATAAAGAATAAATTATTACATAATAGAGCTCAATGATTAAATAATTACTTTAAGGATACGTAGATAGATAGGCTTCATAATAGACTCATTTTTCATTCTTGTCCAAAATTCTCAAAATTTACGCAAATGTTTGTCGATCCTACTTTTTATCACAAAAGTCTTGGCACACTTACATTTAAACTCTTACAATAACAAATATAACATATCAAAAAAATAAGAAAATGTTGGTTAAACGTAATTTGGAACGAAAAGAACGCTCTACTAGGGTTAGGGTGTGTGCGGCGTCGGGACGTTTGTTGGTTGGGTTGCTTCTTCTCCAGCATCGGTGTTTGGTTCGTGCGGTGGCGTTTGTCTCAGTTTGGGTGAGGGATAAGGAAACGTCTCTCTCCTAGATTTTGGCTCGTTGAGGGTAACAATGAAAACATCAAGGGTGGGTTGGGAAAGAAACTGATTCCTAATATGCAGCTGACTAAGTTGAAACAGAGTATTCAGGTTAGGTGTGGTGGTGCGGCTTCGACGCTGATAGGGGTCCTGAGGTTAAAGGTGGATTAGGGTTGGGGCTGGAGAGAGTTGTGGTGGTAGAGGTGAGTGAGGAGATCAGGTCTATGACTGATGGGTTGCTAAGCCAGCGGAGGGAGGAGGGCGTGGGGGAGATGATGGGTGGTGGAGCTGATGGTGAGGGGAACCAGTGTGGTGGTGGAGTCGACGGTAAGGGGTCAACATGGTCAGGTTAGGGATGCGATTAATATGGTCATGCAGCAGACTTTGGGGTCGGTTGATCCCTCAGTGAACCATTTTGGTATGAGTGGATCGATTCAGTTGAACCATCAAATGTATTTGAACCAAGTTTTTAGTGGGCCTAATTCGTTGAATGGTGGGACTATTGATTTGGTTTCGGGGCGTCTTCGTGACCGAGAGTTGGGGCCAATTGGACCGAATATTAGGGTTGGGTATGTCTTCTAACTTGGAGAAACCCTTTTGGGCTTCGCTTTATTACGCCTCTGCCTCTGCTAAGGAACTCATTGTTTACACTCCCTCAGTAGTTGTTAATCGGGTTCGTGTTGTTGTGCCTCATGAGGATATCATTGAGAAGGGCATTGCTCCATGGGAGTGTTCACTTGTAGGGAAATTTGTGGAAATAAGGATTTCGTACACTGTTCTATCTCGACTGGTGAGTAAAATTTGAGGGAAACTGGAAGCGTCTATTATCTCCATATTGGATAATGGCCTAATTATGTTCCAGTTTCGCAAGGGTTGAGTCTCAGGATTAGGTGTTGGCCGATGGACCATGGCATATTGGTGGTAAACATATCCTTCTTCGTTGTGTGACTCCAAGTATTGTCCCTGAAACTTTTGTCTTTGATTCTTTCCTTGTTTGGGTTCAACTTTATAATGTGCCTTGTGGACCCCTCGGGGTCTTAGTGTTCTGACTAGTGTGGTGGGGATTCCTATTTGTTTTGTTAAGGCTATTATGGATGAGTCTAGGTTATCCTTTTCCATGGTGTGTGGTAGGTTAGGGTGAATGATGAGTTGCATGGGTCTATCCTTGTCTTGATTTGAGGTTGGGAGACTATATATGGTCCGGGTTGAGTATGCTTGAAAGTCAAAGCGGTGTGTGCATTGTAAAGTGATTGGCCATTCAAGTAGGTAACTGTAGTAAACAGCAAACTGAGAAACATGTCTCCCCTACCTCAGGCTAATCTGATTTCGATCGATCCCCCTCGAGTTCATTCGAGCCCGATTAGATCTTCTGATAGACGTATTTCTCCCTCTCGGGGTTTAATTGTGCAGAAGATGGGGATTTCTAAGTCTGTGATGTCCAAATCTTTTGTTGTTTTATGTAGTGTGATTTCTGGTTCTGATATGGAACTTGATGATCCTACCCCCTCTCCCCAATTGAGTTTCCTTGAGGAAGATACCATCGGAGATGAGTCTCATTTTCCAGTTTTAGTGGACCTAGGTGCGGTGGTTTGAGCTTCGTCCTCAGATAGTTTGTAGGTGTTAGTGTCCTCTACTAACCATGTTTCTCATGTCTAGTTGGTGTCTGAATGTGCGGGGTTTGGGCGCCCCCACGAAGGGTCTTGCGGTAAGAATCTTCCTTCAATATGATCGTGTTGGATTTTGTGGCCTTTTGGAGACTAAAGTTAAAGCTCCTCAGTTTCCTGTTGTTTTTAGACAGTTTGGGGGTGATTGACAGTGTGTTTGCAGTTATACGGACAATGGTCTCCGTAAGATTTGGGTCATGTGGTGCTCGACTCGGTTCTCTTTCACTCCTATGTGGTGGGGCCTTAGATGATATGAGGTACCTTTCTTGATCTATGAACTCAAGTCTCTTTCCATGTTGCGTGCGGGTATGCTGCTAATATTGAGTTGGATAGGAGATTGTTATGGGCGGACATTATTGTCACCTGTCAATCTTGGATTCTCTCTGAGCAAGTATTGAGAGATTTTAATGTTATTTGTTTATCGTCTGAAAGCTCCGATGGTAATCTAGTTATTGTCCAGATGGAGTCCTTTGATGAGATGATTTCTCAAGCCCATTTGGCTGAGCTCTCGGTGCCAAAGAGCTGGTACACGTGGATGAATAAGTCGTTAGGGCCTGCAGACATCATGAAACGTCTTGATCGAGTGTTGGTTAACCCTACATGGATATCTTCTCACCCTATATGTGAGGTGCGTGTGCATGAGTGGGGGTAAGAAACCCTACACGGATATCTTCTCACCCTATTTGTGAGATAGATGTATCATCTCTTCATCTCTCTAGTCTTTGAGGTAGAGAGAGTTGTCTCTCACCGGCCTCCCAGCTCTTTTTGGTACTTCTATCATTGAGCTGAGGTTTCACGTTTTCTAGATACTGTTTCTAGTGGTTTGGTTCAGCATCCTGATGTCTCCCCATTGATTGGTCTGATGAGAAACTTGAAAGCTCTCAAGCCCCGCCTTCGAAGAGAATTTGGGTGTTCATTGTCCAGTCTCAGCCATCAGGTTACGGTCGGTCGCTCTTGCATGGAGGCGGTCCAGTTAGCTTATGTCGCGGATCCATTATCTTCCTCTCTTCAGGATCAGGTGATGGGTGAAAAATCAAGTATACGTTGTCTCAACAAATAGTATAAAATGTAGTATTACAAGTATCAATTTCAAGGGAACAAGGTTGGCAAAGATACAAAGTAATATTAAACATCTCCTCAAGCTTGCAACCAAGTAATCAAAATTAGAAAGTTTGGATATGATTGTTTCTTTGGACAAAACAATGGAAAGCAAATGCAATGACTCCAAAGTAAACAAAAATAGTAAGGAAAACGTGATGAAAAGCTTAAGATAAAATGAAGGAATTCAAAGTAGTTTCATCATGTTATGAGGATATTGCGCCCACTATGCGCCTGTAATCTAACTACTCAAACAGAAGAAGCTCAATTCGAGGTTAATACCCAAATATGTTTGCATTCTGGTTAATTTCGAATCCAGAAGGGGATAAGCATAACACCCTAATTGCGCCTGGATCCTGTCCTTTAGACACTTAGTAACCTGAACTAAAATCAACACTTATGCAATGGGTGTCTTTAGGTGAAAATACAATTAAACTCATATGTTTATGGCTAATTAGAGCATATGTAAATAAAGCATGCAATTCTAACGATTCTATAGGCATTGTTCTATCTCTAGGGTTAAACATGAAGTCTTATGTCTAGGCTCTTTTTTCCTATATTGTTTTTATGAAAATTGTATATTGTCCAACTCTTTCGATTATCAGACTCGACATAGTATACTCTCTTAAATGGCCAAGTTAAGGAAACAATAGAGATAAAATCAATAAAACTAAAAGCTACTAAGGGCATGTTTACTTCCCTCCAAACGTAATAAATCAATGGTAATTCGGACAATAGGACCCACATTTATTACATTTGAGGGCGTTTAACAAAATCTGTAAACGTAATGAAACTGTGGGTCCCACCTCGAATTGACTAATCCCATTGCACCCTTTCTCTACCACCTTGGGGGTGCTCAATGGGATTATCATTGAAGATTACATGGGTCCCACCATTTTTTTTGTTAAGGATAAAATCAATAAAACTAAAAGTTACTAAGGGCATGTTTACTTCCCTTCAAACGTAATGAATCAATGGTAATTCTGACAAATGAGACCCACATTTATTACGTTTGAGGGTGTTTACCAAAATCTGTAAACGTAATGAAACTGTGGGTCCCACCTCGATTTGACTAATCTCATTACACCCTTTCTCTACCACCTTGGGGTGCTCAATGAGATTATCATTGAAGATTACATGAGTTCCACCATTTTTTTTTATTTTTTTTTTCATGTTTGCCCCTTCCTCTCTCTTCTTTGAAATTATCATTATCTTTTTTTTCACTCTCTTCTTCTTTTCACTTTCTTCTTCCTTCCACCTTCTTCTTCCTCTTCCTCTCTTCTTCTACCCTCCTCCGGCCAATATTGTCTTTGTTGCCCATCTCACTCCGGCCAATATTGTCTTTGTTGTCCACCTCACTCCGGCCAATCTTGTCGTCGCCGCCCATATGTTAGAGTTTCTTTTTCTTTTTCTTTAAAAAAAATGGGTTTTCTTATTCTTTCTCTTTCAAGTAATGGGTTTCTTTTTTTTCTTTCTCTTTCAAGAAATGAGTTTTCTTTTTCTTTCAACAAATCCTTTTACGACTCAGCGCTAATCTCATTTTTCTTTTTTCTCCACAAGATTTTTAATCTAAAATTTGTGGAGAAAAAAGAGAAATCCATTTTGATAAAATATGAACAAACTGTGGAGAAAAGAGAGAAACTCATTACTTTAATATTGAAACCCTTGAAAATGGCGGGTTGTTTTTCTTTTGTGAGGAAGAAACATAAATGAGTTAATAAGGGAGGGAAGAGATCGAAGCTACAATGGCGAAAAACGAAGAAAGAAGAGAGAATAAACGGAGGGAAGTGAAGATTCAAACAGGGTTGACATTCAAATACGTAGATTCATGCATGTTGAAAAATGGGTTCACGAGTAACACTTGGAAAACGAGTCAACACACGATCCCACGAGTTTGTACACGAGTAATGCCTGGAAAACGAGTCAACACACGATTATGAACACGATTAAAGCAAAAGGGTATTATGGTAAATTCACAAATGATTACGTGCAAGTAAACATCATCAATGGAATTCAGATTACGTTTGAATTAACCTTAAGTAAACACTATCAAAGGTAAATCGATTACGATCGAAGCTTTAATTCATTACAATTGATTTATTACGATCGTTAAAAATAATTCATTACGGTAAGTAATAATATACGTATTTGAATTACAAAAAATAAAAGGAGAGTAATGATAAAAGGAGAGTAATAATATACGTATTTGAATTAATAGTAATAATATTTTTATCAAAAAAATATTGGCCAGGTGGATTTGTTCCAACCAAAGTCGTTCATGTGAAAAGGATGGGTGGGTGAACGATAAAGCGAGAAATACATATGTAAGTTCTATTTTATCATACATGCATATATCTCTGTGTTTCTTTATACATTTAATCTCATTTCATTATAAATGTAGTTGGATATGCAAGAGCTTATAAAAGCTCCCTCTCATGGCCAACAAGAGCATAGCTCAACGGCATAATGTATCGCCTAGCGACATGAGGTCCTAGGTTCAATCCCCCAGCCCAACATGTTGTCAAAAAAAAAAAAAAGCCCCCTCTCATGAAGGGTCTGAACCAACGCCCGAGGCAGACAAAGGTTGTAATCTTACGGCAATTTTATGAATTGTTTATATATATTTATATGAATTGTTTATATATATTTAAGGTTAAATTATAAATTTAGTAGATTTGCGTCTATTTGGTTCCTAAACTATTAAAATTACAAATTTAGTTTTTGAATTTTCGATTTTTTTTAAATTCGCAGATCTACTAAATATAAAAATAAAATTTTAAAATTTTATTAGACATAAAATTCAAATTGATATCTAATAAAATAATTATTGTTTTAAAATTTTGAACTTGTGAAACTTATTACTTTTATACACAAAATTGAAAGTTGGAACTTCTTAAAAACTTTTTAAAAACTTTTGAAACTCCATCAACTAAATAGATACAAAAGTTTTTAAAAAGTTTTTAACCTATATTCAAATATTCAAATATTAATAGATGTGTGTCTTTATAGTTTTAAGAAGTTAGGATCTAATATTAAAAGTAAGTTTTATAAATATAAGTTGATGTAATTTTTAATTATGAAATATGTGAAATTGGTAAATTTATAGTTAGATAGACATACAATTTAAGCACTTAAAAATATAAACTTAATTTCTTAACTCTAGATAGTATTCAAAATTAACTCAACCTGACAATAGCTCAACTGGTATGGTTACTTAAGATATATATCTTAGACCAAAAAGTCATAAATTCGAATCTTCACTCCCACGTATTGTTCAACTCAAAAAAAAAATTATATAAATTTAATCCTTACATGTATCTATGCGTTCTAAGATCTTAATTGTAAAGAAATGATAGACTCGTATAAGAACCAGTATTGTATTATCGAAAAGCAATTATTGTGAGGGATGTACTTTTTTTTGTGGGAAACAAACAAGTTTCTCTTTTGGGTCTATTTGAGGGAGAGATTTGAATTATGTGATAGGGCAACAACTTCCCTCCAAAGCAAGAACTATTAGACCAAAAAAAAAAAAAAAAAAAAAAAACCACCTACACAAACGTGAAAGATATCCCAACTAATTTTGTTTGACCGAAAGATTAACCTACATTCATGCATGTAAGAAGGCAAATTATTTAAACAACAAAAGAAAATGCAGAAAAAGCAGAAGTATTCAAATTATATTGTTTCAAATGTGTAGCAGAGTTCGAAAATTCATTCGAACATTTGGGTTCCCATTTGGGACATAAGTTGTGTCAAAATTTTCAAACAATATTTTGTTTTGAACAATTTTAAATCATTTACAATTAAAAAAAAATGGCCAAAAGTTAATGACCTAACTTAAGAAGATTTAACTTTTCTTTTTATTATTAATGAAAAAGGAACTAAGAGACTATAGCCTATAAAAATGAGTCTACATTGAATACTAGTTATGGTAGTGATTTGAGTAAAACTTGGTCTGATGAAATAATTCTAGATATGATAATAGTTCTTGAGTTCAACAACATTTGGAGTGGAGAATTCGAACCTCAGAACTTTTAGTTAAGAATATATGTCTAAATCAGTTGAGTTGTGTTTAGGTTGACAAATTCGAGTGGAACTTAGTGTATGCAAATTAACAAAGAGAGAGAACACGAATAAAAGTCGCATCAACATTATTGTCATATTCCCTCCTGATAAAAATAGAAACGAATACATGGGCCTAGATAACTTACTTGGAACAGACAATGATGCCAAGTCCCATTGACTTTCCATAAAGAAACACGTCGCCTTTTAGTTAGAGCGACAAATAATAAGACTATCGACTATGTAAATGTCTAAGATCATTTTTTCTTTCTTTCTTCCTTTTTTAACAATATGTCAATGGATTTGAACCTCTGCCATCTTGGTCGAGGATAGAAGTTTTATGTCAGTTGGGTTATGTTCATGTTGGCGTATAAGACCATTTCAATCCCTATATCCTATATCCTGTGCTCTTCACATGATTTCAAGCTCCTAAACTTTTATTGGTCCCACTTTAGTCTTTAGTCTTTACCCTACACTTCACTTCACGGCAATTTTATGACTATTAATTTATGTAAAATCTAAGCCCGACTTTTTTCTCTTACCCTCGTCAAATAATGTCTAGATTTAGTTTCTAGCCTAGAAAGAACCCTGGCAGGCAGTAGTCACAATCTCATAGATCCCTAAACCTAAACAATTTATGGCTTGAAAAGGAATTTGCAGGCTTCCATGTGAATTTCCAAGTGGAGTTTATCACATGAAAGATTATGGTATTGAAAGATAGAACTATTAGAATAATAATGAAGAATAGGGAAGGAAATATTGATAGTAGGGACCTGTCAGAAGACTCAGAACTGGAAATTTTATTGTGGAAGCATTTTTATTTTGCCAGCGAGCTTCCACGATCGACTCCCAGTAATAAAAGTACAAGTTTGCAGCAGTTAACTTGATCTTCTGGATAAAATGCCCAGTAACCTATTGCCTAAAGGAAGCACACAGATCCTAAAGCACCAAAATACCAGTAAGAAAAGAAAAAAGAAAAGCTTCAATGAACCACGCATCAACTCAATGACAGCTTTACCCAACCGCCGAACGTGAGTATAGATCAATTAGCATAATATATGAATTATTAACCAAGATGTCAAAGTTTCGAATCCCCCACCCGTATGTTGTAAAAAAAAGAAGAAAAAAAACTTTACCCAACGGCTCAACCCCAGTTGAAAAAAAAAACACTTTCAAACATGCTTTTTATCATTAAATATGAAAATGACATTTTAAAATGTAAAACTAAAACATTAAATTGATTTTGAATGAATAAAGGTATGTTTCACAATGATTTTGAACATGACAAAAGTGATTTTAACCAATTCAAAATCACTCTCTAATATTCCCTAATTTTTTCACTCCACAAGTTAAGCGAATTACGGGTTTACCCCTATCAAAGTTCACACATCCACTGGTACTACTATCATTATAAATTCATATGATGGATATATGATATAAAGAACTATTACACTGTTAAGAGGAGAAGTTACTCATGTTATGCAAAACTAACCTGGACATTTACCCAGTCAGATGGGTATGTAGGGAGACTACATGTAGGACTGATCACCAAACTGAATTTTGTAGGATTCACTGGTTAATCCCTCCAAAACTTGATATTCATGCAGCTTTTTTGCATTATGGTTTCTGATACCATTTCTGAATAGAGTGCTTGCTGTGAACTTTCTTGTGCAGGATGAAGAAATCTTTTTGTTCCTTTCAGTTTCTTTCTTTTTCAAGTACTCAGATGTGAGAGCCTGAACTGGTTTAATCAGATAAAATTTGCAATGAGTCAGATGAATGCAAGGAGGCCCTAATTTTGTTTTTAAGAAATTATTTGAATACTAGACTATTAGTTGTTAAAATTATGCATTAGAACTAAAAGGCATTTGGACTAATTTTATCTTGTTTTCTTTATTCTCCTTTTGAAGAACAAGACATTTGAACAATAGTATTTTGATGAATGAGTTGGATGTTAGGTTAAGATACACAACAAATGGGGTAAGAAAACACAAAGTTCAAAGAAGTCAGAAATCTCATCCATGAGTCAATTTGTCAACAGATATAAGACCTTTTATAAGAAAATGAAACAATTTGACACCGTTTGATAACCATTTAGTTTTTGTTTTTTAGTTTTTGAAAATTAAGTCTATAAACACTACTTTCACCTATGAGTTCATATCGTAAAGAAATTGTGAACAAACAAACATAATTTTTAAAAACAAAAAACAAAATGGTTATCAAACGAGACCTTCAAATTAACCTTCTTCATAATTAAATTACAGTCAATTTTAGTCAATTTTAGTGATCGATTTGATCTTCAAATATTTTAACTCAACTAAGATCCCTACCAGAATGGGAACCAGCTGATTTCAGAGCATGATCTTTGAGTCTCTTTATCTTCTCAATAACTTCCGTCCGTTTAAAGGAACCATCTGATGTGTAGTTTGCAGTATCACTCTGCTGAAGGCTTGACAGTGCTTGCTCATATGCCTAGCAAAGAAAACTGTAAATAAGTTCACCTTATTGAACGAGACTCTAATTGAATCTTCACCATAATTTCATTGTATTGAAGGAGAAAACTAACTGAATACTGTAGATTAGAACTGAAATAAGACATAAGAGATGGAAAAACAACGTCAAGAACTAAAAGGGAAAAGTATACGGTGAAAAACAGAGTCGCGTATCTAGATTAGATTTGATCAGATCCAATCTAACCAGATATATATGTTATGACAGAATTCGTACAACAAAGAATAAAGCAAGAATCGACACAGAGTTTACGTGGTTCACTAACGTTGTGTTAGCTACGTCCACGGGAAGAAAAGGAAGAGAGTACATTTTATTACGAAATAGGAGAGATTACAGATCACAGACTAAAGGGGCGACATAAGTCATTAGAAGGTTTATATATGGCATCATTCTAATGACCTAATACATAGTGGGACAAAGTTCAATTCAGATACATAATGGTAAAACCCAAATCAGATTTTTACTTCAGCGCCGCTGCCCCCATACCCCCACCGGGCGCTTCGCTCCTGGACCCCAAACCATTCATAGCGGGTCAAACAGATTCAAGGCATTCCAACAAATTGGGAGAATTGTTGGACAAACAAGATAGAATGGCAGAAATGTGACTTTCAATTGCGAATGCCCTATTTCTATGTCCTAAATGACTTGAGTTGTGACATGCTATCTACAACAATGGATGTAAGGAAAAGCCTCAATCACAATTCAAAATGAACTTGCAGAATTCAGAAAATTGTAGGCAAGCGAGAGCTTTCAACAAATTGATCCTATGTGCCCTGAAACTTGTGGAAGCTAACCAACAATGCAAGACTATGAGAAATGACCAATCTGTGAAACAACAAAGAACCTAGGATTTTGAAACATTGCATGATCCATTGACGGCTATGCAAATAAAATTATTGAAGAGAATAATCCAAGCTGAAGTAATAAACATGAAATTTGAGTAACAAACAATATTTATAGATAAGAAAGGTTCAGTTAGTTGATTGTTAAGACACGTTTGATAATCATTTGGTTTTTGGTTTTTGGTTTTTGGTTTTTGAAAAATAAGCTTATAAACACTACTTACACCTATGGGTTCATTTGTTTTGTTATCTACATTTTAATAAGTGTTTTCAAAATCCAAGCCAAGTTTTGAAAACTAAAAAAAAAGTAGTTTTTGTTTTTGAAATTTGGCTAAGAATTCAAATGCTTCCTTGAGAAAGATGAAAATCATTGTATAGACATTGTGAGAAAACAAACATAATTTTCAAAACCAAATGGTTATCAAACAGTCTCTTAATACTGAGTGCATCATTTTTTACTTCTACATCGTTGGTGTTGCTTTGGACCATAAGCTATTCGCATAGATTCCACATCTAAGAGCCTTGTACATGTTTGGTTTGTTACTTGTTACTGGCATTCTTTCTATTTTATGAAACATAGCCTCAGGAGTACTAATCGTGTTGAGATATTCTCATTTCTATGCACTTTAAGGTGCATTGCACTCTTACTAGACCACACCTCAGTTTTCCTATATAAGAATTCTCCACTCAAAGCTTTTCTTTATGAACAGTATTCATAACAACAGCATACAGCAAACATCCAAAATAGTAGCGCTCAATTCTTAATTTCCCAAAATACCAATACATTTTGACCGACTAAGCATTTAATCTCACTTCATAGCTCACATTCTCATTATAGATTTAATGTTGTCGTCCAAGAACATATCGCTACATAAGTGATCCAATGCAGATAATATATAGAACTTTTATAGGACGGGCACCTCTACCAAATAGTTAAAGAAAATCTCAAGCAGTTCGCGTAATTAAACAGAAAAAATTTCCTTACCTTTATGGCAATTGAAGAAAAACCAGCGTGCAATGAATGCTCAGCGAAGTTTAACCATTCCGCATGTGAAACTTGAAGCCATTGCTGATTAAAAGACTTCAGTTCCCGAAAATTCAAGGCCTCATATCTCAAAGCTAAGCAACTCTAGAAGCATGGAAAGGTATAAAGCTGAACTTAGAGAAATAGTTTAGCATATCTGCTAACAAAATCATCAATTAGCATAGAATAAGGCGATTTAATAAGCACCAAAACTTATATACAGCAAACAAAAGTGAATAACAACGGATTTCTTAACAACAACAACAGAAAAATGAAGCTATTAGCGAAACTTATGATATTCTGAACGGTAACAGAGAATTGTGCAAAAGAATACTCGCCTGAGTGTCTCCAACAAGGGCGAAAGCTCGAACGAGAAATTCGAGGACTAGAAGCTTTTGTTCATCAGTTTTCTCAGCGATTTCATGAATGATAGATTGAGATTCGAATCTGAGTAATTCTTTTAAGCTGGATTTGACATCCATCAACGACATGGCGTCTTTGGAAACGGAGAAAAATTCCAGAATTCGCAAAGTAGAATCATCGAATCTGTGGAAATCTTGAGCGGCAGAGCATCAGAGAGAATGAAAGAAGCGATAAGAGATGGAGATTATCGATGGAAATTCATAGGAGTGAGTTTAGCCAAACCTTCGGCTCCTGAGACGAGAGCGAAAGAGAGAGAATTGCTCCGCACCCGAACTGGACATCAATTAATTGGCGGGAAAAGTTGCTTCTTCGCAATCTGAAATTGGTGTTAGCTTTTTATATCGAAATGATACCCTTTTTTGTTTTTAAATATTAGATAATCAAAAGATATTAGTCCCGTTTTATAACCCTTTCGTTTTTTCTTCGACGAGTTTTACTCTTTTTAGATAAATATTTGAATTCTTACCTAAATTTAAAAAACAAAACTTATTTTTTGAAAGTTACATTTTTTGTTTTTAAAATTGGTTTAATTTTTTAAAACATTGGTAGAAAGTAGATAACAAAACAACGAAAGTTAGAAGTTAGAAGTAGTGTTTATAGACTTAATTTTCAAAAATCAAATGGTTATCAAACGAGGCTTTAATATTTGAACTTTCGAATATAACCAGATTTGCAAGTGTACTCCAATCCCCAACCAAGAGAATACATCTTTCATCATTATTGATTAGTGAGGTCTCTATTGCTACAACGTCATGTTATCTTAAAGAATGCATGAACAACGCATCAATGTATGGTAAACAAGATGTTCGCTCACCTGATTAGTAAGAACGTGAAACTATATGTCAACGACATGTTGATAAAGAATAAGAGATTCAATCAACATGAGCATGATTTGGCAAATGTATTCAAAACTTTGAACAAATACAGGATGAAGCTAAATCATGTCCAATTGGCTACAAAGAATTCAAATCAACATGAATAATACTAGGGTCAACAAGAGGAATAGTTGCAACTCAAAAAATAGGGATACAAATGAAGTTTTGAAAAATAACTAACTTCTATATTTAGCATAATCTATCAAATGTGTTAGACCAAAATACAACATCCATATTTACTAGTGGAAAAATCGAATCAAACTCCCTACAAAAAGGCAGATTTAATTAGACTTGCACTAAAACTCAACAAGTTGACTCCCCTTACACTTGGATACCAAAACTTTAAAGTTTAAAGACAAAAATAGAATAAATCTAAAAAAAAAAAAAAAATGAAGGAATCAAAATGGTTATTTTAAAAGTTAGATGACAACAAACTTAAAAGTTTAGAGACCAAAATAAAATTTAAACTATAATTTTTAAGGTTAAATTACAAATTTAATCTTAAATTTTGAGATTTGTATCTATTTGGTCTCTGAAGTTTCAGAAGTATCTAATAAATATGATCCATAACAAATTCAAAAAAATTATAATTCACCTATCACATATAATTTTATTTTATTTTTCTAATGAAATTCTAAAATTTCAAAACTTACTAAATTTGTAATGTTAAAAATTCATACACCAAATAATTGTTGTGACTAGATTTAACCATTTTTTAATAAATGGCGAAATTAAGATTAAAAAAAAAAAAGGGGACGAATTTGAGAATAACCTAATTTCAAGACCATTTTGTTAGGTGGGCTCATAACCTTTGTATCAAGTCCAGTAATAAAACGGACATGAAAATAATGAAGCCCATTAGTACACATTCTCGCCGTCGTCTGCAACCCGGCGGCCGGCGAACCAAACGACGAGCGGAACCCTTCCAAATAAGGAACAGAAACGAAAACTGCCGTCGCCAAAATTCGATCTCTCAAATCGTTTTGGCCTCGAATCTCAGCTGCTTGTAGATAACAAAGAGCATCGAAAGAGGAGGAACACGCTATCCAATTCCAAAGGCATGGCCGGACGAAGCCATCAGCCGAATGCCTTGAAACGACGCGAAGTTCCGTTGAGCCGAAGCCCGACTGATGATCGTCGAACGCATCATCGTTTTCCTCACTCATCTTCCGTCGGAAGTTCTTCAAGGTCTCACCAAGCAATCATTCTCGAAGATCGGATATCTGCGCAGCACCGAGAGATTCAAACTCTTCTTTCCGATAACCAACGGCTTGCAGCCACTCACGTGGCGCTCAAGCAAGAGCTAGCGGCGGCTGAGCAAGAGTTTCAGCATCTATCGGCCACTGCGGCTGAAGTCAAGGCCGAGAGAGACGCTGAGGTAAGGGAGGTTTATGAGAAATCGCTGAAGATGGACGCGGAGGTTCGTGCGATGGACGCGATGATGGCGGAGCTAGTTAAAGTGCGGGCGGATATACAGAAACTGAGTACCGTAAAGCAAGAGTTAACGGCGGAGTTGCAAGCAATTCGCGAAGACCTTACTAAAGCTTCCTCGGACTCACAGCCATTGTCGTCTATTAAAGCAGAAATTGATAGAATGCACCATGAAATTCAAAGAGGAAGGTAAATTTCGATAGCTCCTTTAGATGTTTTTCCTTTAGAATGTTGTCCTGGTTATCTTTTTCTCCATTATCGTTCGAAAAATAAGCTTTTTTTCCAGTTAAAGCATCAATATAGGTTGAGTTGGCTGGTAAGTTCTCTCCCTATTATTGTTCCTGAATTTGCTTGTTTTGACATCAAATTTGTTTTAGCTTAATTGTTGAGATACTCCATTCTAATTGTTCTATAGCTGTATGTTTTTTTCCACAAAGAAGATATCAAATTATCAATTATCAAATATTCAAATGCAAACCCTTAATGATGTGATGCTAATAATGCCTTCTCTTTCATTTTTTTGAACATTGGTACCTTCTTCAACCATTAAAAATCTCTGAAGTGTGTTCATTTGTTTTAGCTGTTTCTGTTATGGATAATGATATAGCTTTGAAGAAGTGACACCCCTTCATAGTAGTTGCTTTCAAATCCCAAATTAATTTATGTTTACATGAAGGGCTACTTTTGAAAGCCATGGTTTAGGAACATTATATACCAAGACTATCTCATCCAAAAAAATAGAAGAAGAAGAAGAAGAAGAAGTATGCTTGTTCAAGCCTCAAGGAAACAATCCTAATATCTGTTCACTTGGTTGAAAACTATGTCTTGTCTAATACTCGATCCTATATGATCCTACTTCTGAACAATGTCTTGTCTAGTATTAGAGCTGGCACATTTCTCTCCCGCACAAATATTGTATTTAAATATCATGAAGTTACTTGAACCATTGAAAACAAAAAAGTATCTTTTAACGACAAACCAATAGAATCAGAAAATTTAGTGGAATGAAAATACTAGTTTATTTTGAGGATTATGGGCATGTGAATGTTTCATCGTTTTTTATAGCCAACTCCAATGTTTCTTCTTGTTTGTTGATTGTAAAACAAAACAACTTGATATTATGTAACAGAGGGAACAAAAGCATTGGTATGATTATTCGTTTTATGCAGAAGTGGTATTCTGTTTATTTAAGGAGCATAATTGAGGCTTGGGAATTACCTCTTGCTTTCTGTTGTTAATCTGAACAGGGCTGCTATTGAATATGAGAAAAGGACACGCGTTAGTAATCTTGAGCAGAGTGGGGCAATGGAAAAGGGTATGGTCGCCATGTCTCAGGAAGTTGAGAAATTGCAGGCTGAACTGGCCAATGCCGAGAAGAGAGCAAGGGCTGCGGCAGCTGTAACGAGTCCTTGTAAGCCTGCTTTTCGTCTTTTGTAACTTATGCTTCCTCCTCTGTTTGACACTTGCTCTCTTTACATTGCAATTTCATACAGTTCCCGGTTATGCTGCAACTTATGGCCATCCAAACGTAAGATACGGTGGGAGCTCATATCCCCCTGACCCTTATGGCATGCATCAGGTATCTCCTCTATGTCTGTATTAGTTCCATGGCCCAACAATTCATTGCAGGGTTAGTACTCCCTTGACTCTTGGTGAACACCAGTCAAGGTAATTGGAACATGAATTTTAACTATCAACTATAAATAACCTTCTTATCACTTAGGCTATGTTTGGGATGCGAAACGCACTCCGGACTCAAAATTATTATGTTTGAAAATAAAAATTACTCTTGCAGAAAGTCAAAAGCACCTTATAGTATTCTTTGAAAATGTACGTATAGAATGCTTTCAGCCCAAGTGTTTGACTAGAAAACACTCAAACGTACTTTTAAGAGTAGAATACATTCAGCCTTGGTGTTTGACTAGAAAGCACTCGAACAACGTACTTTTAAGAGCATAGGATTAAAGAATTGGTTATTAAACACTTTTTAATGAAGCGCTTGCAACTAAAACTAAAACTAAAAGCATTCCCAAACATACTTTTATATTACCAAAGCTATGAACCAAGCAACAAGGCTGCTCCTTTAATGGAAAATATAATTGTAATATAATTCTGTAGAGTTGACTGGGAAGGTGTTTGTCCTTGGTTCCTTGCAACTTAAAACAGGTGGAATTTTGGGTTTGGACTATTATGACAGCCCTTAAATTGACAAGTAAAAACATGGGATTTTAGTTTAGAGTTGCATATGGGTTTCTTTTTTTGAGTTCAACGAAT
This sequence comes from Herpetospermum pedunculosum, assembly GCA_028017165.1. NCBI lineage: Eukaryota > Viridiplantae > Streptophyta > Magnoliopsida > Cucurbitales > Cucurbitaceae > Herpetospermum > Herpetospermum pedunculosum. Next base: position 49,796,610 of record CM051531.1, on the reverse strand, counting down.
GTCGAGAGGTGGGGATTTGACCTTTAGCTTCAAGAGTCAACCTCAAGAGAAGAAAGTAGCGTCTTAACCATTGAGCTATGCTTATGTTGGCTACGTACAAAATTTCATTATATATATTTGTGTCGTTATGCAGATATGACATCATTGATTAGATGTATTCTAAATTATTACCAAATCTCTTCTACACCTCCATAACATAGGATGAGGGTCTGTTTCAGATTCAGGGAGGACCTGGCGCCGATATTGCTTCGCAATACGCACACGCACCACCGACGCATGGACCGCCTTACAATGTGCAACCAGCGCCACCGCATATGCAGTGAATGGGCGGAGCAATGTGTGGACGTGTTTTGTGCTCAATGAGAAAGGGGGTCTCAGTGTCTTTGATTCCATGACAGGCGAGCGGCACTGTAAATACTGCCGCAGAAGCTCGGGTTTTTTCATTGGAAATTTCTTTGATCCAGGGTCGCAGAGGAGGTTTGGCAGCCATTGTTATGTACATTTAACTTGTTGTGAACCTTGGCAATTCCGAAAGGTGTTCAATATCATAGTTGCACTAAATTTTGACCTCTCTTTTGATTTACTGATTTATTATTTTATTTTTTTCTCTTTCGCAAAATGATATTGGAAACATCTTATGCTGGTTAGAACCTAGTATTTGAATAATTTTATGATAATATCGAACAAACAAGCTAGTATTTCTTCATTTATTTCTTCCCCATCTTTTCCATTTCATCGATTATGAATGAAATAAATATCCATTGTCTATTTTTTTTTTTTTTTTACACTAAATATCCATTGTCTATTTGTCCAGGTTGTATACTTTCTTTTAATAATTTAATTTCTGATTAGATTTTCGAACATTGTTTTAAAGAATTATAATCATATAAGTTATAAAGGTTAATGTTATATGATGTGACATGTGAGCATAGCAAGGTTTTCATATCAAATCAAGTCATATATAAACGCACTCCGAGCAAATATCAATTTAGACTAAAATAATTAGTTTAAAATAATTAAAGATATAGTAACTTTTTAAAAGTTTTACAAATATGTCAAATTTTTAAAATAATTTTTTTTTTATTTCTGTATTACCTTTAATAAATAAATAAGAAGAATTAAAAAAATGGATTATCTTCAGCGTTCGCTATGCATTCAAGTGTCATGTTAGGGTTTGGGGTTTTTCGTCGTTCACTATGTGTTGAAGTGTCTTGCTAGGGTTTAGGGTTTGGAGATTTTAATCACTGATCTTGGAATGTTTGGAACTGTCCTGCTAGGGTTTAGGGTTTCGAGATTTTAATCACAGATTTTGGGATGTTTGGATTTTTTGCTTTTTGGTCTTTTACATAAATCAGACTAATTTTTTTTTTTTGTTATATTTGCAAAATATTTTTTTTTTGCTATAATTGCAAATAGTTTGGGTCTGATTGCTATCCATGCAGCCCAAATAAAAATGAAATTGATTCCAATATATTTTGTGAAATATTATTTAAATTAAGAAAAGAATAATGCATGCCCAAATAAAAATGAAATTGATTCCAATATATTTTGTGAAATATTATTTAAATTAAGAAATGAAATTGATTCCAATATATTTTATGAAATATTATTTAAATTAAGAAAAGAATAATACATTATATAACTTTAAGTGGTTAATAACGATTTTGCTTTTAGTTTTCTATTTATGAAATTTATGTTTGTTTCCTCAATTTTTTTACTATAATTTTCATCTTTTTTAAATTAATATTTATATTCTTAGTTAATTTTCAATTTTTAAAAATTACTTATTTTTATACCCCGTTTGGTTTTTTTATTTTTAGTTTTTGAAAAATTAAAGTTGCGTTTTATTAGGTTTTATGTCTTAAAACTCGTGGTTTGTAAATTGAATGTATATTATATTTTGCAATAAAGTTGATATTGAGATTTATTCACTAAAGTTGTTATTGAATAAAGTGAATTGTGTTTACTTTTAACCTAACTCCAATAAACAAAGAACTCATGGTTATAGGTTGTATACTTGAATTTCATGTGTGACATGATTGTGGATCAAGTTCAAGTAATAGCCAGAACGGTCTATAGTATAGGGATAAGGCTGGGTACCTTATCCTGGGGACACTATTGGACGCGACCCGCTTTGCATAGTACAAACGATGTGATATGAAATCGTTCATGTGGAGACATGCGAGTGGGGGCGTCCTGTGCAAGCAGTTTGCATAAGACTGAACCGCGAAACAAGTCGCTCTTTCTTTATAACTCTGTTTACTGAAAGACCGATTTTTTCATATGATAACCTTGGTAACTCGATCTGAATCCTTCGCACACTATGAACTCCTGTTTATTCGGGATTATCCTTTGATTTGTATGGGTGAGAGTGACCCGAGTTCGCCGACTCAATATGCCTACCACTTTGGGAATAATACCGAGTAGAGAGTTGAGAACATAGTCATGCGAGATGGAATTCACTCCTACCCGCCTTTAGGGATAGTAGAGAGGTTGCTCCCTTAAATACTGACTTCGGGTCTTGAACTAGGGATCCCACCCTCTCATTGGCCCGAGAGGGACTTGGTATAGTGATGAGATCACATACCAATCGGTTTGGTGGTTGGACCACAAACCAATAGTTCAAGGATCAGTGGGACTTAAGGAACAAGATGTAATTACGGGGGTAAAACGGTTATTTTGACCCAGCTGTAATTACGAACGATCTGTGAAAGATCGACTTACTGATGATGGTTATATCAAGATAACAGAAATATATCTACGGTGAGGAGAGTGCAACCCTTGGACTTTAGTGGAGTCTACTGGGTTAACGAATGTTGGTTAGCTTGACTAAAGAGTTTGGCCGGTTAATCTCGGATCGTTGGAGCTCATAATATGTAGGTCCTTTAGGTTCTCATGGTTAGCTCGGATTAAGTCGTGTAACAATATGAGAGAAAAAGAATTTGAATTTATTCAAATTCGTTTTTGGAAGAATGATGGACATATTTAAATATGATTTAAATATGAGATCGGTCTAAAACATGAATAGAGATTCATGTGTGATGATTCGGTTTAAGAAACCGAGATTAGTCTTATTATTTAATTAATATTTGATATTGAATTAAATAATAATATTAATTAATTAAAATTTATTTTGTTTATTACCAGGGGATTAACCCAGTTGAGTGGATTTATACAAGTTGAGTGGGTTTATACAAGTTGTGAAGTGAATTGTGAATCACTAACTACATGCATAAACTCATCAACTGTTGAACACTTGTGTGAAGACTAATTCATCCATTTTTTAGGTGTGATGCTAAGCAAAGAGTTTCTTTGCATGTGAATGGTCTATAAATTGGATGGAGTTCAAATGGTTTGAGTTAGATGATGCTTGAGTTTTGTTGGAAATTTTTGGATGTGTGACATTCTTCTTCAAAACTCTCATCACATAGATCTCTTCTATATTAATCTCTTCTTCCCATTTTCTCTTGTAAAGGATTCTAACCACTCCGTTGCTCGGCCCGAGGATAGCGGGACTATCGGAGGTGGTTCTCGAAGAGTTCGAGGGAAGCTTTGGAATAGAAGACTTTTGAACTACAAGAGGTTTGTATTCTTATTCTTTTATTTTAAAGTTTTTTAGCATGTTTCTAGTTTAGCTAAATTGATGAAATTAGAGTGTCAATCTTTCGCAACGCTACGTGGGCTTCATCACGTTTGTGATTGCGTTTGAGAGGGTTGGAAGTGATTAAGATAAAATCTTAACCGCTTGTTGTGTTTGGTAAATCTAATTATTTTATAATATGTTAAAACCACTTCTCCATAACACGTTCATTTTACACTCTTCTAAAAATATGTTCTCTCATAGCTTTTAGATTCTCTAACAATCTGCTTCTTCCAAATTTTTAAATCTTTTCAAAATTAAGAATTGTTTTTATATATTTAGTATTTTTTTCCCACCACTAAAAATTCTTTTATAATTTTTTAAATTAATAAATCAAATGCTAACCAACTTATTCAAGTTTACCGCTAAATTTTTTTTCACACAGTAACCAACTTATTCAAGTTTACCGCTAAAATTTACCAAACACTCATTTGCTTCCTAAAACATTGATTTGTTTAAAAAGCAAAGTTGGCAGCAATTATTTTAAAAGCTACCGCAATCCCAAACGGAGCCTAAGTCTATAAACACTACTTCTACCTATGAGTTCATTTGTTTTGTTAACTACTTTTTACAAGTGTTTTCAAAATTCAAACCAAGTTTTGAAAACTACAAAAAAAAAAAAAAAAAAAAAAAAAAAAAAAAAAAAAAAAATTAAAAACTTATTTTTGGAATTTGAAATTTGGCTAAGAATTCAAATGGTACCATAAGAAATATGAACGTCCTAAAGAAGTGAAAAAATAAACAAATTTTTCAAAAACCAAATGGTTATCCATCAATGACTTGGGGTATTTTTGGATTGACTTTTCAAATATTTAATTTTGAAGAAAAAAATATTTTAGCAAAAATTGTAGCATCTCGCAACTACTAAAAATGACTTTTTAAAAGAATGAGTTTGAGAAATAAACTCTTTGTTTAATTGGGAATCCACTCAAATTTTCATAATACATTAAAATGATCAAAATACTATCACACTACCTATTTCAAATCTCTCCACATTCACTTTTACCATGGTTGTCGTCGGTGATCACCACTGCAAACCTCTGCCCACCTCAAGAGACCAGTGCCCTCACCTCGTCGCCAACCACCAGTGGTAGTCAACATCGATCATAGTGTTTTAAATTAAAATTTGAACTTATCATTTCATATTGTTATTCTACTAATGTCAAAGTACTATCGTCGTCCTTTATAGTAATTATTAGTATAAACATTTTTAGTCTGGAGCAAATCAAACAAACCATATATAAAAACACTTTTAAAAAAATGTAATCAAATTTATGAGTGTTTTAATCATAAAAAAAGCATTTATTTAAACAATTTTTTTATTATTATTATTTCAAAAAAAAAAAAAAAAAAAATTGTTTAAATAAGTGCTTTAAAAAATGTTTTTTTAGTAAGCAATCCAAACAGACCCTTAGTTTTCAAAAATTAACTTGAAGTTTGAAAACTCTTTTAGAAAGGTCATAGGTGGAAAACGTGTATGTAAGCATAGTTAATTGGCATCTACACCTTCTAAAAATAATAAAAATAAATGCATAAAAATCTTCTTTTTTAAATGGTTATAGCTGGTGAAGTAATATACAAATCAATAATTAACACAAAATACAAGTTTTTTTTTTAAGTTCAATTTATGGCATTCAAACTTTTAGACTGATCGAAGACACATCATTACTAATTGAGATATATTCGGTTTAACCCAAAATACAAGTTGACATTTTTATTTTTAAAAATATTTTTTAAAATGGTACTTCGAAGCTCCCAAGCCTCCATGTGCACCGGTACTTATGGCATTTCGTGGTTGTAGAAGCAATTTTTTTTGTTTCAGAAATAATAGAAAGTATACTAGATGACAAATCCGCACAAATGTCTTTTTGTTATATTTGATGAGTTGGATTTTAATAGTGATATTCTTATATATTTTCACTTCTTATATTTAACAATATACTTTCATATTATGCAATTTAGGTAAACACAGCTAGAAATGTAGGCACCAATTTAATTCGAGGAAAAAATCTAGGGAAAAATTAAATAAACTATATCCTAAATGGTTTGTCGTAAGGTCGAATCTCGAACATGATTTCAATTGTGATCAATTAATCATTCAATTGAAGAGTTCAATAGCATTTCTTATAAGCATTCTTGCCAACACATTAGATTCGAGATCGCTCATCAAATGTGGTATTATAACTATATATTAATTTGATCAATTAAAAAATATAGAAAATTACCAGTCATTGGCTCAAACAAATTAGTTCATGCAAAGGTCAAAAACTAGGCAACAATGCAACTCCCTCGGAAAAAAAACCACTTAAAGAAATGGTAGAAGTACAGAAGTATTTTTTTTAATAACAAAATTGACTCTAATGGCACAATTCAATAGTTATTGCTGACAAATATGTCCTCTACAGAGCTCCGAAGAAGACTAACACGGCGAACGAATGAGCAGAAGGAAATTGGCAGCGGCAGGGCGTCACAGTCCATGAGGTTAGTTTGGCTTAAGATCTAACTAAAATGAGTCTTTTGAACATTTGGATCGTCATCAGGACATCTACACTCGGGACATGCATCAACAGCATTCCAGGAAAATAGGCAACATCGGCAAAAGCCTAAGAGCATTTTAACCATTTCAAAATCACTCGTAAACATACCCTAAAACTCAATTACACCCAGTAATAGCTTAAATGTTTACTGCTTACTGCTTACTCTTAGTAACAATCATCAATGCCATCCCCAAAAATGAAACCCTGACAATACAGATTCCTAGCCCTAATTTTGGCTCAATTGACAAATAAATCGTTAATTTGAAGTTCCAATCTTGGATATGAACCATCCCGACCTCTCATTCGCCCGTTCCCCTTGTAAAATCCCAGTCCCAAAAAAACAATACTTCCAAAATTCTAAAGGTAGTGGAACGATATGAACCCCACCTCTAATTAGTCCGTCCCCTCGTAAAATCCCAGTCCAAAAAACGACATTTCCAAAATTCTACGGGTGGGTCCAGTTGACCACTTGACTTACAAGAAAGTTAAATATCACAAGCAGTTTAGAACACATGCGAGACGAATTAAGAAATAAGATGGATTTTCAATTAACCCTAGCAAATAGTAAAAGGAGTTAAAGAGTGAAGAACATGGCACGTTAGTATTTAATAATTAAAATATGAATGCAGAAATGATAATTATAGGTTAAGAGATATGCTTGCATTAGAGCCAACAGGGATGTAGCTGAGATCAGGTGGAGCTTATACATCAGCACTCTTACAAAATTCTAAGAATGGTTATGGAAAGAGAAGCACTCACCTGAAAACATCAACACCTACCTTAGCAACAAGCAGTTTGGAGATTATCCGCCTGCCTCTATAAAAAAAAACATTCACACAACTAGATTAATCTCAAACCTGAGCAAGATTATAACCCTCCAGGTACCACTATAGATAAAAAGGAGCAAAGAGGTCTCTTGCCCATAGAAAGTGAACAACCTACCTCTTTGGTCTCCAATTCAAGAATCCAGCCATGGAACAAAACTAAAACACTAAGATCACAATTCCCATTACATAAAATGCTCAATGCTGAATTTTCTCAGTAAGGACGAGATCGATTTCCACCATGCTGATGTCTGTCGGGTCCAGAGCCTCCATCCCTATAGCTATCTCTACGCCTATCTCCACCACCTCCATATCCACCTCTACCACCACCACTGCAACATGAAAGAAAAAGTTATGCGGGTGCAAGTACGAAAAAAGTTTTGAAGTATAATAAACAATATAAATAAACACACATTCAGACAATGGAAGTATTTACAACATGCGTGGAGCATTCTAAACAAAACCATATGCTAAATTTAATGAACAAGTAATTCTAGAATCTATTAAAAAGAACAATATCCTACACTGTCTGAAACTTTTAGGACACCACGGAACACAAACAAATCAATACCTATTGTTTCATCTTCTAACATAATCTAACTGTGATAACTAAAAAAAGGTGTAACCATTCATATTCTAGATACTTGGATATTGAATTACAAAATAAATTCAAATATGTCTATATAAGAAACATAAATTGGCACAAAAGGAGGTGTAGATAAGCTTCTGCCCACCACTCAAGAACAAAGAAATGAGAAACCTACAAAAAAATAATCAGCCCAAGTTGATTTTATAGAAGAAAAAACATAATTACAAAATGATTTTGAGAGAACAGAGTCAAATAATTTACTCTGAACACAACATTTCTCCTAAAATGAGTATGGCACTTAACTTAATTCGAAACCTAATTTAAAAATATTTGGAATTTCAGAACAAAAAGCAAAAATGAAGTATCATTAATGGTATTTGTGTATAAGATATCAAGGCCATATTGACTATTGAGTATTCACACATAGAAGAAAAACAGAGATCATAGATAGCATGAGCTCTGGGGATATCAAACAGTATCAGATATTGGCCAAAGCTGCAAGTTGTCCTATCCTGATTCCTGCCAGCAAGATTTTTTTCCTACGTGTTGTTCGTAAGGAGGATAAAACTAAGGGAGAGTAACAATTGTTGAAACTGGAACCAAGAATCCTCTTGGCTCTTCTTTTCAGCTTGGTAGTTACAATTGTCAATTTCTCATGCTTATCAACCGACAAAAACAAAGAACTTAGCAGTTCACATTTCAAGATTTATGCATGCCTAAACTCTGTACACAGACTATTCTATTTGTTTTGAAAGAATAATAGCAAAGTAAGTACCCATGGTTGAATGCAGGTGGAGCCCTCGGTGCAGACTTCTCGGCCATTGCAACATTGATGTTAAAACCTCTCAAATCATAATCTGAGAATACAAAAATATGATCATCCAAAAATGATAATGTAGATAAGTGCAAACTAAAATTACAACTATAATAGCTGATATTATTATTATTAAAATACTATAGGAGCACAGTAGTTACTGTTATAGAAACCGCCAGCAGAATGCGCTGCTGAGGGATCTTCATATGATACACATGCATCGCCTTTGTTTTTTCCCATCTCATCTGTATATATTTTTATGTTCCAAGGCCACTGATCCTTGTAGCCCCTCTTCTGCTTGATTCTTCCAATCTTCAAATTGAAATGCAAAAAAGGCTTCAATTAAACAGTTCATTATCTGATACTAAAAGCAAAAGTCAATGCTGAAAATAATTTCTTCAGCACTTAGAGAAACATAACACCCTTTATTGGCAACAAGAATAGAGCAATCACTACAAGAGCCTCCTAAGTCCTATGTCATGAACAATTGCTTCAATCAAAAGTCTCATCGTGAAAAGAACATTCATTTAGAAAATAGATGAAAGTATACCCATTATTTAAAAAGGATGTACTAACAATCAGGAATACCACATAACGTGACATATTTTAAAGAAGACATAATATCAATTGCAGACACTTCATTGGCAAGGAGAATAGAACTAGCTCTATAAGAGCTTCCTATATCACAAACCTTAGCATTATAATCAAGAGTCGAACTTTCTGAACATGGAAAGATGGTTTGAAATTAAATACATTTTCTGAAAAAGAATTAACAAAGACATGGTGCCGACACTTTTCAAAGAGAATATAAATACCAGTCACCAGAAGCAACAAAATAAAGCTGAATAGCAGATTACTTACTTGACCAATGCCACCAAATAGTTCTTTCAATTCATCAGTGGTCACATCTTGTGGCAAATTAGAAATATAGATTCTAGAGTTATCACACGTATCATCACAATGGTCATCGCACTGTTTCACCTGTGCTGGCTCTGCTGCTGGTGTACTTACATAACCACCACCTCTCCCACCACTGGCATTATAGCTTCCTCCTCCTCTACCACCACCAGCATTATAGCTTCCTCCTCCTCTACCACCTGAATTATAGCCACCGTCATATCCAGCTGATGGCCCACCCCGACCAGCAGCACTCCGCCCATCACCTAGACTATTATCACCACCATAGCCACCAGTGGGACCCCCATAAGTTGGAGGGTATGTAGTTCCACTGTAGCTTGCAGGTGGAGGAACTGCATCAGTCCCATAATCTGCACTTCCACCTGTGTAAGATGGTGGATAAGAGCCACCAACAACACCACCAGATGGGGGTGCCAACGATGGAGGAACCTGACTGTACCCACTATCTTCCCCTCCCTGGTGACCACTGTAAGAATTACCACCTCTGTTCCCTCCTTCGCTACGACCCCCATCGTGAGCTCCACTTCTACCACCATGGAAACTACCACCTCTGCCATTGCGATTACCACCATAACCCCCATCAGTTCCACCTCTATTAAACCCACCACCACCACCACGGTCGCTAGAACCCCCAGGTGATGGTGTACCACACTTGTTACACTCCACTCTTCTAGCAAAGTTTACATTTGCACAGCTATATGGAAAAAAACAAAACAGAAAGAAAACATCAGTTTCAATCATAAACTACTAATAGCCAATGAGCATAAGACAGGCTCCCCATATAAAGTCTAAAATTTATGCAATAAAGGATGGGGGATCCGTCCAATGTACCCATGAAAATAAAACATTAAAAAAAATATGAACCCAGCAATAGACGAAGAAGGGACAAATCATACCCGGGATTAGGGCAGACCCAATCGCCATCTCTGCCACTTCCGCCACGACCACCTCCGCCTCCGCCCCCACGTCCACCGCCTCGCCCTCCGCGATCTCCTCCTTGATAACCACCACCGCCACCACTGCCTCCTAAATCCGATCAAAACAGAAAGCAGATAAAGGAACTGAGGTGAGGAAGAACTCGTCTCTCTTTAGGGGGAAACAAAAACAATTAACTATAACTGTCACAATTAGATCCGATCACTGGAAATTTCCTTACCAAATACAAGTCACACACCCCGCTCAGGAAATCTAAGAACATAAGAGAAGTACATACCTCGACCACCGTAGCCTCCGCCTCCGCCTCCACCTCCACCGCTACCGACACCGCCACCTCGTCCTCCATAGCCTCTACCACCGCTGCTGCCTCCGCCGCCGCCTCGGCCTCCATATCCACCGTCACCGCCCTTTCCACCATAGCCTGCACCACCGCCGCCTCCATATCCGCCTCCGGGGGCTCCGTAAGACGAAGGAGCAGCGTCTCCTCCGTGATCGTACATACCAGACATTAGCTTTTTTTTAGGGCTAACTTTGGGAGAGAGAGACGTAAGAGAGGAAGGTGGATTAGGGTTGAAAATATTTGTGCGTGTGTGTAAACCTACGCAACTTGAAGATAATGTTTCGATTCCATTGACTTGGGCCGGCCCAATTTAATGGAACCTAATACAACCATTTTTATGTGGATTAATTCATTTCTACTTAATTAGATTATGGATTATGTTTTAATTAAGTCTAGTTAATATGTTTGGTATGTCATCTGAATTCTGTTTTTTAAAATTGTTTTCGAATTCTGTGACTCAAACGGTTTAAATTTTAAAAACTTCTACTTTTTTTTCAATATATTCGATTTTGAATTTAAAATTTTAAAATGTAGAATTATATTTAAAAGATAAAAGCTTTAAAACAAATTAAGAATTTCATGTTATAAACTCAATTCATTTTTGTTAAATTAAAATATTTATAATATAATAGACATGAAATGTCTCATATTTTTGCATAGATTTTGTGGATCACCTAGGGGTTGTTTGGAACATGAAGTGAGTTATTATAGTCAATGGTTATAATAATTCATGGGTTATGATAGTTGTGAACAATAAATACTATTGAAGTCAGTATAATTACTTTATTGATTGCAAGTTATAATAGTCGGTAAGTCAAACGTATATTGAGTTATAATAACACAATCGACCCAACTTCAAGTTTGTATCTCAAACTCCCCCTAAAATTCAACATTTGTTCAGATCATCGTCCTATTTGGACTAGATGGTCATCGCCTATTGACGAGGAGTACATGCATGTTGTACGACCTATCTAGTATGAAGAATGTTGGATACAACATCAGAAGTGTGGAGACATAATCGCTCGTGTTTGGGCTTTGTCGCAAGATGGCGAAGCTCAGGGAGACCAACAAAAGGTGAGGAGATGTTTGGGGATTTACGGGCATGAGAAAAGGGACGACTTAGTGGGTCACTCAATGGAGCTATTCAACGTAAGGAAAATGAGATTAGAGAGTGTGAACTCCACAAACTCGACTAGTGAGAATCACATTGGATGGCGACTGCAAAGTATTTGGAGGGCATGTCGAAGGATAATGAGCTTTGACAAAAATCTCGGAAGGAATTGTTGGTTTGAGAGATATGTACTCCAAATAATTCCATGCAAGGACTATCCAACGAATGAAGCAAAATAAAATAACAAGTTTGATGAACTGTAACGTACACTGACAGATAAACATAGGTGAAATTGAAGATGTGACAATCGATTATTTTAGAGTTTTGTTTCCTTCTTTTACACTAGTAGCATATTTTGTTGTTTTGGTTGATTGTATACCTAATACAGTTACAAACGATCAGAACAGGGTCCTATTACGCGAGTACACCATACCTGACGCTTATGTTTTATTTGAATCGAGTTTCTTCATCTTTCCAACAAAAGTCATCATAAATTTTTTTGAAACCACTTAGTTCCTAAAATCAATTTTATTTTTCCTTAATCAAGCTTGTAATCAATTATTTCGGATAAAACGTAAGCGTCGAAAAAGTAGCTCCTGATGGAGGAGACTCAAACAATGGACAGTTCGAAGAATTTGTTTGAAGAAACGAAAGCCGACTTGTCGGAGACCTATATGAATTGCAATATTTATGCAAATTTAAAGTTTAATTTGATAAAATTAAAATTTCACGATTAATTTTTTTTTATCTTTTCTTCCAAAAACGACAAAGTTCACTAACTAGGATTACATTGTGGAGCCGCATCTTGAATAATTTAATAGATGAGTTTTGAAATCTTTTAAATTTATATAACTTTAGAATTAAGTTAAATTTATATAAAAAAAATTATAGTTTATAAAAATAAGTGAATAGTTTAATAGGTGAGTTTTGAAATCTTAAAAAAAAAAACTTACATGCTCCACTATCTTTTGCCAGCCACGTGTCATGATTTAATTGGTCCATGTTTATAACCCAATTTTGAAGTTTATCGTCCAACCACCACATGTCAGGATTTAATTGGTCTAGGTTTATAACCCAACTTTTAAGTTTGAGTAAAACTTGCTTACAGTCCGGACTACAAGTATTTTTGCAGCCCAACACGTGTCACGATTTGATTTGCTGAATATTTTTATTATTTTTTAAATAAAAAAAACTCTTCACGCCGGTTTACTTAGATTGTTTTCTTCCGTAATTTTCTCTTTCTTTTTCGTCAGATAAACAACTTCTCCTATCTTCTCTCTCTTTCCTCCATTTCTATCTGACCTTTGTTTTCAATTTCATCTCTCACTCTCTCTTCCTTACTCTACAATAAGTATTTTTTTTCTTTTTTTGTTAACTATTTTTTGAGGCAGTAAGATTTGCAATACTCTAAACGATATCTCTAGACAAATAAAAAAAAAATTGTTATCATTTTTTTTTTTTGAGATTTTTTCTTATAAAAAAGAAAATCCAATCTACCCTCCCCTTTACCAACCTCAGATGAATCCATATCCAACCGTGAAATTTTCCACTCTTTCCTTCACTTCCTCTAAAACCCACTTGAAAATTTATGTCTATATAACACACAATCAATCCTGCAAATTTCAAATAACTCCAATTGAAATTTCATGGCTTTGAAATTGGAGTGTAGAGAAATGAAGAGAGAGAAAGTAGAAAAAATTGTTAATTTGCTGGAAAAAGAAAAGGAAAGTTACTCACAATAAACGACGTGAAAGATTTTTCTATTATTTAAAAATGATTTAAATATTAGCCAATCAAATCATGAGAGGTGGCTGGGCTGCAAAAGATACTTGTAGCGCAGCAACCAAGTTTTACTCTTTAAGTTTTCACTCACCCTATGTTAAAGATTGTTTTTTTTTTTTTTTTTATAAACTAACTTTTAAGTTTTAGGGCGTTTGTTAAAGATTTTTTTTTTTTTTTTTATGTGTATTGTTAAAGCACGTTTTTGTCTCTTTCTTCTTAATCCCAAATTGATTCCGCTTTAAAAATAAAAATATAGGACACAAATTATGCTTTCAAATCTTTCAACCGATTGAAAAATTAGAGAAAAATGGATCATTGAGAGAATTGAAGGAGGAAAGAATGAAGAAAAAAAATGGAACTTAGATATGAAAATGAAGAATGAGAAATGGAATGGTGAAAAGAAAGGAAGAAGGAGAAGAGTTTTTATATAGCAAATCAATTGAGCTTTAGAAAAAAAAAAAAAAAAAAATCATCCTAATTCAGCTTATAAAAGAAGCTCATTTCTTAAAAAAAAAAAAAAAAAAAAAAAAAAAAAAAAAATCCATTTCTCCTTTTCAAAAAAACACATTTTCTGTTTCTATTTCTTATTTCTAAATTTAATATGTTTTCTTCTCTGGCTTTTCTGAGATTTAAAAAAAAAAGAAAAAAAACTGAATCAAATTTGGGATTAAGGTTGATATTTTTATTTAAAAGAGAAATAAAAACGCTGAATTAATTCGTGACACGTGAATAGACTGCAAAACATATCGATGAAAAAAAAAAAGAAAAACAATTAAGATTATTATTTAAAAAAAAAATTTAGTTCTGCTGTGTGTAGAAGCAACATCCGGACCCCTTGGGCTTTTTAGTAGCAGTTTCCCTCCGGAGTCCCTCACTCAGCTTTCTCCAGTTCTCTCTCTCTTTCAGATTCCCCGTTTTTCTTTCTTCCTCCTTCTATCTCAGTCCTTGAAGCTTCCCCTCTCCCCTTCAATGGCTTCCAGCACTGGAGATGGATCTTCGCTCGATCCCTCAAGCTCGAACGAGTCGGAAAAGCCTCCAATTGAGTCTATAAGGATGCCTACAATCGAAGAGATTCGCGGCCAAGATATTTGGAACAACTGTGCAGTTCGCAGTGTTGTTAGCGGAGTCATGGGTAGGTCAGCCAATTTATTTCACTTTTTTTTTCTTCCTCTTTTAACTATAATTTGCTTGTTGCCCTCATTCTCGCTCATTGAGACGAGTTTATGTAGTTTGGGTCTGGGCAGTAAGGATCAGGATTGGGAGGCTCAATCTTTCTCATATAAACAATGTTAATGTTACTGTTAAATCACCCATCAATTCGAAAACTTAAGCTAATGGTTATGCCAAATTTAATTATATCACTGTTTGGAAATTTGTAAGAAATCAATATTAATTGAGTAGAAAATGACATTGTAAGGGTTCGAACATATGATACCATATGAGCTTTATCAATACTTCTAACAGTTTAACAGTTCGTTTTCCTGGAGCAGCCACTGTATGCAGATTGTTGTGTATGCTGCCTTAATCATAATTTTTGGGTTATTATTAGTTTATTACTTTACTTATGAGCCATTGGTCGCTTCTGTTCTGAAATATTTGCAGGAGGTGGGCTTGGATTGTTCATGGGTTTATTTTTGGGAGCATTGGATAATCCATTGATGCAAGAAGAGATGACTGCTAGGCAGCAATTTGTTTATACTGCAAAACAGATGGGACGGCGTAGTTGGGGTTCTGCAAAAGCGTTTGCAGTCATGGGCTTTGTTTTCTCAGCAGCAGAATGTGTTGTAGAAAAGGTATCGTTTATTTTATTTTTTATTTTTCCTCTGAGTATGTTTCTCTGATTTTATGGGATCTAATTCTTCATCCATGTGCTTAGGTTCGAGCCAAACATGATATGACTAATACAGTAGTCGCTGGTTGTGTAACGGGTGGTTCAATGTCAGCTAAAGGTAGGTCCTCTTACCCTTGTATCCATGTACTTGCCTTATTTTCCAGTCAAGTATCGTAATCTTCAGCTTCTAGCCATGTAAAGATCTTTTATGAAAACAATCTTGTGATTCAGTACTCTGGCTGAAGCTTTCATAAAAAAAAAGGTACTCAACCAAAATATCTGAAGGTTGTGCATTAAAGATTCAAATTGTGTTCAGAAGAAATTATAGCCACGATTACTGAACTAGATATGTTCTATAGGCTATACATCTGTATCCTCGAATTCTAAGAATAATATTATAACCTCCTGTTTTCAAGATCGCATTACCACGACATAAACATTTGTAGGTAGGGGTGTATTAATGCGTGTGCATGAGTAGTTCAATTGGCCTCGCTAATTTATTGTCTTTCTATAATTTCTGATTGTTCTTTGTTGATATTCATTGATGTGTAAAGTTCGCAAAAGTAGAAAGTTTAAGGAGCTTGCTCCAAGACGCCCGATATAGTTTATATGAGAGGGGAAGTAGATTCAAAAATGTTTTGAACAAGAGCTGCAAATAGAACCAACAAAGGCAATGATCTCCTATGATCTCCTAGAGTGTTGAAGGATCCTTGAAAATTCCTCCTACTCCACAACCGCTGAAAGGTAAAGGACGAGATAAGGAAAATGTCTAGCATTCTCAATATATTCTTGCATGATAAATAGCAAACTGAGAAACAAAACCTGTGTAGATTCCTTCCCTGGTCTTGTCATTTGTGTTTACGCCTCCAAGTTCAGTCCAAAGTAAAACTTTTACCTTCATTGGATACTTGTCTTTCCATGAAGCCTTGAACATATTTTTGGAAAATAATCAGTCACAGTAAGTCTATGAAAAAGTGTTTTGCACGAGAAAATACTTCTCTAGTTTCCTGATTAACCTCACTGCTAACATTACAGTTTTTCAGCATCTGAAGAAAGATTTCCCATTCCTAAATCTCCTCATCTTTCAAACTTCCATGCAAATTAAAACATAGAGAACTGTAGTAGTGATCCCATCCAGCGCCGTCTTACAAATATAAGTTTGCTACCAGTTAGATCATACAGCCTATGAAAGGTATTTGACAGTGGCCGATCCATGATTCAAATAATAGAAGACTTTTCACACCAACTGATATAACTGGTAGCAAACTCAATAATAGAAGACTTTTCACACTAGCTGATATAAAAATGTTTTCATCATTGTTCTCATAAGAATGATGTATTTTTATATCAGTTAGTGTGAAAAGTCTTCTATCACTAGGCTGCATGATCTAACTGGTAGCAAACTCAATAATAGAAGACTTTTCACACTAACTGATATAAAAATAAATCATTCTTATGAGAAAAATGATGAAAACATTACCAATATCGAAATGATCGAGAAAGTTTTCTTTAATATGGTGGAGGTGGAGATTAATCATTTTCCATTGATTTTATACATTTAAAGAGGAATGCTCCCATCTTGATTTAAGACATTGTTGGAAATACACTGTTAGACCTCCTATTGTGAATGTTTATGCTAGGAAGGGTAACACTAAGCCTCCCATTGTAAATGTTTATACTAGAAAGGGTAAAAGAGGAAATTGAGTGAAAGTTAGTTAGAGAGTAGGACGTGTTTGCCTTTTAATAACTATTGGATCGAGTGAGTGAGGTATCTGTTATTTTGGAATTAGTCGAGCATTTTTGGGTGAGAACAACCCTGGCTGAGTGTTTGTATGGTGATCTTTTCATCTTTGTCTCTGCTTTTACATAAATAATACATCACAGATACCTAACGTATACCAGATGTTGACTTAACTTGGACAGTCATGCTCTCATTGAGCCTGTTTGTTGGAAGTTAATGTCGATTTTGGGGTTCTCTGGAAATAAAACACTTTCCCTGATTTTAAATGATTTGATGTAGAAACATCATCTACATCAAATCATTTAAAATGACTCACTCAGTGAAAGCTGATTTTCATTTAAAAAAAAGATTTTATGTGGGAACAGTTGCATCTAACATTCCTCGGCTCCTCTTCACTGTAAGCAAGAGCAAAGCTAAATTTGTTGAAGAGCTATTTTGTTGGCCAGATGATGAGTTGCCACCGAGGGATGGAATATAACATTGTTAGAACTTAGATAATACAATCGGGTTAAAACTATATTACTGAAATGAGCTTAGGAAAATGATGGTCAGGATGATATTGCTCTTTTCTTGTAGACCAAGTAGTTTGTGGTTTATCAATACTTAGGCTGAAGGCACTTTTGAGGCGTTTTGAAGCGCAAGTAAGCATTGAGGCAGAATGAGGTGACGAGTAGAAGGGGAAAAAATGGAAATGCTAAAAGATTACTGTTGAAATGATATCAACTACATTGTCCAAAAGATAATAGTTTAGTTAGTAATAGTCTAACTGAATACAAAATCTCAAAATGTAGATGTTCATTATTGTTGATATTTTTTCTTTCTTTCCATTCTCCTGTCGGTTGAATTCGAAATCAATGTTGAGAAATTCAACCAAGTAGTTTGGGGTTTCTAATCCCGTGGTTACCTGCAGCCTTGAGTAGTAGTTTTCAATTGAAGTAAACAATGAGGGAAGGACCCACCAATGGACTTTTGGATAAAAAAGAAAAAACTTGGTTCAAGAATGTTGAGGGATTGCTGCCCAAACACCACAAGTTTTTCTTGACTTATGTTGAAATCTGGACTGTAGTTTCTGCTTTTACTTCACAATCTCTTTAGCATCTTTCCATTCTCTTGTTTAAATGAGCAATGTTTGAATGCATGATTCAAACGTGCAAAAAGCTAGAATAAAATGGGTATGTTAGCTACCATGGTAGTCGCCTACCTAAGATTTAATATCCTCTTAGTTTTCTTGGCAACCAAATGTAGTAAGGTCTCAGTTGTCCCGTGAGAATAGTCGAGGTGCAATCGGTCCGGACACTCACAGATATTAAAAAAAAAAAGAACAAAAAACATAATTGGCTATGCTAACTGAGATTGTTTTTGACGATGCCGATTTGTTTGTTTATCATTTTTAACATGCTTCTCGTTTTCATCTCGCGATGCCATATCTCAGTTTATATCGTCTTAATCTCAGGTGGCCCAAAGGCAGCTTGTGTCGGTTGTGCTGGTTTTGCAGCATTTTCAGTCGTGATAGAGAAGTTTTTGGATAGACACACTTGAGCTGCGTTTTGTGCTCACAATTTTGCGATAGCAAAAAGAAAAATCAATGGTAGAGAAATAATAGCTAGCCTGCAATGTAACCATTCTTTTCATCATAAAAATCTGAACCCCCTTTTTGATTTGGGATGTACTTTAAAATATAGTCCCCATTGTTTTAGTAACATTATTCACAATTTCAAACCATCGAAGGTTGACCTAGTGGTCAGGAAGGGTCTTGAGATTTTAATGCCCTTCGAGAAAGAATGGGTTCAATCTTTGATGGCCACCTTACCTAGGAATTAATTTTCTTACAGGTCTCTTTGACAGCCAAATGTTGTAGGATCACAGGTTCACAATTCCATTTGGTTGGAAGATATATTTATATTCACTATTTTTCTCGGTGTTCTTTAGATGTAATTAGTAAAAGTGACCAATTTCGTGCGTTTTAATTCTTCCGTATGCAGCTGTCAATTGGACATTTTTTTTTTAATTTATAAATAAAAGTTGGATTTAGATACTTTGGCTACGAGTTAATTAATTATATGAGATACATATATAAATTGAAAGTCAAATGTGTCATTCCTCAAATAATTATTTTTATGATAGAACTTACAAGGGCATATTTAAAGTATTTCTAAAATAATTAGTGTAATTATTTTAAAATCTTAAACTCTAATATATCTTTTTTTTAGAGTACTAATATATCAAATTAAAAACACCAATTAAATAGAAAACTTGTCACTTGTGGTCACGGCTTAAAATTGTAGTTATAATTTGTAAGATTTGATCCGACCACAAGTACTAAAATGAAACTCGTAAAACTCTGAAATCAAGTTGAAACTAAATTTCAACTCATAAGGTTCCATTAAAACTTTTAAAACTATACGATTAAATTAAAAGAACTAAGCTAAACTATGTGAATTTAATTAATAATTTAAACAATAATAAATATAAAAAATCACTCATAATTCATAAATCCATATTTCATTATCTACTCATTCTCCCTCATAAGTCATATGTTTGAACCGTGTCGAAAATTAAAGAATGATAATTGTAGTTCGAAATTTATTATATTCTAATTAATTCATTTTTTAAATATTTAATTTTATTTTTGACCATATGTGAGGTGAAAGATCCAAACATATGACCTCTTAGTCGATATTATATGTTTTATGCTAATTGAACTATGCTCATATTGATATTTAAATTTAGTGGTGGTAGTTTTAATAAGTATTTATTTATTCAAGAAATAACACATAAATATTTTTTTCACGAGGAAAATCTCTAGTATTTTTTTAATATATATGATCAATTTTGTTTGAAAAAAAAAAAAAAAAAGCAATGAGGGCCAATTTTCAAGGTTTCTTGTTTTGTTTTTGGATAAACAAACTTCATTAATGAAATAATAAATGCCATTTGGGCTGCACGTGTGTCCTATATCCTTCCCACCCTCGGAAGGAGAAATCAAAAGCCACAAAACTATACATACATGTGAAAGCATCGATAATAGAGCAAAATAATATAAAAAATACGAGGTTAAAATAAAAAATAAAAATAAAAAAACCGGAAATGATATTTTAAAAATAAATGAGAAATAATAAATTTAATCTCCAAAATTTTAATTTTATGTATAATAAATTTTTAAATTTCTAATTATTTCGAAATTTATTCAACCTTTTTTTAAATTTATATATCTATTAAATACAAAAATTCAAATTTAAATTCATGTTAGACATTTTTAAAGTTTATAGACGTATCATACACTAAATTAAAAAAACAATCTTGAACGACACGAAATTAAAAGTTTTTTTTTTTTACAAAAGAAATGAAGAAAAATATCTAAGAAATATGGTAATAAACAATCACCGTAGTAGCCACCTATTAGAGACTTGATCTTGAGACAGGCGACATGGCCCGGTTAGCCTTGCTCGGGTCATGTATGCCAGGTGTACGAGGCGGTGCACAGTTGAGAGCAGACAACAGGGCGAGACAACATGATGAGAAGGGTAAGAGTCTAACGCATACCTGTGGTGCTAGTTGGTGGTCAGCATCCCATAGCCATGAGAGGACATGGTCAAGCGCGTCAGTGTGGCACCCAGCCCTAGCGGGCGCGCAAACAGCGCACAACGCACGCCCAAACAAGACACAGTGCGCGCGCTGGCAGCACACGACTTTCTCGAGAGTGTGTACGGGCGATGCGTTGGAGGGAAAGAAGACACACATTCTTTTATGTGCGATTGAGGCAAACTTGGTCCCAAAGTTTAGGGATGCTAAATATAGTTAGTGGAATACTTGGCCAAGAATGGAAGAAAGTGAACTAAGTGAACTAGACTATATTTAGTAAATTGTGTAATAGTAAGACTTGTTCTTTAAGTAAAAGTCTTAGATGCTAAAATTAGATGGATTGAACCTAAAGTCATTCCATCTTCCAAAAATAGGTTAGTGAAGGAACTTGTAACTTAGTATATAAATGGACTTCCAGAGTGTTGGAAGATAGTTCCCACTTACTCATTGAGCTTGTATTTCTCGAGATCTTTGAGAGAAAAAAAATAAAGGTGAAGTAGGGTGATCAACCCTTTGCCCAAGCTATTGAGTATTCAAGTGTGCTGCTTATTCTTTGTTGGGATATTCTGAGTTCTTGGGCGAAAAGTAGAGGAAGGCGGCTAAGAGGAGCACTCTTAGGCCGCACGAGGTGAAAAATAAATTCCGCAAATTTAACCCCGTGACACCACCCATGATGGGTATTCTTCAAGCCAATTTTTGGTTACTTCGTGTCTTCTAGTGTGACAAGTTAACTCGTGCGGAGCTGAGTTACAATTGCAGTCGATTAGGAGAGGTTGATTAGGAGAAATCCTTGGATCAAACTACATCTTTGCTTCTCGCGGAGAGAATCAACAAAGGCTTAACTCATTTACAAAGTATTCCGAATCAATCAACAAGTTCCAAAGTATCCAAGAGTTCGTCTCAACCTTGTCAATTTCGTCCACCAAATTGAGAGCTCAGCAAATAAGATTCGTAGTTGTGGATTTCAACCGTGTGCCAAATGCCTAAGGTGGTGAGGACAAAAAGTCGAGTTTCAACTAGATCGAGCACTTCACAAACTCTACCAAAAAAAAAAAAAAAAAAAAACAGAATAAATTATGTTTAGTAGTTTCGAACTAGGATTCCAATTTAACCAACGTTTCTACTTAAGTCATGTTTGATAATCATTTGATTTTTTTTTAAAAAAATTAAGCCTATAAATATTACTTCTAACTCTGAATTCATTTATTTTGTTATGTACTTTTTACTGGTGTTAGAATTCATTTATTTTGTTATTTATTTTTTTACCGGTGTTTTTAAAATCCAATGCTAAATTTCTTGAAATGTCTTTGATAAAAAAGAAAAAAAAAAAAAAAAAAAAATCCTCAAGCGGGTCCCCCGGCCAAATTTTGGTTGTGGTGTCCACTGTCCAATATTGATTCCCTGAGCAGATCCTCTATCCGTCCTTCCAGAAAGAGAGATTTCACCAAAGCAACTGTGTGAAGTGAAGAAGTGTAAGGCCATTGCAGACCATGTCGACGATCGAGAACCCCGAGCTGGTCTGTGTCACCGGCGGCAGTGGCTGTATCGGATCCTGGCTCGTTCACCTCCTCCTCCTCCGTGGCTACTCCGTTCACGCCACCGTCCAAAATCTCAGTTACACTCTCACTCTCATCTTTCTCTTCATTCTTTTCAATATTAACTTCCGCTTCTTCTTACCATTTCGATTTCCGCATGAAAATAATGCAGAGGATGACAAAGAAACGAAGCATCTCCAAGATTTAGAAGGAGCGGATGCTCGTCTTCGTCTCTTCCAAATCGATCTCCTCGATTACGACTCCATTCTCTCCGCCGTCACTGGTTGCGCCGGCGTCTTCCACGTCGCGTCTCCCTGCATCGTTGATGCTGTAGAAGATCCCGAGGTGTGATATTATATGCTTTGAGGTCATAATTTGTAGAAATTAACCGTCGCATTGCGTGTATTTGTAGAGGGATTTACTGGATCCGGCTATCAAAGGAACGATCAACGTCCTGACGGCGGCTAAGGAGGCTGGGGTACAACGCGTAGTGGTAACTTCTTCAATCTCCGCCATGATTCCGAACCCTAACTGGCCGGCGAATGTTGTAAAGAGTGAAGAATGTTGGACTGATATTGATTACTGCAAGCGAAATGGAGTGAGTGCTTCACCTCCTTTCAATCTTTAATTGTTCCTGATTTTGAGGCTTATCTGTTATTTTTCTGTTTTAATCTTCTTCCTGTTGGTTATATTGGGAATTCTTCTTTCAATTCAATTCAGAGTCAATATTTGCTGAGTTTCATCGTTAGAATTTTTGGATTCAATTAATTAGGGCATTAGGGCATGTTTGAAAGTGATTAGACTCCAAATCACATTTATTTCTTATTATTTTTTAAGAAACAATTTCATATTGATGTATGAAATTTACAAAATAAAATTCTCAATTGGTCAAAAGGGAAACATAGCTATAAGATGTGAAAAGATTAGACAATTTACACCAAGATAACATCATAGTAAATAATGTGATTGAAAAGTTGTTCTTTGTCCGAGAAGACTCTTTGATTTCTCTCCTTCCAAAGCACCGAAAAGAAAGTCCGAGTGATGTTCATCCAAAGTGTAGCTTTGATCTTTTAGTTCTCGCCTTCAAATCATTTTTGTCAATTCAAAATAACTCCAAAACATGCAATTCATCATTTAAAACCAATTTTAATTGTATGTAAATCATGTTTAAAAGTGTAAAACCAAACATAAAAAAGATGTTGAATGATTAAATATATGTTTTGGAGTGATTTTGAACATGATGAAAGTAATTTTAACCATTTCAAAATCTATTCCAAACACATTCCTAATTCAACCAAATCCATGAAAGTGATTTTTCTTGTGGTTAATGTATAATAGTTGGGATATGAAAATGCGGCCAGATTTCCTAATCTTTTCCTACATTTATATATATTTTTCTTGTAGCTGTGGTATTCGGTTTCAAAAACTCTAGCAGAAAAGGCTGCTTGGGAATTTGCCAAGGAGAAAGGATTGGATGTGGTGGTGATTAATCCAGGAACAGTGATGGGCCCTGTGATTGCTCCCAGAATTAATGCAAGCATGCAAATGCTTTTAAAACTTCTCGAGGGTAATTTCTCTTCTTGATTTATAGCATACTATCTTCCTTCAAGATGACACCATTTGTAGTACGAACAAATTGCAGACTTCCAGTCGTAAGCAGCTAAAAAATATCCAGTATACGAAGATATTAATTTGTGTTGAGGATCCCACATCGGAAAGATGAAGGGACCTCACAATTCTTATAAGTTACGTGAATTACTCCTCACATTGCCCATTGATTTTAAGAACGTCCATGATATTTAATAATTTGCAGCAGGGTGGTTGTTGAACCAGTTTAGTTGGTAAAGAAAGTCACAATTTTCTCTCTCTTATTGAACTTGAAAATCAATCTTAGCTAGTTTGAGCCTGCCCAAATCTCTGTCTTTGAAGTTCTCAAAACAATTCATGTATGAAGTTTCTCTGCATTCCACACAAATTATGGCATTTTTTTGTTCTTTGGCAGGGTGCATTGAGACATTCGCGGACGTCTTTATCGGAGTAGTGCATTTTAAAGATGTTGCATTAGCACATATTTTGGTCTATGAAAACAAATCAGCGACAGGAAGACACCTTTGTGCTGAGGCCATAGCTGGTTACTCTGACTATGTCGCGAAGGTTGCTGAACTCTTCCCTCAATATAAGGTCCCGAGGTAAGAGTGATTTTGAAATAGTTAAAATCATTTTGTTAGGTTTAAAATTACTCTAAAACATATCTTTAATCCTTCAAAATCAAATTTGATGACATGAAAATTGCATTCAAAAGTGTAGAGTCAAATATGAAAATCATATTTATTCACTGGAATCACTCCCGAACGTACCTTTACATATTGAATATGCTTCTTTATGATCTCGTCTACGTTTCCACCTTTCAGGTCGATAGAAGATGCACAACCTGATTTGGCAAGATCAAAAGATGGAGGTAAGAAGTTGATGAACCTGGGACTGGAATTCATCCCAATGGAAGAAATCCTCAAGGACGCCGTTGAGGATCTAAAGAAGAAGGGATATATTTCCTGAATATAAAATCATCTGTAAGTATTTCTTTTCAGTCAGCTAGTCCTATCGCTCTAAGTTTTCTTTTCATATCTATGTTGTAATGTTATACTTATACTTGAATAATAGCATATTCACATCTCCAAGTTTCCACGCTTTCTTAAAATGCTCTCTTTAATTGTTTTAATAGGACGAATCAGAAGCCAATATGAGCATAGTTCAACTGACCTAAAATATATATGGTCGACGATGCCAGAGTTTAGAATTCCTCACTCTACCTATAAAAAGAAATATATTTAGAATAATGAAGGGTTGAATCTTCTAATTGTTAGTGAATTGTGACCAACAAGAAAACTCTAAATACTCGTTTTCATTGTCTTTTAACTTAATACCATCACTTTAATGCTTGCCTAGCACACCAGCAAATATCTGTCCCGTCTCTGCAAAATTAAATGGAGAATTTTGTGGGGACAGAGACGGGGGCTGAAAAGGCATTATCCGACTCTACCCGCCCATGAACATCTCTACTCAATAGACTACTGGAAACTTTAAATCCGAGGAATTCATTAGACATATTCCTAAAAGTAAGTGTTCAATGTTGGTAAGTTCAGAATAACTTTGTATACAATCATACAATTTTTTTAAAATGCCATGAATTGAAAATGATTGGGCCTCTCGTGCCTTTAGAATTAGGAAATAAATCTCTTTTTCTTTAATTCTTCAACAGCGTTCTTGATGGTTTCCTCCATTGGGATGAATTTCAGGCCTAGGTCCGTCAACTTTTTAGCTCCATCTCTTGCTCCCGCCGACCCAAATTCTGTATCTTCTATCGATCTGAAGGTAGTAATAATTTATAGTTCTTCACCAAAAGTACTTTAAATAAAAGATGAAAATTTCACCTATAAATTAAAAAAAAAAAAAATTAAAACCAAAATATTATAGATTAATTTGAAAATCAACTTTAGCTCCCAAGTTTTCATACTAATTACTAAATCATAAGTATCGAGAAAAATACATTTTTAATCTCTAGGATTTGAACTTAGTTTCTAATTTCTATTTGGTCCATGAATTTTCAAAACTAACACATTTAGGTCCTGTTGGATAACTATTTGATTTTTAATCTTGGATCTAACAAGCTCGGATTGAGGTTGATACAAGGTACATGACATATTGATTTATCAAGTTCAAGTATTTGATAGCAATATAACATGGACATAACTCGATGAAATTAGTTGCACAAATCTAACAATATGAGCATGACTAAGAGTTCGAATCTCCACTTGTTAGAATAGAACTCAAAAAAGAAAAGAAGAAAAAGTTGCACAAACTTATAAGATACAAATGAAAATTCACATAAATTTCAAGTTTAATCCCTAAACTTTCAAGTTTGTGTCTATTTGGTTTCTAAACTTTAAAAAGTGTCTAGTAGATCCATGAACTTTCAATTTTGTGTCTAATAGGTCCCCCAATTTAAAAAAATGTCTAATAAGTCCATAAATTTTTAATTTTGTGTCTAATAGGTTTCGAGATATTCTAAAATTTTAAAAATTAACTGATATGTTGGATATAAAATTGAATTTTATGTATAATAAGATTCTAAACTTTCAATTTTGTGTTTAGTAGGTTGGTTAATTTTAAAAAAATAACGTATAGGTCAATGAACTATTATATAAAAAAAATTAGGAGAAACCAAATAGACACGAACTTAAGAGTTCATAGATATACGTGATACTTTTACAAGTTAGCACTCACGCCATTTTCCCTGCAATAATCAACATCGGTCCAACAATCTTCATTGATCGGAACATCCGCCAGCCAACGAGGGTTCAGAACAACGGCGGTGACCGATGAAGTTACCACTATATTGTTTAATATCGTGTCAATTGAGGAGGAAGGGAGTTTTATTAATTATAAAACTCACACACAAAATACAAAGAATATCTCCTCAGTATAAATAGGAGAATCGAGGAAGGAAGTTAGAAATAACAATCCTTAACAGAAATATAACAAATTGAAACTGATTTGTAAAACTAATACTCCCCTCAAGTTTGGGTTGGAGCATAAATGTCAAGGACTCCCAACTTGCACATGACAGAATATGACAGCTTGATTATCACAATAAACCACAACTGGAGGCAAAAAAAATTATGTGTAGATCAAGCAATAATTGATGTATCCATACTAACTCACTCGTAACTGCTGCCAAGGCTCTGTATTCAGCTTCTGCTGAGGATCGAGAGACGGTGGGTTGTTTCTTAGATTTCCAAGAGATGAGAGAGTCTCCCCAAAACACACAAAAACCAGTTACAGACCGCCTTGTATCAACACAAGCGTCCCAGTCAGCATCAACAAATGCTCGAAGTTGAAAACTTGACGTGGGCCGAAGTAAAATACCTTGACCAGGAGATTTCTTGAGATAGCGCAAAAGATGGTGAAAAGCTTGTAGATGAGAGGCTGATGGTTGCTGTAAAAATTGACTTAGTCGATGAACGGTAAAGGATATATCAGGTCTAGAAATTTGCAAATAAAGCAAACGACCAATGAGTCTCCGATAAGCCTTCGCATCTTCGTCGGACAAGAATGGTCCAGTTGTCTTGGTTAGCTTAAGATTCGGATCCATAGGTATGGAAGTTGCTTTGGCATTTAGAAATCCAGTATCTTCAAGAATTTGTAAGCAATACTTCATTTGTGATAAAGAAAACCCTTGTTTTGATCTAGACATTTCGAGTCCGAGGAAGTACTTAGCCGAACCAAGGTCCTTCAACATAAAATGGGACCGAAGAATATCCTTTACTTTGGTAAGTTCAGCCGGTGATGGCCCGGTGAGAAGAATATCATCGACATAAACGAGTAACGCAACAAAAGTGTCCCTATTTCCTCGAGTAAAAAGGGAATAATCAGATTTTGATTGAACAAAACCATTGCTAAGTAAAGCATGAGAAAATTTGCTAAACCATTGCCGTGAAGCTTGTTTCAATCCATAAATGGATTTATGCAACCGGCATACTAACTTCTCCCCTTCTTTAGCAAGAACCGAAGGCTTGTATCCCAATGGTAAGGACATATAGACTTCTTAAAAAAGATCCCCATTTAGGAATGCATTATTGACATCCATTTGTGCCAAAGGCCAATTATACGATGTGGCAAGTGTAAGAAGTGCTTTAACAGTAACAATTTTGGCAACTGGGAAAAAAAAAAAATCAATGCCTTCTTGTTGATTGTACCCCTTTGCAACCAAGCAGGCTTTATAACGCTCAATGGTGCCATCTGCCTTATATTTAACCTTGTACACCCATTTTGACCCAATAGCGTGGCACCCTTTAGGTAAGGAGACAATACTCCAAGTGTTGGTTCTTTCCATTGCAGCAATCTCATCCTTCATAGCGTGATGCCAATGAGGAAATGAAGCAGCTTGATGATAATAGGTGGGCTCATACTCCGTGGAGACATTGAGCAAAAAATTCTTATAAGGAAGTGTGCAATGGGCATAAGACACATAATTGCCAAAAAAATAAGGAGATGCCTGAACGGTAGTGGTGTTGGTTAAAATGTTGCAATGAAAATCTCGTAAGTAAGTAGGCTGACAACGAGCCCGATGAAATCTTCGTGGTTCATCAATAACACTTTGAGTAGTAGGAATTGCTGATGGAGGAACAGGATCAACAATGTGATTACTCTCTTGAAGACTTGTATCAATTAAGTCATGTATAGGAGAAATAGGACTTGCAGTGGAACTGTGAAGATCAGTCATATTACCCATAGAGGAAGCTGGGAAAACAAAATTTCCATCCGTAGACAATGAGGAAAAATTTCCAATATCAGCCAAGGGTCGTGGTAAGACAAAAGTCTCAAGAAAAGGAAGAGAAGCAGCAGGTCGTGGAGTATGATGAAATGAGAATAACTCTTAAAAAAATAGCACATCTCGAGAGACAAAAAAACTCCTGCTTGACAATATCATATAACTTGTATCCTTTATCTTTTAAAAAAAAAAAAAACTTGTATCCTTTAATGCCGGGAGGATACCCAATAAACACACAAGGCCGAGCACGAGGATCAAATTTAGTTCGATTGGCCGTTAGAGTTGAGGCATATGCAAGACAACCAAAAACTCGTAAAAAATGATAATCAACATCTTTGCAATGAAGAACAAAATAAGGAGTTTTGTTATCAAGTAGGGGCATCGGAGTACGATTAATCAGATGGGCTGCTGTCAAAACACAATCACCCCAAAATGACAAAGGCACACGTGATTGAAAGAGAAGAGTTCAAGCCACATTCAATAGATGCTGATGCTTCCTCTCAACCACAAAATTTTGTTGTGGTGTAGCTACACAAGAGAATTGATGCACAGTTCCAACAGACGCAAAAAAAACACCTCAAAACGTAGTTCAGGGGCATTATCAGACCGAAAGGTCTTAATCTCCTTTGAGAATTGTGTCTCAATGAGCTTAAAAAACCGTGGAACTATATGTAATGCATCATTGTTATGCCTCATCAAGAATACCCAAGTATAACGTGAACAATCATCAACTATAGTAAAAATGTAAGAATATCCAGCATGGGTTGGGGTTTTGAAAGGTCCCCATACATCACAATGAACTAAATCAAATGGACTATTACAAACATGATTATTAGAAGGAAAAGATAGTTTTCCCTGTTTTGCTAAGGGACAAACATGACAAATATGATCATGAAATGTATCAGACATATCTATAATATTCTTCAAAAAAATGCAGCCGAGCAGGGGAAGGATGTCCCAATCTTTGATGCCAAGTGATAGAGCTTTTACATACCCGAGCAGACGATACTAAATGTAAAGCAACAACAATATCTTTGGGTATATAAAACAAGTATAGTCCTCTGAAATAGTCAACCCTTCCCAATCGTCTTGGATAGTGACTTGTCCTGAATAGTACAAGAATTGTCAAAGAAATTAACAGAGAAACTATCATCCTTTAATAAAGCACTGATCGAGAGAAGATTATATGTGAACTGTGGGAGATACAGAACATTATGTAAAATAACTTCATCTGACAGTTTCACATCTCCAATGAAGTCTACAAGAAAACGAGTCTGAGTAGGGAGAATGACAGAAACATTATGTGCTCGGTGTAGAGTAGTAAAAAGTGATTTGTTATAACATGACTTGACGCTCCAGAATCAACTACCCAAGAATCAACATGCTGATTGTGAAATGAGGAAAAAGCATAACAAGTACCTGCCACATGACTTGAATCAACATTAATACCCTCAGAATTTGCTCCAGTAAGATGAGTCTGAAGAAGATTCATCAATTGAGAATATTGATCTGTGTTGAGACTTGCGAAAAAAGCCGATGGAGGAGCCTGTGATACTCTAGATGTGTTACTATTGTTACGTTTCTCATGATTCAGAGTGGTAGAAGAATTATTAGAGGAAGAATTGGAGCGTTGGGTTGTATGAAACTTGTGTCCAGGAGGATACTCGATCAATTTGAAACAATTATCAATCGTATGACCTTTAGATTTGCAATAGGAACACATCATTCGTGGTCCATCTTTCTTTCGAAAACGATCATAACTTCCTTTCTTGGAGTTGTCAGATGCCATTAAGGCAATGGACTCAGGCGCAATGAACGAAACACCGGCAGAGCGCTGGTGTGCCTCTTGAATAATAAGAGAAAAAACCTTGTTAATCGTTGGCAATGGATTTATCAGAAGGATCTGTGCACGAATTGTTGTGTATGATTCATTAAGCCCCATAAGGAAAATCATCACAAACTCAAATTGAAGATAATCAATCATAGTTTTCATTCCACCACAAGTACATTCATTAATTGGTCTGTATTCTGTGAGATCTTACCAAATTGTAGTGATCTTGGTGTAGTAGGCTTCAATTGACATCGAACCTTGAGTAGTGGTGACTAATTGCTTCCGAAGTTGATAAATCAATGGTCCGTTCGTTTGATGATAACGTTCTTTCAATATATCCCAAACATCCTTGGCAGATCCAGTGTAAGGAATACTTGCAGCGATATCTTTCGAAGTTGAATTTATAATCCAAGAAGCAACTATGTCGTTATTGCATTGCCAAGCAGTGAGTAGATTACCTTCAAGTTTCTTGATTGTGCCTTTGATGAAGCCTAATTTGTTCTTGCCAGATAGCGCCATTAACATCGATTTGCTCCATGAAGTGTAGTTACTCGCGCTGACTAACATATGTGTTACAAGGGTGGTAGTCGGTCCAGTGGAATGATGTAGAAAATAAGGATTCAACTGAGCTTCAATTGACATTGAATTAAGGACAACTTCAATTGGCGTTGAATCAAGAACAACGGGTGCAGATTTTTCAGCCATGGTGATCGAGTTCAACGGAGAAGAAAACCAAATAAACTCCGATTATGAACAAGAAGGCGAAAAGAAAGACGAAGAAGAATGTAGAGAGGCGTGAAATACGAACAACTCTGCTTACTCTATTTGATGTGAGAGACTGCCCTCTTGATGTGAGAGAATAAAAAAAACTCACACAATTGCCCTCAATTGAACACTTAAACCACGCGTTGCTCTGATACCATATTGTGTAATATCGCGTGTCAATTGAGGAGGAAGGTAGTTTTATTAATTATAAAACTCACACACAAAATACAAAGAATATCTCTTCCCTATAAATAGGAGAATCGAGGAAGGAAGTTAGAAATAACAATCCTTACATAAATATAAAAAACTGAAACTGATTTGTAAAACTAATTCACTACGCGTTGAACTCCAGCCTCCTTAGCCGTCGTTAGGACGTTGATCGTTCCTCTAATCGCCGGCTCCAATAGCTCTCTCTACGACCACAACGCCGCAGTTTATTTCCTAAAATCACATCGGACCTCACGAGCATAAAATTCGAAAAATAAAAAATCGCACATCATAGATAAAACAACACCTCAGGATCTTCAACACGATCGACGGTGCACGGCGACGCCAGGTGGAAGACGCCGGCGCAGCCACTGACGGAGGAGACGATGGAGCCGTAATCGAGGAGATCGATTTGGAAGAGACGGAGACGAGTATCCGCTCTTTCTAAATCCTCCAGATGCTTGGTTTCCTTTTCGTCCTCTGGAATTTTGTTCATCATCAAGACAAATTCGAAAGAAGGAAACACGAATTAAGCTTGAGAATGATGCAGATTAAAAGGAATTGAAAAAATGTAAGTGAATTCTGTTTGCAGAAATCGAAACACGAATTAAGCTTGCGAATGTAACTGAGATTTTGGACGGTGGCGTGGACGGAGTAGCCACGGAGGAGGAGGAGGCGGACGAGCCAGGATCCGATGCAGCCGCTGCCGCCGATGACGCAGACGGTCGTCATCTTCGGTTGTGGCTGTTGCTGCTTTTGGAGGGGTGTTGTTTTAGAGAGAAGAGAAGAGAAGGGAGAATACAAGTATATTTTCATTCAATACAATCTGAGCTTAAATACACTTTCTAAATGCTAAAATAGCTTAGTTAACTCCATAAAAACAACAACTACCTTCACTAATTTTAACTCCACAAAACTATCCACTTACTTCACTAACTCTAAATATATCAACCGAGGTACCATAGAGATTTGATCATATCTCAATTTTTTTTCTTTCATATTCTCAATACGATCATGGGAGGTGGAAAAAAGATGAAATAAATAGTCACTTCGATTGCCTAGATGTCGAAGCCATTCTTAACATGAATGAGGGGAGCGTTAATTTAAAAGATGAGATGCTAAAACTCATATTAGTTTCTTTGATAAACTTTGTTTTTGTATCTTTTGTCTTAGGTTTTCTCATTAGAATAGGATGTATTTATACAACCCTAAACTCCCAAAACATATAGGAAAACTAACTAAATGCTAACTAAACACTAACTAGTTTCCTAATCCGGTAATTCCCTAATACCCTCCCTCAAGTTGGAGCATGAATGGTCACAAATGCCCAACTTGAAAATAGAGTGAGAATAAGATACAATATTATAAAAAAAATTGCAGCCTCCGAACGCGGGTCGGTGTTGCAAACTTCATGTCGATGCGCATTGCATCTTTAATTTTCCAGGAGCCTCCAAACGCGGGTTGGTGCTCCAATCTTCAAGACGATGCCAACATGACATTTTTCAATTTCTGCGGGCTTCGCATCATTGCTTGACCACGCAATATCTGGAAAAAAATCTGCGAGCTTCCGAACGCGGGCCGGTGCTTCACAAATCAAATTCCATGTTTGTTGAAGGAGAGGACGAAGAATTTCCACCTCAGTGTTCCCTTCAGTAAATCGAAGGAGAGGTTTTCGCCTCAATGTTCCCTTCATTCATCGTCATTGAAGGAGAGGACGAAGAATTTCCACCTCAGTGTTCCCTTCAGTAAATCGAAGGAGAGGTTTTCGCCTCAGTGTTCCCTTCATTCATAGAGGACAATTTGAGCTTCCTCAGTACACCCTTCAGTAATTCGAAGGAGAGAAAGAATCAAACGCCCTCAATCTTCATTCATCGAACACACGATACATGTGTGTTGGAATAGTCACCAAAACTCAATTTTTTTTTTTTTTCATTTCGGACAGCACAACACAGCCATCAGTTCAGTTTTTTTTTTTTTTTTTTTTTTTTTTTTTTTTTTTTTTTTTTTTTTTTTTCTTCCTTCGGACCATCAGTGTGAAGACCAAAAAAAAAAAAAAAATAATAATAATAATAATAATAATAATAATAATCCAGAATATATATATAATTTTTTTTTTTTTTTTTTTTCATTTGGGGAACACTGCCCAGCTAAAAAAAAATATTTTCATTTTTTTTTTTTTTTTTTTTTTTTTTTTTTTTCAAATCAATCACTTCACCTAAAATCCTCTCATAGGCAACTTCAAATCTGAAGTTTTCATACAGATCTGAAGCAAGTTTTTTTTTTTTTTTTTTTTTTTTTCTTCTTCTTCTTCTTCCATATCAAAGCTGCCTTTCCCCTCTTTTCTTTCCTTCTCCTTCTTCTCCATTTTCTTTCTTCTTTCTTCCTTCTTTCTTCTTTCATTTTTTTTTTCATCAAATTTAGAATAACCCAAATCAAAATAATAGAGCTAAAGAAATGATTTACCAAATAGAAATTTAAAAGAAATGATTTACCAAATAGAAATTTAGGCGAAAGGTGAAACTTCTTCAGATCAGCACCTTCGTCGGAACTCCTCCCATTTTCTGGCGAAAATTCTCACCTCCGGCGACGGGCGGGCGGCAGCTTCGATTCACACCGATTTTTTTTTTTTTTTTTTTCATCGTTATCTTCTTCCATCTTCTTCTCTGGAAGAAGAGTGTAGACAAAATCACTTCAACATCGGAGGAATAAAGTTGGGTGAACTCATTTCACCATCGGAGGAACAAAGTTGGGCGGCGGCGGCGGAATCGCCGCCGCCCTAGCGTTTCAGTATGATCGAGTTTAAGATCGACGCTCTGATACCATGCTAAAACTCATATTAGTTTCTTTGATAAACTTTGTTTTTGTATCTTTTGTCTTAGGTTTTCTCATTAGAATAGGATGTATTTATACAACCCTAAACTCCCAAAACATATAGGAAAACTAACTAAATGCTAACTAAACACTAACTAGTTTCCTAATCCGGTAATTCCCTAATGATAAAACTCAATGTGTTTCTTGATAATCTTAGGTTTTTGTCTTTTGTCTTAGGTTTTCTCATTAGAATAGGATGTATTTATACAACCCTAAACTCCCAAAACATATAGGAAAACTAACTAAATGCTAACTAAACACTAACTAGTTTCCTAATCCGGTAATTCCTTAATATGAGATCACCTGGAATCACGACCCTAAAGGTATGTTCTCTTCAAAAGTGCTTCCAACTCAAACTCTAGGGAATCAAAGCACTCCCTAAAGTGAAATTATGTGCATGTAAGACAATCTTTTTTTTGCAGGGCAAAGAAGGAAATTACTTCTCATATTACATGGGGTGTAAATTTGATACGAAGGTATGTCTCAATTTTGTTCAGGTCTGAAGGATCTTTTTGTAATATGTAGCCTCTACTACAAATTTAACTTTATCAAACTAAATTCTACATTTGAATAACACCTAGATTTTAATTCTTGTTTTTAGTTGAGTTTGAACTATATTTTTTTTTTTTTTTTTTTTTTTTCGTAAATGTATTTAATTAATGTGGATTGTGGGGATTGAACTCCTGACTTCTTAGTTGAGACTTGAGAGCAAACTGTATACCAATTGAGCTATGCTCGGTTTGACTAAAATTTAGACGGTAATAATGCATTTAAATTTTTGGAGCAAGATCAGTTTAAGTTGATTGAACTTTATATGATTTGTCGGTTAATGTATGATCAATTCTAATTTGATTTAAAAATAATAATTTCATGATTAAAATTGACTCATTAAATTAATTAATTGGATTACAATGAACTTTTCTCTAAAATTTTCCTTTTGCTTGATGACGAGTGTAACCTCTCATAATGACAAAATATACCTCCCGCCCAAGGATGAAAAAATCAGCAATATCCACCGAAATATCGCCAAAATCGAGGTATCGAGAGA
Source organism: Herpetospermum pedunculosum (assembly GCA_028017165.1). Lineage (NCBI taxonomy): Eukaryota > Viridiplantae > Streptophyta > Magnoliopsida > Cucurbitales > Cucurbitaceae > Herpetospermum > Herpetospermum pedunculosum. The sequence goes on along the minus strand of CM051531.1, from coordinate 49,761,377 downwards.
GATTTTGGGGGTGACGATCGTTTTTACAATTTATCATCGAAAAATCGCCAAAATCACCGAAAAATCGTTTTGCCGATATATCGAGCATCGGGAAACAAAAGTGTAGATTTTTCGTCAATATCCGTGGATATTTCGCGAATATTTCGCGGATATTTCACGAATATTTCAACAAAAAAATCGGCTGGGTATTTTGGGGATATATCGCCAATTTTTTCTACATGTCACTTAAGTTCAAAGTTTGAAATTTCAATTTCATGGTTTTTTCATTTCATTTTCACTTTTTGTCATTGTTTTTTTACTTCATTTTCAATTTTTCATTATTTTTTCACCTCAAACATCCATTCCAACTTAAAAGTTGAGGTGAGTTTGGCTTGTTGACTATCTAAACCAAAATTTTCATTTCCAACCCATCATTTTTTCCTATGAAGGACTTAGCCCCTTGACCGGAGAATCTTAAGGTTGTTTAGAGTTTAAAAGTTGATGTGAGTTTGGTTTGTTTGATGATGGAGTGATGGTAATGATGACGGTATTGGTGGTGGAGGCGGTCAAATTCAGAAAAATGTTGGAGGAAGTGGACAATATGAAGGACTTAGCCCCTTCACGGGAGAATCTCACTTCACATTTGCCACACAAGACACCGATCATGGCCATAGAACTCGAGGGCCAGGAATTGATCAATTCCTTCATGAAGCAATATGAAAACCTTTACTCCGTAGAAGATCCACAAATTACAATACTCAATTTGATGAAGATTCGTTTGTTTCAAGTATGTGAATGAGTTTGGATAGTCGGTATGGATATGAAGGACAATATGACTATAATAGCAGTAGTAACTATGGTTACAGCAGTAATAATTATAGCTATAACACAATAGTAGCACTATGGCTATGACAATAGTAGTAATTATAGTCATTCAAATGATTAAGATTCTTTTGGTTATAGTGAACTTCATGGAAATACATCAATTATACACGAGGTCCATAATTTACTTTACAAGAAGATGGAGACTTAGATTCAGAACCTCTACATTACCTTCATTCTTCCGAGCATCCTTCAAGGTCATCATATTGGTGATAGTGAACTTCATGGTTTGATGAAAGGTAACCTCATATTGGTATCATTGGAGTTGATGTTGGGTATCATACTTCAAATTATGTTCGAGGTTTTGAACGTACCATGAGTTGGGAAGAGTATTGTCGATATCAAATCAATTATATTAATGTTAGTTTAATACCTTCAAGGTCATCATCTTATAATTGAACTTTGTATTTGTATGACTTCAATTTTGTATCAATAAAATATTCAGGTTCATATTTATTTTTGGGTCTTCAATATTATCTATTATTCTATTACTATTCTATCTATTACTCTATTACTATTCATATTTAACTTCAAATTTTCATTAAGCTTGTTCTAAAGTTTCACAAAAAAAAATCACAATATTTCTATCAATTCGTGATATCCATAATTCATACCGGAATATCCGTCGATATATTCGTATATCTGAATTACCGATATCGATAAAGATATTTTCATCTTTGCCCCCCGCCTCAACAATTATTTACAGATGATACACATTTTTATTACTTCCCAACATAGATAGTAGAACTAGACAAACAGCATATACAAGGAGTCCAAAATTTAATATATCAAACACAAATTTGGGGCAGACTAGTATAGATAGAGAATTGTTTATTAGTTTTATTTTTGTGTTAGTACAATAATTGCGGTAGGAGAATTTGAATTTTCGACTTAAAGAGATAGTACATGTCAATTACCGCCGAGCTATGCTCACTTTAGCTTATTATTATTAATATTTATCGTACCATCTTGCATGCAGAAATGAAATTTCCAACAGCTTTTGGCATAGGCAAGCAAATAAGACAAATATTGTAGCCAACCCAATAATATAAACTTCAAAATTCAATATTTGTTAATCAGATGACATATGTTGAATATTATCTCTCTATTTCAAATAATTTAAAAAATAAAATTCTAACCCAATTAAATCATTATTTTCTTATAAAATAAAGTTGCTATCAAACAAAAAGTGCAAGCATGTTCTTCTATCTTGATTTATAGATTAAACTGATCCCAATTCAAGCAGTGTATGATAACACTCTCACCTCGATCGCATTCTTGCGTATTATATCTCTGTCTTCTTCAAATGGCACTAATGAACGAAGAAGCTTTACAAGCACTTGGTAGAACAGGTCCTTTATACGCCTCACAGATGTATTTTTTGAAGTTTCTATAGTCCTACAGCAAGGGAAAGTTATGAAAATCCTTAGAAGATTCAAGTAAGTGAATGAGTCGATATCTTTGCACCAATCATATGCATTAAGGACACGTTTGAAAGTGATTTTGAAATGATTAAAATCATTTTTACCATGTTCAAAATCACTCTCAGACAAATCGGTTTTGAATAGCAGTGTTGGCATATAAAATCAAACATTAAGATGACTCTGAGAGATTAAATGCATGTTCGGAGTGATTTTAACCATTGTCATGTTCAAAGTTTGAAACATGTCTTTAACTTTAATCATTCAAATCAATTTAATGTTTGGTTTTACACTTTTAAACGCAAATGATATACAATCAAGATTATTTTGAATGATTAAAAGCATGTTTTAGAGTGATTTTGAACATGACAAAAATGATTTTAACCATTTCAAAATTCCTAAAGTAAGATTTTGGGCACCAACGACAAAGGAACGGGCATTTTCGGGGACTAACCCTCACTGTCTCGGCTGTGCTACCGGAGGCTCTGGGGAAGTCGGAATAGGAGACCACTCATCTTGGGGTGGGCTTACTACTTAGATGCTTTCAGTAGGTATCCGCTCCGCACTTGGCTACCCAACGTTTACCGTGGGCACGATAACTGGTACACCAGAGGTGCGTCCTTCCTGGTCCTCTCGTACTAGGGAAAGGTCCTCTCAATGCTCTAACGCCCACACCAAATATGAACCGAAGCCCAAGTAAATAAATAAACTGTTTCTATGTTTGTATAACCCAAGCCTAGACCTTTATGCAGTTAATTTGTACGTTGGGAAGATGAGTGCGCGTAACAGAAAGAAGGAAACAAACCTCAGAAAGTGGTTTCCCATCTACAACAACCCAAGGCACGAACTCGTGAGGAGGCCGAAGATTGTCAGTCTCAGCAGCATATCCCAGTTCAAGCTGCAGAAAGATCACAAAAAACCAATTACAACAACATTTGATTCCATGTTGATAATCTCTATGTTTGTTTACTCAACCACAACCTAGAGATGGTGAACTGATTATGAAACCTATTTCTCGGTCAATGAAGTGTCTGTTTGGAATGACTTTTCAAGTGTTTAAAAACAAACATAGAAATCTTCGAACGTCAGAAAATCAGGTCAACTAGATATGTCGACAACTAAGGATCCGTTGTTATCAGTTCATACAAGTTTAGTTGAATAAGTGTCATTACGCGTTCTTTGTGTTTTATACACAAGATTAGAAATCTTCGAACGTCAATGAAATGTCTGTTTGGAATGACTTTTCAAGTGATTAAAAACAAACATAGAAATCTTCGAACGTCAGAAAATTAAGGCCAACTAGATATGTCGACAACTAAGGATCCTCCGTCAGTTCATACAAGTTTAGTTGAATAGGTACCATTACGCGTTCTTTGTGTTGTATACACAAGATTAGAAATCTTCGAACGTCAATGAAGTGTCTGTATGGAATGACTCTTCAAGTGCTTAAGAACAAACATAGAAATCTTCGAACGTCAGAAAATCAAGGTCAACTAGATATATCGACAACTAAAGATCCGTTGTTATCAGTTCATACAGGTTTAGTTGAATAGGTGCCATTACGCGTTCTTTGTATTGTATACACAAGATTACATCTTATCAATAAATGAAACTTGAACTAACACACAAGTTTGAACCGAGTTAATTAAAAAAGAACTCACCTTATTCCCAAGCTGAGAATGGTAGCAATCATTGATGGGCTTGGGATTCAACCCCAACTCCACAAAACATGACTCCCACTGGGTGTACTTCCGTTTGTACACCAGAGACTCGATGCAGTAAATGAAAGGAAAATGCTCATCCTGCATCAGTATAAGTGAATCAGAACTTTATCCTCCTAACTCCATATGAAGTTGGAGGTAACAAAAATATTGAAAACATGTGATGTTCAATAATGAGTTTCGGCATTTCAATTACGAGATGGCTAAGAGAGAAACATATATAAAGAGTTTTTTTTTTTAATATTTGCGAGTGTCCGGGTCAGTTTGCGCGCACCATTTGATTGTCAAGGAAACTCGTAAGATATTAAATCCTAAGTAGGTGGCCACCATAATCTGAATCCATTCCCTCCAAGTCTTTTATTATTCACATAATCCTTATTGACCACTAAGTCATGATGGGCGAGTAATATTAATAAGAAAAACTTTGTACCAATCCAAAATGGTAAGTTAGGGACACCTATTATCTCCAATAACATAGTCATAATTAGAGTCATAGTGATCTTTCACTTTGGATTGGTACAATGTTTAGTGACCGACTATTCTAACTTCATCATGTAGCATCTGGTACATTTGTCAGCTGTGGGAGAATTCAAGTCAAGGTGGAGATTTGTTGGAATGCCTTGAATCTATTATGAGACCCTCTACGACTGATTGGTACGGGATCCAGGGGCGGAGCGCCCTGGTGGGGGTATGGGGGCAACGCCCCTAAAGGAAAAATCTGATTTGGGTTTTTACTTATCTGTTTTGGGCTTTGACCCATTTTCTAATGACTTCAGCCGCCCCTATCTGTTCATTTGTAATCTCTCCTACTTCGTAATAATACTACTCTCCCTTCTGTCCGTGGACGTATAGCTAACACGACGTTAGCGAACCACGTAAATCTGTTTCATTTTTCTTCTACGCTTACTTATTCTTTGTTATTAATTTAGTGTAACAATCATAATGATCAACAAATAAGTAGTTACACAAGTAACTGCATATAGGTAAGAAATGATGCAATGTGCAATGCAATTTTATACACAAGGAAATGTTTTTAAGCAATGAAAAGTCTTACCGGCTCAGGCCAGGCGTTAATGGCACAGGCTTCCACAGTGTTCAATAGGCATTCATTAGGGCCATGCTGAAATTACAAACCACACAGTACCAAGTTTATTAGCCAGTAATATGCATGCAAGCACATCAATTTTGCAGGTTAAGTTGATTGATGATTTAAGAAAATGGAATAGAAAAGAAGACTCTCAAACAATTTAAGGTATTGTGATTAAGGAGGAATATTAATCTGGAAACAGAGAAGAAATTGAAATGTGAGATTTAGAGATGATAAAATTAAAGAGAGGAGGACCTGACAAGTGATGGAATGATTGCGTCGAACTCGGGCGTTGCCATAAGGGATGAGGCGGAGATCAACAATGGAGAGGAGATCGTCGTCGAAAAGGTGAACAAGATAGTTGAGAATGAAATTGGCGCTGTACGGACAGAGCGACTCGTAGTAGAGCTTCAGAGAGACTTTGTCGCTGCAATAATTGGAAGGTGGAGACGATGATGAAAGTGGAAGCAGCGAAGAACAGAGCAACAGAAGGAGATGAGATTTGTAAAGGAAGGAGCAGAGTTTAAGGGGAGACTCCATGGATTACAGATCACAGAGAGATTGAATTCTAATTGCAAATCGAATTAGAATTTATTAAATCAAAAAACGAATGAACTTTTTCGTTCGAATCTGTTGGGTTCTTTTTTTAGAAAGAGCAGTTTAGTGGATAAAACCACAACATGATTCAGAGTTTTTTTTTTTTTTTTTTATTATTTAATCAAGAATTCTCAATAATTTTCATATTATATTAAAATTATCAAAATACTCTCACACTACTCTTTTAAATTTTCTTCACACATGGTTATTGCTGACGATCATCACCGCCCACCTTACGCGCACATCGACGACCTCTTCCGGCAACTTTTGGTGACCACTTCTGTCGATCTTCGACGATTTTTTGTGACCACCTCCAACCACCGAGTCGATCTCTAGTAGCCACTTTCGACGACTTTTGGTGACCACTTCCAGCCACCGCGTCGATCTTCGGTGTCCACTTCCTCCTCCGACACCTCTGTCTGACGGCCACCATCACTCTTATTCCGTGACCAACCATCGGTAATATTCAACGTCGATCATAGTTTTTAAAGTACAAATTTAAAGTTATTAATTCATATTGTTTATTATTAATAGTCGTCGGTCATAGTAATTTGACATTAAGAAAAAAACCAACCAAATAGATTTATGGATAAAAACACTCTTTAGAAAATGTAACCTTTTAATTATAAACATTTCTATAAAATAAAAAATGCATTCTTAAACAACATAGTTTTAGTAGTCAATCCAAATAGACCTTAAGATTGAACTATGAATTAAATTTGAATGTGAAACGAGCCATTTAAATTTTTAATTTTAGTCGAGAATACACGTTTTATGTGTAAAAATTAAATTATGTTAAAATATGCAAATATTTTTTTTTTTAGTTTCTAAATTTAGACAGTATAAGAATTAGGATAAAATAAGTCTTAAAAGTATACCGGAACAAAAATATATATATATATATAACAATTTTATAAAAATGTAAAAATGTAGCCACACAATTAATAAGATAAGGAAAGTTGGTATTATGCTTACGTGGGACATTGTGAGACTGACAATAAAGCTAACTCTCATGTTTAATGTTTAAAAATGGATGTAGATATCAAATTTAAAATAAGTGTCAAATAGGTAATACAAAACCAAATCAATTTTGCAGAGGGGTTAAAAGTTGTTTGAAGAGTGCCAAACCACTATAGTCCAATTGACATAAGGTTGTGTCCGTGGCTAAAATGTCATGGGTTCAATCATCGCTTAATTAAAATACCATTGCAAAAAAAAAAAATTGTTGTACGAGTCACGCCCTTCTCATAAATCTATTCTTATGAATTTGAAACCATCACCCAACTCTAATCATTTATGTGTTTCTACCATGCATCTCAATATAACAATACGAGATTTTAGTAACGAAAATTTTGGGTTGGTAAATTCTCAATTCAACCCAATCCAATATACCAGTTAATTCAATCCAGTCCTTCTATTTTCGAGTTGAGTTGGGTTGGGTCGTTGTGTTTTTTTTTTGTTTTTAATTATTTAAAATACATTTCTATAATTTATCATTTTCAATTATTTCCTCCTATGTATAAAAAATTGAACAAAAGGTTAATAAAAAATGATATCATTTGTATTTGTATTTGAATTCAGGTCGGTTTAGGTTGAACCGAGGCACAAATGACTCAACCTACGAACCGACTTGAAATTTCGAGTTAACCAAAAATCAATCCCACCCGACCAAAAAAAATATAATCCAATTCAACACTTCCAATTCAAGTTGGGTAGGTCGGGTCATTTATATACCCCTGCTATAAATCTGGAGTTTTTGTACGGATGACCCACCCCTCGTAGGTCGTAAAAAATTTTGACCCAGTTTTTGAAAACTTATGTTTTTTTTGCACAAAGTCTGTTGTACCCTTCACTTAGCACGATCACGAGAAGACAACTCTAAGTGAAAGGTACAAATGACTTCTCATAAGAAAAAGACACTTGTTTATTACAAGACAACGTAAAAAAACATAATTTTAAAGTTAAGGTCAAAAAAATCTTATGACCTCAACGGGTGGGTCATCCCTACAAAAACTTCCTATAAATTCGATGTTTGGAATAATTCCAACAAACATAATTGATATCGACTAGTGACTAATAAGTTCGAGATTTAATCTGCCACCTATTGTAAACCAAAACAGAAAACAAAAAACCAACGACCACCTGTATTCAGTTGCATCAGAGCATCAGAGCCAAACCTTCAGCCATGGAAATTGAAGAACTAGGCTCTTAATTTCCAATTTTGCTTGGCAAATCGAATTACTGTGTTTATTGTATCTGTATCCATGGATTCTAGATCTAAAATCCCCTCATTCGCTTTCCTCTTCCATCTCCTACTCTTGCTATGCTCTCTGATTTCAGCTTCAGCTCGAAACCCTAATTCTGGGAGCCAGAAAGTGTCGCTGCAAGTTTACTATGAATCGCTCTGTCCAGACAGTGTGAAATTTATAGTCGACAATTTGATTGAGTTGTTCGAGGATGGGCTCGTCTCCATAGTTGATCTTAGATTCGTTCCCTACGGCAATGCGAGGCTCGGTCGTAACAGTTCCATCACTTGTCAGGTTCTCCTTTAAATTTGACCTCCTGCTTTTCTTCAACAACTTAGATATGATTATCAAATTGTTGTGTCGTTTGGAATGGAAAAGCATTTGATTCAAAACTTTTATCTGGATGTTTGATCGAAATGAAAAACGAATTCCTGTAATTTCAATTTCATTAGGATTTAAAATCCCTTCAATTCCTATAGAAACAAACAGAGTGTTATTGATGATGATTAAGTTTTGATTGACTCGAAGATTGGCATTTACAGCTAAAGCTAATTCGGATTTCATGATTTTAATTATTAATTTCTTGGCCTATGGTGGAGGAATCAGGGAAATATAGTAATTATGTTTAAAGACGATTAATTGTTCAATTACTTAGAATCTCATATTGTTGGATATGAGAGCCTAGGCTAGATCAAGGTTGTTAACTCAGATACGTTACGATGCACGATACACTAAATTTTAATTTCGATACACGTTTGTTTCACGAGTTAACAACCTTGGTTCTATTTGTGAATATCAATTTCTATAAAGAATTATGAGACATGGCTGGGGAGGAGGGAGCAGAGCTTTGCCCCAGAAAAAATCTAGAGACTTCATGTTCTAAGTTATATTGTATGTGATATAACATTAAGATTGATTTCTTAGCTGTTCGTGTCGTGGTTTTCTGCTCCATTTCAAGTTGATGTTTGTTTTGCCTTTCTACACTCGGGCTTAATCCTGGAAAACATAGTAATCACACAACATGCATACACATGTATGGAAAATGGAAATACTTGGGGCATATATGCAGGTTGATGAACTTGCTTTTTGTGGGGGTGATTTCAGCATGGTCCTGACGAATGTCTCCTGAACACTGTGGAAGCCTGTGCTATTAATGCCTGGCCTGAGCTGGTAAGTCTCATGATGAGAGCCAAATGGTCAGCTGGTTATTTGCCTTTTTTTTGTCTGTTAGATTGCTGCCTGCATTTGATGGAAAAATTATTCAACCAGGCCACCAAATTGTTAGATGTAGATACGAAAAATCTGCATGTCCACCACTAAATACAAATTTGAGTTACTTTTGCAATTTTTCTCTCATATATCCAACGGTGTAAAACTTGGCCATTTCTTCTCGATACCTATTTCTTCCTTTCTCATTCAATTCAATCAGTGAACTTATGTGGCGTTTAGCCATGAAACTACTTATATTTCAGATATACTTTGATGAAGGTGTGAGTGAAAAAAGTTGTACAATGTGCATGGATTTTCTGGAAGATTATTGTGGCTTTTTATTATTTGTTTCTTCATATTCAATGAGTTTAATGTGATTGGTTGGTGAGAGTTATCCCTGAAGTAAAAGTGTTAGTCCATTAACTATTTCAAAACCTGAGATTTTGAAATTCATGAACATGATATAAATGACATGTTAGCTCATTCGATTTTTGAATTATTTAGTAGCACTTCCACTCGTTGGGCAAATGAACCATAATGTTAACATACTTGATCGATCAGTGGAATGCTAAATTTTGATTCAAATTTTTGGATGCAGACGGGGCATTTTTCTTTTATTTACTGTATTGAGGCTGTGGTGTACGAGCGGAAGTTTACCCAATGGGAGACTTGCTTCGAGAAATTGGGATTGAATCCTAAGCCTATTTATGATTGCTATTCTTCTGGGCTTGGGAAAGAGGTGAGTTACTTAAACCAACTCTAGTCAGGTACTTTGTTGGCCACCAAATATAGTAAGGTTAGACGGTTGTCCGTGAAATTAGTCGAGGTGCGCGCAAGCTGGTCCGGACATTCACGGATGTAAAAAAAAAAACCTTATGCTTTGAGCGCTAAATGGCGACTGGGTAAACTAGCTAAATCTATGAGGATTGATTGTGTTTATGACCAGAATTATCATTTCTATGCAGCTTGAACTACAATATGCAGCTGAAACCAACAATCTTCAGCCTCCTCATAAATACGTTCCTTGGATTGTTGTTGATGGACAACCACTTTATGAGGTTCGGTTTTCTCAATATATTCACTTTACACATCCAAACACACTCACAAACTTGCCTAATGTCTATAATCAATCATGCGCATGTCGAGTAGGCTTTGACTAAATATAGGGATCAACTTTAAACAAGATTTTTTTTTTTAAAAAAAGGGTTAAAATTCTATTTTGGTCCCGGTAGTTTGAGACTCATTCCATTTTGGTAATGTACTTTCAAATGTTCAAATTTAGTCCATATACTTTCAATAAATCTTGAAGTTAGTCTTTATTGTCAGTTTGAAGTTAATTTTTATCCATATTAGTAAAATAATAATAATAATTTCCATTCAAGATAAGACAAAATGTGAATATTTTTCTCTTATAAAAAAAAACGTGAATATTTTTCTCTTATAAAAAAAAATGTGAATATACTTCCAAAATTTATAGAGGTGAAGCCTATAAAGCACGAACACTCCATTTTTAGGGTAGTGTTCGGTCAAACATGGTTATGTCTGGTGTTCGACACACCAATTTATGTGTCTCTTATTATTATTATTTTTTAAAAATTTTGGACACGTATGGAGCAAATTTTTAACCAAAAAAAAAGGGGTCAACCCCTTTATTTTGAGCCCAAAGTTTAAAGCCCCATAAATTTTAACCTTATTTGTATTTACTCTACTCTAGTTTGTATTGGAAACATTTGTTTCGTTGAATGTTGGATAATGTGTTTTGTACTATTACTACAGTTAATTAACTATTACTATAACATTACTATTGTTAATTAACTTGACATTTTATATTTTTTAGTGGTGTACATTTAGTATTTTATGTTAAATTTACATATATCCTTAAAAAAAAAACGTGTCCCCAACCCCAACGTGTCCGTGTCCTAATTTTTTTAGAAATTGACGTATCGTCGTGTTTGTATCTGTGCTTCCTAGGGTGAGGCTAGTAAGAGACTAAATTTGTTTTAAAAAATTAATCATAAACTAACAATTTGGACATTTGAAAGTATAAAAACTAAAATAGAACAAGAACCAAAAATGGTATTTTAACCCATTTTTCTTTCATGTATAAATAACATGTTTTGATTATTGGAAGCATGAATTGGGTTTTTTCACCAAGTGGTTTGGTCATTAATATATATACAATACATAGCTTAAGCGTTTTGATTTTAACTCAACCATACATCTGAACTTTCTAAGGACATATTTGGGAGTGATTTTGAAAGGGTTAAAATCAATTTATCATGTTCAAAATCACTCTAAAACATGTCTTTAATCATTCAAAATAAACTTAATGTTCAATTTTATACTTTGAAATATTTTTTATACAATCAAAAATGATTTTGAATGATTAAAAGAATGTTTTGGAGTGGTTTTAAAACTTGAGAAAAGTGATTTTTAACCCGTTTAAAATCACTCCCAAACATGCTTCCAGAATTGTTGAGATAATTTCTTCTTTGTGCAGGATTATGAAAACTTTGTTAGCTATATCTGTGCGGCCTATAAAGGTTCTTCCGTGCCAAGCGCTTGCAGAGCTAAATCCCTCAGTGCCATTTAAAGAGGTAAAAAAGGATAGTTCTATATGCAGTAGAGAATATGATAATGCTGCTGGTTTTATCTGCAATAATGTTGAAATTATCTTAGTGTTAATATCTTTGGGAAGCGCTTGTGGTGTTTAAAATCTAAGAATCTGAAGTCTGTGATTATGAAGGGAGCATTTAGATTGTTTTTTCATACTCTTTTCAATAGGTTATAAATATAGTATATACAAAGTCAGTCCCTCTTTCCTGCAGCTCTTATTGTAATAAGTAGTTGAAAATGTTAAATTATCATTTTAGTCTCTGAACTCAACAAGGATGAAAATATCGATATCCATGTTGATATCGACATTTCAATTTTACGGATATATCCATGGATATATCGATAAAATATCGATATCCATGAATATTTCTGTAAATCATTTTTTTTTTTAAATATATTTAAATTAATATTTAAGTTATTTTACTTTCAACCTAAGCTATAGATCTAGTTAGTAGTATCTAGATTTATATTAAATTTAGGGCATGTTTGGGAGTGATTTTGGAAAGACTAAAATCAATTTCCAATGCCCAAAATCAATTATATTTCAAAATGATGATGTTTGGCAATAGTATAAAAGTGATTTTGGAAGAATTGAAAATCACTTTTAGTGATCCCCGGTCAATTACTGGAGGTGATTTTGGAGTGATTTTTTGCAAGTGATTGTGATATTTTGTTTTTTAAAATGACTATTTTTTTTAATTAAAAATATAAATTAGATATAATAAATATTTATGTTCATTTATTTATAAAAATCTGAATTTGGTTTGTTGGTAGAAGGAGAAATAATTTTGCTTCTTTCTCACCCATGCCAGGGTTCGAAACCAAAGTTGCGCAACCATTTAATTTTGATTTTTAATTTTGCATTTCATCAATGTGCAACCTTTCATTTATGATATATTATTTATTATAGTTTCGTGACTTTTCAAGAATTTTTGTTTCATGACTTTAATTTTAAATAGTAAATAATTTCTAAACAATTTTTGTTTCATGACAACTTTTAATTTTGATTTTTAATTATCAAATAATTTATAAATACAATGTTATTTTTTTTTTTAGTAATTTAATAATTCTAAAATCACTTTGAACCAAACATAATAATTCAAAATCACTTCTAATTCTACGAAAATCACTCCAAACCAAACATTAAAATGATTATATATAAATCAATTTTACAAAATCAATTGTTATTAAATCTCTTCCTTTAAAATCAATAATCCAACCATCACTCCCAAACATGCCCTTAATATATGATATTTTGGATGTTTTATGAGTATTTATAAAAGATATTGGATATATCCATTACCCTTTAATATCTATATCGAAGTCTCCGATTTACGGATATATCCACGGATATATATCCATGTCCAACAAGTTAAATCAGATGGAACTAGTAGACAATTGAAAGTTTAGGCTCTGTTTGATGACTATTTCTTTTTTGAAAATTACTCCATCACTACGTTTCTTTCAAAAATAAAGTCTTTTGAAAACTAAAAAAAAATGGTTTTTAAAAACTTAATTTTGAAATTTGAAATTTGGTCAAGAAAATAAATTGTGAGAAAAGAAAGCACAATTTTCAAAAATAAAAAATCAAAATGGTCGAGGCCTGAGATAACTATTAGAATTTTTTTTTTTTTTTTTTTGACATCAATCACTTTTTAAACTTAAGGACATATTAGACGCATAATTTGATTTGATGTATGAGTATGATGAAATGTTAGATAATTAATCTATTTTGTCAAATCGAGCATAACTCAATTGTCATAAGGTTGTGACCGTGATTAAGAGGTGATGAGTTCAATTCTAACATTAATCAGGTAAAAAAAAAGATAATTAGTCTATTTTAATTAATATTAGTTTAGTTGTTAATTTTATATTCATTAGTGTGTAATTAATATTTCAGATTTGTTTTTTTTTTTTAAATATTATTGCAAGGCTATAAATAACATTTTTAGAATTGCAAGGAAGCTTTATGAATATTATTGCTTTGTTCTTGAGAGATGAACTTTAGGGATGAATTTCCCTTATTTGGCAATAAATTTGACCTTATAGCAAATCCGCTGCATCAAAATTGAAAATCCTATTAAACAGTTTTATTTATTTATGACTTATTAGGCACAACTCTACAAATTGAAGGTTCTATTACACATCATTCTAAAAATTAAGAAACGTATTAGACACCTCTTCGAACGTTTAGAGACTAAATTTGTAATTTAACCTAATCGAAATTACGGGATGGTGGGTGAATGTGTCAAGTTCTCATCATTCATCTTAGGATCATAATTAACACCTTTTGTGGAGGAGTTTATTTTTTTCTTTTTCAAGATCCTTTGTTTTCGATATTTAGTTATGTTTGATAACCATTTAGTTTCTACAAATTAAGTTTATAAATACTACTTTCATGATTTTGTTTATCTACTTTTAAAAATGTTTTCAAAATTCAAGCCAAGTTTTGAAATTTTTAAAAAAAAATGTTTTTAAAATCTAAACCAAGTTTTGAAAAAAAAAATGTTTTAAGCATTTGTTATTATTTGTGATTTTTTTAAAAAAAATTGAAATGTAGGTGAAAATTATAGTAAAAAAATAATTAAATCAAACAAGCACAATTTACAAAACCAGAAAATTAAAAATGAAATCATTATTCTTCCATTTAATTTATCCTTTCTGAATGGTGATGAGCCCAACTTAATTTTACTTTGGGCTACATATTGAGTCCAAACCTTACTCCCTCACAATACTCATCCTCATTTATTTCATATGCATCAACTCTATTAATTAAGGAAAATGATGGTAGATAGTGCCTCAAATCGATAAATGTCTCCCAAAAAAAAATATGGTTTATGTCTTTTTTTTTTTTTTTTTTCTTTGTCATTTTGTTTTTTTTGTTTTTAATTTCTCAAACTTCCTTATTAATTATATTTTTAAAAAATCTTTTTTACTCTCCCTGATTTCATTTTCTAGATTTTTTTTTTTATTTAAAATGATTTTATCTAAAAAAAAAAAATAAGGAAAATAGGTTTTAAAGGTTTCATCACCCTCTCGTCTCCTTCTCCCTAATTTAAGGACTTACCCTGTAGATTTTGTTTCCATATTTTATCTCCTATCAATGAAAACTTTCAAGAATATATCCTCTAATCGATCTCATTTTCCTCCTCATAATCGACCACTCATGGTCCACCAATCCGATGTTTGGTGTTTCTCCGTCACGACACCTTGTTCAAACTGGCGACTTCAATTTCGACGAACATTTTTTTTTTAAATCTTCTCCTTATCGTTCTAAGTAAGTTTCCTCCTCCAATCTTCTTCTTCTTCTTCAATGTCGTCGATCGCTATTATTTGGTTTTGCTGAAAATTATTTTTGTTGTTACTTTCTGAAAATGAGGGATATTGGAGCAATTGAGAAAACAATATAGAAGATATAAAAAAAAAAAAAAAAATAGTGATTGAGAATGGGGATAAAAGTGGAAAACAGAGGACATTAGGGTTTGAGCTTGGTTTGATAGGAAGAAGAGAGGAAAATAACTCAAATTAATGTAATGTAAACTTGCACTTCAGAACATAAATGAAATTGGGTTAATGTGTAAATGAATAATAATACAAGAACTCAAATTAGAATTAAAAGAGAGAAATTACAGAAAATGAAGTTCAATGGAAGAGATAGGAAGGAACAGAGAAAAATAAGAGAGATGATGTTGAGAAAGAAGCACTAGGCCTTAATATTTTTCAAAGAATGTGAAAAAAAAACACATTCAACCTCATTGAAGTATGATTTAGGAGGAAGGAGAAACAAAACTACTATTTTTTCATAGTAAAGATTGAGAACTTGTCTTATTCTACTTTTGTGATAACATTTTTAAAAGTTTGTCAATATTAACAGGGAAGTTTGTCTATTTTTTAAAGTTTTTCTATTTATCCTATATTTATAATTTAGGGAAATTTATAAAGTTTTTATATTTACCCTATATTTATAATTAGGGGAATTTATAATTTACTCTGTATTTACAATTAGGGAAATTTGCATTTACAATTAGAAGAAGTTTGCAATTTTGTGTGTATTTACAATGAGGGGAATTGCCCACATCCAATGATTTATTTTGTGTTTGAAATGAACTAAATTGCAATTACATGTATCAATTACACTGTATTTGGCGATTCCTTGCATTTGTATAAATTACACTGTATTTACAATTTCATGTATCAATTACAGTGTAATTGCAATGTTTTATATCAATTACAGTGTAATTGACATTTCTTGTATCAATTATACTGTATTTGCAATTTCTTGTAAAAAAATGGAGGAAATTGCTAATACATTGCAATTTCAATATGCAAAATTTTAAATACATTGTATTTTCAATTTGCAAAATTGCAATTACAATATATTTGAAATTTTGCAAATTGCAAAAACACAGGTTTTGCATCTCTAGTAATTTGCAAATATAAATACACTGCATTTCCAATTGTAAATTTTTTTTTCTCATCATTTGATTTATGTAATTTTTAACTTATCTGAACAATGTATAAACTAAAGACAAGCAAAAATCACTTCAAATTATTTTTATTTTGTTTTTAAATTTAAATTATACTAAAGTACGCGATAATATTTAAATGTTTAAATTTTTATTTTGTTTTTCAATTTAAATTACACTGTAAAATCTTAGTTTCAAATAATCCCTTGATTTATGAAATGGTAGATTCTCTTTAATTTAAATATTTAATTATTTTATTTAGGTCATTTTAGTTCATCTCGCTATATTAGAATTCATTGACATATATCAAACATTTTAAAAAAGGGACATCTATCGAAATGAGAAATAAAAAAGGGACATATCTCATTGCCTCAATAATTAATGCAACTACTCGTAAGTTTGAAAATTAGCGTAGATTTATAATTTGTTTGGAATGATTTTTAAGTGTTTAAAAATACATGTTTTACACTTCAAATTTTTCTTTGAAGTACTTAGAAAAAATTAGTGTAGATTTAGAATGTGTTTGGAATGATTTTTAAGTGTTTAAAAATACATGTTTTGCACTTAATTAATTAATTAATTAATTAATTAATTAATTAATTAATTTTTTTTTTTTTTTTTATTATTTTTTTTTTTTAGTACTTAAAAAGTTATTCTAAATAAACTTTTATTAGAATTTTTTGGGTTTAAAAACATGTTTGGTCTGCCAACATTAGCATAGCTCAACAGCCATAATGTATAGACTAATAACCAAGAGGTCACATGTTCGATCCCCCACCCCACATGTTGTCCAAACAAAAAAACATGTTTGATCCCTATTCATTAATATAAAAATGTTTAACATAATTTTTTTTTATTACATTTATGTCTATCTGATACAAAAATATAAAAGAAAGGGAGCTCTAGCCCCATTATTTCAGATCTGAAAGTTTCGGTGTCGAATTGCTCGTGGTCCAGATCTGAAAGCGTTGCCACACGTGTTTTGTTTGGGAACACTGAGGGAGTTCAAATAGTCATCTTCTTCGACGATGATGAATGAAGGGCACACTGAGGGCATTTGGTTTGATTCTTCCTCTCCTTCGAATTATTGAGGGAGCTCAACTTGTCCTCTCCTTCGATGACGATGAATGAAGGGAACACTGAGGCAAATATTTCTCCTTCAATTTACTGAAGAGAGCACACTGAGGTAATTGATTCGTCGTCTCCTTCTTATATGGTGAATAACCATAAGATTTAATCTGCCGACACCGACTCGTGTTCGGAGGCTTGCAGATTTTTTGATATTGCGTGGTCAAAGCAATGATGCGAAGCCCACAGAAAATTAAAGATGTCATGTGGGCATCGATCTGAAGATTGGAGCATAAACCCGCTTTTGGAGGCTCTTGAAAATTAAAGATGCAATGAGCATCAACCTGAAGTTTGCAATACTAACCCGCGTTCGGAGGCTGCAATTTTTTTTTTACCTTATTCTCACCTTATTTTCAAGTTGGACATTTGTGATTTTTCATGGTTTCCAACTTGAGAGAGGGTATTAGGGAATTATCTATCTTAAGAAGTTTTTTACTTGCATACATTCTTTATCTTTATCCATACTTGATATGAAAATTAAGTTTAACTTATGTTGTATATAAACATGTTATTCTGAACGAAAAACAAGAAAAAACATCTTCATATATGTATATATTTTGCATGTATAGTTTAGATAATATATATTTGTATAATTTAGGTTGAAGGGGTGTATATATTGATATAGCATCTTTCTGCCCGAGATGCAACCATAGTAATGTGCTGGTGAGGAACCCATGGCGCATGCTCTCGCGAACCTCCAAGGAATTTGGCTTCAAAATGGTCCTGACTTTGCTCAATTTCTAGACCAAAGTGAGGTCTCAACGTGTGAACACACCCCACTGCTGCCTCTACTTCTTCTTCAGACAAAAACAAATTCTTCAAAATTGATTTTAAAATGAACGACAAAAGTTGTACAAATAACCACTAGGAAAATACTGATACAGGTAGGTCAAATAATGAATGACAAACATGACTTCAAAATTGATTGTCCCGATTGATTATTAGTACTTGCTACGTTTTTCGTTCATTTATAAAAGTTTACAACTTAATAACTACTTCAATTTATGTCACATGTTTTAACGGTATAATTGTTAAAGAGTCTCATATTGGTCAGAGAAGAGATAATCCATGATATATATATATATATATATATATATATATATATATGTGAAGACAATTATCTTCGTTGGTACCAACCATTTTGATTTTTGAGTGAAACAAAAAAATAAAGAATTTATGTCCAATGTGGAAGGAAGGTTTATGTTGGGGTATTGTACAGAGGATCCTCTCCTCAGAGGTGTAAAATTTTATAATCCGTTTTTTTTTTTATCTTCTCTCGTGATAAACAAGCGCACAAAGTCTTTGTAGTATGCTTCGCTGATCACGAAGAGACAACTATAGTGCTCTTGTGCTCAGCGAAAGGTACGGATGACTTTTTATAGGAGAAAAAAACTTGTTTATCACAGGAAGAGGTCAAAAAACATAAAATTTCAATGAAATGTCAAAAACCCGTACGCTCCCCGAAGGGAGGGTCATCCGTACAAATACCCCAGGTTTGTCGTCCTTATCATTTTAAAGGTCAAAGATAAGATATAAAACTCAATAAATACGACATCTACTCATTCTTTTGAAGTCGAAGGTTCAAATTTTCGTAACCCACATTTATTAGGCTGAAATGAAAACTAGAAAAATAATATCATATATATAGATTTTTTTTTTTAGGGAAAAAAACATTGCTATTTGGTATTTGTTAATAGGTAGGCAAAAGGGAAAATGGGAGGGGGAAAAAATTAAACTATGAAAAGAAATGTGGTTTTGGTTTTGGAATTGAAAGAGAAGGAAAGAGCATCACACATCGTTTGTCAGAAAATCTACGCTCCTGATTTGCTGTCGGCGACTCTTTATACAATTTGTCAAATTTCCGTGGTCCCACTTTTCTTTGTAACGTCATTTCCCTCTCTCTCCATTTTTCTTTTTTAGCTTCTTTTTGGCTTTTAGCCACTCGGTCCTCGTCGTCGTGCTCCGACGCATCGACTTAGACTCTACATTCATATTCATATATCAATTAGGTCAAACCATTAAAATCATGTTGCACCCCGCTCCTCGACCTTTTTTAAAGCCTTGAGACTCTTATCTAAATCAAGTCAAGAACAAAATACTAGTATATCTAGTCTTATCCTAGTTAGACAGAGTTTAAGAGATACACGGAACTTGTATCGTACCATCCGTTATATATGTGAGTTGAGAAAGATTTTCATCACAAGCAAATGTTGAAGCATGAAGTAAACTTCAAATCGATATATCCATAAATTAAAGGGTTTGACATTGATATTAAAAGCTTGTGTCGATTATGAATTTCAACCCTTGTTTGAACTTTCAAACGGTTAAAATACAATATAATATACATATATTCTTTTTTGACAACATGTGGGTTGAGGATCAAATCTGAAATCTCATAGTCACTAGTTCATAGATCATACCAATTGAGCTATGCTTTTGTTGGTACGGTTAAAATACAATATTAATCCTTTAAATTTTGACAAATCTTAGAACTAATAGATTTTACTAGGTCGTTATAAATTATCAATATGCATAAGTTTCAAAAAATACATAAATATATACATATATAATTGTGTCTATATGAACCTAGCTTGCTCACAACTGATATAAGGTACGATCTAATGACTAAGAGGTTAGAGTTTCAATTTTTCTCCACTGAACCTAGCAACTGATATAAAATTAAAATTGTAATAGAAGAAAGAAGAAAATTCTCAAATTAGAAGAAATCTTAAGAAAATAAATTGAAATGAATGGTTGATTGAATTTGAAATTTATTAGAAGTTGAATAATTTTAATTTGGATAAATTAGAAACGATAAAACCTTTGTTATTTTGGTTTATTTCAGTTTTCCTATCTTGTAGCCATTATTCTTTCAACTACTTTGACTACCTTTTGAAATGCATCACTTGTCCCTTTCTCCCTCTTTATTACCATTTTCCCAATTCCAAAATTTATTGTATCCACATTATTATATATATATATATATATTTTTTTTTGGTGAAATTATTAATTGAATTATGTTCCTATTTAGTGGAAGAGTAAAATTTAAATTTTTTGTTTTTTTGTTTTTTTTTTTATTAATTTTCCTTGTCTAATACTAGAGTTTGAAAATTCTTTTTAAAAATACAAATATTATTATAAAAAAAAATATTAATCTCACAAGTATATTTTGTAGTTCATAAATGTTTTTCAAATTCATTTCTAGATTTATATGAATTTTTCTCACATATATTGACGTGTCTCAATCTCGTTAACTATTCTTTTTTTACACTATTAAATTAATTTATATATAAGAAAAAAAACAAAAAACAGTTTAAACCCTAAACTTACACGATTGGAACAATTTTAATCTTGAATTTTCAATTTCATCAAATTTAACTCCAAAACTTATATAAGTGTTGCAATGTAGATCATTAACTTTCAATTTCATCAAATTGAACCTCAAATTTACATAAGTATTACAATGTAGACTAATCTCACAATACTTGTAATTTTTTATGATGATTTTGTATTTCAAGTTTGCATAAATTTTTTATGATGATTTTTGTTGGATAAATTAAGAGGCTCAATTCGGATAAACGTAGGCGTGCTTTTAACATTTTCAAACGAAAAAGTTAAACCGAGAGTCTACATATATTGCAACACTAGGGTTTAGAGTTTATGCAAGTTTGAGATTCACAATTTGATGAAATTGAAAGTCAGAGTCTACATTGCATCCCTTATACAAGTTTGGAGTTCAATTTGATGAAATTGAAAGTTTCGGGTCTGCATTGAAACACTTACGTAAGTTAGGATTCAATTTAATGACATTGAAAGTTTAGAGTTAAAATTGTTGCAACCAGCTAGGGTCTCAATTATTGTTTTTTTTCTTTATTTTTTAAATACACTGAGTTTTTTTTTTTTAGCAAAAAATCACTGAGTTATATGTATATTTTTTAATATTTATTTAGATTGGCATTCAATAAAATAGTTCATTAACATGAATCAACAACCTACTTTTATTGAATTTTTGAAGTACAACAAATGTGAATATGAGGATTTGAATCTCCAACTTCAAAGATCAGGGAGGTCATGTCAATTACCGTTGTGAGTATGTGTTCACTTTAGCTAAGTTGATCAAGGTTTTTTTTTTTTTTAATAGAGTGTGAAAATTTGGACCTTTGGCCTCAAAAGGAGAAATTACATGTCAGTTATTGTTCAACTACTTTGGCAAATTGATAGGTTTATAACATTATAAAATATGTTAAAATGAACATATTTAACTTTGTAGTGTAGCCAATATGATTAAATCATCTACTTCTTTTTTAAGGGTTGGAGGTTTAAATCTCGGCCCCTACATTTATTGTACGAAAACAAATATCTCTATAAATTATGTCGCTGCCATATTGCAACGTGGAGCGACCGATGTCAGTCTAAAAGGGGGTCTTTTTAGAAGAGATTTGGAGTCGCCACAATCATTTTTGGGGTGCGATTAGTCACCATTTTTTTTTGAAAAAGAAAGAAATGGTCTACGTAAACAAAGTTTAGGCTCAAGAGTATTTTGTGTGGAAGGAAGGTGTTAGCACCTTACAACACCTGTAAAAACGTTTGTCAAAATTAATTTTTTTATCTCAGGCCCTTTTTTCAAAAGGGTGGTCATTTGGGATTTAAAAGAAAAATAAAAAAAATATTTTAAAAAACATGTCTCATTTTTTATATCATATCTTAAACTTCAAGAGTGAAGCCGAGAATTGACGTTGATGAGTGGGGTAAATTGACGTTGATGAGTGGGGTTATTAATCATTAATTTTTATTTTAAAACGCATGTTTCATTTTATTCGCAATGCCATTAATGAGAGAGTAACGGATGAAATCGTGGGATTCTGCGAGTCCACCGCCTCTTAAATCCCATTAATAAGAGTAACGGACTCGCATGAGGACAATTAGGCCGTTGAAAGATCAATCAAAAGTTCTTGAGGCATAATGATAGCTTAATTGACAATTACAAAATGGAGAGATTACGAGTGTGTTTGAATTGACTATTAAAAAACTGTTTTTTCAAAAAATGTTTTTATTTTAAACATTTTTTCTAGAAATGATTATAATTAAAACATTCCTATGTTCGATTACATTTTCTCAAAAGTGTTTTTATCTACAAGTTTGTTTAGTTTGCTCTACACGTCCTAATGTTAAATTACTCTAAATGACAATTATTAATAAACAATATGAATTAATATGTTTAAATTTATATTTTAAAAATTATGATCGACGTTTACTATTGTCGATGGTCGGTGACAGGGTAAGAGTGGTGGTGGTCGTCGTTAGTTTCTGGAGGTCACTGGGGTGGGTTGTCGTCAGAGGCGACGTTGGAGATCGGAATGAGTTTCGCCGGAGGTCTTCACCAGTGGCCGGAGATCGACGACGATGACCGGAGAGAAGGGTCACCGAAGAGCGGCAGCAGTGGCCGGAGGAAGTCGTCGGAGATTGGAGGTGGTGACCGGATAGGATCGCCGGAGATCGACGATGGTGGTCGAAGACGGTCGTCGGAAATCAGAGGTGGTGATCGGAGAGGATGACCGAAAATCGACAACGGTGGCCGACAACAATCATGGGTGGAGAAAATTTAAAGAGTAATGTTGAGAATATTTTGATAATTTTAATACATTATGAAAATTAGGTAGATTTTTTAATTAAAAAAAATATATATATATATGTAAAGTGTTTCACCCAAAATAATTTATTTCTAAAATTCATTCATTTGATGTGGTTGTCTTGTCAAACATCTCAATTTATTTTAAAATGACTTTTTTAAAAAGTAAACACATGCAAACCGAACACATCTTATATAAACAATCGTGGGTCTTCGTCAAAGGTATGCAAAAATTATTTACGAAATACTACATTAGAGAAAATTACATTTATTGATGTTAATCTAACTCGAGCGTCGGAATATAGGTTAACGTTTAATTATTTATAAGTAATAATAGGGAAAATTGAGCAGAAAAAGAGAAAATTCCCTGGAGAATCCATGTGAGATCATCCATACATGATTAGCATATGATGATATATGATTAACACATCAGAAGCTACGTATTCACCGACACCCGCAGGCAATAAAAACCAACATAACTTGGAACGACGTCGTTGGATCGTTGCTCAAGCAAAGAAACTTAGGGAGGGTCCCACGCGATGAAAGAGGACGATAATAAATTTAATAATTATTATTAAACAAAGAAAAAAAAGAGTCAAGAGATAGGGTTTTGAAAATCATTATTAAAATAAAGCAATAATTTTGGGGTTTATTCTGATGCCATTCTAGAAGGATTTCGTTCTGTTAGGTCTAATCAAGGCCGTTGAAGGAAAATCAACGGTCCATGTTTATTAGAAATTTTCTTCAGTCAAGACAAATAATTATTATTGGAGTCCAAATATTCAAATCATTTTTGTACAATGTGATTAGGGCATTTATTTTGCGTTTATTATTAATAAGATATGATGTTAATATTCCTCACACAAAAGAAGAAAAAAATAATTCGAGCATTCTTTTTATAAACGGTTTTTGGATTCATTAGTAATTTAATATAATCATACGCTTAATTTAGTGTATGAAATTTCATATGATGAACTATTATGCACCGAAATTATAAAATTATCTTCTTCGATTGATATGTTGCATAAAATATTTAGATAATTAGATTTGAAACTATTGATCAACATGATCTAGTTTTGTGGATTATTAAGATAAAAACGACGTGGAATTTACACGTGATATCAACTATTATTTAATAATATTTAAATTTTGTTAACTCAACATATTTATAGAAATGTGAATTCAACCATCCAATTTAGAAATAATAAGTGTCATGTCAATTTAAATATATATATATATATATATATATATATATATATATATATAATTTCACCATAAAATACTCCATATAAATTTGGATTGAAATAATTCAAAACTAGTTGTCACTGTCAAAAATAAAAAATGGAACATAATACAATTTAAATATAATTAATTTAATTCTTATTTATGAAGTATTGGATTGCATAAATAATAATAATAATAAAAAGAAAATTTGGATTGAAATGATTCAAAAATAGTTGTCACTGTCAAAAATAAAAAAAAGGGAACATAATACAATTTAAATAATTACTTTAATTCTTATTTAGGAAGTATTCGTTTGAATAATAATAACAAGAAAAAACTTTTTTTTTTAAAATTAAAAATATAATATTTTTTTAAAAAAATTTAGAAAGACAATTTCTATCACTATAGTATATGATCTATCGCTTAGTTTTTTTATAGAATTTTGTTAGTGACTATCATTGATAGTAGTCTATCAGTGATAGTCATATATCAACGATAGCAAAGATAGCCAATAATATTTTTGTCATATTTACACAATATTTTAAATTTTACTAAATTTGACATTATTTTAGA
This sequence comes from Herpetospermum pedunculosum, assembly GCA_028017165.1. Taxonomy (NCBI): domain Eukaryota; kingdom Viridiplantae; phylum Streptophyta; class Magnoliopsida; order Cucurbitales; family Cucurbitaceae; genus Herpetospermum; species Herpetospermum pedunculosum. The sequence continues at coordinate 49,736,599 of CM051531.1, read as the reverse complement.
TTTGATTGCTGTTGAAAGTATAATTTTTATGTATCTTTATTTTAAAATTAGCTCTATTATAACTAGGCAGATAGAATAAATGCCACCGATGGAGTGCATCCCACTTGAAATTAAAAAAAAATAGCCTACTATATACAGGTTAACAAATTTCCATGTGACTTATTATAATATAGAGTAGTTGTAGAATTTTCACTACAATGATAGAATGATAGAATGATGTAGAAGCTTTCTCCTTTAACCACAACACAAGCTCTTCCCTCCTAGGCTTAAAGGAATATTTTTTTTTTAATAGCGTATTTACGAACACATTGCGTGAACTTTTGGTTTCACTTAGGAAGTCTTTATCCGAATCAAAATATATATCTTCTTCACTTCTAACCTAGGTGAGATATTACATTCGCCGTCAAAGAAGAAATTCTAGAGGGATAGGAAAAATTATGAAAATGTGGCCGACACACAATGTCTCGTACTAATTGTCAAATAATGTAGGCTCAAAATCTATATGCCTTTGAATATCCATTTGATAAAAAATTGAAATATATTTTGTAATATTTTTGTAATATATTTTATGTATAAAATTACTAGTCACATTGTTGCAATTATGGTATTAAATTTTCATCGACATTTCCATATATCCATAGGTTCAACATCGACATGAAGAGTGAATTGACATTTCCATCATACCATACAAAACCGATGAAATATTAAAAAAATAACAAAATGTAACGTAAGGTGAATATAATATTATAACAAATATATTTTAACTCATTTAAAAATACAAAATGTTATTAATTTAAATATATTTTTAAAAATATTTTAGAAATATTCATCGACATCAACACTTTATCGATATTTCTATTGACATTTTCAAAAAAATGAGACGACGATTTTTCCGTCGACATCAACATTTAAATCCTGAGACACGAATCGGTATCACATGAAGTTTTGAGAAAAAGGGTATACTAAAAAGATAACATAGGTACAACATTTGAACAGGGAAAGACAAAGATCATGTCTCTACCCAAAAAACACTGTACACTCTTGCAACATACCAAAAGTTGGGCAGGCTTATTTAAAGCACCGCCACAAACCACCAACGACCAACCACCGCCGTATCTGCCGCCGCGAGCACCGACGCAAAATGTCGTCGGAGTAAAAAGTACAAATGGATAAAAATGATGGCCCCAAAATGCATGGTGGACAATGGCATATATAGCCTCACGTGGTTGTACTTGTCCTTTTTTAATTAATTTTTTAGCAGTGTTTATAAAATCAAAGGTATATTTTTTTTTTTTTTTTTTTTTTGTGGGTTAAAAAAAAAAAAAAAACCAAAGATTCTTTGCAACTAAAACAAGAGGTGTAGCAAGACAAGACTAGTCAGTACACTAAGTCAAGGGCCTCTAGAGTGACATGACATGTAAGGCCAATAAATTCCGAGATGGCAATTTTGGCAAAAGGCTTGCCTTTTCTCACTTTCTTTTACACCAAACCCTCTTGTGACATTGTTTCCCTTTTGAAGCTCGTAATCACCTCGGTGTGTTCTCTGCCCCGGCCCACCGATCGTTGCTTGTACGTTCGTCATCATAAGACTGATAGCTATATCGTGACGGGTATTAACTCTCTTTTTGTATCGTATTCAAGGAGAATTACACGAAGGGATGAATTGAGAGATTGTTAATATTATTTGTGTATGATCGAAATCTATAGAATTTAAAAGAGTGTTTTTCTTTATAAGTTCAACAACATGTGGGGAGGGAAAGAGATTCAAACATTTAACATGAGATGATTGTGACGGTTACTTTGGAGTCGTTTGGTAATGTTCCTATGTCTAATTTCTTTTTCCTTTTATTGTCATTTTTTTCAAAAAAAAAAAAAAGTGTTTGTCGTTTGTTGTTTTTAATTATTTTCAAATTGTGTAGTAATTTTGAAAACAACAAAAATGAAGATTCTTTTTTCTATATTATTTTATTGTTCTTGCCTTATAAAATGCATAATAAATAAAACAAATATAACACAAAAAGTTTTGAGTATTTAATTTTATTTTTAAATTAAAATTTTACAGAACAGAAACAAAAATTGATTATCAAAAAACACGACAACTATTTTTCTTTATTAAAAAAAAATTGAGAAACAAACAAGTCTCTTAAAAGAATGACAAGGTTGATTTTGGGAGAGTCCTTAACCAATTGTGTTTTGTAAAATTAATTATGATTTAATCTCGTAAAATAACTTTTAAAAGATACGTTCATTCCACACTTTTTAAAATTTATTTCCTGGTAGCTTTTAGATTTTTTTTTTTTTTTTTTTTAGAAAAAAAATACGTTCATTAAAAAGTATACTCTGCTCCAGAAAGAGAGAAAAAAAAAAAAAAAAAAAAACATTACAGTGTCCTTGGGACAACCCAGAAAATATTTTTTAAGAATAACTTTTTAACAAATTTTCAATTTTATCTTATTTATTTTATAATCTAATATTTTTTTTCACCACATCTTTCTCTAACTTGAATGAACTAATTTTTACAAAACAATACTTTTTTTTTCAAAGATAATATATATAATATCCTATTATTTTTTAGTTAATCTATTTTCCTTAATACTCAACCAATAATATAAGGCAAAAAAAAGTATAAATTTAAATTTAAATTATATAACATTTTAAACAATTATTTTAAATTTTTTAATTTATCAACATAAAAATTACTAAATTTTTGTAGTAGGCATATTTTAGTCATTAGAGCTAAATCACAACAACTCAGTATTCATTTACCAAATGCGATAATCTATTTGGTTAGGTATAAAGTTAAAATTTACTAAACACTAAATTTACTTCACAAAATAGCTGAAATATCTAAAACATAATTACCCGCAATTATTTTAAAAGCTACTACATTCTCAAACTAAGCCTAATTAGTATCATCCCTTATTAATCAAACAAGTTGGGATTGGAGCTAATACAATTGTGAGGGTAACTCAACTTAAAAGATCTTTTAGTGAAAAAAAAGGTATTGCACACATTTAAAAGTAACGAGGTGAAGGTGTGTGTGACAACCACTTCTTAGCGCGGATTTTGGTTAAAAACAACAAATCTCTCCATATTTCTATAATAGTGTGATATTACCTATTTTTTGTCTTAGCCGACCTACATTTACTTTTGAATTTTATCTAAAAAATCCCTCATACCAATAGAGAGGTTAACATTACCTATATGTATATGTGCGGGCGCGAGTGATATCTTCACTCTTCTAACCAATGTGTGACTATATGTTTACATCCCAATATTTCTCATTACGAAAACTTAATTAGAAGGGAAGCTTGAGATTATTATTTCTCATTACGAAAACTTAATTAGAAGGGAAGCTTGAGATTATTATCACCATTCTAAATTCCTTCAATGGACAAGTACCATTGGAGGGGCAAACTTTGAATGAAGAACAAACAATTTCATGCATTCAAATGGTTGAGAGTGATTTTGTGGTGGCCACTCTCACTCTCCCTCTTAAGGAAACAAAACTAGAAAGAAGAATTAAAAGATATTCTAACACATCATCCACACAAATATCTTCATAATCCAGTAGGGTTTGAAGAAAATGCATTTCAAGGGTAAAGTTCAAATTCAAACTTAATTTAAGTAAAAGAACAAAAAATTATCTCATGGATCAACTAAATAAGAAAGAAAATTCATAAGGATAACTCAAATTCAAACTTGCAGTGAAAACAAAACAAAAAACTCAAAAGGGTCAACTATAAACAACCTAGAAAGAAAGAATTGATAGGGTTTAAACAAATACATCATCAAAATCTGACCTAGTTCTTTGTTCATTGAAAATCAAATTTCAAGAAAGTGCAAAAAAAAAAAAAAAAAACATTTAGAAAGAGAGAATGGGAATAATGTTCAAATCCATCAATAAAGATAGAGACAGAGAAGGACGATGATGAAAAGATGTTTTCCATGGAAAAAAGAGAAAAAAAAAAAAAAAAATCAAGCAATCATCATTTCGGTGGAATTTATTAATAATATATAATATATATATTATATGAAATGGGTCTAAAAATTTGAAATTTCGAGATGGGTGTGATTGTAAGGGCATGGTCTGTGGGTCTTCCACCATTATTATTCCCAAAATCCCAAATGGAATAATAATCATAAAAAAATAAGTGGCAAGCAAAATATATATATATATATACAGACAGAAATGGGAAGGAAGCAACGGTTGGCGACATGTCGTTTTCAGTCATCGGTGGTGGTTACCTTAATTAAACACAACTAAAACAAAAAAACAAAACAAAAAACAAATCTGTTCTTGGTATGATCACAAAGAAATGAAAGAAGAAGAAGAAGAGAGAAAAATAGAGTCAAAGAAAATAAAAATGACACCTGAAACTGGGGAAAAAATGCGTAAGAAACGCACGTGTTTTTGTGTCATAAACAGAGATTCATAAAAAACAGAAGAAGGGACCAGAGAGAGACAGAAATTAAAAAAAAAAAAAAAAAAAAAAGTATAATTATTGGTTGAAGTTATATGAAAAAAGATGGATTTGGAGGCACTGACTCTTTTTATTTCTATGCATTCTCTTTGCCCTTCCTAAGCTTACAATCTGTGTTTTGTGGCCTCCACTAAAATAATACCAAACTTGACTCGCTAACAAGACCAGCTCAACGACATGTATCGGCTAGTGATCATGAGGTTTTAAGTTCAATTCCCTATTCACACATGTGGTAAAAAAAAAAAAAAAAAAAATACCAAACTCAACTTCATCACTCCAAAAATACCAACAAAATTAACCCACTTCTTAATTTTTTTTTTTCTTTGTCTTTCTCTTGTTTTTAATATTAGTATACTTTGCTATCATTGAGTCTCTCTATACTATACTATGGTATATGTAGAATATAATATTGTTAAATAAAATAAAAAAGAGAAGATACTATTAGAATTCTAGAATTGAGATGAAATGATTGGGAGATTTGAATAGAATAATGGGGTTTTTGAGTAATTAAAGATAGAGCAAAAAAAAATTAAGAAAAAAAAATGTTTGTGTTTGTTATTTAACTTCCATACTTTGAGCTAACATGAACCTAGTTCAACCAGCCTAATGTATGAACTATGATTTGATAGTGATTTGAAAGGGTTAAATTTGTTGATATTTGAGATCGATTAGATTAATGAGAATCGTTGAATATTATATGATTAAATAAAACGACTCATAATCACAATTAGGAGAGATGATGATGATTGAAGCAAAATATTAAAATTTAAAAAAAGAAAAAAAAGAGGAGGAAAGTTGATTGAAGAAAAATCAGCAGAAGAGACTGACTATATGGTGGTGTTCGCGTTCGCGGCGGTTGTTGACGGCGGAGCGCCACTACTTTGATCAGCACCAGCGATGGTTTCCGGCTGATGATCCACAGTGGCGGTGGCGGAGCTACTACTACTCCCCAAGCCAACATCGGTGGGTGGAGCGACGGCGGCGGCGGAGGCGGAGGCGGGTCTTTTCCGCTTCTTTTTCTCATAGGGAATTCCTCTGGCTTTGGCCTGAGCTTCTCGAACCTCACGGAGATAAATCCTGACGGCACGTGCGGCAAATGGGTTGGATTCGGGGCGGCCGCCGTTCTCCTCGTAGGCGGCACGGAGGCGTCCGATCAAGGCGTCGAGGCTGCCCCAAGCCTGCTTGAGCGGGCAGGGGCAAGGGGCAGGCGGGTTGGGGTGACCGAAATAGGGGCAGCCCGATCCATGGACCTTAGTCTTCCCGAACTGGTCCAAATACTTCAAGAATTCGATGACGTGAGCGCCACTGCAACGCGCTAATGAAAGTGGCGGCTTGTGGTTCTTCAAGTACTGCAGAAACGTGTTCCAATCTCTTCTTTTCTGAGATTCATACCGGCTCGGCGGAGCCACCGTTGCCGCAGGGGATGGAGCCGACCCAACGCCGGATGATCCCTCCGCCGTGGGATCCGACGACCCACCGCCGGGTTCAGTCACCGAATCCATGGAGAGGGAATTTTACTAATTGGGAACCAGTGGACGATCAATGGGATTTTGGGGTTTGGGCAAAATCATTGAAATCTTTATTTTTTTATTTTTTTTTTTTTGAAAAAAGGAAAGGGATTTTAATTTTAATTTTGTTTGTTGGGTTTGGGTGTGTGGTGTGTTCGAAGAGGATTTTGGGAGAGAGAAGAACAAAGAGGAGAAAGGAGAGCGTTTGGGTGATGGGACGTTAAAAGTTTAGATGAATGAACTTGAAAGAGAGAGAGAGAGAATGAACGTGAAAAATTTAATAAATAGATTAATGGAAGCGGGGGGAGGGAGATTTTGAACAAAGACCGGACACCGTGAGATCTTGTGTTAAAAAGAATTATTATTTTTTTCCTTTTCTTTCCCTATTTCTATTTTTTTTTTTTTTTTTACTACGAGATTTGAGATTGAGCATGACCTCTCAATCATGAGTTCATACAATATATGAGTTGAATTATATTCAGGTTGGTTTTTTTTATATTCAGGTTGGTTTTTTTTTTGTTTGAAAAGATAATATATTACTGAACAAAAAGAGCGATCTCATAGCCCAAGGTTAAGACACAAAAAAAAAAAAAACAAACAAAATCAAGATAAAGCTCACAAACGAGCAAAGGAGCACAAAGTGAAACAACGCAACACAAAACACCCAAAGAAGGTAGCGAAAACCCAAGTCCTCTGGTCCACCCCTACCAAGAGCAAGGGTAGGGTCAGGAGATTCACCCTGACACCCAAAAGATTGAACATTAACTCGGTCACCACACTCATCCACATCAAAGTTTGTCTGCATAATCTTCATCAAAGCTAAAGGAGAAGAGCTCAACCCCTCCTTCCCCAATACAACAGAGGCGTTTGTCACCCTCATCTTAGAAATGAGGTGTGGGGGTGACCTAAAACTCCCAGGAAAGGTCCTCTTATGTGAGCCCAACGCACCAACCTGAGGAGAGGGTGGAGCACGGGGCCCTAAACACCTGGTACGAGGAGGGGCCTTCTCTGAAACACCATCCTAAGAAACAAGGGGCCAGGACACCCACATAAGTCACCCCTCATAGAGAAGAAACGTGGTTCAGACAATTTGTCCCAGAATGGCCAAACACCCGACACAACAAACATCTTTTAGGTTTTCAAGTATAAACAATCAGAACCTCAAAATTCATCCCTTACATTCTGATAGTAACATAATTAGGCAATTGACGACGGTCCACTATAGCCTTATACATGCATATTGGATTATACATAGTGACTGTGAAGGGAATGAACACTTCAGACCCTGCAACAGAAGCGTTAAAATCTTTCTTTGGTTTATTTAGAATTAAATTAAAATACATGATTAAGCAAATAATTTACCTTTGAAGAACAATAATCTTCCTCACTATGATCTTGTCCATGAGATCTTCTTCACTATGACTCGAACACAAAACCAAGGTTGGTAGGAACTTTCTTGAAAAAATGAGAGAATAATTATATGTAGAGAGAGGGTAAGTAGTATGTTTGGCCAACTTTTGGCTAAACTTAAAAAAGTCTTATTTATAAGACCTTTTAGGTAAACCTAGAGGTCTTATTTATAAGACCTTTAATAATTAATTTTATTTTATAAAATACATTATAATATCTATTATATTAAAATATGTATTTTATATTTATTTGAATCTCATAAAAGTAATCTTTTATATATATGCAAATATAGTTTTTAATATTAATGTATCTAATACATAAACTATTTTCTCTAATATTTAATGTATCAAATATAATAAATATAGTTTCTTCTTCTACATTTAATATATCAAATATATTAAATATTAATTTGAATTTTTCAAATTGTTCTTTCAACTAAATATCATTTTAGTGTTAGAGCTAGCAAAGGGACCTTATAGACCTACAAATTTATAAGTTTTAATAATACAAAATTAATTAATTAAACTCATTAATCAATTAATTTTAATTCATTAACTCTAGATCACCACTGTAGGTCTAGAGTTGCACTCTTATGCACTCTAGAACAAGTTGTGTCCAACAATATAATCATTACATGCAAGTCGATCCTTCACGAGTTGTTCGTAATTACAGTTGGGTCAAAAGTCTGTTTTACCCTTGTAATTATATTTTACACCTTAAGTACCATTGATTTTGTAATGAACAACCTATTTATGATTTAATCATAAACCAAGTCCTTCTCGGGCCAATGAGAGGGTGAGGCCCCATTGTTCAAGTCCCAAAATCAGCACTTAAAAGAACTACTCATCTACTTTTCCTATATAGGAAAAAGCGAATTCCCCTTTGTGAAACTTATGCTCTCAGCTCCCCGTTTGGTTAAGTCCTCCAAATTGTAGGCTTATTGAATCAACTATAAATGTTATTCTCACCCATACAAATCAAAGGACGAGCCCTCACAGACAGGAGTTCATAACTCACTCAAGATTAAGATCGAGTCACATATGATCATCCTGTGTGAAATATTAATCTCCTCAAATAACGGATTTATAAAGAGAAATTATATATTTTGTGCTACAGTCTTATACAAACTCATTGTATACGATACTCTCACTCACATGTCTCTACATGAATGATTTTGATCAAATCATTTGTAACAATTACAAAGTGGGGCGTATCAATAATGTTACCAGGATAAGACATCCAACCTTATTCATATACTATAAACTATTTAAGTTTATTTCTTGAACATGATCCACATGTATGTCAACTACATATTGTTCAAGATTACACTAATAACCTTAAATTTTTATATAGAATGAATATTATAAATTGTAAATAATAATAATAAAATAATTATGAATTAATTACTAGGCTTTAGGGCATGCATAATTCTCAACACTGTTCACACGAGATTTCGACACAGAAAATTTAATACGTGGAATATGAACTTGATTTGTATTGATATGCATGCGTGTGTTACAATATCTAATGTTTATCTTCTGATTCTTTCTCTCTCAAAGTAAATGTATCTTGAGGGCTTCATAGTTTGTTCTCGTTGTTGGATTTGTTTCGAGGGCTTTGCAACTTGTTCTTGATGTTGAATTTGGCTCGAGGGCTTCGCAACTTGTTCTCGAGGTTGAATCTTCAGCTTCTTGAAAATGTGAACTCTTCAAGTGTCTGGTCTTCAAGGAGTGTTCAGTCTCCCAAGGATTTAGTGAGTCTTCTTTGCTTATGAATTCCCCCTGAACTCTTAGAAGTAGAAATTTTCTGAACCTTGAAAATGAAAGATGAACTCGCTATTTATAAAGTTCTCATGGGAACATAGTGGGTTTGGGTCTGACGAGTTTTTGGGCCTAAACATCTGGATTTGGGTTTGGTAAGCTTTGGGCCTAATCCCTTGGGCTTTAGGTCAAATTACCATTTAAATAGTTTTTTTTTTGTACCCATTTGAACTTGAGCCCAATTGCAATATGACCAAATTTGATCTGTTAAGCTTATCCGATCAAACAGTCCTGATGAAGACGCGTGACATTACTTGAGAATTGCCAATTTTGTCTTCAAATTTAATTTGGAACACATGTCAATTTAGGATTCGTCCCAAATGTAAGTTTGTCATCACTTTGTGAATAATGACGTGGCAATTGTTGGTTGGCCGAAATTTCTCAATCAACAAATACCTCTTTTTTCGAGATTTATGCACATGTATGTGTGGGTGAGTCTAAAAAAAGTTAGATTCGAAATCAAAACGTAGGACAATTGCTTCTAATTTTGACTCCGCCTTGACATGTCAGATTTATCGAAATATGAATTTAGTTCATAAATCTATTTTTTTTTATTTGACACACTTTTCTATGTCAATTGATCAAAGTATGAATTTGAGTCATAATTTTGATTTTCTTATTTGGCAACAAACTTTAACTTGAACTTCGGTAGATATTTGTGCTCTACCCTAATTCCATTTTGAATTTAGAGCAGAATTTAGTGTCTACCCAATATTTTAATCTAAATTTTGAGTAAGGTTTGACTTTTAATTTTACTCCAGTTTTGATGTGGGATAAAATTTGGAGTACACCCAAATTACCAATTTACCAATTTTGATTTGAGACTTGGATTTAGACAAATTTTGAATCTAAATCTTGCTAGGGAATCTAAATCGTGTCAATTTGTTCACACGAGATTTCGACACAGAAAATTTAATACGTGGAATATGAACTTGATTTGTATTAATATGTATGTGTTTATTACAATCTCTAATGTTTATTCTCTGATTCTTTCTCTCTCAAAGTAAATGTGTCTCGAGGGCTTCACAACTTGTTCTTGATCTTGGATTTGTTTCGAGGGCTTTGCAGCTTGTTCTCGATGTTAGATTTGACTCGAGGGCTTCACAACTTGTTCTCGATATTGAATTTGGCTCGAGGGTTTAGCAGCTTGTTCTCGAGGTTGAATCTTCAGCTTCTCGAAGATCTGAAGTCTTCAATTGTCTGATTTTCAAGGAGTGTTTAGTCTTCCAAGGATTCATAGAGTTTTTTTTGCTTATGAATTCTCTTTAAGCTCTTAGGAGTATAAATTTTATGAACCTTACAAATGAAGGATGAACTCTCTATTTATAGAGTTCTCATAGTGGGCTTAGGCTTGACGAGATTTTGGGCCCTGACATCTGGATTTGAGCTTTGTAAGCTTTGGGGCTAATATCTTGAGTTTTTGGTCAAATTGTCATTTAAATAGCTTCTGGACCCGTTTGATCTTGAATTCAATTACAATATGACCAAATTTGATCGGTTAAGCTTATTTGATCAAACGGTGACGCGTGACATTACTTAAGAATTGACAATTTTGTTTTCAAATATAATTTGGGACACATGTCAATTTAGGATTCGTCCCAAAAGTTTGTCTAAATAATGACGTGACATTTGGTGGTTGACTGTGATAAATAGTAACAACAAATTAAAACTTTTGAATTTATAAAAGAAGTAAAAGAGAAGTTAAGCTCCAAACTCTAAATAGACTAATTGTGCTTCTGAAGACCTTAATAGTGATTCCAAGAGAATTTTAACCACATTCGAATTTTAATCATATTCTATTTGAAAAAATTGATTGTTTAATAATTTAAATAAAATTACTTTTTGAATCAGGTTGATTACACCAAAATCTGGTGTAACTTATAAAAAAAAATTATAATTCTTTTTCTTTTATTCTTACCTATCTTATCTACAACCAAAAGTTTTCAAATATTATTAACAATGTTCACAATTTATCTCATTTCTTTATTTTTATTTTAAATTTATTTTTTTTTCGAACATTTTGTATTTAAATTAAAATTAGATTTTGTTTATAACAATTTTATCTTGACATTTATCAAAATTAAAGTAAACAAAATATAATTTGTAATTTAAATTAGGTTAAATTACAAGTTTAGTCTCTAAATTTTTAGGTTTGTATCTATTTGGTCCTTAAACTTTAATAAGTATCTAATAGGTCTCTGAACTTTCAATTTTGTGTCTAATAGGTCCCTGAACTGTAAACATGTTTAATAGATTTCTGACATATTCAGAATTTTTAAAATTTGACTGATCTCCTAGGTATACAATTGAATTTGCTGTCTAATAGGATCTTAAATTTTCAATTTCGTGTCTATTAGATTCGTGAATTTAAAAAAATGTTGAATAGACAAATGACCTATTAGACACAAAATTAAAAATTTAGGGATCTATTAGACACAAGATTAAATATTTAAGGATCTATTAGACACTTTTTAAAGTTCAAGAACTTATTATACATTTTTTAAAATTTAGAGACCATACAAACACAAAATTGAAAGTTCAGAGAGACTAAACTTGTAATTAAACATTTAAATTATAAAAAAAATGAAGTTAAATCAAGCTCATGCTTAATTGAAATATATGCCTATTTTGTAACAATTTAGTATTAATTCACCAAACAATGTAATGCCACTTTCCAAGTTTAAATTTGAAATCTACCAAATACTAGTTTACCTTAGAAGAGTTTTTTATTTTTTATTTTTGTGTTTTTTAGTTCAAAAAATGGAGAAGGAAATTCAAACCTCCGACCTAGAAGAGTACATGTCAATTACCGATGAATTACTTAAACTAAACTGTGACAAAAAAAGATTGGTAATATTTTGACCTAATAAAGTATTTTGAAATGGTTATTAAGGAAAAAGAATAAGGGAAAAAAGGGTAGAAGAACATGCAGAATTTTTAACCATATATGAAAAGAGCAGTTGTCCTACATCATAAATAAATGAAAAAGTCATGGACTCTAAGTAGTATAAAAGGAGTCTATGACTTTAATTTCTAATCCTCCTAGCTTAGAGACACTTTGAGCTTAAACTTTGTGTAATAATTCTAATTTAATTCTATTATTTAGTTTTAGAGTGGACAAAAAAAATGCGAGTGGAATAAACTTTGTTAGAGTGTTTTTGTAATGCGGTCGATGAGACAATTTTGTGAGGTAACGGGGTCGATGAGACAATTCAGTGATGGTAATATATTTACACTTAGGCCGCGTTTACTTCCCTCCAAACGTACTGACAGTAGGACTGTAGGTCTCACCTCGAAGTGACTAATCTCATTCCACCCAATATCTACCACCTTGGGGTCCTCAATGGGAGTGGAGATTTTCTACCCATTTCCTTCCACAAATGCTCCTCCTCTCTCTCTTCTAGATTCTAACACATGTAATTCTTTCCCACTTTGTCATTTTTTATCAGTTATTTACTTTTGATAAAAAAAAAAAAATGATTTTTTTTATCTGTTCACACTTTGCCACCCTAAAAATGTTTGATTTTTTTTTTTCATCCATCGCATTTCCGAATCATTATTCTCGGTGTTTACGCAGATAAAATCTAAGAAGATCTTCATAGTTTTTGTATATTTAGTCTGGGTGTTTACGGAGAAGAAAAATCGTCTTCAACCTCGTAATCGTTCGGTTTAGGGCGCAGACGAGGAAAATTAATACATAATTACACGATTTGGAAAACTATCATGATTTATATTAATACCATCAAAATGATTACAAACCTGATTCATTACACGAGTACAAACTCGACTGTGAACATGATTTTTATCAAACGATGGCAGAAGATGAAGTTCAGAGAGTACCAAAAGTTTCAAAGAGAAAACGAACTGCGACTCTGAAACGTAAGACGACGAAAGAGGAATCAGAACTTGAGTGAATTGGTTGCGAAACCACCGGTTCGGCGAGAAGGAACACCGTTATTTTGTGGCGGAGAGAAAGAATGAGAAGGGAGTTCGAACGTTTCGGTGAAGACGAAAGAGGAAGAAGGCGTGTGTTTTTTGCGGTCACTTTCTAATTATGACAGAGGGTACTATGGTAAATTCACGATTTATTACGTTTGAATTGACCTAAGTAAACAATATCAATAAAATTAAGATTACGTTTGAATTGAACGGAAGTAAACAAAGTAAATCGATTACGATTAATTTATTACGATTGTTTAGTAAACATGACCTTAGTCGACGATTTTTGTTTGATTTTAGATTTTTCTTTTTTTTCTTTAATTTTTGGATATTTTTCTACTCGTTGCAATAGAAGATGGAAGTTTTTTCCAATGAGAAGATTAGTCTAGAACGTAAAGGAAGGGAGGGACAGAACATGTTTACCATTGAAGGATGGAGGAGCCCACACAAAGGCTTATCTGAAAATGGGAGAAATATTAAAGTTAAAGGCCACGCGCCGACAGGATCTGGCAACTCCACGCTCCTCCCGAATAACTTCACGCCCGACCCATTACAACCCTCCGACTGGGCTGCGTGTATCTAACGCACCAAGATTCACGAGTAGTGGTTCCAATTCCAATTTCATCAACTCTCCGCTATACTACTGCAATAAATGGGGTCTAAAAAGAGTCAAATCTTTTTTTCTCCTTTTCTTATTTAAAAAAAAAAACAACTTTTAATTCAATTATTTACCTAAGTAAGATTTTATTTAGTTTTATTCAACTCTACATTAATTTGAAATCATCCAAGCAATTAATACCATCGAAGTTAAATAATTTATTTTTTTTTCAATTTTCTTATAGATCTCTCAAATTTTTTTTTTTTTTTTTTGACATCTATTATCTATTAGACACAAAATTTAAAGTTTAAGACCTTACTAAATACGCCAACAAGAACATAGTTCAATAACATGATATATCGTCTAATGATCATGAGGTCTTAGGTTCAATCCTCAATTCAACATGTTGTTAAAAATTGAATTTATAAACATTTTTTTGAAGTTCAAAGATATATTAGACGCAATTTTAGAAGTAGAAGTTTAGGAGCAAGATTTTTATTTTTTAATATTATATTACAAATGTAGAAATAATGATCCATGGTAGGAAGATATATGCGCCTAACTACTCAAAATTTATTCATTTTCATATTAATAACGAGTGTTTTTCAAAAAAACATTTTAAATATTTTTTTTTATAAAACTATTTAGAATTAAAAAAAACAATGTTTAGAGTACAAACTTGAAGTTGGGTAGACTAAGTTATTATAACCCAGTCTGTTTAGTCCACCGACTATTATAATTGTATTGACTTCAATAGTATTTACTATTCACAACTATCATAACTAGACTATTATAATGATTATTTTAACCAACTCAGCTCTCCAAACAACTTATTTGTTAGCTCCTATTTGTTTGGTTACATTTTCTGTTTTTATTCACAATTTTTTTTGGTTTGCTTTACATTTAAAATGTTTATACTAATATCAAATTACTATAAATGTCGACTATTAATAAACACTCTAAATTAATAAGTTTAGATTTGTATTGAAAACACTATGATCGATAGCTGGTGGTCGACGACGGTGGGTGAGGGCGGGGGCGGTGTTGAGTGGTGTGGTGGTCGCTGACAGTTTTCATGGTGGAAATGAAGGTGGAGATATTTAGGAGGGGTGGTGGGAGCAGGGGTAGTGGGAGGTTGTTTTTTAATAATATTGCATTTTTTAAAATTTATTATAAAAATATTGTAAATTTGAAACTATTTATAAAAATATTGCACTTTTAAATGGAGGTATTTTCTACGACCTCCACACAAAAATCGTCTTTTGAAAAGACCACATGGATGGAGGTCGTCTTTTCAAAAGACGACCTCGCTCCACAAAAGACGACCTTCATCGGTATGTACTTCTTTTATTAAAAAATTGATATCTTTTTACTCAGATATTCAAAAGTTTCAAAAAAGATATGGTTGGAAAGCTAACAGCAAGAGCTTCAATTTGATATGTGGTTTCACTATTTTTGGAGTTGTGTATCAAAAGATAGAGACCATCGAAGTTGGACTATAGTTCTGCAAATTTTAGAACCGAAGATTATTTTGAGGAGTGCATTAAAAAATTGATATCTTTTTACCCAGATATTCAAAAACTTCGAAAAGGGTATTGTTGGAAAGTTAACATAGAGAGCTTCAATTTGATACTTAGTTTCACTATTTTTGGAGTTGTGTATCAAAAGATATATATCGTCAAAATTATGAAAAGTTCACTAAACCCAGAACTGAAGATACGACTGAAAACTTCAAAACTGTAGCTAAACTTCGACGATCTGTATCTTTTAATACACAACTCTACAAATAGTGAAACTAGATATCAAATTGAAGCTCTTTGTGTTAGTTTTTTAACCGTATTTTTTTCGAAATGTTTTAATATCTGGGTAAAAAGATGTCAATTTTTTAATGCAGTCCTTAAAACAATCTTCAGTTCTAAAATTTGAAGAACTATAGTCCAACTTCGATGGTCTCTACCTTTTGATACACAACTCCAAAAATAGTGAAATCACGTATCAAATTGAAGCTCTCGCTGTTAGCTTTCCAACCATACATTTTTTGAAAATTTTGAATATCTGAGTAAAAAGATATCAATTTTTTAATAAAAAAAGTACATACCGATGGAGGTCGTCATCCATGTGGAGCAAGGTCGTCTTTTCAAAAGACGATCTTTGCATTTTATAAATAGTTTCAAACTTACAATATTTTTATAATAAGTTTTAAAAAATGCAATATTATTAAAAAACAGCCGTAGTGGAGGGTATTTTGGTCATTTTCATATATTATCAAAAAAATGAGAGGAATTCCCCTGAAACACTAAAAAACCGTTTTTATAAAATTTGATTTCAAGTGTTTCACTCAGAATAACTTATTTAAAAAAAGTCATTTGGAGTGGTTGTCAAACACTACAAATTTTGCTAAAATGATTTTTTTCTTTTCAAAATTAAATACTTGCCAATCCAATCACACCCAAATCTCTCACTCCGTGTGTTTGGATTGATTTCTCAAGTGTTTAATTTTGAAAAACAAATCATTTTAGCAATAGTTGTATTTTTAAAACACATTTTCTAATAAGTCGTTTTAGGAGTTTGACAACCAACTAAAATGAGTTTTAAAAATAAATGATTTTGGGTGAAACACTTATATTAACTTTTAGAATTATTATTATTATTATTTTTTTTTTTTTTTGTGTGTGTTTAGTTTAGAATCCTCACAAATTTTGATAATATATTAAAACTACCAAAATATTCTGACAATATATTAAAACTACCAAAATATTCTGACACTACCCCTCTAAAATATTTCACATTCACTTTCACTATGGGTGTTGTCGACGACCACCGCCGGCGACCATCTTCGACAACCACTGTCGACGACTACCGCCGGCGACCATCTTCGACAACCACTGTCGACGACCGCTGCCGCCCACTTCTGGCAACCACCTCTGTCGACCATTGCCGACGATTATCGGTGATCATCTTCGGCTACTGCTGTCGCTCACACCCCGTTGCTAACCACTGACGATAATAACGTCGATCATAGTGTTTTAAAAACAAATTTGAACTTATTAATTCATATTGTTTATTAATAGTTTATCTTTTATAATAATTTGACATTAGCGGATACACTTTTAATCAAGTCAAACAAATTTGTTTATAAAAATACTCTTCCAAAAAATTAATCAAACATATAATTATTTTAATTATAAATATTTTTTTAAAAAATAAACAAATAATGTTTTCTTAAAAAATATATGTTTTATAGTAGTGAATCTAACTAAACATGCCCTTAATTGGGTTGTAATCTAAATATTTTTTATTAGCTGTACATCCTTTATAATGGAGTTGGAATATTGATTTATTTTTTCTTTTGTAATTATTTTTCGAGTGGTAGTAATAAACAGATAAAAAAAAAAAAATTGGGATTGACGTCTAAATCACAATTACTGATTTGGAGATGGTTTGGAGTCATAAAAGTTTAATTTGATTTTGGAATAATTTTGAGTTAATCTAATTGGGATTTAACGTCTAAATCACATATCTTCTCTCCTCATCATTGGTTAATTATGATGCTTAGTCTTATTTACACCATTAAATACAAAAGAAGAGAAAGAGATGTGAAAAACAAATTAAACAAAGTCTTCCGAACTTAGGTATAATTTAACGGGTTAGACATATGTGATCGATCAAAGACGTTATGGATGTTCGAATTCAAGAATATTGTATTATGTCGTTGATCAAAGATGTTAGAAGTTCTGAATCCAAAAATATTATATTGAACTAAAAAAGAAAACAAATTTAAGAAAAGTGTTCGCATATATATGAATATTCGAAAAATTAATTCGCAACACAAATTTATTTGTCCCGACATATAAAAGCATGATTAGTAATGTTAATTTTAACATTGATGAGAATCACCACCCAACATTAGGATACTTATAAACACTAGTTATATATATTCTTGAGTTTTTGGGTTCATGTGCATTATAACTCAATTTATCTCCACGAAGGTAATTTCACTACAAAAAAAATAGGGCAATTGCAGAGGGTATTTTTAGCTAAAGCAGCGGTTTTAAACTGCTGCAACACTTTTTGCAACGCTTGAGAAACTCCTGGCTAAACTAGTGTTGTAAGGGATCTAGCAACACTTTTTAAAGTGCTGAAATGACTTCTCACAACCGTTGCAATAACACTCATCCTATTGCAACATTTTTGAAATAAATAGCCACACTTTCTTATTTGTTTGGACTTTAAATTTTTTAAAGAATTTTTTTTATTTGGGCTTCGCCAATTGTCCAAAAAAAAATGAACACCCTATTGCAACACATTTTAAAATGACAGCAAAAAAATCGTTGCAATACATATATTTTGCAACAGTTTTTTATTTGTTTCTAGAAATTGTTGCGATTTTATTAAATTTTGCAGCACTTTCTAAACCGTTGTAAAAAAATTGTCGCAATAGACTAATTTTCTTGTAGTGTTTTTTCTTTCTCAAGTTTTGAAAATGTGGTGAGTTTTTATTTTTACTCATTTTTATATTTTAGGATCATCTTATGTGTACGTAGTAAAATTATGAGGAGAAATTTTGATTGTCATTTTACTAATAACTTTTCCCTCTTAAAAAAAATACATTATTTGATTTAGAGAAATCCCAACTTCCTTAATGCACAGAAGAAGATCAAATGGTGGAACTTTGGGGTTTTAAATTTGATAGCTTCTGCATTTTTTCGTGATATTTCATTTCTTTTGTAAATATATTGCACATTAATTAATATTATTAATTACATATAACATATTCTTTGATTGTAGTGTGTTCGACAGCCGAGTCGTATAGAGTGTGGGTACTACGACATTATAGTAATTGATAGGAGCGAGTGATTATACAAATTTTCTTATATTCATATTCTTAACTTTTTACCTTTATTATATTTGTGTTTATGTATTATGTTTACTTGTTTGTTTGTAGTTAACGAGGCAAATTCCATATAGTCAAACGGAACTCGACGAGACTAGAACTGAATGATGCGTACGTGTTTGTAATTAACACTTGAGTTATGCCTTTGTTGCTTAAAAAACTTGTTAGACATATGATACATTTTTATGGCAACACTTTGTGGAAAACTTTTGCTGATTAGTTAATGAAAACCTATAAATTTATTTATTTTACGTGTGATTGCAAATATACAAATTTTATTATTGTTATCAAATGTGGTTAAGATGTAGACTTTTGTTAAAATGATGGTCTGGTGTTGCTAGCAATCCTTGTGAGGAAATGCCTAGTTGTGTAACTATATGAAATTTGCTAGTAGTGAGAAATGCACCTCTAAAATTATGGTTGATGGTTGAGATTTGCTCTGTAATTAGTTGTGAAAATGAAAATTTGATATTGCTAGCTTGAACAAAATGACCAACATGTATTTTTTTTTTTAATTATTATTATTATTATTATTATTTAAATACTTAAGGTTGACGGCTAAAAAATGCCAATATGAAATAAATCATTGACGGCTAAACAATGTCAATATTAAATAGATAATTGACGGCTAAACAACGTCAATATCATTGTCAACCTTGATGGCTAAATAACGTCAATAAAAATATCTTTATTGACAGCTTAAAAATGTCAATAAACACTTATGTTGACGGTTTGAGTAAAATAATTAACAGTAAAAAACATCAATGATAATGTCATTGACGGCCAAAAAACGTCAATAAATATATTTAACTTGACGATTTTAAGATACAATTGACGGCTAATCAACGTCAATAATACGTTTATCGTTTATTGACGGTCATACAACGTCAACATAGAGAACGCATGAAAATGTTGACGTTTTTAGATAGTTGACACCACTTTAATTGACGGCCAAAACATGTAAATGAACGTAATTGTTGACGTTTTTTGGCCATCAATAAAGGCCAAATTTATAGTAGTGTAATTTTTTTTTTTTTTTTTTTTTTTTTTTTTTTTTTTTTTTTTGAGTACTATAGTAGTGTAATTTAATCCTTACAATTATTGTTAAGTGTAAGAAGTTAATGCTTAAATAGTCTGAAATATAATATTCATATTCTCAATTTTCATTTTCATTCCTAGCATTGTAAAATTTTCAAGGTTCACATATTAAGTTTGTATATATTTGAAAACGTATAAGAAGTTTTTTTTTTTGCAATGGTATTTAATTGATGCGGAGATTAAATCCAACGGTTTAGTCAAAGACACAACCTTATGTCAATTAAGTTATGTTAAGTTTGACAAGACATATAATAAAGTTGACAGCCAACAAGAGCATATCTCAACGACATGATGTATAGTGACTATGAGGTCCTAGGTTCAGTCTCTCATCTCAATATATTGTCAAATATATATATATATATATATATATATATATATGAATATATATATATATATGAAAACTCTCGCACTTCAAACTTGAAGCTTTTTAAGGTGATTATAAAAATAAATTATATTTTATGTTTACAATATATAATAATATTATATTGATATTTTTTGTAATATTGTGTCGGTTTTTCTAAGAATCGATATATCGATGTGAAATTCATAAACATATAAAAATAGAGATGGATATCCGACATGTTTGACGTAATTAAATGTAGTACTTTTTTTTTGCAACGATATTTTTAATTAATGCGAGGATTGAACTCATGACCTCTCAGTTAAGGGCCCAACCTTATGTCAATTGAGTTATGCTTTGGCAATTTAGTACTCTCTTAATACATTACTTAAAATTAAGTCAAACATCCAAATCCAACTCCAACTCTACCCTGATACGTGGCTCAACCATAGGTTGTCACGTGTCAAACCATTTTTTTTTATTTAACTTTGAAAAAAAAAAAAAAAAAAACATGTTTTCCCCTTCAACTTAGGATTTATGATTTAATATTTAGGATTTTAGATTTAATATTTAGGGTTTATTAACCTTAAGTAAAATCTTAAACTCTAAACCTTAAATACTAAACCATAAATCGTAATTTTTAAAGACTAAAATCTTAAACTCTAAATGAGAGAAGAAAACATAAACTAAAAAAAAAACTCAAGAAAAATCCAAAATAGTCCTAAACACTAGAACGCACAATAGTAATTGTTCAATTATAAATCATATTCCTTTGAAGATATTTTTTTATCATACATCATGCCGCTGAGCTATGTTTTTGTTGGCACAAAAATATTTCCACTTAATTGAAGATAATGGCTAAAGTGAACATATCTCAGATAATTAATATGTATTCTATTCTTAGGTTCTCTTAACTTCACTTATTGTTGAACTAAAAAATAATTTAAAAGAAGTATTATTTTTTTCCTTCCGAAAGAATATGGATAATGTTTTAAACAAAAATACAAAACTTGGAAAGCAAAAAGTAGGATTTTGGTTAAAACTTAACCTTTTAGGTTTTACCAGAAACTGTAAATTGTGAGTTGAAAAGTTGAAAGAGTGATTGAGGTAAAAAGAAAAAGGGTTGATTATTTGCAAATTTAGAGTGTGAGTGTTCATTTCCACCTTCACCCAATAATGGAAATTGGAAACCCATTTTTTGTTTCTTACACGCAAACCTTTTCTTCCAAATCCACGCCACCACCAAAGTTTAAAGCACATCCTTTTTTTTCTTTCTTTCTAATTTTCAGGTAATTTAGAGTTGAAAGGTGGTTTTTTAAACATATTTTAGTTTTGAAACAAATTCGAAAAATGGTATTCTTTTCTTGTCTTATTAGGAGTGCGTGGGTTCAACCCGTGCACTTGGACCAGTTTGGGCTGCACTTCTCCAAGAAGCGCATTGCCTTTCCAAATTTCAGACTGGTAAATTTACAGATGAGGAAATTTGTTTTCCCTGTAGATTTATCGGTGAGAATTTCAGACCGATAAATTTATTGGTGGGTGGAATTCCAGACCGGTAAATTCCCTCAGGTCGGAACAAATCCACCCGTAAATTACCGTTCAAAATTTTTTTATTTCAACCCTGTTGAAGTAGATTTAGGAAAAAAAAAAAATACTCCTACAATTTGTTAATATGAAAATATGGCAAAGGGATAAATTTTATGAAATCTTAACTACTTTTTATCATTTTAATCTAAAAAAATCATTTGTAAAAATAGGATTTGAAAATCTATCATTCTATTTTAATTTAACTTAAAGTAGTAAATTTACTGGTTTGGGTGAAATTCAAAACCGACTGGTAAATTTACTGGTGGAATTGCAGACCGGTAAATTTACCGGAAAAACAAACTTTTTCATCTGTAAATTTACCGGGTTGGTTTATTGAGATCGATAAATTTATCGGGAATTTGGAAAGGCAATGCGCTTCTTGAAAAAGCGCATTCTAAACGGTAAATTTATCGGTCTGGGTGGAATTCAAAATCGACCAATAAATTTACTGGTGGAATTCCAGACCGGTAAATTTACAGGAAAAACAAATTTCTTCATCTGTAAATTTATCGGTCGGTTTATTGAGACCCATCAATTTATCCGTGTGAAATTTGGAAAGGCATCCCAAACGTTTACCAAATGGACGGTAGGTGGCAGTCTTTGATTGGTCCGAGTGCGCGGGTTCAACCACGCACTCCTAATAAAACAAAAAAAGAACACCATTTTTCGAATTTGTTTCAAAACCACCCTATTTTTCTAAATAGTTTAAAAAACGACTTCCCACTCTAAATTACCCCTAATTTTCTTTTCTCAAATTCATAATTAAATTATAGACCAAATTAAAACACTCCAATATTATGTTATGGGAATTATGTGATCTTGAACGACATGTCGTCTTTAGCTACGTCTTCTATATTGAAGTTGAATTTCAATATGGCCAAAAATGGAAAAGGTCTGAATGATTCGTTTGGCTGTGAAAGTTTTACTTTTTTCTTTTTAGTAAATGTAGCTTTGAAAGAGATGAACGATATGATCTGTATGTCAATCTTCTTTAACCCAAAAAGTCAGTGTAGTTTTACTCTAGTAAACTTCAGTTTTTACCCTCCAACTTACTTTAGTAAAGTTTCAACTTCTTAAATTTAAATCATAAACTTCTTTTTTTTTTAAAAATGATACTTTATTGATGTATATGAGAAGCATACAAGCTTTACAAGAAGACAATCCAAATCGAAAAACGAACAAGAGAAGACAACACTACTAATGACTTGTTGGAACAAAAAGAAGCAAAAGTTGAAAGAAAGCAAATTGAACCAATGAAAAAGAAACGGGTCGAACTGAACAAAAAGAATCCGATCGGGCCAAACCCAATACTAGGGTTTGATGTGATTCTTCAAGAGAAGCCGATCAGTGATAGAATGCTATCGGTGATAGTTTATTGATATTATCGATGATAAAATGCTATAAATATTTTATTTTTTCTTTTCGTAAACTTCAGAATAAATATTGCATTACTTGGTAAAATCGGAATATTACTATCAGTGATAGAATATTATCGCTGATAAAATGTTATATACATTTTTACTTTCTCTCTCTTTTTAGCTCCATTTAAATTGTATTGATATATTTTAATATTTTCTTATTATTTGAGCTTATTTTTTTTTTTTTTTTTGTCTTATTTTAATTTATGTGGTGATTCTGATTTATACGATCAAAATCTTCGTTTGTGGAAATGAAAGTTTGATTTCGCCGGATTTTGATTTATGAGGGCTAATTTTAGGGTTTACTTTTTCAAATATATAGAATGCTCATCGAAAACTGCGCGATTCATTGTCGGTCGCAGGGGTAAAGATTCTTCATTGTGAAGCCGTAAACGTGAGGTCGTGAAGAGGAAGGACAAGGCGGAAGAGCACAAATGTCAAGCACCCTGAAGGTCACCGTCTCTCCACTAATAATTGTGGCTTCTTTGGCAGCCCAACCACCATGGATCTCTGATTCAAATGTTACAATGATATCTTCTGAGGATGTTGCTTAGGGTTTTGGGTGCTCCGTTAGCTCCTGTTCATGTCAGCTTTGCAGACCCTCTACCCCACCTCGCCATTAAATATATCTCCATTGTTAGTCCTCCTTTTTTTCATTGGAGGGCCTACAGAGATAATCAGACACACTATGTTTGGATACTTCAGCCAGAAATCAGGGTTCCATTTACCTTTAAAAAAATTCACATTTAAACCGCATCCAGAACAATGGAGGCGGCCCTGTTTATTAGGAAACAACGATCAATTCGTTTCTTAATGATTACCGATCAGTAGAGGGGATTATGATATGCGTGAAACCAAATCAATTTTTTTTTTGCATATAATAAAGAACGATCAATTTTAGCATAAAAATTCAAATATTCGTCTTCAATTCCAGTATCCAATTTGGACAGAAGAGAGAGTAAATATACGTGGTGAAACCAAACAATTTAATAAGGGTAATACGAAAATAACCAAAAATATTTTACAAATTTTTCATATTTACAAAAAAATTTAAGTTGTTATATCTACAAAATCGAAATCCTAAATGGACTCCTACTACAATTTTCTTATTATTAATTATTTTAAAATATTTAATCTTTGTTTATTATTATTTACACCACTCACATATTTTTAGTTTAGGTTTGCCTCTTGAGTGAATTTACGTTTTATTCCCAATACAATTTACTTAGTGGCTCTCATTATTTTGATAGAGAATGTTAGATTAATAACCTAGAGTTCTCCTAATCTCCTAAAGTTAGCATGTTGAGATGGTCACGAATTTGGTAAAAATAAAATAAAAATGTCTCAAAAAATATCTTATAAATTAGATTTTATATATGGATTAATAAACATAATGATTTTAACCTATGGTCTAGGGCTTATCCAAATAAATTTTGCACATTATTGCTTTATATAATATAAGATGTTATGAACATAGTTGTAGTGGGGGAGAATCATATGATTAATTCAACACTCTTATTAAAATAGCATTTCCAATGAATAAGCGAATAAAACTCAACATTATAATTAATCTCTAATTATTAATTATAATTTCTATTTATTGAAATTTTGAACATGTAAACTTTTATATATATACTTTTGCCAATATAAATATAACTCCGTGTAGTTAAGGTATCATTTATTTCTTTGAAGTGAAACGCGTTCAAATTTTCCCTCTACAAGTGTATTTAGTTTGTTCTATACTAAGAGTGTTTCTCTGTCAAATTATTATAAAGAATTATTATTAATAAACAATATGAATTAATAAGTTTAAATTTGTATTTTAAAAATTATGATTGAGGTTTACTATTATTTTTTACTTCCGACAACAAACGCCTATGGTCGGTGATGGGATAATAGTGTTGGTGGTCGTCGTTTGTTATCAGAAGTCGTCGGAGTGGTTGTCGCCGGAGGTCGTCGCTGGAAATCGGCCGAATTTTCGTCGAAGGTCGTTGGGGTAGTTGTCGTCGGGCGGTTGTTGTTGATGATCGGCCGGAGGTGTTGTTGGTGATCGGCAAAAGTCACGTAAAATGCAGTGACAGTGCCAGCAGAGTTTCCAGGGAAAAGCTTGATTTGCAAATCAATCTTGGCAAACAGATATTCATCTCGAGATCGAAATCCAGAGCCCGAGGTTTCGTTGAGAGCAACCGTCATGACTTTGTCATTGTTGAGTATTTGAACTCTGTCGTCTCCCCATGTGTGGTCAATCTCCTTGTAGAACTTGATGGTAGAGGGTCCCCCGAAAGATCGGTGGCGGTGTTCGGAGGCGGTGACCGGAGATGGTCGCCGGAGATCGCCAGCGTTGTCGGAAGAGGTGGCCAACAACAATAGTGGGTGGACAAAATTTTAAAAAGTAGTGGGAGAAAATATTTTTTTGTAAAAGTTAATATAAAGTGCACCCAAAATGAATTATTTCTAAAATAATTTATTTTGAGTGGTTGTCAAACACTTCAATTTATTATAAAAATATATTTATTTTTTTGCAAGACTCTTTTAATTAATTGAGCTGTGTTAAGTTTGGCTAAAAAAAATTCAAAAAAATTCAAAAAAAATTAAACATTTAAGAATGCAAATCAAACATACTATATCTTATCATACATAGGTGAATTTTGTTGGTTTCATATTTGAACATAATGCATAAAATTCTCTTCTCCAACTAGGTCTCGCTTAAGTGACTTAAAGTATTCTTTAGCTAAAAAGAGTATTTAATTACTTGATATACAAAAAGATGTCTCCAATGAGCAAATACCTATATCATGGACGTTAAATGCAAAATTGATCAAATTATAAATTTCAACGTTTTGAAGGTTCTAAAATTACGAGTAAGTTCGAGCATATCTTATTAGATAGATAAGGGATCAATTACCATCTTAAATATTGATGATTTCATTCTCATCCTGACAATTGTTGAACTAAAAAAATTCTAAAACTATGAAGCAATGGAATCTAAAAGAATTGTTTTCTTTGGTTCGTAATAAAGTGAATGGTTCAATCCCTACGACGCATTTAGTTAAACTATTATATTTTGTCAAACCGAACATAATTTAATTGACATAAAGTTGCGTCATTCACTCAGAAGTTAGAGATTCCATCCCTCCAACTCGCATTAATTAAATACCTTTACAAACAAAAAAAAAACAAAAAAAATGTGAAGGGTTAAAATTGTCAATAAACTCTAATTATTAGAATGATAATATTAAGTAGCAATTAAATGTATAATAACAATAATGCATCAATATTGTATAAGTTTTTATACGCTTTCCATGTATGTTTAGTTCTGTCAACTAAGTCTAGTTTTGTCAATATGAAGACATAACTTCGTGGATAAAGCATCAATTACTATTTCAAATGTTGATGGTTGGATTTCCACGACAATTATTGGATTTCAACCACGACAATTATTGAACGAAAAAAACTTGATCATGTTGTACCATCTCAATAAAAAAAATTAATAGGTTGAAATCTCCACCCTCTAAACTCAACAAATAATATACATCAATTATGAAAAGTAAATGAGCATCCCTTTACCCAATTAGAAATATTCAATTCTTCAAAATGGTGGGAATATGCATTTTAATAGAGGGCTTGTTCCATTACAATTAAGTAAAGAATATAATCTTGATTTCGATTACTATAAATCAAATAAATCAAATATCGTATTACATGATTTGATTTTTTTTTTCAAATGAAGCGAAAATTTAAATATGTTATAGACTTTGATATATACATAATTTAACAATAATATGAAAATCTTCATTTTGATCGAAATTATAACACCTTAAGTCGTTGAAATATGCTTAGGTTTACTAACCAAATTTTGATATTAACCTTGAAGAATTCAAATATATTTTTTAAAAAATAATGTGCGAAAAGAAAATCAATTTCCCAAACTTATCAATTAAGAATATTTATAAAAGAGAGAAAGTCCCAAGTTGCAAAGTGGAACAAGGATGCATTGTCTGAGAATATAATCACAAGCAATTTGAAAATATGCATTTACCAAAATCTAATTAATTATATAAATTACCCTTTTCCTTATTTTATAGTTGATTAATTGAATGAAGAAATGTGGCTTTATTCCAAGCAATGCAACTTACCAAATCAGATTTTGTTTTGGTGAAAAGATTCTGCACTAAACATCATTAAGAAAATATAAGTTGCATATTATTATTATTATTATTATTTTTATTTTTATTTTTTTAAGTACGTGGTAGATTCGAACCACAAACCTCTTGGTCGTCAAATATATAGTTGATTGACTCTAGAACCATATCTCTTAAACGTCATCTAATTCTTAACTCAATTTGTCAAGTAATCTTGAATTTAAACAAAAATGATTTTTAGCATATATTAGTCGCCTTTAGTATGGATGACACCACAAGGTGTGGTTGAATGATGTCTAATGTGAGTAGTTTTCTCAATCTTTGTGTCTCATTTATGCGCTCGAGCTAGATAGCTTGGTTTCGGGCTAACAAATAATTAATCTCATATACAAGAGATAACTAGAAGAATGTCCATTTTTAATGGTCAATTTTGAAAAAAATGTCGAAATCTTTTTTTATTTGAAAAATGGTCAAATACTAAAATTTAAAACGATGCTTAACACTAAAATACCCCTTCAAATCCTAAACTCTACTAATAAGGTGAAATTTAATTTCAGTTTTGACTAGTTTTTCAATTAAAAAAAATTTGACTTCTTTTAAAATAAACCCCTCAGAAAGACATTTGGAAGAATTTCCCAGTATATAAACCAAGCTTTCAACACCAAGTTTCACATAGGTAAATTTGAACACCTCAGAAAGACAAATTTGAACAATTTTAAAATAAACCCCTCAGAAAGACATTTGGAAGAATTTAATCTCAATTGGAGGAGTTGTTAGATAAATTTGAACACTTTTATGCTTCACACAAGCACAAGTTATAACCACTAAGGGCATGTTTGGCCCAAAGAGTTGTTTGACAAGGAGTTGGGAGGAGAAATTAACTCCCCGTTTGGTCCACGGACTTGTTGAACTCGGATAAAAAATATCAACTCCCCCGACTTCTACAGTAATTACTATTGAACTCTCCAGACTTCTACAGTAATTACTATTCAAGTCTGTCCCATTTTTGGAGGCAACACATTTCACTCTCTTCCTCTCTCTCCCACAATATTTTTAATTATTTAAAAAAACGCAATTTAAACTAAATGTGTAAAATGACTAAAAATGTAATTAATTTAGGTTGTTCAATCAAAATTGGTACTTAAACCAAATTCAAAAGGTAGTATTCTTACAATGAGATAAATAAAAACATCAGCTTATTTGGACCCGTTTAAATTAATGGATTAAAATCTTTCAAATTCACGTGTAATATTTAACACAATATTGTAGGACTTTCTTTTATTTCAAAACTATCCAAATAAAATGAATAATTAGTGCGAGTGATATTGAAAAAAGAAGGTGAAGTATTGCAATCAAAATTATTTTTGTTATGTTCAAAGAAATTTGTGAAGGATACATAAAATAAAAAACAAAAATCACATTTTTAAAATTTATTGAAATTTACTGAAAAAAAGTCTTTAACAATGAAAATACGAAAAAAATTATAGAAAAAGAATGTAAAAAAAAAAAAAAAATAGCTAAAATAAATCATTGTTTGTTGAGATGTTGATGTTCACGTGGAGTGAATTTAGATGGAATGACAAGTTTAAGTGGGGGAGGAAGACGTGTTTGACACATGAAATTAAATATGAGTCCTAACAAAAAAAAAAAAAAAAATATTTATATATATTTTTTATAATCAATGCGAAAAAATAATGTGAAAAAATAATGTGAAGTATTGTGCTCAAAATTCCTTTTGTTGTCTTCAAAGAAATTTGTCAAGATAGATAAAATAAAAATAAAATATTTCATTTTTAGAATTTATTAGAATTGGAAGAAGTCTTTACTAAATTTTTTTTGAAAGTTTGTAGAAAAAGATTATGCAAACCGCTAAAATAAACTTAGACTTCACAACTTCAGACTAAACAACTTCCTGCTCCAAACACACCACAGACTTCAGAACTCCAGACTAAACAACTCCCTGCCCCAAACAGACATACCTTATAACTCCCCAGACTAAACAACCCTAACTTCTTGAGTCAAACGCCCCCTAAAGAGTTGTTTGGAACACGCTGAGTGAATTATTATAGTTGGTGGTTATAATAATTTGTGAGTTATAATAGTTGTGAATAGTAAATTCTATTGAAATTATTATAGTTATTTTATTGAGCGAAATGTAGACTTGTATCCAACTCTAAGTTGGTGTCCCAAACACTCCTTAAGTCGATAATGTTTGGGTAGCGGTTGAAGGATTGAGACTTTATAGCTTTTTTTATTTTATTTAAAAATCATCTCTCTTATATAGGTCATCTCAACTTAGCAACAATAAATAGCTTCTTTTCTTTTCAAAAAATAATAAATAAATAAATAGTTTCTTTATATTATATGTCATCTCAATAACTTGACAACAATTAATTGCTTCTTTTTTAATATCTATTTTGCTATAAAAAGTAATTATTCTAGTTTTTATGAAAAACTTATAAAACTAAAAGTCTGAAAATATTGGCAACATGCTAACCATAAAAAATGAAGAAAAAATTACATAAAAAAAATAAAAAAGGGGAAAAGTCTACCATCTTTATTTAGATAAATTTTGTATTTGGGCTTGTGAGTGGATTATATTAAGTGGTACAATTTTTTTGTTTTTTTAATCTCTTTTCCACTTTACAAATCTTACTACCATGAGTATTTATTGGTCAATTATTGACCAATAGGAATTTATGAAGTCAACATTAATTTAATCATATGATAACTTAATGGAATGTAAATATCATTCATGTCATATTATTACCAGTTTCATTAAATAAATTTTCTCCTAATTTTAAGGAGATGTTAGGACTTAATTGTTTTCAACTACTTCCTTGCTTTATTTAATAAGGAGAATTTTATTATTATATCATATTACATGATCCAAAATTGTGAGTCATAATTTATAAACAACTTCACTCTCTATTATCGATACAAAAAAAAAAAAAATAATAATAATAATAATAGTACAATAACACAAAAAAAAAAATAATAATAATAATAATAATAGTACAATAACACAATAAGAGAGTGAGAATTCGAAATTCTAACCTTTTGGTCAATAATATAATGTCTTAACACAACTATGCTTAGATTGTCTCATTAAACTTAAATATGCGCAACTAGAATTTTGTATTGTCTCCTAGTGTATAAAAATCTAGCAACACAAGATTTAAAGTGAGAAAAACTTATACTAAAAGAAATGAGAAAAAAACTAAAGTTTATAGTAGCGATACGATTGAAGGTTTTTTTCTCCTTAAAAGTAGTGGATCCGAGTTCTTCATATTACATCACATGTAGAGTTGGGAGATTCGAACCCACGAGCTCTTAGAGAAAATAGAGATATCTTAACTATTCATCTAAGTTATACGTTAGTCAAAGTTTTTTTAATTTATTTTTTTTTAGTCCGAAACAACATTGATATCTTGACGAATAATATATTTCTTAATAAATTGAGTTATGTTTTTAATTCGCCACAATTCTTCATTACTAGCTTGAAAAAACATGTAGTTTTGGAATGGAAGGGGAATAAGAATTAAAGAGTTGAAATGGATGGTGGGTATGAGGAGCTTTGGTGATGCCTGAATGCATGCATGCATGCATGCATGCCATCCCTATCTCCACTCTTTTTAATATTCATTAAATTCAAAAAGGAAATAATACGAGGAGAGCAATTTTTACAATATTTGCATGTCCATATAAACCATCTCTTTTCATTAATTTCGAACCCTCTCATGATTCCATCTATACTTTATAAGAATGTTTGAGACGTTGAGTAAATTATTATAATCAGACATCAGTGATTATAATAGTTTATGAGTTATAATAGTTGTGAATAGTAAATATTATTGAAATCGATATAATTACTTTATTGACGGTAGGTTATAATAGTCGGTAAGTCAAACATAGACTGAATTATAATAATTCAATTCATCCAACTCTAAGTTAATACTCTAAACGTATCGATGATTTTGAATACATATGGATACCATTTTGATGGAAATTTCAAGGGATGGAAGAAGTTCTTTTAAATCATAAAAATGATGATTACTTATTTTATTTTACTTTTTAATATTTTTTTAAGATGAAACCTACATTTATCATGGTGTGATGTGTTTCATTCATTTTCTTAATGAAATGTATCATATCTACTCAATCGCATAAACATGTTTTGAATACATTTCTCTTGCCTTTTTAATCAAGCTAACAATATAATTCACTAGAAAGTAATAGGAATAAATAAAAATTTATTTATACCCCTAAATTTTGGAGGTGGTATTATTAAAACTCTAAACTAACTATTGTACCCATTAAAATTTTGAACTTTCATAAGTGGATAAATTTAAACCCTTTTGTTAGATTTTGTTTGTAAAACGTTATGTAAACGTGTGGAGACTTATAATTACAGCAATTAAACATCTAGACTTTCATAATTGAATCAATTGTATGAAAGTTTATAAGTTTAATTTATACAATTATAAGTCTCCACACGTGTGAAAACTAACGCAAAATCTAACAAATTGTGTAAATTGATTAATTTATGAAAGTTCATGATTTTAATTCATACAATCCCTAAAGTAAATTGATTTTTGTCCAAAATAATTTATAAAATAATGAGTGTTTAGATGTTTTTTAAAAAAAAAAAATTACTCCAAAGGCATCTTCAACTAGAACTTCATAATAATTCAAAACAACTTCATAAAAAAAAAAAAAAAAACAAACAAAACATAAGAGAGTTAGTAAAAGCTAAACCCCAGTTATGAAAAGTCAAAATAGAAGCGAATCAATTATGTCCCAATATTTCTACATGTCCAATTATACATCAAAAAGTGTTTTTAAAAAAAAAATCAAAAGCACCCAAAAAGTGTTTAAAGTTTTTTCTTTAGTCAAAAGTGCTAGAATTTCATAACCGTTATTAAAAGTTAAAAGCTCACAGATGGCAAAAATGCCTGATAGACTGCATAAATATATGGTAAACAAAAAAATTGGTAACCCAATTTCCAAAGTATGGTATTAAAGAAAAATTCTACTTTATCATATTTTTGCTAATAGAAATGGATTTTATTTGCACTCAAAGTTGGTGGGAAATGGGGAAAATGGCTTTATATGGGACAAAAACCTTCATCTTTCCAAGTAAATTAGAAGAAATGAAAAAAAAAAAAAAAAAAAAAAAAAAAAAAAAAAAAAACATTATAAAGAAATAATATATAACTTTTTTAAAATTTTTACAAATAGAACAATTTCTATCACTGATAATATCTAT
This sequence comes from Herpetospermum pedunculosum, assembly GCA_028017165.1. Classification (NCBI taxonomy): domain Eukaryota; kingdom Viridiplantae; phylum Streptophyta; class Magnoliopsida; order Cucurbitales; family Cucurbitaceae; genus Herpetospermum; species Herpetospermum pedunculosum. The sequence goes on along the minus strand of CM051531.1, from coordinate 49,704,092 downwards.
CACTTCAGTTACGGATAGCAGTCTATCAATGATAGTCATATATCAACGATAGCAGTCTATCTGTGAAGCCACTAATTTTTAGTCATATTTATAAAATGTTTTAAATTTTACTAAATTTATCATTATTTTAAGTCTAATTGTTGTTTGTGCAACCAACCCTATAATAAAAGTAAACATTGTTGAATCGTACCGATGTAACATTAGCAGTTTTTTAAGAAACTAATCAACATTAGATTCAAGATTTGATTAAATATTGAATTTATGAGTAAAAAAACTAATCAACATTAGATTCATGATTAAATATTGAATTTATTGTCTCATAGCCCCTAGTAATATACCTTCTTTATAGACTATAGATTATAGAGAAAAAATGATAATAATAATAATAAAGATGCCAAAATCAATATCCTATTCCTACCCATATTATTTAAAGAATTTAAGATTAAAAATAAAGGTTGCTTTTCCAATCGCCCCACCACCTACTGATTCCTTTTAATTATTATTAAGCTTTGCTAAAGAAATTGATCCAAAAGATAAAAAGATCTAATATCCTAAGCAATAACAAACTAAATTATTGTAAATGATAGCTCAGAAACTTTTCATTGATTTCAAGTCATCATCACCATTTCAATGCATTGCAAATTTGCAATAGACTATGATTTTTTTTTATTATTATTCTTACTTTCTAAATTACAAATTTCATTCTGGCGTTTGAGATTCGTGTATATTTAGTCTCTGAACCTTAAAAAAAAATTAAAATTTATGAATCTACTAGATACAAAATTAAGGGACGTTTGACACGCTATTTTAAGTTCAGAACCTTAAGGGTTTGTCTGGGGTTTTGAACCCTGGAAATCAGAAGCCTGTGTTTGGGATGCAATGTTCTAAAACTCGGATTTTTTTTTTTGATATCCGTGAGTGTCCGGGCCAGCTTATGCGCACCTCGACTATTCTCACGGGACAGACCGCCTGACCCTACAACATTTGGCTGCCAAGGAAACCCGTAGGAAATTAATTCCGAGTGTCCGGGCCAGCTTATGCGCACCTCGACTATTCTCACGGGACAGACCGCCTGACCCTACAACATTTGGCTGCCAAGGAAACCCGTAGGAAATTAATTCCTAGGTAGGTGGCCACCAAGGATCGAACCCATTCCCTCTTTGAGGGCATTGAAGTCCCAAGGCCCTTTATGACCACTAGGCCAACCCTTGATGGTTCTAAAACTCGGATTTGGACAAAAAGAATTCTTTTGCTTCTTCGTTTTTTTTTTTTTCCTTCTTCGTTTTTTTTTTCCTTATTTTCTAGTTGAAGTTTTATGGATTGTAGAACTTTTAATGTAACATGGAACAATTTTTTAGACTCTTGAATGAAGAATTTAGTTTATGTTATAGTCTGAGAATAAAAAAATTGTTTTCAACAATCAAAACATTGTTTACCATTAAAAAAACATAAAAATATAACATGTCAATCAGTTTGACTTTTAAAAAAAAAAATCCAAAAGGAATCATGAATAAAGTTTCTCAAGCATGTGTTCCCTAAATACAAACCGAGATTTATAATTTCAAACATTTTATAAAGTTAAAGTTTCTCATGAAGTATAGACGAAGAAGGAAAAAATAGTTTATGAGAACGAATTTAAAAAATTAAAAATTAAAAATGAAAAAAAAATCTAATTTTGTAATTAGAGTACACTCATTCTATTTTGAAATAACTTTCCTAAGTAAACAAAAATTACCAATAAAAATAACATTGTAACTAAATATTGTTAAATCATTATTATTTTTTAAAAATATTAATATGAATAAACCGCTAAAATATATTTTTCTTATTTTATAACTAAAAAACTATACTTTCAACTTGTTAATTAGATTAAATATAAATGAATAAAAATAATAATTTTATTTGGATCAACCTAATTAGAAAACTATATTATTATAATTAGAGATGTATGAACCCACCATATTTATAAAAAAAATTAGAAAGAAATGATGGAACCAACTATAATTATGAGAAAAATAGAAAGAAAATAGTGGACTCCACCCAAGATGTAATTTTAAGAGAAATTGTGAGTTTGGAGGGGGATTTGGGAGGAGTGACCCATGAGTTAGGGTTTTCAAACTCGAGGTATCCAACCTCTTGCTCCAAACATGATTTTGGGTTTAGAACCCGAAACCACCTCAACTCAAGACAAGTCTCCAAACACTCCCTAAAAGTTTATGAACATATTCGACACTTTTGAAAGTTTAGAGATCAAATAGACACGAACTTCAAAGTTCAAAAACTAAACTTGTAATATTCGTGTAAGTTTAACAACTTACACATATCATAACTAATTTCACGAGACAATCGTTTAACCCTACAATACAATTCATAGAATTTTAATATCATAGGTAGGTATAGGTAATGACGATCATGAGATTTGAACCTATTCTCTCAAAATTTCTTTTATTTGCCCCAATAACCACAGACAAAAATAGGGTAGTTGTCAATTAACTGAATGAACTCTTCTTTTTTTTCTCCCTCTAAGGAATCATATCATATATAAAGAGGGGTGGGGCATGATCCTGAGTGAAAGCACTGATGAAGCTAAAATGTGTCGTAGTAGTACAGATGTCCTTGTGCTATTTATTACTCCCCACCCACCGTTCATCTACATTTTTCTCTCAAAGGATGAAATTAAAAGGATCTATTTTCCTTGTGATGCTGACTTAAAAGCCATTAAAGCCAGCACTAGCAGACCCCACAAAATTATGAAAAGGAATTTTAAATATTATCACTGAGATATATGACCACCTAACTCCCTACACCCACAATCTCTAAATAAATAAAGCTACTTTTTGAAGGATTTGGTGACAACTATATGATCAATGAGGCAAAACCTAAATGGTGGTGATCAATTGAAATTTAAATCAATCAATAATGCATATATATATAACTAGGTGTTTAATTTTTTTTTTAACAGAGGAGATTTAATCGCATGAAGTAACAGAGAGAGCTACGCGAAGATCGTTAGAAGTACCGCTTATGTACATTCGATGTGTCTCGATTTCTTCTTCTCGAGCTTTTGGAGTCGCATCTGCATAATGGTTTCCATTCACACGATCTCGTAATGAGAAGACGATCTCCCTGAGGATCGGTTCGTGGCCATTGAAAAGATTACCCATGCTCAAGACCTTCCTCCATGATTGGCTGGCTGTTGGAGGAGTGAACATGCTTGATATCGCCCCTCTTTCATGGCTTCTTACTTGCTGCTTCTTGTCAAACTTCTAAGAAAAAAACATATTTAGAAATGAAAGTCAGTCCCAGGCTCCAACTGAGCCTAAACAAACTTATGACAACGCAAGGGTAGATTGAACTTCAGTTGGAGAAGTTTTTCCAATCTATATTAAATTTGATTATTTGAGACTAAATATATGTTTTAATCCCCCAACGTTTGAGTATTTTCAAATTAAAAAGTTTCCATTTAGTCTATGTTTTAGCATTGTTGGTGAATAAACTTTCATCACATAATATTTAGTGAATAAGTGGAAATTTAAAAGAGGAAATAAGTCCTCTGGGAGAGAAAAGTTTATAATTCCCCCTCTAAAAAAAATTATTCTCTTAGATAACTTTGTTTCATATCTAAATTCGATTCACTAAGTATTATGTCAAGGAGGTTTATCATCAACCAACTTTAACATTTACCAACAGTGAGGGACTAAATTAAAAAATGTTCATACGAGAAACTAAATTGAAACTTTTAAATAATGACTAATTTGAAAAAATACCCAAACATTAGGGACTAAACATATATTTAACCTAAATTTGAATTCCTAAGAAGCCATAATAATGATATTCTAATATCTCCAAAATGGAAAATTTTCAAGTATAATGCACTAGTTCTCAGGAAAACTATAAACTGATTACCGTTTCAAATTTGTCGCCTGACGAGCCAGTTCCCATTCTTGGCAGGTAAAAGTCGTAGTAGTCTTTGAACATTACTTCAGACAGACGAGGTGCCTGTAATAATTTACGATGGAGAGAAGCAGCAAGAGCCATCAACTTCTCCACATGTTCAAAAACGACACATAGTCGTCTTAGGTCATCAATAACCTCACTCTCAGCAGATAAACGATTTCCTGCAATATACTTGCAAGATATGAACTTGGGCTTCAAAGCAAAACGATTGTACTAAAAAACAAGAAGATTATGTATTTGTCTACCTTGCAAGAACTTCAAAACAGACACCATAGTACAGTAAAGTTGCTCCATTTTAGTTTTCATCAGTTTCAATCCTCCATAGCTAGTCTGGCTTAATGTATCTGCTGCAGCTTTGAAGGAAGTACAAACCATTTGCTCAAGTAATTGATGTGGTCGTAATGTCTCCAGATAGTGAAGAACCTGCAGCATTCGAGGTATCTTTTTGAAAAAGAAACAATTTCATTGATAGTATGAAATTACAAAAGAAAGGGATGTCTCCCAAGATTACAAAAGACCTCTCCAATTAGAAAGGAGGGTATCAAAGCTATAGTGATGGAAGAGGAGGGTATCAAAGCTGCAGCATTCGAGGTATCATGAACAATCCACAATCTACACGCACATATGCAGTCGATTTTATTACAAGAAATTATTGTCAATTCAACATCAAATTACTTGGGTTAAAGTGCATTAATTGAAGTACACATATAAACCAGTAATAGTACTTGAACCATTCTCCCGTCGAACTCAAATCAGCGGCTATGCTAAAGTTGCCAAGGTTGGCCTGCCCTAAACCTTTCGAACCTACTTACTATGGGGCTGCTAATACCTAAAAACATAGTTTTCATTTTTACTAATTGTTTGGTTGTCATAAATCTGTAGAAACTTAAAAGTAACTCTAGAAAGCTGTAAGAATATGAATACCTCTTACTCAGAAACACCCAACAAGTTCGAGAGTGCTGGTAAGCTCTCCTAACCCTAGAACAACTATTCTATTGACATCCAAAAACACAAAGATAAACAACAACAAAGGAAGCTTAAATACTAACTAACCAAAAGGAACCCTAACTGCCGTATAGAAGGTCCCACAAAAACCCTACCCTGGCCCAAACGGTTATATCACATCACATGTTATTTCCCCTTTCTACCCCTCCTACTATAAGTAATTACAATCGGGGTCCTAACAAAAGCCTTAATTGTTCTTATTCTACGATAATACATCTCTCCATCCACAACTTTTCTAAATTCAGAAAGCATAAAAACATTGATTCATGTATCTAATAATTATACCTTTTCCCCTTCTCTACATGGATCCAGCAGCGACTTCTGCTCAGAAACAGGCAAGGAAGGTGCATCATTCCATAGTTGTCGCCATAAATTCCCATGCTCAGACATTCTTTTTGAAAGATGTCCTCGAGGAGGCCAGTTGTTTTTTGAAGTTTCCGTTGCTGAGCCATTGGGTAAACCCTCGTCCTTCGGAGCAGAATCCTCCTCCCAATCTCCAGGTGAATGCCACCGAATAAAATCTTCAAAGACACCATCAGGATTCGCTGCTTTAAATGCTGACATGTCTGTTTAAAATACCAAATGTTATTAACTAGAATATTGCAGATATGCTATACTATAGCGGCTATACCAGCACAATGAGAAGGAAAACTGAAATACAAACACAATTTTGTATGGGGAAAAGAATCATATATTTGACACATCACAATAAAAAGATACTAAATCAACAACATAAATGGGCTTAAGGTTTTGATCTTCTCGCTCCAAGGTCTTGTAGTATTGATCAAATGACCTTAGAAACTAAGTATGAAAAACAATCAGAATTAAGATCAATTAAAATGAGAATTTGATCCTTAATATTACAATTACTAAAACTGCAATCAGAGTAATTGTGCGACCACTATAGCATCCATTATATACTTGGAATCAATTATAATACATATATATAGGTTGATTATCATACTTTCGTTATAAATGACCAAGTTTTATAAATCAATATGGGCAAAAGAATCACTCAAACACTAGAACCTTTCATCTAAACCAAAAGATTAGTTAAGAATCACTCAAACACTAGAACCTTTCATTTAAACCAAAAGATTAGTTAGTTAATTGATATGCACATGATTCTAATAATTCATTCATGCATTTTGGCCTATAATTTGTTCTCCTCTGGTAACTATACGTCTATACCTAAATCTACAAGTTGTGCCACTATGGGAATGCAAGAAACTTGGTGTTTAGTAGCCTAATGATAACTCCCATTATTTAAGGGTAAAATACACTTTGTGTCTCTGAAATTTGAACTTAGTTTCTATTTGGTACCGAGTTTTCAAAACTAACATTTTTGGTTCTTGAGATTTGAATTTAGTTTCTATTTGGTCCCGGAGTTTGAATTTGATTTTTCATTGGTTCCTAAAGTTTGAAATTGGTTTCTAATTAGTCCCTGAGTAAATATATATATAAAAAAATCAATTCACTTACAAAATACATATCAGCAAAGTCTAGTCAACATAGGTTAAGCACCACGTTATCATTTCGTTAGGTCAACTAATGGTCAAACTCTACTCGGGGACCATTTAGAAATCAATTTCAAACTTTAGGGAGAAATTAAATTCAAACTGTGAGGACCCTAGTTAGGGGTATATGGGCAATATTAGTATGATAGTAGTGAGGGCTTAAAGGATAATTACTTAGGAAGATAGTTAGAGTATATGGTTATAAATAGAGGGAGTGGGTAGTAAGGGCTTAAAGGATAATTAATTAGGAAGATAGTTAATTGTTAAGTGGATTAGGGCTTAGGATAGTTCTCAAGAGGGGAGGGTGCAAGTGCCTCTAAACACTTGTAATCTTGTAATTCATATATCTTTTCATAGCAATACATCGGAGTTCTTGATCTTGTTAGGTGGTGTCCAAACAATTAGTATCAGAGTCGTTCGATCCGGACAATGGAATCTATGGAATTTGTTTGTGTTTTAGATCGTGTCCAAGAGTCAGTGTTGAAGCTACAGAAATTATGGGTCGAAGAAGACGACCGTATGGAAACAATGAAACAATTATGAGAAAGAATGAGGAGTGAGTTGGAGAAGATCAATCACCAAGAAGGGGAAAGAAACCAGAAACCTAGAGAGGAAGAAGACAGAAGTTGAGTTGGAGAGAATCAAGAAGCAATGAGGAAGAACGAGATCAAGGAAAATCCGATTGGATCAAGATTGAGCAACAACAACGTACAAAAAGTTCATAAGCAAAGTCGTAGAATGGCAGGAAGGCGTCAAGCTTATGTGAAGGCAAATCTGAAAACGGAAAACAAAAAGATGAAAGAGAATCTACCAATCAAAACGTGTTTGGAGAGGCGACACAGAGAGCGGCAGAAGAAGAACGTTCGATCTTTGAAAATGGAAAAAGTTGGCGAAGGGAATAAGAAGCGAAGGAGAAATGGAAAAAGGCGTGGTGATAGGCAAAATAAAAAACGAGGGAGCAAGAGATCATCGGCGGCCAGATAGACAGAAAATAAAGGTGGCGGGAGGAAGGGAAATACTTATCGGCGGTATCTAGCGTTTGGATGACGAAGACATCAGAAGTGTTGATGCTCACCGATAAACAGACGAAGAAGGTAGCATGTCGGAGGAAGGATAGTCGGCAAGAAGAAATCAGTCGTTGTCGGTTGATGCCTCTACGAATGAAAACAAAAACGTGGAAGAGGCGATTTAACCGCCATCGATGGCGGAAGAGAACGAAGATGAAACTACAAAAACGCCAAAGAAACCATGGCCGGCGACGAAGGTTGGTGCGATCGGAGGAGATATGCATTGGAAACTGTTAGGATTTAGGGTTTAGTTTAGGGATTATTCTTTCCTTATTTGTTATTGGTTATTCTATCCTTATTTGTATTTGTTCTTTCCTTATTTCGTCATAGCAATCTCTATATATATCTCAATGTAATTCTCTCTCAATACAATGAATAATATACTTTCCATATATTATAACATGGTATCAGAGCACCTTCTGAAACCCTAAGAATTAAAAAAACCCTAGGGCGGCGGCTTGCGTTTGGCGGCCGTCGCCCCAACCCAATTTTGTTCTTCTGATTTCGTTCGTCCAAGAAACCCTAGATTTTCATTTGGTTTCTTTTTTCATTCTCCTCCCTCACTGCCGCCGCCGCTGCCCATCTCTGTCTGTCGCCGCCGTTGTTTCCTCTGCGCACCGCCGCAGCCGCCAGACTCGTTCTCCCCCATCTGTCGCCGCCGCCGTCTCCTCCGCGCACCGCCGCAACTGCCAGATCCGTTCGTCGCCGCCGTCTCCTCCGCGCACTGCCGCAACCGCCAGATCCGTTCGCCGCCGCCGCTGCTTCCTCCGCGCACCGCCGCAGCCGCCAGATCCGTTCTGCCCAGACCCGTCATTCACCTCTGCACGCCGCCGCCACCGAAGAGCTCTTCCTCTCTTCCTTCAGATTAGTTGCCGCAGTCCTCCTCCATCTGGCACCTTTTCCTTCGATCCAATGAAAGACCTATTTTGGTCTCGGTTTATTTCAGTTCAATGTTCGATTTTGGTTCAAATCGGTTCAACCCCGATTCGGTTCTGGTTCAAATCGGTTCAACCCCGATTCAGTTTTGTTTCAGTCCGGTTCAGCCCGGTTTCGTTTCAGCCTGGTTCATTCCAGTTCGTTTCGTTTCAACCCCGGTTCAATCCGGTTTGGTTTCGTTTCAACCCCGGTTCAATCCGGTTTGGTTTCGTTAAATCTTATTCAGTTTACTCTGATTCGGTTCGGTTTATTTTGGTTCACTATGTTCGTTGTGCATCTGCCTCCGCATGTTCGCGCAAACTCTCCGTCATGAAGATTCAAATCTGCATTTGTTCGTCCAAAATTATCTAACAAACTCAATTTGGTTTCTCAACTACCATCTTGAGTTTGAGGGAGGGTGTTAGGATTTAGGGTTTAGTTTAGGGATTATTCTTTCCTTATTTGTTATTGGTTATTCTATCCTTATTTGTATTTGTTATTTCCTTATTTCGTCATAGCAATCTCTATATATATCTCAATGTAATTCTCTCTCAATACAATGAATAATATACTTTCCATATATTATAACAGAAACCATGGCCAGAAGCGAAGATTAGCATCGGAGAAGACAACCTTGGGAAAACGCGCTTCGGAGAAAACGACCTTGGGGAAACGCGCTTCGAAGAAGACGAGCTTGGGGAAACGCCAAAGCCGTTTGCGTGAAGGGAAGGGGATGAGCGTGAAGTTTGTTAGGGCGAAACACGTGAAGTGTCAAGGAGTGGGGCCATCACTAAACCTGAATTATGTTTCGTGAAATTTGTTAGAAGAATTCAGGGGCATGGGCAAGGTACTGATAAGTTGTCCATTAGTGGGTTGTTTTTAAATAGTTGGAATGAGGCCCAAAGTTTCTCAAAGACTGATATCCTAAAAGTCTTACAAGATGGAGTTTGGGGTGGGTTAACCTTAATTTTTAAGTCCATTCCTCTTTCATATGAAGAAACTAACCCTAGAACTAACCCTAGCCACCATTATGTTCTCACACACGCAGCCGGCAATCTCCATCAGGCAAACTCAAGCAACCGGCCATCTCCTCCATCTGTCTCTGACTGCCGCCACCTTCCTCCACCGTCCACGAAGGTCGTCGCCGCACATGATCTTCAGAGCACTGTTCAACTGCATTTTTGTTGGTTTGAAGTTGTTAGGTTCTGTATTTCCTTTAAGTTTTCATCCTTACTCAATTTTGTGTTTTTAGGCACACCTTGAGGACAAGATGTATTTGAAGGACGGGGTAGTGCGAGGACCCTAGTTAGGGGTATATGGGCAATATTAGTATGATAGTAGTAAGGGCTTAAAGGATAATTACTTGGAAAAATAGTTAGAGTATATGGTTATAAATAGAGGGAGTGGGATTAGAGGAAGGTAGTCAATTGTTAAGTGGATTAGGGCTTGGGATAGTTCTCAAGAGGGGAGGGTGCACAATCTTGTAATTCATAGTTGTTAGGATTTAGGGTTTAGGTTTAGGGATTATTCTTTCCTTAATTGTTATAGAATATTATGTCCTTAATTGTGTTTGTTCCTTCCTTATTTGTCATAGCAATATCTATATAAATTCTCATGTAATTCTCCCTTAATATAATGAATAATATACTTTCAATATATTATAACATGGTATCAGAGCTCCTTCTGAAACCCTAGAAATCAAAAACCTTAGGGCGGCGGCTTGGCGTCTGTCGTCGTCGCCCCTCGCCCAATTTCGTTCATCTTCAATTTTGTTCATCTGATTTATGTTTTTGTCTGCTCCAAGAAACTTCTGCCTTTGTTCTTCTCTCCTCCATCTCCTCGCCCTCTCTGTTCCGAAACTCCCTCCGTTTGTCGTCGCCGCCGCCCATCTTCGTCTGCCGTTGCCGTCGTTGTTTCCTCCGCACACCGCCGCAGCCGCCAGATCCGTTTTGCCCAGACCCGTTCTCCCCATCTTCGCCGCAGATCTCCCTCCGCTCGCCCAGCTCCATCCGCCTGCGCATTCCGCTTGCGCAGATCCGCACTGCCCAGATCGCCCAGCTCCATCTGATCTCAATCCGTCGTTCTTGTCGCCTTCTTCTCCGTTCAGATCTGTTTGTGCCGCCTCCCTACTCGCACAGAGTTGTTCGTGGCACCGCTCACCCACCGTCGTTCACCTCCGCACGCCGCCGCCGCCACCAGCGAGCCCTTCCTCTCTTCCTCCAGATCCGCCGCCCCGATCAGGTTCGCATCACTCAACCACACCAGATCAGCCGCAAGTTTACGCAAAGTCTAGATGTGTTTTTGTCAATCCAGACCTAGTTCTGGTTCATTTAAGCCCGGTTCAAGCCGGTTCGGTTTTGTTTCAGCCCGGTTTCGTTTCAGCCTGGTTCAATCCAGTTCGGTTTCGTTTCAGCCTGGTTCAATCCAGTTCGGTTTCGTTTCAACCTCGGTTCAATCCGGTTTGGTTTTGTTTCAACCCCGGTTCAATCCGGTTTGGTTTCGCTCAATCTTATTCAGTTTACTCTGATTCGGTTCGGTTTATTTTGGTTCACTCTGTTCGTTGTGCATCTGCCTCCGCCTATTCGCACAAACCCTCGTGAAGACCCAAATCGGCATTTGTTCGTCCAAATTATCTAACAAACTCAATTTGGTTTCACAACCACCATCTTGAGTTTGAGGGAGGGTGTTAGGATTTAGGGTTTAGGTTTAGGGATTATTCTTTCCTTAATTGTTATAGAATATTATGTCCTTAATTGTGTTTGTTCCTTCCTTATTTGTCATGGCAATATCTATATAAATCTCCATGTAATTCTCCCTTAATATAATGAATATACTTTCAATATATTATAACAATAGCAATACATCGGAGTTCTTGATCCCGTTAGGTGGTGTCCTAACACAAACATGTTACTTTTAAAACCTCAAGAACAAAATAGAAACTAAATTCAGTTTTGAAAACTCAGAGGCTAAATAGAAACTAAGTTCAAATCCCATGGACTAAAAATATTAAATAAAGAATTGAGTTTAACCATAATCTAGAACTAGGTATATTTCCTAGGAGGAATAAGAATCTTATTGAATTCCTAGATATGGACAATGGGGATATTTTGAGGGAGGATAGAGAGATAGCTGAGGAGATTCTCTCTTTTTTCTCTAAACTTTATGCCCGTCCTACGTTCCTTAGACTATTCTTGGAAGGGGTAGATTGGAGTCCCATTTCTGATAGAGACGGAAAGGAGCTGGAGGCCCCCTTTACTCTAGAGGAAATTTGTGAAGCGGTCTTTGGCTTTGATAGGAACAAGTCCCCAGGTCTAATGGTTTCACGATGTCTTTTTAGGATAGTTGGGAGTGTATGGAGGACTTTGAAAAGTATTCTATGAGTTTCATGAGAAGGGAATTATAGATGATGGTATGAATGAGACCCATGTGTGTCATCCCTAAGAATGATAAGGTAAACACTGTGAAAGAGGAAGATTATCGCAGAAACCTTGGCTGACAGACTGAGGAAAGTCCTTCCTAGCACTATTTTCAACTCCCAAGGGGCCTTGGTTGCTATGGTTGAATGAGACCCATGTATTTGGTAACAAAGCCATGGAGGACTATAGGAAACAAAGAGGAGACTTTTAAGATCAATTTTGAGAAAGCTTATAATCATGTGGCCTGAAACTTTTTTAAGAAAGCTTTGGGGAAGAAGGGATCTGCGTTTAAGTGGGGATCCTGGATATGTAATTGTATAAGGTCAATAAATTTTTCCATCTTTGCCAATGGAAACCTAGAAGCAAGATTTTTGCTTCTAGGGATCTTACACAAGGGGATCCTCTCTTGCCCTTTCTTTTCCTCTTAGTGTTGGATGTTCTTAGCATGTTAGCGTCGTTGGGAGTAGAGAAGGGGGTCTGGGGGTGGTAGAGGGGTTTAAGGTGGGAAAGGAGTTAATCCATCTATCACATCTACAGTAATAGGTATGTTATTAAGAGTCACAACTTAATGCCGTTTTACATCACGAACTAACCCTCCCCACACCACAATGAATTTTGATAATAAAAAAAAAATAATAATAATAAATAAACAATACTCCAGTCACTAAAATAAATCTTTATTAACAAAACACTCCTTAATTAGGATTTTTTCCCAAGATTCCGGTTAATAAGAGCCAAGGCCAATGTAGATGCAGTAATGATAGAAGAAATAGAAAACTATTCAAAGTTTATCACCTGAAGCTAGGATATCTTTCTCCAACTGAGCAGAAAAGTCCTGTCACATAATACAATTATAATTTGGTTAAGAATCCTCCATGCAAGTAAAATAATGTAAGAGAAAAAACAGAGTGAGTCATTCTTTTGATGGAAAAGAAATTGCTGTACAGAACAGTGTAAAGTTCATCATCCGGAAATAAATACAAAAAAAAATATGAAGTAACAACAGTAGCAGGAAAAATCTTTGCTTGTGTAAAACCAACATCCTTTAAAACGAATTACTGATGATTTAGACTGAGAATTTCATATTAAGATCACTGTAGACATTTTGGAGTTTACTATATTAATCTAGAATTTTCTTCTGCCAGAACTATTTTACAGCTCTGGACTGACAATGTAATATTTAGTACATCTGAAGTTCACTCTCATCAATAATGCTGCAAGTCATGCCAGTGTTATGGACAAAGATGTCATTTTTTTTTTTTTTTTTTTATATCCGTGAGTGTCCAGGCCAGCTTACGCGCACCTCACCTAAACTCACGGACAGGCTGCCTGACCTTACAACATTTGGCTGCCAAGGAAATCCGTAGGAAATTAATTCCTAGGTAGGTGGCTACCAAGGATTGAACCCATTCCTTTTAGGAGGGCTTTAATAGTCGATAAAGGCCCTTCATGACCACTAGGTCAACCCTTGATGGTTCAAAGATGTCATCTTTTAAATTTGTGGAGAAAAAAACATAAGATGCAGTAGCTGAAATCTTATAAGAAGCACTAACAAATGAATCACCGAAGGCCTCCACAGCTTGGAGCCTTTCTTCATGCATGTCCTCCGTCATAAGTGGTACATCCTGTAGTAACCAAATTAAAAATAAATAAAAACAAAGCTAATTATTTATTCAACCTGGGTGGAAGATAAGATTTCAGAGAGGGTGTAATAATATATACATACATGTGTGTGCGTATATGAATTGAAATAGAAGTTTGGAACAAACCTGTGTGAATGGAGCATGCATACTCTGGTATGAATTGAGAAGCATCATGGTTCCTACTATGCCTGCTGAACCCCGTCTCGTTGAATCTGGAGACTTTTGATCAGTAAATGATATCACATCTTCAGACTTGGTACTATCTTCGAACAGATTTGCTTTAGATGCAAATTCAACCTCTGGAGACAATTGGCTGCATAGTTTGCCAAAAAAAAGAAAAAAAAAAAAAAAAAAAACAGGTTTGATTTAATTTAAACTACAATTCCAAGAATTCATGTAGATAAGATAATGTAGCAGATTAGCAGCATGATCTAACATCATAAATTATCATCCCTAACTCTATTAAACCCTGACAATATCTATCACCATCCTAGAACTACTATCTAACGTGCGCCAAACATTGTGACTGCAAATTACTGTCTAATGCATTGGTACGTCAGTAATAAACAAAATATGAGGACAGGAAAGGAAATGATTTTAATCACAAAAACGCATCTGAAGTTTCTTTAGAAAAATAGTATATATATATATATATTGATATGAAATAGTTTCATTGATGGTTAATTTCATTGATGGTATAAAATAGTATATATTTTTCAGTTAAGTAAAACAAAAGAGCTCTCACTTCTTATTTCACCTGTCACATTTCCCATCAAAAATTTCACCAGGCGTCTGCATAATGGAAAAGTCCTCGGAAACTGGACCATCTTCCTGTCAGTTCGGTAATTTCAATATTTCTTCCAAGTTAACAACAAAGAGCAACTTGGACAATGTAGAAAGTTGATGGCATTAAAATAACAATAAGCAAAAATTAATGTTGTAACCTCATTACGAGGAGATTCAGGATCCTCGCTCCCAAGACAATCCTGAAACTCCTCAATAGACTGATGCTTCTTCTCGATGCATATAGCCAGCTGCAGAGCCAACAAAAATCTGAAATTAGTTTTTTTTTTCCTTCCTTTGCAGTGATATTATTTTTTTTTTTTTTTTTTTTTGTAAGAAACGTATATTCCATTGATAGGAGGAAATATAAAAAAAGAAGAATAACCCGTAAACTGGACTACACAGGTAATCCAGTTTTTCAACAGGTCATTTAAGCTGTAGTCAGTGAAAGGAAGGTAAAATTATTTACACCAACTAAGAGCATGAAAAAACAAAAATTCCAAAAATCTATCGAACGGGAGAGATTCGTTGCTGAAAGTTCTATTGTTCCTTTCCATCTAAAGGCACCAAAGGAAGGCTCTGATCACCTAAACCCATAAAATCTCTTTCTCCAAGGCAGAACAACTAGATAAAAGTCAAAAAGAAGGGAGGAAAACATCTCTTCAGACTCTTAGTCTTTAGTTAAATGCTCTCCTTCCAAGATCACCTGGCCACATTAAAATCTCCTCCCAGCACCCATGGCTCATAGACTCTCCACTCTTGCTAACCAAAAGGAAAGAAGAATCTTTCCATTGATAAATGAAATATACAAAAAAAAAGAGGAAGAACCCCGAGCCCAAGGTAGAATTACAAAAAGACTTTCCACTTGGATAAAAGTATAGAAGACTATAGTGAAAGAAAGGAAGCTTGCATTTACACCAATATAAAGCTAAGGAAAGAACCAAATTCAAAAAGGTGACGAAGGGCTCCAAAGTGTTTGTTGAAGATGCGGTTGTTTCTCTCAAGTTAAGGCTTCCTAAAGAAAACCTTGTCAAAATTAAATCCAGAGTCTTTTTCTCATCTTTGGAAGGGTATCCTTTCCCAACAAGATAGAGAGGAGGTCCAGCATATTGTTAGGAAATTCAATACTCATCTTTGGAAGGGTGTCCTTTCCCAACAAGATAGAGAGGAAGGGTGTCCTTGTCAATATTAAATTCAGTCTTTTTCTCATCTTTGGAAGGGTGTCCTTCCCCAACAAGATAGAGAGGAGGTCCGGCATATTGTGGGGTACCCTATTATGGGTTTGTTTTTTTGTATGTCCTTGTATTCTTTCATTTATTCTCAATGAAAGCTCGGTACCTTTTCAGAAAAGTATTGTTAGAAAATGCAATACTCCACTTTGAGGGCTTCTAGGACAGTGTTCCAAAATCTTTGGACGAAATAGCAAGACATGAAAACACAGCAGCCTCTCCGCACATGATGCATCAATTTGGAGACAACATGAGGTGGGGAGTCCTCCTTTGTACCAGATCCAAAGGCTCACTCCGATGTATGAGAATACCCCCAGAAGAGTCCAAGACCATGCATTTATGGCCACCTTAGTCTCTTACAAAATTACAAAATTAGGATTAGAGAGAATTGAATAAGTTAGAGGAAATTATCAAAAGTGTTTATCAAAGTTTGTTTCTTTTTCAATTAACTAATTTGTTTAGAAGTTTCATTTTAAAGCTACTTTTAGTTTTATTAGAAGCCTCCAGCACCTTGAAATCCTTTTTGCAATTAAATTTACAAATTCAAATGAGTTGTTAAGTCGTAGTCAGGTTCTAGATGAGACAAGTTCTTTTTTCTCCTTATACAACTGCTGTAAATTTTTCAGGCAAGCATTATGAACAGTGAACGGCAATTTAATCAATTTCCAGCAGATATTTCTGGCGTTAAGGCTTGTAGATTCCAGTCTAATAATCCTGGGAAAATTCCAGCAGTTTTTCTTCTATTTTCTTTTTATTTCCTGTTAATATACCTTTGTAAAATTTAACGGCACAAAAACAAAACCCCATTAAATTTTCCAAAGCTTTCAAATAACATATCACACACTAATCCCAAAAAAAACCCGAACTCTTCCTGCATTAACTTATACAATTACTGCCCACAGAGATGATGTCACCTAAGAGTGGCTTAAACACATCTTTCTAAGGAGTCACATTCACCGATAACAACAGGTGAGCTGACAATTTTAAGTGTCAATGCCGCACATAAAGTGCACAAATACCAAACTCAACAACACCCCCCCCCCCCCCCCCCCCAAAAAAAAAAATTAAGCGAAATGAATTGAAGTTACATGCACGTTGCAAAAAAAAAAAAAAAAAAATAACTATGTTGTACAAAAAAGTGCATGGATGAAGTTTCTAAAATAAGTCTTCAGAAGGTGTAAATAATTTACCATCTGCAGTTTTTGGTTTATTAAACAAGTAGAAAGGTCAATTGAACTGCTGATTGGCATTCGTGGCAAAGGTTGTACCTCCTCCCAACACCACCTGACTTCTCTAACAAACTCAACCCAGAGCGTAGCTATTGCTGTAAATTCATTATAGAGAGACATATATAGTAAGAAAACATTGAAATCAATAGACTGAAGAAACATATCAACTGAATGTGCTAGAAATTATTCTCCTATCCACTAGAATTTACATAAACTTTGATCAATATCCAAATAACGAGAGCCAGTATGTGAACCATACCACGTATGTTGCAGTTTCCAAACCATAGAACATGTAAACAAAACTGTGCAAAAAGAGAATCGAGGGCTGCAGCTTTAATTCCTTGAGAAGTCCTATGCTCACCCTTAGCAAAATAAGGAGATTTTTTTCCTGCACGTAATACATGGATGATTATTTATAATACAACGTCACTGTTAAGCATCAACCTGAATCCTATCCTACTAATCATCTGAACGATGTTCTTAGACACATAGCTCAGTAAATACCTTCATGAAAGAGTTCTTTGAGCACACGATCAATAACTGTGGGTGGAGGTACTACTGTAGAAGACTTTAAATTATCCGAACCTGGGTTCTCAACTGCCAAACCAGAAAAGAGAAGAGCGGAGTCTGTATTAAAACGAAACATTTACATGTAACTGGATGGTTAAGAACAATACTTACCTGAGACAAAATCTTCCATAAATTGAGCTTGGAAGGACATATCTAATGCATCACTTAGAAGATACAACTGAGAAGAAAACCCAACTCTGTTTCCCATGGTGCTATTAGTTCTAAATAAACATGAAAAGAAAAATATAAATAAATAAATAAAGATTTCAAGACTAAGTAGAACTCCAAGGTACCTACAAAAAGCATTAGTCACCAACTCACCACATATGATTTACGCCATCAGATGAAATTTTATATATCAGATTCTCGATCAAATTCTCATTCATTTAGGATCAGAAACTAGGTGCAAATTAGACAGTGTAGGCGAATAATCAATACTCAAAGTAACATGAGATAAATAAGGAAACATCAGAAAAAACTAGTAGGATAGTGATGAACCATATGAAAAACTTCATTATTTAAAGAAACGTATAACGAAATGAAGTCAATCATTAACAATAACATGATAGTAGACTTTCTGCAAAAGCGTATAATGAGAAAAATGCCATGAACCAAATGGCTTAGTATTTTCGTTCTCCCTTTTACTATTGCTGAGAATCAAATGGCTTTTGTGTCCGGCAGACAAATTATTGATTCTTAGTTAATAGCTAATGAGTTAATTGATGATTGGAACCTCTTGGGTAAGAAAGATGTGGTCCTTAAACTGGATCATGAAAAGGCTTTCAACAATGTGGATTGAGACTTTTTGGATGCAGTTCTACAGGCTAAAGGTTTTGGCTTTATATGAAGGAAATGGATTCGTGGTTGCATCTCCAGTGTTAACTATTCGATTATTATCAATGGTCGCCCTAGAGGTAAAATCATTCCTTCTTGGGGAATCCGACAAGGTGACCCCTTATCTCCTTTCATCTTTATTTTACTCTCTGATTGTCTGAGTAGATTGCTTGATCATGGTACACAACTGGGTAAACTTGTCTCTCATCCAGTTGGTTCTTCTTAAGTGAGTTTGAGTCATCTTCAGTTTGTTGATGATACTTTATTGTTCTATACTTATATCTCGAAAGGTGGTCGTCACACTCTCATTCAGTCTGTTCTATCTAGTATGCCTACCTATTTTTTGTCTCTTTTCCATTTGCCATCTCAGATTGCTAAATCTCTTGATAAGATCATACGGAAAAAAAAATTGGGAATGATCTCGAGGTGATGGTGGTATTCATAATGTTAATTGGTCTCAAACTCAACTACCAAAGTTATTGGGGGGTCTAGGTATTGGTAATTTTCAACAGCGTAATCTGGCTCTTTTGGCTAAGTGGACTTGGCGATTTTTACATGAGGAGAATGCCCTTTGACGTAAGTTTATTATGGCTAAGTATTACGCACCTGATTTAATTTGTTGGCCTCAGGTTACTCAACAGGGTTTTACAAAGTCTCCTTCGCGTTTTATTTGCTCTGCTACTCCTCTTGTGTCTAGCAAAGTTGTTTGTCGGTTAGGTAATGATTCTTTGACTTCCTTTTGTTATGACTCTCGGCTCAGTGGTGGGATTCTTGCTTTTGTTTCCCCAGTCTCTTTCGATTAACTTCTCGGCCCAATATAATTGTTATGGAGGCCTGGGTGGTTTCTCATCATGCTTGGAATCTTCATTTTCGCTGTAATCTTAATGATTTGGAAACACTTAAATTGACTCACCTTTCCCATCTTTTATCAGAAGTCACTTTACGGAGGTGTGATAATTCCTGGTCCTGGCCCCTGGATCCTTCCAGCGTTTTCACTGTCAAATCTCTTATGGAAGATTTGGTGGTTGCATCTGATCCTATGACAAGTAGAGTTTATAAGGTGATTTGGTTTGATTCTTATCCTAAGAAGATAAAAGTTTTTTTGTAGAAGCTTAGTCTTGGAGCCATCAACACAGTTGATCGTCTTTAACGACGTATGCCTTATATGCATCCTTCTCCATCGTGCATTATGTGCTCTGCAAGCTCTGAATATCCGACTCATTTTTTTCTTCACTACTCATTTGCCTCTAACTTTTGGGCCATGATCCTTGAAGGTTTTGATTGGTCCCTAGTTTTACCAAATAATATTTTTTATTACATGGTGTCCATTTTTGTTGATCATCCTTTCCGTGGAGAAAAGAAGATTCTTTGGCTCCCTCTCAATAGAGTTTTCTTTTGGTTCCTTTGGGGCGAAAGAAATGGGCGACTTTTTCGGGACCCATTCTCTTCTTTTGATAGAATTAAAGATGTGATTCTTTTTCATACTATGTATTGGTGTAAATGTAAACCCTTTTCTCCAATTATAGCCTTTCTTTTTAATTTCGAATTGGAAAGTCTTCTTGCAATTGACCTTTAGGTTATAGGAGTTATTGGTCATTTTTTGGTATATCAATGAAATCGTTTCTCTTCTAAAAAAATCAGGGGACCTGGAGATGAGTCTCTTCAAATTATGGAAGTACCCATGGGTGGTCTCTAGTCCACTTTCTCATACTTTTTTCTAGGCTGATTGCAGTGTGTAATAAGACATATTAGAGTTTAAATGAGTGTTACAATGAGTTTAAGGATTTTTGGACTCTACATCCTCGTAGGAATTTGAATGATGCTGAAGTAGAATGTGGTCTTTTGATGGAGAATTTGGAAAAGTGCATCTATCTAATCTAATTTGGAAAAGTGCATCTATCTAATCAACTAGATTCCAGTGTGCAATTGTACGAATCTTAATGGTTGTTTTCTTCCTCTTTGTTACTCAAGGAGTTAACTATGAGGGAGACTGTTATTTCTTCAAATTTATGCTACTTTAGGTTTTCTTTATGGAGTTTGGTACTTGGCCGCGGTCTGAATACATTTTCTAAAATTCCAAGCTAGAAACCTTAGTATCCTCCTTTCTCTGAAATAGTGTTTATGGGAAAATGTGGAAGTGACTGTTGAGCACCTGTTCATTTACTGCCTCGTAACCTACAATTTTTGAACAAGAGTGCAGGACACTTTCATCACTGGGTCTCTCTACCCTATTTCTTGCAGCCACAAGATAACCAATGGAAAAGAAAAATTATTTGGTTAAATGTTGTTTGAGTGGCCTAGTGGGAAGTTTTGCATGAGAGGAAACAGAATAGAAGAACCTTCCAAGCAGTGGAAAGAGATACTTCACAAGTTTGGGATACGAAATCTTGGTGGTTTCTCATTGTAGTAGTTCATATAGCTCCTTTTGTAATCCCCTTGGCTTATTCTTTTATATATTTCCTTCATTTTATAAAAAAAAAATTGCTTTGTATATTCAAACAAACAGAAAAAGGGAACTAAACTCTAAAACTGTCATACATTTGAACTATCATATCTAAACATAAAAATGAGAATATCACATAATAGGATCTCCACTCTATTTGTCAAGAGCTAAGAACTAAGATTCTTTTTTTTTATATGTTGTCAAGAGAGTTCATGGTTTTACGAAAAGAATTTTTATAGATCCAACCAAACATTGCAGTCCTTACATATTTGGTGATAGAATTGGAAACAAAATCCATTTCTTAGCTTCATGAGGTGAAGAATTTTCCAACTCAGCCATTTCCAAGGAGCTCTCAACCATCTTCTCTGACCATGAGGCAATCAATTCAAATCCTGTGCATATCCAAGAGCTATTATCCTCCACCTCCACGTTAAATGAGACCATATAACATAATTCTCATATTTCCTTTTATTTCTTCATAAATGAAGGGACATTTATCAACTTGGAATACTTGAACATTTAAGCTCATAAAACTTAAAATAAATTGAACAAAATAAAAGTGGGTCAAATCCCTTCTATTAGGTAATTTAAACTCTGCTCGCTGTTTAGGAAGTAATATGTCAGCATATCAGAGGTAATCTAATTACGTGATCATCTACACAAACCTCAAATGGCAAAGAGAGATAATATTTTCACCTTTCACAGGATCTTCCGAGGAATACCACTCACTCCATGGGCAGTCATCATCCCATTGCAGTTTTCCGTGAGTACCAACAGCACTTTCATGCGCTGATTCTGTCATCTCAGCATCAGCTCTGCGGATGTCATCATCATCAGATAGGAGGATTCTGAAGGTAAGCTTCATAGTAAAATGGACTTTGAAGAAACTCGTAGAAATGTCCACTGAGGAGTAGGCCTTCAAAAAGAGAAAAATTATATTGTTTGGGAAAACTAAGAATTGCATTAAGAACTCTAGTTTCTAATATGCAACAGGCAAAAGAAAAATATGAAGAAAAAGAAAACATATTTGCAAGAATGAATATGTGGATATAATTCATAAGTTGTATCAAGGTTCTTGTTTTACTTTATTGGAGAAATATATAAGATGGCAATAATTGATAAGTTGTATCATACCTACTTGAGTTGAGACATACTAAAAAACCAGATTTGGTTGGTTAAGTCCGAAATATATTTTAGACTTTAACTATCTTTCCTTTGTGCTCTTGTGAAGTTAAATCAGAGGCTAATTTAAAAAATAAAAATAAAATAATAGTAAAGAAAAAATGAACAAATATGCTAAGAAAAATGAGAAGGTGCAATAGTGAAAATGTGAAATTTGAGAACTAAGGTAATGGTCTAAGAAAAAATAGCAAAAAATACAAGCATCCATAGAACTTACAAACTTTGAAACAAACAACTCATATAATCCTTCCAAATGCATAAGTTTTATTGGCACTTGGGTACCAAAGCGATCTGCTTCAAATCTCCTAGTAAAAGTTGTTCCCATATTTTGGATACCAATATATGCTTTTCGCGATGGATCATGCACTGGAACAAAAGCTGGCCAAAAACTGCATTCATACACAAGAAAATGATATTATCTAAAAACACTTTATAGAAATTTTGCATGGTTATCCAATAACAAAGTATCAACGATTCATGTTAAGAGCAGAAAAAACAATAAGAAACAAACTGCAGCCATGAATTACCACAAGATTGTAATCTTTGCGAGTTTATTAATCTAATGGATCATTACAAAAAGAAAATTAAACACTTCATCAAGAGTTCCGAATAAAAAAAAATCAACAACAGAACTCCACCTGGAACAGTTTGTCAAAGCAATGGCAACTGCACTTAAAAGCTTGCTGGCCTCAGGTGAATCGAGAATCACGCCACTAATACTTTGAGGAGCAATCACCTGATGATATATGCAGAAAATACCAATTAAAAATGCGAATTTATTAATATTTCATACAAAATGCAAGATGTGAATTCAAACGTACCAAAAACTCTTGTACCCCAAAGCACAATTGTAATTCATGCAAGCTTAATTCCCAGTCCACAACTTTGTCTGTCAAGTAGAATTCAAAATGCATTACTATGGCTCGTCTACACACGTAACTAAACTTTTAAATTTTATGGGAGAAATTCCTTAGTACCATGATTGCTATTTCCAAAGTAGTATTCCATCGAATAGTTTTTATTATCACACTTAAGATCAGATTTAACCTTATAAAGGTTAGTTGAGATTTCTAACTGAGCTGAACCCTTTTTCTGCAGACAAGTAATAAAAATAGCATGAAATTATTAAAAATAAAAAACATATTTAATAAAATGGTGAATAAAAAAAAAAAAATTAAAAGACGGGAGCAAATTGCATGCAGTTACTCTAGAATACAAACAGTTTCAGACGTGCTGTTAAGAATAGCATATAATGTGCAACATGGTGGACAGAAATCAGACGAAAACTCCTAAATACTCTGTTATATTGGATAAACCATCATAATGAACAGCAACAATAAAGGGAGTGAATATATATATACATAACCTTCTAACTAGATCATCATACATTTTTCATTTGATTTCCTATTAAATAATAATAATAATAATTTTTTTTTAAAATAAATCCATTTTAAAAAATAAATAAATAAAAGAAGTACAAAATAATGATGCTAATAATAATACATCTATTCTAGGTGACAAGAAACAAAAAAAGAAGTGAAGCTTTTGAGGCTTTGAGCACTTTCAAAGAAGAACATTCTCTCCCACCAATATCAAGATCCCCTAACCTATCAGCAGGAAAATTGAAAGGTGATTGTATAATAGTTTCAGAAAGATAGAAGATGGTAGAAATGCAAGTCCTTCAGATGAAAACAACTTACCAACAAATTATTTGGACCATCGGCCATCCATTGTCGACAAACTGCCTCTATTTCAGAAATGAATCTTAAGAGAAAGTAAACATGGCAATTAGAACAAGTTCAACCTAATACACTTAAAAATTGAGGTAAAATAAATCATAATATCCTCTACTTTTATCTTGCACCTAGATATTTTAGCCCATTGAGAATTAGTCCTCTATTGAAGTGAACCTCTCATAGTAGAAGCAAATTTTCTTCAGTTTGAGTTCAAGGAGAGTTTTTCTTTTTTGAAAAGGTACTTTCATTGAGAAAAATTGAAAGAATACAAGGGCATACAAAAAATCAAGCCTAGAAAGAGGACCCCTAATCAAAGGAAGGGGCTCCAATCAAGCAAAATAATGTTCAAAGAATAATTACGAAACATGAAAACGAACAAGGGACCAAACTGCAAAAAGGTCCGCCTCAACACCTCTAAACGAGTTTGAGTTCAAGGAGAGTTTACTCTACAAGTTGAAAGAGGTTTAGTGCAGAGAGCTCCTACTTGTACATTTTTCATCACCAAATAAAGAAAAGTCTCGGCGTCAATTTAGTTGCAATCCGACTTCAAATCGAAAGAAATACATATTCAAGGGACCTATAAACTCGATTCATTAAGAGGTTAGAGAAGCTACCTTTCCCAAGATGACGCAATAGTAAAATCATCAAAGTGCTCAACCTGAACCAATGCCACATAAATGGGGAAAATACTCAGTTCCTATCCTCAGGTCGGATCAAATTTGAGATCAGTACATTCCTAAAGAAAGTGATAAACCTCCAGAGTGCCTCAAAAGAAAAAAAAATCAAAATGCCGCAGCAAATTGCCATTATCGTAAGCTATTACGGTCCAAAATTTAAGCAGGAGCATGTGGAGGCAATTTACAAAGTTGTTTACAGGGGAAGAGTAGAGAAAGCCGTACCTCCTCGTCTTCCATGGCTTCATCTTCTCCGTTAGATTGAACCTTGCTGGAGGACGCCATTAGAGATCTGATGGAGTAAATCGCGGCTCAAATCATGCAAGTCAGAGAGATTTCTCTTGTTTTGTTACAATACGAAAGAACAAACGAGAGCTATTCGAGAATTGTGAGCGGAGAGAAGAGAATCAGGAACAAAGTGGTCTGCTTCAGCTGAAAGAAGAGAATTTTCAGATAGCCTCTCTGCTTTTCAGATGAACTTTGAAAGTTCAATTCGTATCTTCATCATCAAACTTCTTTTCGACATATTTTTCAGGTCCTCTCTTTGAATTTTGATTTCAATTTTTTTTGTTTTTTTAGACCGCAGCATAAAATATAAGAGCATTGTTATAACGTAAGAATTATTGACTAAGGTCATATTTTACCCCCACGGTAATGAATTTTATTCGTAATAATAATCTTAATGAATTAAGCTTCAATCATAATAGTTTACCATCTAATTCAAATGTAATTTGAATACATTTGAATTTCATTGATAGTGTTTATGATGTGGTAGGATTAAGGGTAAATTTATATTACTTATGGTTAAGTCAATTTCTCTAGCCAAAGCGAGCATAGCTCAGCCGCCATATGTATGACTTGATGACCAAGAAGTCTGTGGTTCGAAACCCCCCACCCCAATGTACTCAAAAAAAAAAAAAGTCAATTCGTTTGGGTCAGTTGACTGCCGCCGGTGAAAGACCACACCTAAATACAAGGGGAACCTTTTAAAGAATATTCACCAAGAATTACAAGACAAGAAAGATGACCAATAAAAAATTCAATGATCGACAGGCCAGAAAACCACAAATACATTCAAGAACAATGCTGGAATTTTGATTCTAGCGATTCGGAAGATGAATTTCAACATAACAACTCGATCCCTCGATTCTTTCAAAGATCCTATCAAGATCTGCGATTCGGAAGATGAATTTCAACATAACAACTCGATCCCATGCTCGATTCTTTCAAAGATCCTATCAAGATCTGCGATTCGGAAGATGAATTTCAACATAACAACTCGATCCCATGCTCGATTCTTTCAAAGATCCTATCAAGATCTAAATTGTAATTCTTATTGTAGTGACTTCAGTGATTCCGAAGAAGAAGACCATGTTGCAATTTAAAAAATGTTCAAGAAATTGCCAAGAACGATAATTTATAACACAAGAAAGAAGTTCAAGACCATAAAAGTTTTCTTTGAATATGAATCACGGTCATTGGAGACAAAAATTGAAGGAAATCATGACAGACACTACAACAACCATGATGAAATCGTGCGTCTTTTGGAAAATATATCTAACAATTTGGATCGTTTTACAACCAAACAACAAGAATGACATATTTTGAAAGTCAAGAAAATGGAGAAATCACCCGAAGTCAAGAACTCATGGATCATATGAGAAAGATTCAAGAAAATATAATGGGGAGGCCTCTAGAACATCAATTTTCAAGATTCTAAAAGTTCGAGAAAAGAAGATTTTTACCACGAAAATACAGACCAAAACTATGAAGATAGATAAGAAGAAATGCTCCAAGAACAGAAAGTCAACCTTCCAAAAAATGTTGGGAACATCTTTTATCATGAATCGAAACAAAATTGTTGGTGAAGGGGCATCATCGATCGTCGAGAAGGGGTTTCTTCCATCTGGTGGAGAAGTGGCTATGTCGAAATAAAGGTTTCTTGGATCAAGATTTCAATTGTTTCAATGAAGAAGGTGATTTTTTTCATGGACTTGAAGTTAAAGATTCTGATTTTTTCAACAAAGAAGAGGAGTGTTTTCTAAAATTTGAAAATTATTTTGTTGAGGAAGATAGAGTTGAAAGAGTATTGAAAGAAACGATTAATGTTAATGATGATGATGGTATTGCTGGAAAATTTATTGAAGATCTTCATCAGAATGATTTGTCTGAAAAACACGAAGATTCTTTTATTGACCTCAATGATTTACTCTCAGATGATGAACACTCTAAGATAAGTTCGAATGTCATGGAAGATCAATTCATTTTGAATTTTGCTGAGTATTTTGACGAAGAGGATGAAATATTAATCTGCTTGGATAATCTTTTTACTATTGTGGAAGAAAATTTGGGGCTGGAAAATTTCCAGAACCAAATCCATGAAAGTGCAGTTGAGAAAAACCTTGTTGAAATTCTTGAGGTTGGTGTTCGAAGACATTCAAATAAGGGTATTATTGTTAAGTTTGGAAAGAATCTAATTTTGATTCGTTACATGAAAGACTAGCTTCACAAATTTGGTCAAGTCAGTAAGACATCTTTATGAAAGCAGTTGAATTTTGTTTCATTAAAAAAGTATGTATATTTGGAGAATTTTTTGAAGAGTACTAGATCCTATTACACATGATTTTGGATTGGCATGACTTTTGGCATAGAAACCAAACTTTGGGGAGTATTGGTACACATTGACGTGTTGATGAAATTAGAACGCAATTTTCAGTTGGAGTCTTTTGCAACCATCTACTGGAACATTTTTCTAGTCGGGTAGTTTGCTTGTTTTTACCTATCTTCATTTTATTTTTTAAACTCGAGGACGAGTTTTTTTTTTTGTAAGGATAAAATGATGTGGTAGGATTAGGGGTAAATTCATATTACTCATGGTTAAATCATTTTAGTTTCATTTTGAGTTTTAGTTTACTTTTCATTCTCTATAAATAGAGAATTTCTCTCATGTATTATTAACTTTTGACTGATAATAAGATTCTTTGAGAGAATTCTCCTTAGTCACTTAGGCTACATTAGTTTACTTGCACATAATCATTCATGAGTTTACCATAATACCATTTTGTTTTAATCGTGCTCAGGATCGTGTCTTGACTCGTTGTCCGAGCGTTACTCGTGAACTCATTTTCCAACATGAATCTCCACTTCTCTCCGTCTATTCCCTCTTTTTTCTTCATTTTTCGTCGTTGGAGCTTCAATCTCTTCCCTCCTCCATTAATTCATTTATTTGTCTTTCTCACAAATAAAAACAACCCTCAATTTTCAAGGGTTTCAACACTAAAGTAACTAGTTTCTCTTTTTTCTACCCAATTTGTTCATTTTTTATCCAATACCAACAATTTGTTGATCTCTTTTATCCAATACCAATAATTTGTTCATCTCTTTTATCAAAATGAGTTTCTCTTTTTTCTCCACAAGTTTTGAATTTCTCTCTCAAAAAGTGAGATTTATTTTTCTTTCAACAAATCCTTTCACGCCTTCTCGCCGATCTCATCTCAAAAAGAGAAATGAGATTGGCGAGAAGACGTGAAATGATTTGTTGAAAGAAAAATAAATCTCACTTCTTGAGAGAGAAAGAAAAATGAAACTCATTACTTAGAGAAAGAATAAGAAACTCCATTTTTTTAAAGAAAAAGAAAAAGAAACTCTAACGTATGGGCGGCGGCGGACTGAAGTGAGGTGGGCGGCAGCAACGAGATTGACTAGAGTGAGGTGGACGACGACGAGGTAGCCAGATGAGGGGAGAAGAAGAGAGGAAGAAGAATGTAAAGAAGATGATCATGATTTGACATAACAAGGAAGAGAGAGAAAGAGGCAAACATGGAAAAAATAAATAAAAAAAGGGTGGGATCCATGTAATAACCAATGGTAATCAACGCCCCAAATGTGGTAGAGAAATGGGGTAATGCGATTACATATTTTGAGGGGAGTCCCACACTTTGATTACGTTTGCAGATTTTGATAAACGTCCGGGTGAGATCCATGTAATAATCAATGGTAATCAGCACCCCAATGTGGTAGAGAAATGGGGTAATGTGATTATATATTTTGAGGTGGGGCCCACACTTTGATTACATTTGCAGATTTTGATAAATGTCATCAAACGTAATCGATGTGAGTCCCACAATCAGAATTATCATTGATTGATTACGGTTGGAGGGAAATAAACGTGGCCTAAGAGTTTTGCGTGTCCGAACGTATCTAAAATTATAATATATATATATATATATATATATATATATATATATATATATATATAGGATACGTTAATTTGTGTATTGGGCACGTATCTAGAGCATACGGATACTCTCCCTTAATTTAACCTATTCATGCTTCTTAAGTATATACTTTACAAGGGTTGGTTTATACTTATCAATTTTGATTTCTTTTTTAATTCTTACAACCTCCGATTTAATTATTTATAGGTTAAATTACACAACTTTCAGGTTTGAATCTATTTGATCTCTAAACTTTCAAGTCCAATAGGTTTGTGAACTTTAAAAAATATCAATAGATTTTTAAACTTTCAATTTTATGTCATCTAACCTCCTGAACTTGTAGCGTTTGGGGGATAGTTTTGGGTTGGGGTGGTTCCAAACTCAAAACTACGTTTGGGGCAAGGGGTTGGGTACCCCGGGTTTGGGAAGCCAAACTTGGGTTCCAAAGTCACATCATTACTTTTTCAATTTATTTCAATTATGGACGTCCTACAATTTTTTTATAATTATGGTGGATTTCACCAACCCTAATTATAGTTATATTGTTTTCTAATTATATTTATATAAATAAAATTATTTTTTTCATTCATCTATATTTAATCTAATTAACAATAACTCAAATTATTGTTTTTCTAATTATATTTATATAATAAAATTATTTTTTCATTCATCTATACTAATTAACAATAATTTTCTAGTGGTAAAATAAGAAAAATATATTTTAGACGACTTACTCATATTAATATTTTAAAAAATAATATTTAATCTATTTTTTGACAACCTGTGGGGTGGAGGATTGAACCTATGACATCTTAGTCAGTCACTAGTAGATACATGTCGAGTTAGACCAATAATATTTAATTTTAAGTTAACATATTAAAATTAAAAAATAACAATGATCAACAATATCCCATCACAAATGTTATTTTCATAGTAACTTTTATTTACCCATAAAAATTATTTCAAAATAGAACGTGGTTTTTCTCGAATTACAAAATTAGATTTTTTTTCATTCCTAATTTTTTAAATTCATTTTTGCAAATTATTTTTTCCTTTTTCGTTTATAATTCACGAAAAGCTCAAACTTTATGAAAGGTTTGAAATTATAAACCTTAGTTTGTATTTAGAAACTTTTTGAGAAACTTTATTCAAGTACAATAGTATGTCGATATTTCATTATTGTTTCATGGTTTCCTTAGAGTTTTCATTTTTTATTTTGTTATGTTTTTCTGTTTGTTAATTGTAAGTAATGTTTTGATTGTTGGAAACAATTTTCTTAATGTTTCATTCAAAAGTCTCCAAAAAATATTGTCTCATGTTACATAAAAAGTTCTACAATTCACAAAAAATCTCCTAGAAAATATGGAATCGTTATGCATAGATCATCCCTCTCCACTATAAAATAAGAAGAAGAAAAAAAAAACGAAGTAGCAAAAAGAAAAAAGAAAAAAAAATTGTCTAAACCCAGGTTTCGGATCACTGCACCCCAAACACATGCTTCTTATTCTCAGGCTTCCAACACTGCACCTCAAACACTTCAGTGTTCAGAACCCAGACAAACCCTCCAGGGCTCTGATTCTCATGGTTCTGAACTCAAAACAACGCGATAAACGCCCCCTAAAAAGTGTCTAATAGATCCTTAAACTTCCACTTTTGTGTATGATAGATTACTAATTTTTTCTACGGACTACTAAACATAAAATTTAATTTTATATTTAATAAATCAATTATCAATTAGTTTTTAAATTTGTTGAATATGTCAGGTACCTATTAGACACAAAATTAAAAGTTTAGAGATCTTAGACACAAACCTAAAAGTTTAGAGACTAAATTTGTAATTTAACCTTATTTATTTATTATTATTTTTTATAAAGCCTTTATGTGGTGGGAAAAAACTTTTGGTATGACAACATTAAGTGAATAGATTTTAGGTTAAATTATTAGTCTCATGTCCCGAGCCTTAAAAATAATTTAATTGGTCTCTAAACTTTTAATTTTGAGTATAATAGAATAGGTTTCATCTTTAAGAAAATATTTGAATTCTTAGCCAAAATTTAAAAACAAAAATAAATTCTTAAAAACTATTTTTTTTTAACTTTTAAAACTTGACTTGAATTTTGAAAACACTAATAAAAAAATAGATAACAAAACAAAGAAACCAACCATATATCAAAGTAGTGTTTATAAGTTTAATTTTCAAAAACTAAAACGTCAAATGGTTATACGGGACCTAAACTTTTCATTTTGTATAGATTAAGTCTTTGAACTTTCAATTTTGTGTCTAATAGATCATTAACATATTCGACAGATTTTAAAAGTTATGAATTTGTTGGACACAAAATTGAAAGTTTATTGACCAGGGCATAGCCCTCATGGCTTTGTTTTTTTGTTTCAAACAAAATGCCTCATACCATTGGAGATAAAATAGCACACCTAAGCCTTTTACAATCTGCACACAAGAGGAGAGGAGCCTGAGACTTGTAAACCTCTTGGTTGTTCCATAAAAACAGACTCGGTAAGTAAACCATGTAAAAATGCATTATTAATGTCAATTTACCTAATCATACAGCCATATGCAAGAGCTAAGGTAAGTACGACGCAAATTGTGATTGGTTTAACCACAGGGTTAAAAGTCTCAGAATAATCAAGGTCAGCAGTATGATGCTTTGTTACTAGTTGTGCTTTATATCTAGAAATTTATCCATCAAAATTCCTCTTAATTTTGAAGACCCATTTACAACCAATGATTTTTTTATCAAGAGGTTGGGGCAGAAGAGTCCATGTTTCATTCTTAAGAAGCGCATCATATTCCTCTTGCATAACATGTCTTCAGAATGTTTCAAAGCCTCTTTCACATTAGGGGTTCTGATTGAACATAATCAACTAAAAACACCTTTGGTTTAAAAATCTCACCCTTACCACGAGTTATCATTGGATGAGAGTTGATTGGAACCCTCGGTAAGGTGGTGGCAGGTACTGCTGAAGTCGCATCTATTCTGCTTCTGAACTATTAACATAACCATGTACGACAACATTTGAAGGATGCACATTAGCAGATGGAGAATGATCAAGAGATATAGGAGATGGAGTAGGTGATAAATTTGTGGAAGGTGATGTGGACACAAGGGATGAGTCGGTGGGAGAAGAAACTTGATGGGACGAAGATATGATGGATGCAACTGGAGGCACACAGACCCGAGGAGATGATGGGCAAGACATCTTGAACAATTGAGAATAGGGAAAGGAGTTTTCATCAAATAATACATGTCGAGAGATAAATATTTTACCGTCCGGAGATAAACATTTATACCCTTTGTGAGATGAATTATAGCCAAGAAATACACAAGGTGTGGAGGGCAAAGCCAACTTATGAGCATTATAGGGTCGTAGGTAGGGAAACATTTACACCCAAAAATCCTTAGAGAAGGATAATTGGGTTTAAGGCAAAAGACCTTCTCCAAGGGACTAACATTTTGAAGTACATGTGTTGGTAACCTATTAATCAAATAACCTGTTGTGACAAAGACCTCATCCCAAAACTCAAGACTCAAGAAGTAAACTAGATTGAGAAAGGAGAGTCAGACCTGTATCCACTATATGACGATGTTTTCTCTCAACTAGCCCATTTTTTTTAGAAGTATAGGGACACGTAATGCGATGTTCAATACCATTTTCTTTGAGAAACGAAATAAAAGTTCGAAATTCCCCCATCAGTTTGTAACCTCAAAATAGATTTTCCTAGCATTTTCTCAACTAAGACTTTGAATTTAAGAAAGATTTGGAATGATTCAGATTTAGTCTGCAAAACATATACCCATGTATATCGGCTATATGCATCAACAAAACTCAAATAATAACGAAAAATCATAACGAGAGGTCTTATATGAGGGTCCCCATAAGTAACAAGCAACCAATTGTAAAGGAGCAATATACACAGTGAAAGAGTGAGAAAAAGGCAGGGCATGGTGTTTTCCCAAAGAACAAGCATCGCATCACAAAAAGAAAATTTATTTATATGCTTTAAACCAGGTTTATGTAACCGGAGAACATTCTGAACAATGAAAAGAGCAGGATGGCCTAAACGTCTATGCCATAAATCTAAAGAACTGAAGGTAGAAATAGTGGACATAGACACAGTGGACTCAGAAACAAAAGCATGTGCTGAAGAAGGTATGACCTTTTTAACTTTGGAAGGTGAGGGAGCTGGAAGATTAAACCGATACAAACCTTCATGAAGAGTCCCTTGAAGAAGAACCTAGCCAGTAATTCGGTCCTTCACATAGCAAAGAGTTTGGTGAAACTCAAAGAAAACACAATTGTCTTTTGAAAATTGAGACACACTAATAAGATTTTTAGTAATTGAAGGAACATGAAGCAAGTTATTCAAGGCAAACACACGTTTAGGATTAGAAGGAGAAATAAAAGAAGAAAAACCATAGTTAAGAATTGGCAGACCTGCTCCATTTCCTACATGGACTTGATTTTCTCCACCGTACTCAGATCCAACAGAGATGTTGTCGTAGCTATGAGTTAGATGATTGGTGGCACGGAGTCCGGATACCAGTTGCTGTCTAGATTTAAGTCAGGTGTGGTAACCATCACAACCATCTGTTGATATGGAGTGTGAGTGTTAGGCGCAAAAAAATTATTTGAGAATAAACCTGAGTGTTGTGGTACATTTCGTGGAGGGTAGCGGAAGAAACATATGGGAGCAGTATGCCCAAATTTTGTGCAAATCTGACATTGGTCTATGTTCCTATTGTGCCAGGAGCCACCAACACCTCGATTAGTATTTCCATGTCCACCACCACGCCCACTCTGATTGGACCCAACATAAGAGGGAAAACTGCCATTATTTATTTTTTTATACAGAGTGTCTTTTGGAACAGGATCAGTCACCATATGTGCCTGTTTTCTTGAATAATAAGAAGAGACATGACTTCTAGTAGAGTAGGAGAATCAATTCGAGCAGAGATGACTGATATCATTGACTCATATTCTAACCCAAGGCCGACAAGAATGTACATAATGTGATCATCAAGAGATACATGATTACCGAAGGAAGCCAGAGCATCCACGCACTGCTGGATTTTGGCAAAGTATTCCTTCACGCCATTTCTCCTTTCTTGATTGTCTGTAACTTGGATTTGAACTTCATTGTTTGTGCCAGATTTCGAGCAGATACAAGTTGCTGCAATGTATGCCAAATATCTTTGGCAGAGGTGCAATAGAGCATTTGGTGGAGAATTTCTTCAGACATTGAGCCAAGAAGCCAGGAGGAGATGAGACGATCTTGGCGTTTCCATGATTTATACGCTGGATTGAGGTTTTTTTGTAGCCGATGTCGCAAGAGATGAGAATTCAGCTTGGACAGTCATAATTTTTGGAGGTGGATCGTCTTCTCCTTCAAGAAAATCTTCTAGATCATATCATTCTAGGGCAATGAGGACCTAAAATTTCCATAGGAGGAAGTTTTCATCATTCAATTTCACAACTGAAATTTTGTTGCCCGGGCTAAAACTTTGCGAGAATGATTGGTGGAGTCATCCATAGAATTGATTGATGAACTTGAGTTGGAATCCATCACATCAAAAACTCTCTGATGGCAGAACACCTAAAACCAAAAGAAAAAATAAACCATTTTACGAGGTGGGAAGATCACTTACACTGTTCAACCATGTTCACACATAACCCTCATGGTTTTTTCTTTCGGTTTCACCCAAAATACCTCATATCATTGGAGATAGTTGTCCCTCCTTATATACCCATGATCTTTCCTTAATCTAGCCAATGTGGGATATTGTTTGTACTCCTAACACACATTAGTCAAGTTGAGCTATAATATATTTTTTAGTTCAACAATATGTGGGGTGGAGAATTCAATCATCTTACTTCTTAGTCAAGAGCACATGTTTTATGATGTTATGCTGATGTTGACTTATAATTGAAAATATACCATGCAATTTTGTTAGACTAATTACATTATTTACCATTAAAAAGGCTATAGTTTTTGAAGTATATATAAATATATATTGAACAATTCACTCTTGTAAAGTTCTCAAATTAATCTCTCTTTTAAAGCACTCGATTAATCTCTCATATTCGATCACTTGCGATTCTGAATCCTGGTCCAGAATCGGCCCACTAGCTTTAGTTGGGCTGTCCCATTCCTTGTTGTTGGCCCATATGGTTGGAGTTGGGCCCTGAAACTTGACGAAGCCCAGGTGTTGGCATCCACTTGTACTCCACCGTTCTATAACGGGCTGTTGGGTTGTACTGGCTCAGCCCATTATCTGCTGCTCACATAAAATACTCATGTTAAAAAATAAAATAAAAAATATATTGAAAAGGAGGGAAAATAAAAAGTAACACAATAAAAACAAATTCATTATATTTATTGTGGTTCATTTTCCTACATTTTTAGAATGTTTTGATTCAAATTAAATGATAAAGATTTAAAAAGTAATTCAATAAAAGCAATTCCTCCACAGGTATGTTTATGTTTTTTCTTTTCTTAAACTTTAATTTAAAAGTACACTATTATGATACTAACTATTTATTTTTCGACAGAGCATATCTCAATTGTCTGTAACTTTGATTAAGAGGTCATAATCTCGCATTAATTAAAATATGTTGCAAAAAAAAAAAAAAACTATTTATTTCTTGTGTAAAAGAATAAAAGTGTTTTTTTAAGTGTAAAAGAATAAAAGAGAGATGTTATCATGAACAATTTGATACTTATAGATTCTTTTGATAATAATCTTATTTTTAATTACACTTTTATTTAGAAAAATAGACTTAGTTTACTAAATATTCCCTTTTTTTTTTTTTTTTATGAATTCTAGGAGAGGAAAACTGGCCAAAAATATATATATATCATAGACTTCAATTATTTTTTTTTTAAATATATATTTTTAGGTGGGTATAACTGTTGATATAATCTGATCATATTGTGTTAGTAATTTTTTTTTTTTAGAAAGTTAATAGACAAACATATTTTAACATATTTGTAATAATTTCTTGACTACCTATTTATTAACGGACTATAAAAGTTATGATTTAACTCCATTGTAATTGGTTTGTACTCCTTCTTGTCGAATCTCCTTGTCGTTGAACTCAAGAGAAAAAAAATCCCGATATTTGCAATCATATTTTTAACTTATTATTTTCGTAATATTTTATCAAAATTATGTTAGATTAGTAATTTTTCCTTTGCAAAAAAAGAACTACTCCTATTTTTTTTAGACAATATTATTAAATATACAAACATAGTTAAAATATGTGCAGTTATATCAACTAATTGAAATATTTTGGTACACCTACCAGTAGTATAATGTGTTGGCTCCCTAGAATATATTAGGTTAAATTACGACTTTATTTCATGAACTTTTACAAATTGTGTATCTAGTTAGGGTTCATAAACATTCAATTATGTATGTAATAGATTTTTTAACTTTAAAGTTCGTTTGATATATTCTAAATTTTTAATTTTGTGTCTAATAAATGCTGGACAAAATTAATATTTTTAAAAATTCATGGACTTATAGTTAGGATCCCAACCTTTCACTTTTGTGTCAAGGATACCTTAGATATACAAAATTGAAAGTTTAAACGATCTATTAGACATTTATAAAGTTCAAGAATCTATCTAAACAAAGTTAAAAGTTTAGGTGCTGTTTGAGTCATCAATTATTTAAGTTCAGGATAAATAAAGTAACTAACTTCAATTATATTTACTATTCAAAGACTATTATAAGCCACATACTATTATAACCACTAACTTTGTAACCCACTCAGCCCCCAAACAACTTCTTAACGTTATATAGACACATTACTTTCTAAGGTTCAATGATCCTAATGGACACATATTGAACGTTTATAAACCACATACTATTATAACTACTAATTATTTTAACTCATTCAGCGCCCCAGACAACTTCTTAACATTCTATTAGACACACTACTTTCTAAAGTTCAATGACCCTATATGGATGCATCTTTAACGTTTAGGAACTACGACTAGCAATATAACTAATATATCATTAGTCTGTCCAAAAACACATTTTCTAGATTTGCCTATTTGTGTCTATCTACAAGGGGCAGTGAAAGAGTCAATATGAGCATAGTTCAACCGGCATGATATATGAACTATGAGCAAAATGTCTCAAGTTTGAATCCTCTTCTCCACATGTTGTTAAAAAAAAAGGGCCTTGAAGAAAGGAGGTACATTTTTAGTTTACATAAAATACTTAAAATTCTCTAGTTTTTCTCTAATTTGCCTCCTAATTAAACTCTCATATATAATTAAAAGATTATATATATAACAAGTTAGCATATAAAATTTTGTCCCTCCCAACAAAAATTTATGGCTTAGCCTGCTTTCTATCTAATCTTTTATACTTCAAACAAAAATCTTAAGTAGTCTCTCCACTTTCAATTCTATTGTGACACCTGATTATACTATTTAAGTATTATATAACAGTTTGATTTCGTGAACAAGAGCGCATAACTCTACCTAGTGGCTATGAGGTCCTAGGTTTAATCCACACCCCAACATGTTGTCAAAAAAAAAAAAAAAAAAAAAAAACAGTTTGATTTCAAATAGGTTTAGGTGTTAAATTGACATGAATTTTATCGGACACAAAGTTAAAAATTCAATAGCACTTACTAAAAACTTTGAAAAGTTTAGACATCACCTTATAAACACACAATCTTTAAAGTTGACAGATTTACCGAATACATCTTAATTAAACTTTAGAAACCAAATAGACACGACCTTAAAAGTTAAAAAACCGAACATATATTAACAACAATTCAACCTAAATTGAAAAAAATACCTTGGGTTGGATGAGGAGAGACGACGTTGCTCAACTCAGATGCATGAAGAGTTGTTGGCATTTGGAAAGCAGCATTATTATCCCAGGCATTAATAATATTATTGGCTTCATTCTGCTGCTTCATATGGAGTTCCCTCAGCCTATTCACTTCAGCTTTATTCTCTTCAATTTCAGCTGCAATTAATTATTATTCAAATTTTAAAACCAAACCCTAATAAACCAAAACCTTAATCAAAACAAATATATTAATTTAAATTTAAAAATATGTATGTATATATATATATATATATATATTCAAAACGTCACCGTCTCTCATCAGCTTGTTCCTTGAGCAATTCAATATCTTCTGATTCAACCTCTTTTGCTCCATTTGCAACATATGCTGCTGGTTTCTGTACATCTCCACTTGAGGAGATAGAACTGCTATATGTGCCTGCATTTTTTTTTTTTTTTTTCTTTTTATGTCAGTACATTTTTATCGATATTTTCGTAAATAGGAAGATTTATCTTTTAAGTATATCGGGTTCAAAATCACTTTCAAACAAAACAATTTTGATGGTATGACAATTATGAGTTAAAAAATGTAAAACCAAACATTAGTATGTGAGAAACATACAAGGGACAAAACCCATTACACGAAAGCTTTCCAATTTAATGCAATATTAGATAAATCGTAGTTAGAGAAGAGAAAAGATGAGATTTTTTGGACTATGAGGCCGCTAGTACAATTATATCATCCCAAATCGACTGAAGACTACAGCAAAGTTGTTGAAAATTCTATTATTCCTTTCTCTCCATAAATTCTATAGAGAAGTCACCAAAATATTGTGGATGAGATGTTCTTTCCGAATGAATTATTGTAACTCAAAGTAAGGGTACAAAGATCTTCACCTTTGTCTAAATGTAGCACTCGAACGAAAGAGTTAACATTGTTCCAAACAGATTAATGAAAAATATTTTTTCATTAAAATTATTATTTCTAAAATAACTCCCAACAAAACATACCTAGTTTAGGTGTTTTTTAATTTTAACTAGCATTTTTAGAATTTCCATGATTACTTTTGGTTTCACAATAATAGAAATTTGTGTTGGAATAGTGTGATTCTCTTTAAATTGTTTATAGATGACTGAAAGTGTTTTTTTTTTAAAAAAAAAACAATTTGGTAATGTTTGGTTAAAGTGTTTTTTGACCCATTAAAAGCTTTCTTAAAAACAATTATAATGAGAAGGGGTTTGATTTTTTTTTTAAAATAGATAAAACACATTTATAGTGCATTTTATGAATCATTTAACTAATTTTCTTCCAAATGTGCTTATATAATAAGTGTTTTACTTAAAAACATCATTTCAAAAGAAATGCCAAACACTTAATAAAAAAAATATTAGTGTCAAATAAATTTAGTATTAGGTTTAAATATATTCCTATGTTCATCTATCAACTATTTCTTTATTTTGATCTAAACTTTCATAAAAACTTATTAGTGGTTGTTATGCCATCAAATTTTCGAAAGTTAATGAACCAAAACTTAATATTACTAGATCCGATACATAATTCGAGATTCAAAAGGTAAGTCTATGTATTTTCACATAAATTTTTTGTTATATACACTATATAATTATTGAACGTCTCAACGGTGTAACGGTTAAGACTTATTTATATAAAGTTTAGAGATGGAAAGAAGAACATTCTAACGTTGTATTACGATGAAATAAGATTTGAAATTGAAGAAACCGAAACATGCAGCATCCAAACATTTAATATCAGAACCAACAATTGATGAGTGTTAAATTAAAATTTTTACTTATCAATTCAAACAATTTTTATCTTTTTATTGCTTGTATATATTATATTTTCATTATTTTTCTTTAGTATATACTTTTTCAACATCAAGAGTTTCATAAATTCAAAATACAACATTTCTATCAGTAGATATTAATATTGATATATCAAGTTTTAAAATCATATTTTAGATTGAAAAAAAGTAAAGAAATTAGAGTAACTATGAACGAATACCTCCAAAGCTTTCAGCTTCCTTTCCATATCCGCTACATACTGAACTTTTTTCAGTCTAGATTTCTGAGCTGAGACACGATTTGACATTATTCTGCAATAAAAAAAAGAAACCCTAAATTAAAAGAGAGCAAAAAAGAAACAAATTGTAAAGAGTAGAAGAATGAAGAATTAAAAATTTGAATTATTCTTTCTAATTTGTTCCTTAAATTTTTAAAATTAAAATTTTGTGTATATTATAAAATTTAACGTCTCCTTTGATAACAATTTAGACCTTGTTTGATAACCATTTGATTTTTAGTTTTTCATTTTTAAAAATTAAGTTTATAAACAATATCATCCACTTATTAGTCATGATTTTCATCTTTTGTTAAGGAAACATTAGAATTCTTAGCCAAATTCCAAAAACAAAACCAAGTTTTTGAAAGCTACTGTTTTTTGTTTCTAAAATTTGGTTTGAATTTTGAAAATACTTGTAAAAGAGATAACACAACAAAGGAACTGGGTGGTGAATGTATTGTTTATACACTTAATTTTCAAAAATCAAATGGTTATCAAAAGGAGCCTTAATTTTTTGTGTTTGGTTTTTGATTTTTGAAAAGTAAGTTTATGAACACACTACTTCCACCTATGTTTTTTTTTGTTTTTTTGTTATCTACTCATTTGTGTTTTCAAAATTCAAGTCAAATTTTGAAAACGAAAAAAAAGATGTTTTTGTTTTTGTTAAGAATTCTAAGGTTTTTCGTAAGAAAGATGAAAATTATTGTAAAAAATAGCGAGAAAACAAACACAATTTTCAAAAACAAAAAATGCATCTTCTCTGTAAAAATTTCTCATCATCCTGACAAATTATAATGCATGAAGTTAAAAAAATGGAGATATAGCTTGTTAGGGTTCACCGTTTGAGTTTCCTTGGATCCATATTAGGGTCAACATTACGACCATACGAGATCTGCTCGGAACTTCCGCCGCTGGCACTCCCCGAACCGTTGTTTGAGTTCATCTCTCTACCGCGGATCTTGCCGAAAGGAGGAGGCAACCCACTACTCCACCGTGTATGATCCGCCGTCCTCCCGCCGCAACTCACTTCTACTTCGTCTTGGCCGCCCATCGTAAAAGATCTCCGCCACGCCGAAGTCGAATCGTTCATTAATCGACGGTCGTCGTTGTTGGGATCGACATTAATCGGCGAAGTCGTCGAAACAGTAACAGAACACAGCTCCATAATTTCCTGAAAGTTGCATGGATGATGATTTTGGTGCAAATTGTTATAATCTTCCATCTGAAACAAGTTGAAGAAGACATGATGGGAGATAAAGAGGAAGAACAAAGAACAAAGAACAAAGAACAAAGCAGAAATGTTTTGTTTTTTTTTTTTTGATGTAATAATTAAAAAAAAAATGGAGTGTGAGTTTTGTTCGTACTTATCTTGAGATCCCACAGAAACCGAGAGAAAAAAGGGGTTTAATTTAGAGCAAAAATGGAGTGTATGTGTAATATTTGGTGTTTGTCTGGCCAAGATTTATACAGGGAAAAAACACTAAACTTTACCATATATTCCGTAAATACTTTTAATGCACGTACCCACCTGTAATAATGTTCATCATTTCTTATAATATTTGAATAATTATCATTTTACATATATATATGAACCCCATCATTTCTAAGATCATATATAATTTATGCTTCAAATTATATTTTCCTTTAGGTTTTTGGCACACTTTGTATAAAAATATATATGTTTTGCTTGTTTGATTATTATTTAATTATATTTCTGAATTTTTCCTGGTCTTTTTTAGGTCAACAAATGAAAAAAACTAGTAATCTCTATTATACGTTGAAAGTTTGAATTTTCGCCTCATATCGAGTATTTTAAAGAATTTCGATTCTTACTCGTAAATTTTTGTAATGAACTTAATGTAAATGTTTATCCTTTCTTTTTTTAGTGTTCATTTAGTAGAGATTTTACATAGGATTTGTGTCTACGCCACGTGTATCATGTTCGAGATGATGAATTTGAATAGGAGTGATCGTATGTTGTTTTTGTTGGATATAACATATGAAATTTATCGAAAAGTAAACCAAATAGAATTAAATGATAGTTTGGGGATCACGATACAGATGTTTTCAAAATATACGAGGAGAAATTTCAAATACGTGAAAGCTGTAAAATTAAGAATAGCATGTGTAAGCACGAGATAGAGCGAAGAAGACGACAATAATCGATCGATCGGATGACCGTTATAGGAAAATATTTTGGTATTATTAGACCACATTATAGGAAAAAATGTGGTATTATTATTATTATTTAATAATATCTACGTTCACTCATATGACGTGACGTATATTAATATCATTTAACTCGAAATTAAATTTGTAAACAAGTATGAAGTTTGATATGCTATCTATAATGACGACTCGACCAATTAAACTCTGTCATTCGAAGCATACATTACGAGTCATTTTTTTTAGCTCAACCACGAGGTAGAAAGTTCGAACTTCTAACTTCTTGGTCAATGACACACACTTTATATCAGTTGAGCTATGCTTCATATGTTGACTCATTAGTCTTATGCTTTTGTTTCAGTTGGACGACATAGTTTGACACATTGTGTTATGGTTTTATTTTATGTCATGTTTTCAAATATTTTTTTCTCTTCTATATATTTCTCATTCGTAAGGTTAAATAATTAATTTTTTTAATATGGTTATAGCTCAACTAGCATAATATACGAATTAATGATCAGGTCAGAAGTTTGGATCCCCACAAGAAAAGGAAAGAAAAGAAAAATTGATATGCACCTATTAAGGCCTAGTAGTCCCCATTTGGGAAACTCATATTAAATATGCCTATTCATAAAGATATGCATATATCATATATATTAAAAAAATTAAAAACTAATAATATGGTTTGAATGATAAGAAATCAAATATTGTTTATCTATAGTACTTCTAAAATATAATTAAAGGATGTCTAGCTTATCACATGCTTAAGTAGTTTGGATTTGAAAGTAAGTCATGTGAATTTACCACATCTAATGTTATAAACCTAAGCTTTTACTACTTAGGTTAAAGTAGGAGTTTAGTCTAACTTTCAATTAGTGTCTAATAAGTCTTTAAAACTTTAAAAATTCTATCGATATTTGAATTTTTAATTTTATGTCTAATAAAACTATTTATATTCGAACATTTATTAAAATTCACAGATCTTATTAGATACAAAATGTATAAGACCACGACCATTGATCAATTTAAATCTAATAGCTACTTTAGGGCTTATGAAACCTATTAGAACATAAAATCAAAAGTTCAAAAATCTTTTTGTCACGGTCATATATTGACACAAAAATGAAAGTTTAGAAACCTATTAAAAAATCAATCCCTTAGAAATCAATTACTTTACACAATCTAAACATAATGGTACATAAACGACTCAAATAATTTTTCAATTTCAAATTGCTTGTTGATATTGTCTACTTTAGGCATAACCCTCGTGACTTTGCTTTTGGTTCCACCCAAAATGCCTCGTACCAATGAAGAATGTTGTCTCTCCTTAATTATATATCCATGATCTTCCCCTCTTTTAACC
Organism: Herpetospermum pedunculosum; assembly: GCA_028017165.1. Taxonomy (NCBI): domain Eukaryota; kingdom Viridiplantae; phylum Streptophyta; class Magnoliopsida; order Cucurbitales; family Cucurbitaceae; genus Herpetospermum; species Herpetospermum pedunculosum. Next base: position 49,661,238 of record CM051531.1, on the reverse strand, counting down.
GATGTGAGACTTTGGTCGCACTCCCAACAGTAAACTAAACCACTTTTCTGAATAAGTAAACCTACCTTTTAAGTTTTACTCTTATATTCATCTCTCTTATCTGATCTCTTGATCGATGACATATACCTTAATCAGTCGAGCTATACTCAGACTTCAGGTTAGTTATCCATCTCTATCTTTTATTTATATATATATATATGTATGTATTGAGAAATCAAATAATTTTTTTTTTTTTTTTAAATATGTTTGTGAATGGGTAAGTTGAATTGATTATAGAAGTGTAAGTTCCTAAATTTGAAAAAAAATGTTGTTATATGGGGAAGGGTGAAGGAGAAGAGAAAGAGGTAATAATAATATTTGATTAAATTAAGAGAGAAAAAAGAGAGCTGTCAAATTTTGTGTGTATGTATTTGAATGCACGAGGAAGATGCTTTGATTGAATTTAATTTTAAATTTTATAAAAAAATAGAAACCCCAAATTTGGTATTATAATGATTACAGTTGCGCCCCATGCACGAGGCCCCTCCTTCCCTTCCCTTCGTTACCAACAGAACCCCGCGTGCCACCTTCAATTTTCTCTTTCTAATTTCTTTTTCTAATTTCTTTTTTCAATTTTCAAATTTAAACCTAAACTTTTCCCCACGTCCAAACAAAATCTAAAACAAACTACTTCATTTCTGTGGGCTATGCACGTGCTCTCTATTTTTTTTTAAAAAATAAAAATAAAATAAATAAAATAAATAAACTAGAAAAAATAGTTTTTATTTTTAGAATTTGGTCGAGAATCCAATGTTTGTGTTAAGAAAGATAAAAACTATTTCTAACTTAATTAGGTGTTAATTTAACTACTATAATATTGCTTAGTCTCATAAATTAGGGATATTTTTAATTTGACAAGACTAATTTTAATTAGAAAAATGGTAACAGATGTCAATTTAGAATAAAATAATTAAAAATATAACATGTTTTTAATTTTTTTTTACACATATGACAATTTCTATCGCTGATATCTTATGACTGATAGAAGTCTATCGCTGAACACCTCAGCTTTTTATAGATTTTTGTCAGTGATAATAGTCTATTACTTAATAGAAGTCTATCACTGATATGATAAAGTCTATCAAGTAATAGAAACAAATATTTTTTTGTCATATTTGCAAAACATTTTAAAGTTTGCTAAATTTACAATACCTATAGTATAAATATTATTTTAGTTTTAATAAAACTAATGGAATAAATTAATAAAGTATTGGAATTTTAAGATTATATATGTACATAAAAAAATAGGGTTTTTTTTTGTTTAAGTACATCGGAGTGGGTTGATTCGAACCACAGACCTCTTGAACATCAACACATACATATGTCAGTTGAACCATGCTCGCTTTGTCACATAAAAAATAGAGTTGATTGTATAAATAACAATCAAGCTCAAAATAATGACAAATATAACAAAATCTAAAACATTTTATAAATATAACAAAAAATAGTTACTGATATACTCTTATCACTAATAACCATAGATAAAATGGTTATCACTAATAAACTACTGATAGGTATGAACAAAATCCTATAAAAAAACATAAGTATATTAATAGTTATCTCGAATATATATATATATATAAATAAATAAAAGAGAAAGTTGTTTAATTTAAATTTTAGGTTAACTAATGAATAGGCAGTTAAAATCTTAGCATTGTATATATTTAGCTCGAACCCCTTTCTTAAATTTGGTTTGGTTTTGTTTTGTTTTGTAGGGTTGTGAGATTCGGTTGTTTTTTCTTCTTCTCTAGCCGTTGTTTGCTACTTTGAGCCTTTCTTTAGTTTCCTAGGTAACCTTTTTCTAATTGATTTGCAATATACATCACCTTGAAGAGGAATAAAAATAAATCAAAATCAAAACTTGTGGAACAACTCATAATTTTGATTTGAAAAAAGAAATTTGATTTGAGGAGTTGAGTGGTTCTAAGGTTTTTGTTGGATAAATAAAAGGCTTGTTTCGAATAAAACGTAAGCGTCGAAGAAATAGTTTTCGATGAAGGAGATGATCGATCGATTTGTTCGAAAAAATTGGAGTCGATTTGTTAGAGACCCATGTAGATGATCACATGCTTTAATCATATTCAAACGAAATGTTAACCTAAGATCTACATTGCAACACTTATGCAAGTTTGAAGTTCAATTTGATGAAATTGAAAATTCGAGATTAAAATTTCTACAATTTTTTTTTCTTTCCAAATATTAAATATAAAACATCATTGTCTTATACTTAATTAATTAATAGATTGGGTAAAAATAGAAATTAGGTAGAATTTACTCATTACAATTAATCAAACTATATTGATTGATATCAATGAAGGTACATACATGTACAAAACAATATAGAAGATTGTTTGGTAATTGTTCATAATTATATAATGATAGAAACCAAAAATTATCAAATAAATTATACTTGATTAAATTGAAATTTCAAACAATATGAAGGTTAAATGGTTTCATCGAAAATGGAATTCGATTGGAAAAAAAAAAGGGCCCTACAAGCAATATTCATAAAACTTAAATTTATTATTTAAAAATTGCTCAATGATTTTAAATCTCTTCTAAAAATTTCTGAATTTTAGAACATATATTTTTTTTTTTTTTTTACCAATTATAACAGAATATTAACATATGCAAAGGCATGCTAGGGAGATATTTAATGGCCATAAATTTTGAAGGTCCAAATTTGGTAGAAAATCAGAGGTTTAAATTGACTTTTTAGTTCTCATTGTTTTAATTTGTGTCTTCTATGTGCAAAGCTACGGTGGGCCGGGTTTTTCGTTTTTTTTTTTAAAAAAAATAATATTATTTTTTTATTTTATAAAATATAATTTTTTTTTTTTTTCTTCTAAATATTTAAATAAGGTTTGTTGCATAAATAATAATCATGTTCAAAATAATGATAAATATAGCAAATTATAAAACATTTTGTAAATATGACAAAAAAAAATTCAGTAACTATTACTGATAGACTACTATCATTGATATCACTTGATAAAATGACTATCACTAACAGCTATTAGTGACAACCACCGACAAAAGTCTATAAAAAGTAGAGGTGATATATCAATAATAAAAATTGTTATATTTACAAATCTTTTAAAAGAATGTTGTATTTTTAATTATTTTAATCTAAATTGATATTTGGTATAAATTTTTATTTATTGAAGTAAATATATAATCTAGACTTTGTATCTCTTATAAATTGGTGAACCATATTTTATTTTCTAAATTTGAATTTATTAAAATATCGTTATAGTTAATTATTTAAGGGTTGGTTGCACAAATAGCAATCAGGCCTAAACTAATTGCAAGTTTAGCAAACTTTCAAATGTTTTGCAAATATGGCAAAAAATTCTGTTTCTATCACTCATAGACTTTATCATATGACTATTATCACTGATTGACTATTATCACTGACAAAAATCTATAAAAAGCTGAGGTGATCAGCGATAGACTTCTATCAGCCATAAAATATCAGCGATAGAAATTGCCATATCCGTAAAAACATGCTATATTTTTAATTAACTTATTCTAAATTGACATATGTTACCATTTTCATTATTTAATTGTAAATGATATATATTAAATTTTTAGTTTTGTTTCGATTTTTTTCTTTAATTTGATATATTTTTTCGTTATTTAAATATTAATGAAAATGGATATATATGTGTTTTTTAAACATATTCCAGGAAGGACTAGAATTGCAAAAAAAATTAAATGAATTGAATTTAAGCCTCCTTCACGTAAAATTATAGATATTAATTTTTTTATTATCGTCTCCATCATTAGCGTGATATACATCATTGTCGTTAGAAATTAGAATGTTGTAATTTCTTACCTTAAATTCTAATTTTTCAAATCAAGAAATGAAGTAAAAATAAAGATTAACAAAATCTAGATAATACACGTCACTAAAATTGTAGAATTGATTGTCACATTTAGATTACGTCATCTTTCAGAGGTAGTGCAACAATGTCAACCCCACGTTATCTTCTTAATGGAAACCAAGGTAAACATATACAAGATGAAGAGCTTAAATTTTATTTTGTTTGGTGAGAAGCTGCCACCAAGTAATAAATATGGAAGTACTCTAAGATATTGAATCACAAGAGACTAAGCTCTAATTTAGTTTATAAAACACAATAAATGAATAAGTATTATAACCAAATGTTAGTGGTGTGTGACAAAGATAATAATGATTTTGTTTGGTAATCGTGATGAGTGAATAATGATAAAGCAAGAGACTTTGATTCGATTCAACCACTATTCCTGAAGGTTTTTAACTCCAATGCGGCTGCATTGCCCGCCGCATTGCTAACTTACTTATGAACTGTGAATTCACCTTTTATTCGACTTCTGTGAGTATATCTTTAAGTGTCCAAGCCATTAAATCTCTATTCCTAGGGCTAATGAGAACTCATATAAATCAAGCATACAATTATTTAGTCATACGATATGCCTTATTCCTAAATGCACATGAAGACTTATTCCTAGACTCTTAATCTTGTATCCACTCATAAAGTCCGTATATTGTCAAAGTCTTCTCAGTGCTCTGACTCAACTACCATGTTAATCTAAGTAGCTAATTCAAATTAACAAGACTGAATGATAATCAACGAGGGAAATGTGTAAAGTAAGTGGCAACGGGGAAATAAACCTTATGGACTTAAAATGACTTCATTCCAATGAGCATCCACCGGAATGAATCCCTTACGGAATTTAGTTCATAAATGAATAAACAGAAAGCTTCATTGAATTGAAGTTCATGATTGCAAAGTAAAGAATTCAAACTAACTAGAAATGTAAACTACGAACAAAATGAATTGAAATTAAACTAGAATGGAAAGTGCAACAAGACTTTTAGAAACAAAAACAAAAAACAATCTCTAATATGTAACTATGTTGATCGGTCACACGATGATCGATGCTTCAAATGGAGTGAGAGTGAGTTGGTTAGTTGTTGAAACTTCTTGATAGATTTTCTAAGTTTTCAGCCGTAAGAAATGGAGAGTGGACTTGGTCTTCTTTGGCGGCTCTTACTGTCTTTGACTTGGTCTTCATGCGCATTGCAGCGACATCGTAAGTTGCTCATCGAGGAGGATTGTGCCCACATAGTTATCCATTGCAGCCACAAAGTGTTGGTTTCCTAGAAAATCATAAAACACAATTAAATAACCATTTTTCACCCTTTTTACCTCAAGATGTTTCAATTCACATTTCATAATTAAATAACCATTTTTCACCCTTTTTACCTCAAGATGTTTCAATTCACATTTCATAGTTCTGAGATGCATGATTTCCTTTTTTTTGTCATTTGTTGAGCTTTTTAGACATTTATTCATCCACATTAGTTGAAATGAGCCTAAATAAACTAGATTTAGAGGAGAAAATGTGGTATATTTGGTGTTCATCAGATCCTTATCCTACCTCAAGGAGAGAGTCTACAAAGTGCTTCAGGGGAAAGGTCGTTTCTTTTCTAAGGCAGGAAAAGAAGTTCTAATAAAAGCGGTTGCGCAAGCTATCCCGACCTATAACCTTAGCTGCGTCAAATTGCCCATCGGGACGTGCAGGGAACTCAACCAACTAATGACGAATTTCTAGTAGAAGATTTTGTGAAAAACAAAAAGGTTCACTGGGTAAGTTGGAAAAGACTGACAAGCCCAAAAGATAATGAAGGCTTGGGGTTCAAAGATATTCATTTGTTGAACCAGGCTATGTTGGTAAAACAAACATGGCACATCATGCACCACCAAAAGGATTCTCTTATGGCCGAAACTTTGAAAGCAAAATATTTCCCAACCACAAATTTCCTCTAAGTTCAGTTGGGTAATAACCCCTCATACACTTGAAAGTGACGCATCTGGAGCTGTGATTTGGCAGTTAAGGGGGCAGATAGAGAGTAAGAGACAGGCGATCCATTGATGTCTATTCTTATCAATGGATCCCTAGGGAATCCATCTACAAGTTGATCTCCCTTTATAGACCCTTAACCAACAACCTAAGTGAGTAGTCTGATTAAAGAGGGGAAGTGGAACGTGCCAAATGTTACTGGGTTGTTTCTTTCGGATGACGTTGAAATGATACCACTTTGTTGTCATCAGCATGGGGACTATTTCTTGTGGCACTAGGATATAAGAGGTTTGATCACAATTAAAAAAAGTTATGAAGTAGCGCACATGACTGTCCAGGAAGCCTCAACCTCCATGAACCATGAGACGACAGAAATGTGGAAAACACTCTAGGGTCTAACAATCCTTCTGAAGGTAAAGATTTTCATGTGGCGGACTTGCCTAAACTCTCTCCCCACTTGCAACAATATTTCTTTTAGATGTGTGCTGGTGAATCCAGTATGCCCCTCTTGTAGGCGTGCTCCTGAATCAGACATTCACGCCCTTGTGACAATGCAAGGGAAGTAGGAAAATTTGAAAAAAAATGTCCTCATAACTCGAAGTTTATCGATTTAAATTTTGTTGATGTTGTTTCTCTTTTTTGCAGGGCCATACAAGTTTATGATCAGGATGCGATCAAACTCTTCATAATTATCGTCTCAACAATATGACATCGACGAAATGATCAGATGCATGGCCACGATCTCACAACCACAGATCATTTGGAGTGGTCGTTGAACATTGTGGAAGAATTAGACGAGCATAAGCGAGGTGTATCAGACGTAACACCAAGTGACCCTGATGTGCAACGTGTCCCGAGCATTGCACAACGCTCCCGGCTGATGATAGATGTCGGCCTCTTTATGACGAGAGTCGACTATCCCATCTCGGATCTCATCTGATGCCCCCCTAAGCAGCTATAAGCTCAACATTGATGCTGCTATGATTGACCATGACGTGGGGCTTGGTGCAATTGTCAGGAACCTCGACGACGAAACGATGCTTGCATGGAATCTTACCTTTCTATGACAGTTACTGTTGAAATGGTTGAGGCAACGACTTTGTTTAAAGGCATTACTAAGGCGATTGAAGCTAGCCTCTACCCTATAAGGGCATAAACAGATTCCTTTAATACTCTGAAAAATGTTTGACTCGACAGGATCAGTTTATGAACGAAATACAAGTTTTTGTTGATTGCCTCTTTTTGTTGAAATTTATACCCTAAAGCCTCATAATTAATTAATAATTATTTGATTATTATTATTTGTAATTTATAATATTCATTATATATAAAAATCCAAGGTTATGAGTGTAATCTTGACCAATATGTAGTTGACATACATAGAGATGTCCATGGGGCGGGGCCGGGTAATGCCTTCCCCATCCCCATTTCATTACCCGTCCCTGCGAAATTTTCCGTTTAATCGCGGGGACAGGGCGGGTATTCCCCACTGGAAATTCACGGGGATCGGATATTCCCGCGGGTAATTTTCTTTTTAATTTATTCTTAACCATTTTTTTTTTTAAGTTTTGTTATTTGTTAAATTAATTAATATTATATGTATTTAATTCAATAAACTTCATTTGCAATGTGGTTATTTTTTTTAGTCCGAGGAATGAGGATGTGGTTATGAATATATATTATATATATATAAGAAAATTATACGGGGCAGGGCGAGTAAGCTATTACCCGTCTCTGCCCCATTTAGCTAACAAAGCAAAAAACAATACCCCCTCCCTACCCCATTCCTCGCCCCATTCAGGGCGGGTCCTAGCGGATCGGAGCGGGGCGGGCTAAATGGACATTTCTAGACATACAAGTGGATCATGTTTAAGAAATAAACATAAATAGTCTATAGTATATGGATAAAGTTGGGTACCTTATCGTGGTAAAACTATTGATACGCCCCACTTTGTAATGTTACAAATGATTTTATTCAAATCATTCGTGTAGAGACATGTGAGGGGTATCCTATACAATGAGTTTGTATAAGACACTGGACCACGAAACATATAATCTCTCTTTATAAATCCGTTATTTGAGAAGATTAATATTTCACAAGATGATCATATGTGACTCGATCTTAATCCTGAGTGAGTTATGAACTTCTGTCTGTGAGAGCTCGTCCTTTGATTTGTATGGGTGAGAGTGACCTTTATAGCCGATTCAACAAGCCTACCATTTTGGGGACTTGACCAAACAGGCGGTTAGGAACATAAGTTTCACAAGATGAAATTCACGCATTCCCATATAGGGAAAGTAAACGATTAGTTCTGCTGATTTCGGGGCTTGAACAATGGGGCCCCACCCTCTCACTAGCCCGAGAGAGACTTGGTTTATGGTTGGATCATAAACAAGTTTTTCATTAGAGAATCAGTGGTACATAAGGTGTAAGATGTAATACAAGAGATAAAAGAGACTTTTGACCCAGTTGTAATTATGAACAACTCGGGAAGGATCGACTTGCATGCAATGATTATATCCATGGACACAACTTGTTCTACAATGCATAAGAGTGCAACTCTAGGCCTATAGTGGAGTGACTTAGAGTTAATTAATGAAAGTTAATTAATTAATGAGTTTAATTAATTAATTTGGTATCATAGGAGCTTATAAATCTGGCGGTCCATAAAGTCCCCTTACTAGCTAGTAACATTAAAAAAATCAATTTAGTTGGAAAAAGAATTTGAAATATTTAAAATAATATTTAATATATTTGATACATCCAATATTAGATGAAATAAATTATGTATTAGATACAGTAATATTAAAAACTATATATACATATTAAATTTGAATGAGATTCAAATTGGTTAAATGTATATTATAAAAGATGAATTTTATGATATTTGAATGAGATTTAAATAAATATAAAATACATATTTTAATATAATAAATATTAAATTATATTTTATTAAATAAAACTAATTCTTAAAGGCCCTATAAATAAAATTTAGCCAAAAGGTTGACCAAACTCACTACTCACTCTCCTTTCTCGTAGAGAATTGTTGTCTCAAACTATTATCTTTCTTTCAAGAAGACTCCCCCAAGCCTTTGGTCCCGTGTACGAGTCATTGTGATGAAGATCTTGTGGAGATGGAATACAAGAAGGTTCTTGTTCTTCAAGAGTAATTTTGTTTAATCTTGTATTTTAGTTTAATTCTAAATAAACCAAAGAACGATTCCAACACTTTTGCTGCGGGGTTTGAAGCGTTCATCCCCTTCACTTATCCATTCAAAAAAGTGGTCAGATTCAAAGCTTCGTTCCCATGATCGAAACTGCAACTTTGTCGCGCACGAACTAGCCCGACACGCGAGAATCTCAAAGCACCCTGAGATATGGATTGAAGACCACCCACCATGAATGTCGACAGTAGTCATTCGAGACATTCACTCTTTTTAGCTTTGTTTTATTTTTTTCTACATTTTTCGTGCTTTTGTAGTATAAAAAGATGATGTCTTAGTTTTAATAATATTTTTTTTTTTTGATTAAATAATAAGTTTAGTTTTTGAACTTTTAAGTTTGTGTCAATTTGTCCTTGAACCTTAAAAGATCTAATAAGTCCATAAACTTTTAATATTGTGTTGTGTCCAAGGATGAAAATATCGATATCCATGTTGATATCGGCATTTCAATTTTACGGATATATCCATGGATATATCGATAAAATATCGATATCCATGAATATTTCTGTAAATCAATTTTTTTAAAAAAATATATTTAAATTAATATTTAAGTTATTTTACTTTCAATCTAAGCTATAGATCTAGTTAGTAGTATCTAGATTCATATTAAATTTAATATATGATATTTTTGATGTTTTATGAGTATTTATAAAAGATATTGGATATATCCATTACCCTTTAATATCTATATCGAAGTCTCCGATTTACGGATATATCCACGGATATATCGACATATCCACGGATATTTTCATCATTGGTTGTGTCTAATAAGTTTCTAACCTTTTACAAATGTCTAATGAATCTTTATTCTTAGTAGGTCTTTGAATTTTTAATTTTGTGTCTAATAGATCATTGATATATCAACATTTTTTTTTTAATTCACAAACTTACTAGACACAAAATTGAAAGTTTTGGATCTTATTAGACATAAAATTTAATTTTATATTGAATTGATTAGTTAATCTTTAAAAACCTTTTAAAATTCAAGAACTTATTATATATTTTTTAAAAGTTGCTAAACTTTTTAGACAAATTTAAAAAATCACTTAATTTCTAATTTAACTTATAATTTTTAACGGCATAATCACTATAAATTAACACAAATTTTAACCTACAAATTAGGCTTAAAAAATAATTCAAATGTAAAATTATAAAGCCAAAAAAGGGCATTTCTCCATGTCCTTTTTTGCCTAATAGTTTCTACCTAAACCAGGGGGCGTCCAATTCATTAAAGACAAAAAAATAAATGGAGCAAACAACCAGCTGAGTTGTACAAAAAACTTCATTTAAGATGCCAACCTGTCATTTTCAATAAAGTGATAGTTACAATGTGGCTAAATTATTCAACATGCCTAATTAGAATGCTTATGACCTCGACTAGAAGTGATAGTCGGTTCGGTTCTGTTGATTTTGGGCCCAACTGAGAACCGAACCGACTAGGTCGGTTTCTTAAAAATAAAAACCGAACCGATGTCCAATAAAGGACAAAATCGATTGTTCGGTTTGTGCTCGGTTCGATTTTCGGTTTTGAGAAATCGGTGACCTAAACGCAAATCACTTTGGACAATATCAGATGCTACTGTTGTCGGCGACTGAAATCGATGGCAAAGTGACGACGACTTGGCTGAACGAACGACAATGCAGTTGGGTTGGATGAAGCGACGACGCGGTTGTGCAAAAGGGAGACGAAGATGGCTGGGTGTGCGACAATCGACGAAAGGAACACAGCCTGAAGGAGAAGGGTTGTCGAACAAAAATCAGTGAATGAAAGTTGTCAGTGTCGAACGAAAATCAACACAGTGAGGGAGGTTAATCAAAAAATCATTGTGTTCATTTATTATAAAATCGAAGAGGAAATCGAAAATCAGAGGGAGAGAGATGGGTTCTGTCGAACTAAAATTGGAAGGGAGAGAGATGTGTTATGTGATTCACGAATTAAGATCGAAAGGGGGGGGTGAGAGACTAGTTGTCGGCTGAAAGGAAAAGAAGAACAAAAAAAAGTTTAGGGTTTATAATCTGTAAGGATATATATATACTTCGGTTCGGTTCGGTTTTGACTGATTTTTTAAAATAATAACCGAACGGAACCGAAAAATATCGGTTTTCTATAAATCCGAACCGACATGTCTAATGTTTTGTTAAATAACCGAACCGATCCGTGGATCGGTTCGGTTCGGTGATTTTGGGTTTTTACTATCACCCATAACCTCGACCAATAGGCTTGAAGTTTGAATCTTCACCCCCACATGTTGAACTAAAAAAAGAGATAAAACACTAGTGTGCACAAAATGGTCAGTTTGAAATATATATTGCCGTCAATCTAAACATAGTTTAACTGGTTAAAACATATATCATCGACCAAGAAATTTGAGATTCGAATCTTCTACTCAAATATAGATATTGGTGACGTGTTTCGAACATTTTTTTTTAGTTTGCTTCTATTTTATCTAGTTAACCTATTTTCATGTTATATTGCTATCAAATCATCATGTGCAAGTCCAATAAAAATGTCATGTCAGTTTTCAACCAACAACGATATTAATGATAAAGAGATATTAAATCAAAGTTCAGAATTTATAACTTTTCAAATGTAGAGACTGAATAAGCAAGACTATAAGTTAGGGACTAAAATTTTAATTCAACTACTATTTTAGAAGTCATCCATATCATTTCAATCAAATATGATGAAACCACCCGATTTTTAAAAAAGAAATAATTATTAATGCCTCGTTCTTAATTTTCATTTAGAAAAGGAGAATATACATACAACAGAATTACTAAATCTAATTTTTATATTAAGTATGAAATAAGATAAAGACATAAACGTATAAAAATAACTTTTTAAGTTAAATATTTCCGCATACCCTCCTTCGACTTGGAGCATGAAAGATCTTAAATGTCCAACTTAAAACTAAGGGTGAGAATAAGATAAAATGTTATAGTAAAAAAATTTGTAACATCCGAACGCGGGTCGGTGTTACAAACTTCAGGTCGATGCTCATTGCATCTTTAATTTTTGAAAAGCCTCCAAAAGTTGGTTGGTGCTCCAATCTTCAGGTCGATGTCCACATGACATCTTTAATTTTTTGCGGGTTTTCTCATTATTGCTTTGACCACGCAATATAAAAAAAAAATTGCGAGCCTCCGAACGCGGGTCGGTGCTCCTCATGGCAGATTAAATTTCATGGTTGTTCATCATATAAGAAGGAGATGACGAATCAATTACCCTCACTGTTCCCTTCAGTAATTCGAATAAAAGGAAAATCAATTTGCACCCTTAGTGTTCCCTTCATATCATAAATGTAAATAAATAACTTCTTTTAAGATAGTTATTCCCTAATATAACCATTCCATTTTTTAAAATTATGTTTGTTTTATCATAATTTTTTTTTTACATTGATTAACATCTTTCAAAGTTCTTTCTTACAAAAACAATTTTTTTTAATTTTCAAAATTTCGCTTCAATTTTGAGAACACTAGTAAAAGATAGATAACATTTTGCTTAAGTTTCAAAAGTTAAATGGTTATCAAATCGGGCCTAAAATATACATTTTATGCGTTGAGCCATTGTACCAAAGAGTTGTTTGATAAAAAATTGGGCGGTAATAAATCATTTTAAATAGCTGCACAAGTGCAGAATCGAACCCCACCATGGTAAATAACACATATATATAGCATGCGGGTAGAAGTTTTTTTTTTTTTTTTTTTTTTTTTTTTTTTAATTTTGCAACAGTATTTTAATTAATGCGAGAATTGAACCCATGACCTCTTAGTCATAGGTACAACCTTATGTCAATTGAGCTATGCTCGATTTGGCACGGGTGGAAGATTTGAACATTCAATTTTTTTATTTTGTTTTGTAAAGATATTTAATTAACGCGGGGTGAGGAGGGGATCAAACCTCTACCCTAAAAAGAATATATATATATATATATATATATATATATATATATATATATATATATATATATATAAATTAACTAACATAAATTTGGGTGATAATAATGTAATTTTTTTAAAAAAAAAAATTGGTTAATACGATGAATTACAATGTGGTGAAGTTAGGTTTAGAATTATGAATGGTTATAGGCATCAAAAGTCAAAACATAGCCTCCAAAATTCCAAATCCTCGAAAATAGTTCTAACTAATTCCTTCTATTACATTGTCGTTACTCATTATTAGTAAACAAAAAATGTACCCCGACATATTTGTTCATATTTTAATTAATCTTATAATATTATTGAATTTGCTGATGGAATCCTTACTAGAGCGAAGCAAATAAGGTAGGAACAAAGTTTTAAAAATTATATAAAAAACTTTAAATTTTAAAGGAAAGATCATATATTATAGAGAAATTGTAACCGATGTCAATTTAGAATAAGACAATTAAAAATATAGCATATTTTTAAAAATTTTGCGAAATGACAATTTCAATCACTGATATCTTATGGCTGATAGAAGTCTATCGCTGATCACCTCAATTTTTTATAGATTTTTGTCCGTGATAATAGTCTATCAGTGATATAATAAAGTCGATGATAAAAACGATTTTTTTTTTTTGCCATATTTGCAAAACATTTTAAAGTTTGCTAAATTTGTAATTAGTTTGGGCATGATTGTTATTTGTGCAACCAACTCTATATTATATATAAGATTTAAACATTAATTTGTTAATAAAAACATAGGTCAACCCATATGATATAAAAAAATCTTAGGTTCAATCTCCACCCCACTTGACAAAAAAAAAAAAAAAAAAAATATTATCTCAATCCTTTTACTTTTGGTTTTGATTGATTTTGATGTTTGTACTTTGAAAATGTTATTTTTAAAATATGACTAATTTACGTCCTTCATTTTTATTTTCATTTCATTTATTTGAGTTGAGAATCATACATTTAATGAAGCATCTAACAAATTTTATAAGATATATAGTTATTTTTTGTTTTCCCAATTAATTTTGAGATTAACTTCATGTTATTTAAAACTTTTGATTATAATTTAATTTTTTTGAAATATAGATATAATTAATTTGTATTAAAATATTTTTATTGAGTATAAAGTTTATGTTTAAATTTTACAAAAATAATAAAACGGATCATTTTTTTAAAAATATATAGACCAATATGAACCAAAGTGAAAACTACATGAATCATGAATAATCTTTTAAAAGTACCAAGATTAAAATCAATATCAATGTAAAAAAATCAAAATAATATTTAAATGATATATAAATTTTGGAGGTACAATTTTGTCCTTTGCCATGAAGATTAAATTTATAATATAATATTTTGAGTTTGATTTTTGAGGAGTAATTTGAAAAAGTATGAGTAACTGAATCGTTAGTCTGGAGATGGAAAGATAATTAGTAAGGTGCTTACATGTTAAGTATAGATAAATTGTGTAGTTATTCACTGCATTAAAACTTTGAATTTCCCTTTATTAATAATTCAATAATATTATTCAACCCCACATTTTTCTTAAATTATTTTGAAATAAAATCCTTTCCTTTCTCCCTTCTTTGGTCCTAAACCCTAATTAGCTTGCCACATTAGGAACTAGTTAGATGTTTGTGTGGACGCCAAAGCGAGCATGGCTCAGCGGGCATATGTATATGTGTCGATGACCGAGAGGTCTGTGGTTCGAATCCCCCCACCCCAATATAAAAAAAAAAAAAAAAAAAAAAATGTTTGTGTGAATCATGAATTAATCTTTTAAACTAATTATTTTTCTACACTTAAAAGTTTTAAACTGCAACTTTTGAAAATGCAGTAATTCAAGTGACTTATGACTTATGAATGAAAGCGCAAAGGATAGAAGAGTTTTTTTTTTTTTTTTTTTTTGATCATTGTACTATTACAACATTCATTTCCATCGAAGTATTTTAACTATTTGTCTAACTTGGTCATTTTAACACCAACACTACTTTCGATAAATTTCTTGAAAAGTATTTTCATAACTTTGTATTAAAATGTTGTCATTGTGTATTGTTGATGCCAAAATTCAGATAAGGGAATGTCGATGTCGTATGACCTTCACGTGATTTCAACCGTAGAATTTGTTAATTCAAGGATGAAGTGACCTGCAAAATAAAGAATGAAAAAAATATTGGTGTGGTGTCTGCCACAAACGATGCTTAAGTCTGTATCAGAGTTTAGTAGTAGCATGCTTACTATTTTAGTGAGTGGACCAAAATAAACTTACCTTCTTTCTGGGATTGTGTAGTATTTATATTATCTTATGGGGTCCTTTCCTTTCCTCCTAGGATTATACTTGAGATAGTCGGAAAAAACCTGTTTAGATAGTAGAACGTATGGTGGGGGGTCGACCTCACCCTAGTCCGCTTAGGTCGACCTAGTGTCTTGGGATTTTGGCCCATGTAGTGTCCTTTACAGGGCCTAGACGAGCCCTATACTTAGCTAACCCAGTGAGATGAGGTCGGCCTGGGACTGGCCCTGCATGTTGGGTGTTCAACCCTACATATGTCTTCCTCATAACTTTTTTTTGGGGTACTGAGCTAGGTAGTCCAAGTCCAAACCTTTGTATGCTCTAGCCTTTGTGGGCCGGATCATTTTTACCTCCGAATTTCTTACGTTGACCTTTCTTTACTGTCCATTTTTACCCATAACATGTATAAGATTTGTATATTATAACCAAAATAGTATGTTTTTAAAAGTATAAGGACCAAAATGGGATGTTTTGAAAGTATATGGACCAAAATGAATTATTTGAAAAGTACATTGATCAAAATAGATAAAAAGTGAAAGTACATGAACTAAAATAGAATTTAAACCTATATTTTTTAAAAAAGATTAAAAAAAATAATTTTAGTCCAGAACTTTCATAGAAGTAACGATTTAGTCCTTAAACTTTAGTTTGTAATGATTTAGTCCCTGTAGTTTTAAATTGGTAATAATTTAGTCCCTGGACTTTAATATGTAACTAATGACTGAAATGTGTGCGTGCGAATTTGGTTCAAAC
The DNA here is from genome assembly GCA_028017165.1 of Herpetospermum pedunculosum. NCBI lineage: Eukaryota > Viridiplantae > Streptophyta > Magnoliopsida > Cucurbitales > Cucurbitaceae > Herpetospermum > Herpetospermum pedunculosum. The sequence goes on along the minus strand of CM051531.1, from coordinate 49,645,145 downwards.
CTACTAAGAAAATAGTGGTCAATTACAAGCACACATTATCAACAAGTAATAAGGATGGAAGTATTCCAACTATCGTATCCCAAAAGGTTGTTTGCAAAAATTTGTTGTAAGAAAGAAAATTGTCAAATTGAAACAGTAGGTAACTAAGAAAATTGTTGTGAGGATGTTTGGTAACGTAGGAAAATAACTTAATAAAAGCATGAGATTCAATCAAGTTTCAGCCACTAAGTAGAATACTAGACAAAATGCGCCCGCATCGCCACCGTTTTTTATCTTATATGTTATGAACCATATTTATCTCCTCAACATTTTTTCAAGTACCTTTAAGAGTCTAAGCAATTAAATATATGTTTCTATGGCTAATTAGAACTTACATGATTAAGCATGTAATAATTTTGGTCATATAGTATGCCTTATTTCTAAGGTCAACACGAAGTCCTATTTCTAGGCTCTTCTCCTATAATCCCTTTCAACACCGAACTCAACATTTCATGCTAACTTAAGCGACCAATTTAAATTAACATTTACTCATTAAACTCAACAAAGAAAAATAACATAAGTTAAACGGGTGACGAGCAAACAAAAATTGTCAAGCTAAGTACTCATAGACATTTACTAAATCAAATCCCTCAGAAAATTTAGCTCATAATGAATAAAATAAACAAACACTTCATTGAAATAGAATTCACAAGTACAATGAAAGTGTTGAGTGAAAACTTGGATTGAAATAAAAATAATGAAAATAAAAACAACAAGCTAAAATCTAGAAAATTGATGGGTAAATTACATGTTTGGTTCCCGAGGTTTGAGTTTGGAGGCATTTGGGTCCCGAGTTTTCAAACGTGTTTTCAAACTCAACAATTTTACCCTTGAGGTTTGTATTGATAGCGTTATTGGTCCCTCATTCAATTTTTTCGTTACTTACTAATGGAAAGTTAACGTCATACATATTTTAATTAAAAAAAAATAGGTGTCACGTTGATAGCTCACAAAATGAGCTATCTTTAGGACCTATTTTATGCTAGTTTAAAGACTTACACGGTTAATTTCACGTTTATATTTGATTATTTTATAGATATGGAGCATTTGGAGCAAATCTGAAGCTTTTAGAAGATTTATGTTGAAAAATAAGCTAATAAGATGCAAATATGAGGTCCCAATTGAAGAGAAGGAAGAAAATAAGCCAAAAACCCGAGGGGACAGCGTCTAGACGCCGCAAATAGCGTCTAGACGCTGAAAACACCGATGAAGGACAGTTTTCTTCCAGCGCTCAACCACCTCGCCCAGACTGCAAACTTATTAATTTTGACACGCTTTAATCTATATATTCAATAACTGGGCGTGATTTTGAGCTTGCACCTGCACCAACATTCCATACATGCGCGCCACACATGATTTCAGCCCATCAGATTTGCCAATTTTGATTTATACACGATTTTTGCCCTACAATTCCTTATAAATACATATTTTTAAGGAGTTTTTGGGAGCCAATTTGGAGAGTTATTCCCAATTTCGAAAATACATAATTTTAAGAGTTAGAGGAGATTTTTGGGAGCAAAAAGAAGGCAATTACATGCTCGAGATCGTGGCGATTACAGCGGGAACGTGGAATCAACACTAGTTTTATTTCTTCTTCCCTTTTAATTTGTAGTTTCGTTATGAGTTTAATTTTGAGTTTAGATTTTATAATATTGAATATGTTTGGCTAAACTCATTTATCTTGGGGATTGATGTAGACTTTTAGTTTTGATGTTTTGATTAATTAAAAGTTTAGATTGATTGCTTATTGTCCATTCGTGCTTTTACTTTCTTAATGCTTATAATCTTTTGGCCAAAGGTTGTATGTCTTCATGGTTTAAATTATGCTTGAAAGAGAATAATTTAGACTAGATCTTAATTGCATGACTAAGAGTAGTTCTAACATGGGAATGATTAAGCTCTCTTAGAAGTTTTTTTAAAGAAGAGTTTTTAATGCCTTGCATGTCTTTAAAAACTAGATTGAACAATTAGTTCTATTACATTGCATGAGACCAATTGCGCTCATAAGAGTCAATTGTTATTTTTGTTCTTCTAGACTTATGGAAATTTGCATGAATAATCTAGGCATTTGATTGATTGAAGCGTCAATCTAATTGGCGAAATCAACTCCCTAAGATATCTTTCTCCTTGTTGTTCTCCATCTTTTATTTTATGTTTTTATTTTGTTTTAATCCTATCTTTTATCGCTTTCTTTCTCTAAATAAAATTGGGTGATTGTATTCGCGGTACTTAAGTGAACTAGAAAACCAATCCTGAGGACGATACTCGTATTTACATACACTTTATTACTTGACCCGTACACTTGCGATTTTGCACTGCATTAAAAGTGCGCAACAGTTATTCATTAATTTTCTTGTGTAGCTCGACCTGAACATAACTCTAATGTTGAAAGAAAGCACCAACATCTGTTAAATGTTGCTCGTGCACTTATCTTTCAGTCTCGGGTACCTATTCCTTTTTGGGGAGAGTGTGTTTTGATCGCTGCATTTCTGATTAATCGCACTTTGTCCCTTGTTTTGGATTGGCAAACTCCTTTCTATAGGCTACATCGCACCAATGCTATTTATGCCACTCTTCGGGTTTTTGGTTGTTTAGCTTTTGCTTCCACATTACCATCACATCGCTCTAAGTTTCAACCTCGTGCCATACCTTCAGTATTTGTTGGTTATCCTCAAGGGATGAAAGGTTATCGTTTATATGACATTGAGAACAAAAAGCTTTTTATCTCTCGCGATGTTGTGTTTCATGAAGATGTTTTCCCTTTCCATCGGATAGCTTTGCCAAATGAAGTTGATAACTTGTTTCCAGATTTGGTCCTTCCAACACCTTTTGATCTCTCTGGTGTTTCGCCAACAGATATTGGTGTTTTAGTGCCTATTCCTCCAACTTCTTTTCCTAAAATTACTTGTTCATCAATTGCCTCTTCTATTGCTCCGCCTGCTGTTACTCAGCCCGATGTTCCTCTTCGACGTTCTTCTAGACCAACTAAACACCCCTTCATACTTGAGGGATTTTCATTGCAACCTTCTTCACTTCTCTGGTTATCAGCCATCTCCTTCCAAGTTTCCATTGCACAAGTTTTTGGCTTATGACCGTTTGTCACCTTCTTTCCGACAATTCGTGTTGAATGTCTCCACTACTTATGAACAACAATTTTATCATCAGGTTGTTCCTTTTTCTCATTGGCGTGATGTCATGGGCGCTGAGTTATTTACAATGGAAACAAATCACACTTGGACTGTTGTGCCTTTACCTTTGGGACAACATTTCATTGGCTCAAAATGGATTTACAAAGTAAAACACAAGGCTGATGGCACCATTAAACGATATAAGGCTTAGTTGCCAAAGGCTATGCTTAGCAAAAATGCCTCGATTACATTGAAACCTTCTCTTTGGTTGCTAAGTTGGTCACTGTCAAGGTTCTTCTTACCCTTGTTGTCTCTCTTCAGTGGCCTTTGCTTCAACTCGATGTCAATAATGCTTTCCTTTATGTAGACCTATTTGAAGAGGTTTATATGGATTTACCATTGGACTACAGACACAGTAAAATTGCTCCTCAGGGGGAGCGCCTTGTTTGTAAATTTCACAAGTCCATCTATGGTCTTAAACAAACATCTCGGTAGTTGTTTGCTAAGTTTTTCCATGCCCTTTTACAACTTGGTTTTCAGCAATCCAAGTCTGATTATTCCTTGTTTACTCGTGGCTCAGGTGCTAACTTTGTGGCTTTATTAGTTTACGTGGATGATATTATTATCACTGGTGCTTCTTCTTTTGACCTTGATACACGTAAATGCCATCTTGATGCTATGTTTAAACTTAAGGATTTGGGTTCACTTCGATATTTTTTGGGTTTAGAACTTGTTCATTCCTCTACTGGCATTTTTTTGTGTCAACGAAACTACACTCTTCAACTTCTTGAAGACACTGATTTTTTGGCTTGCAAGTCCTCACCTATGCCCATGGATCTTAATCTCAAGCTTCATGCTTCTGGTGGCACTTTGTTAGTTGACCCTACTATTTTTCACCGGCTTATTGGTCGCCTTTTATATCTAACTATTTTTGCTATCCAAAAATTGAGCCAATTCATGGCTCATCCTCGCCAATCTCATCTAGATGATGTTCTTGTTTTGTTACGGTATTTGAAGGGTTGTTCTGGTTAGGAAATTTTTCTTAAAGCTTCCATTTCTTTCCAACTTCGTCCATTCACCGATGTTGTTTGGGCATCTTGCCTTGATTCTCGGAAGTCTACTTCTGGGTTTTGCATTTTCTTGGGCGAGTCTCTTGTCTCGTGGAAGTCTAAAAAACAGAGCACTGTCTCTCGCTCATCGGCTGAAGCCGAGTATCGGGCACTTGCTGCTACTACTAGTGAGATTATTTGGTTACAACAATTGTTGCGTGATTTGCAGGTCTCTTCTTCCTCTCCGTCATTGATCTTCTGTGATAATGAGGTTGTTGTGTACATAGCTTTCAATCCTGTTTTTCATGAACGGATGAAGCATATCGAGATCGACTGCCATTTCATAAGAGACACGATTTTCGCGGCGATGTCAAGCTCCTGCCCATCTGCACTCACCTACAACTTACTGACATTTTTACCAAGGCTTTACCTTGCTCTTCTTTTACTCCATTGTTATTCAAGATGAGTGTTATTAATATCCTAAGTTCATTTTGAGGGGAGTATTAGAGTTTATTTTTGGTTATTAGTAAAGTTGTTATTCTGTTGTAACTATCTGGACAATTGTACTCATACGTGACTATTTATGCCCTTGCTTTCAATCAGATTGACATACAAGTTTTATTTACTTTTAGTTTTGATAATAAGATTTTTATCAACCATAAACTAATTGTATTTACCAACTAAATATTAGTTTGAATATAAACTATTATTAATTAGTTTATAACACGAAATATTATATTTATTCAAGTTTTCATCCTTTTAAATATAATTATGCATTTTAAAATAATAAATTCAAAATCTAAATACACTAAAAAAAATAAATGTTGTTTTCAGAAATTACACGGTTTGGATCACAAAATTCGGAAACAGTTTTCATAAACAAAATCCAGATTGCATACCAAAAGTATATTCGTTGGACTCTTAGTGAATCTGAAAACATAAAACAGAATCCAGATTGCCTACCAAACATGTTATCTTCTTGGATTGGCCTGCGACTTGTTGGTCTTCTTTGATCGGTCTTTGACTTCTTGATCTTCTTTAAGAATCAATCAAAGTTTTGAAGTTTTGTACGCTTCAAATGTCCTCAACTTGTCTTCAAAGTCTTCAGATCTTTAAAGGAGATTTCAGTCTTCAAAGTTTTTAAATCTTCTTAAAGTCTTTAGAGAGTCTTTTGTTTAAAGAGTTTTCAATTTCTAGGAGTCTAACTTTCCTTCTTTCTGACTAAAGAGTGGTCTCCACTATTTATAAAGTTTAGGCCTTGCGTGGGCTTGTGCTTAGTTGACTTTTTACCCAAATTCTTGGAGTTTAGCTTATTTGAATGTACACTACAAGACATAAGGGCTATTGCAACGATTTTTTGAGCTATAGCAGCGATTTTAAACCGCTGCAAGATCTTTTCCAACACTTAATAAACCCCTCGCAGAACCAGTGTTACAAGAGATCTAGCAAAACTTATTAAAAATGTTGGAATGACTTCTCACAACTGCTGCAATAACACCCACTCTATTGCAATAGTTTTGAGATAAATAGCAACACTTTTTAAAAACTGAATGACTTCTTTTAACCGCTTCAATAGTACCCCTATTGCAACCGTTTTGAAATAAATAGAAACACTTTTTAACCCCTCTGTTGCTACAATTTTGAAATAAATAGAAACAATTTTTAACCCATGTTGCTACAGTTTTGAAATAAATAGCTAGAAACACATTTATAAATATTTTACTTATGATTGAAAATGAAATTTTCTTATTTCATTGTAACGAAAATATATTTATGATACATTATGTCCATTTCAAATTGTATTCATCGACATCTAAAACTATATATGAAATAATTGGTGAATAAATTTTTAGTTACAGTACCGTAATGACTGTATTCGTCAACATCGATAACCGTATATGAGAATAGTTGAGCGAATAAACATCATTCATCCTGCACCTGTGCAAACAATCACGCACGGGGCAGGAATGATTTAAAATATGCACATGTGCAAAAAACAAAGCACGAGGCATGAATTTAAATGCATTATTACCGCCCAAATTTTGATCGAACAACCACTTAGTGCAGTGGGTGAGCGCTTCGCCTAAGATAGCAGAGAGTGGGGGTTCGACTATGCCCGTAGATTTTCAAAAAAATTATCATACAACCACTTGGTGCAACGGGTGAGTGAGCGCATCACCTAGATAGCCCAGAGTGGGGGTGGGGGTGGGGGTTGGTTCAACGAGTGAGTGAGTGAGGGTTGATCTTGCACCTGTGCAACAAACCACGCACGGGGCATGAATTTAAATGTATTATTACCGCCCTAATTTAGTTGTCAAACCGAGCATATGAGTTCAATTCTCGCATTAATTAAAATACCATTGCAAAAAATAAACATCATTCTGAGTAATGCTTAACTAAATATGTAGACCATTTGAAACACCATTTCTTTTTTAAATTTGAAATTTCTCCAAAAAAAAAATCAAGCTTTATCAATGCTTAGCCATGGAAGACAAAATCATTCTAAATTTTAAAATTGAAAAAGGCATCACTAAAAATATAAATCCATCATTCTAATTTTCATCTTAACCCTAACCCTCATTCCTTTTCCCTTCTCCAATTACCTTTCAATTTTCGGCGATAACGACGATGAAGAATTTGGAACTTGGCGATCAAAGGCGGCAAGAGCGACGACAATAAATCTGGAATGCGGCGATCAAAAGTGACGAGAGCGAGTGCGGGCAGGTTTTATCGGAGGCGGATGTGGAGGCGTCGATGGATCTGGATGAGCAGATCAAAGGTGGAGAGAGCGACGATGGCGTATCTGAACAAGTCGATCTGAGAGTTGTCGGCGTGAGTGCTGTGGCGTCGCCGGAGCCGCTGGTCGGAAAAGAACACTGCCGGAGAAAAACTCTGCAAATGGGGCTAGCGACTGAGGTTTGCACAAGAGGAAGAGAGGAAAATTAAGGTTTTTTACTCTTTTTTTTTATAATTTTTCCCCTCCATTTTCATCTTAATTTTAGAATAGAGGCTTCATATTTTGTATGTTGTTTTTGTTCATTTCACGTTTGTAAAATATAAACGTAAGGTATATTTATTTTTAGGGTATATATTATTGTTTTGTTCGATGATTATATTTCATAAGTGTGGTGTATATTTAATAATATGAGAGTCTAATAATATGAGGTATTTAATTCAAATTGAAAAAAACATAGCATATATGTTGGATTAATATATATAAACGTGTCAAACCGAGCACAGTTCAATTGACATAGGGTTGTGCCCTTGACTAAGAGGTCATGGGTTCAAAAATAGTTGCATGTAAATAAGGAAAAAAAAATAATACATTTGTTTAGCATTTATGAAATATAGAGTTGCGTAGCTGATTGCATGTAAATAAGGAAAAAAAATTAATACATGTGTTTAGCATTTATGAAATATAGAGTTGCGTATGATTAAGACACGATTAAGGTTTTGTTTGGGAAGACACTAGCTTTTCAAATAATTGTTGGCAACTTTACTTTTTGAAAAATCATTGTAATAAGGAGTAAAATAGTGTGTGATAAAATCCAACTTTAAACTTCAAAAGGAGGTTTCAGCCTCATCATCGGGTCGGGTCGGGCCAGCCCGACCCAACTAATCAAAGGCCCAAGCTTGGTCCAAGCCCAAGCTTCACAGGCCTCCACTACTGTTTGGGTCGGGCTTGGGCCGACCCAACCTCTAAAACAAAGGTGGAAAACCAGAAGAATGTCTAAAAGTAAGGAAGACAACATGAAAAATGTCTAATGTCTTTTCTCTTTTGAATTATGTCTAAAACCTATATTTAGTAAGTTATTTACAACCAGATGGACAAGTCTACCCTTCCACAATTTATCCTAATTTTGAGAATCAAAAAATTAATATTTAAAAATATAAAATGTTAGGAGGAGTGAGAAAATAGTTTTATACGTGGATTTAACAGAGAGGGGACGTTAAAAATCTTAGAACTGAAATGACACTTATCCCATGAGTATTACATAAATATACCTCCTGCCCCAAATAATTAATAAATGGGTCTAGACAGAACGAATCCATAAGTGGCGGTCGGTGTGTGAATGCATGCAAACAGAATAAAAAGAATACGAACAGTTGTTGTGTGTGCATGACTGCATACGTAGTAAGAATGAGACATACACGACACTGGGGGACCGAATATGTTTAACCATAGGAAGTGTGATAGCCAACGAAGCAACAATCAACGTAGGTCTTTGCATGACTGCACATAGAGCAAAAACAAAGCAGGGTGTCTGTGTGTATGTCTGCAAACGGAGTAAAAATAATATCAACAGTGGCGGTGTGTGCATGCCTGCACACATAGTAAGAAATGGGCATAAACGATTTCTGTAGGGGGAACCGGAAATATGTATACCTCGAAGAAGTTATACATTCAACGAATGAACCATCACTGGAGGTGTGCATTACTGCATACAGAGTAATAAAAGAGGCCAAAAAACTTAAAAGAAAGAATACTCTATTTTTAAATAAGGTAACGATTCCCAATATTTTGATATCATGTAGTTTATGGGGTAGAGAGAAACCTGCACCACGCCGCCGAGACCTAAATTCATCCTCAGAAGTTGCTTCGATTCGACCTAGAGGCAGAAAAGACATACGCATACCTTCTTCGACATCGTTCTTCTTCTTCGACCTAGAGGCAGAGCACACCGAAAACACAAAACGCAGTTCTTCTTTTGTTTGGCATTACCTTCTTCGGCAGAAAATACCGAAAACACACACTTCCTTCTTCGAAATCGTTCGAAGTAAACACCACGCATTAGACAAGAGTGGTAAGCATTTTCCTCATTTTCGTAAGCATTTTCCTCTCTTTGTATTTTTTCTGCATCACTGTTTTTCAAACGAACGACTAAAATGATAATGAAAGTTTAGGTATAGGGGGTTTCGGGTTAACAATCTAGGGTTTTACCTTCAGCGGGAGCTGAAATTTTTTTTGTTAAACAGGTGATTTGTTTGAATTAAAATCACGAATAGCTCCAAGATTTCAAAAAATCTGGATAATAGGTGGTGATCCCTTTTTTTGAGGGATTCAGTTGAAGTCCCAGAATATAAAAAAATAGACGGTTATAGGGGATTTACACGTTGTTAAATATAACAACTGCTTTCCTCATTTTCGTAATCAAAGATTTGTCAGTGCCGTTTCGAAAGAGTGACAACCGTGAAATTGTGTGGTGGGAATCCAGCTCTAGAGCCTTGGAGATTGAATTGGCGAATTCCAGAAGTGTAGAATTCGGGGGGACCACAACTCTGCAAGTTTAATTTATGTATTGGTTCATTTCGTTCCAAATCCCATCAAATCCCACCATAATAGAACTCGAAAAAGATGTGTGGTGGAACAAAAAAACGTAAGGTTAAAGATTTGATTCTCCAAAATGTTAGACATTGCATAATTTTAGGGGTATTGTGGTTTAAAACTAAGAGATTTTGACCGATATCTCCTCATTTGTAGGGGTGGATTGTGTATTGTTTGATCCCTATTTTTAGGGAAAGATTTACAAAAACAATGGAACTAGTAATTACACATGCAGGCTCTAGTTGTATTGTGTATTGTTTGATCCTTATTTTTAGGAAAAGATTTACAAAAACAATGGAACTAGTAATTACACATGCAGGCTCCAGTTGTATACCCCTACCGGTTTTCTTTTCTGGTGCACAATGGCTGTATATACCCACGGGTGTGTCCTAGCGTATAGGACGACAGAGGGTGTTAGTGTGAGATACAAAATGGCTGACGTTAGTTAACGGAAAAAGAAAAATGATTTATTTTTACTGAAATGATTCAGCTCACCAAATAAACTATTAAAATTAATTTAATTTAAAACCTAGACATATCCAAAGAAAACACGTAGACATTCATTCCAAAGAAAACACAATGATTTATTTTTACTGAAATGATTCATCTCACCAAATAAACTATTAAAATTAATTTAATTTAAAACCTAGACATTCATTCCAAAGAAAACACGTAGACATTCATTCCAAAGAAAACACGTAGACATTCATTCCATTAAAATTAATTTAATTTAAAACCTAGACATTCATTCCAAAGAAAACACGTAGACATTCATTCCAAAGAAAACACGTAGACATTCATTCCAAAGAAAACTTTAATTTAAAACCTAGACATTCATTCCAAAGAAAACACGTAGACATTCATTCCAAAGAAAACACGTACTTAGACATTTTTCATTAACGGTTTTTTTATTGTAGACATTCATTAGTTTCAAAAGTCCATAGCCCAATCCATGGGCCTAACTCAATGAGCCAATTCAAAAGTCCATAGCCCAATCCATGGGCATAACTCAATGAGCCAAAATTGGATAGGGCTTAAATTGACCCTTCAGATCAGACTTGGGCCAAAATTGGATAGGGCTTAAATTGACCCTTCAGATCAGACTTGGGCCCTTCAGATCAGACTTGGATTGACCCGATGAATAAAAATTATTTTTAAATATAAAATTAAAATTGAATTAAAACTTTATTTATAGAGGATAAATTTTTCTCATCTTCAAAACTTACAATGTGGGATAATAAAATGAGATTAACACTCTATTTATAGAGGATGGACCTTTCCCCATCCTCCAAACTTCCGATGTGGGACAATAAAATAAAAGAATGAAACTTTTCTACTCCAATTCTCTCATAATTTTTCTCTATCATAGACTATATATATATATATAAAATATTATTATATTGGATCGGGCCTTTGGGCCGGTCCAACGAGCCGATCCAAATACGGCTCGAACGGGATGGCCCATGGGCTGATCCAATTAAAAAAAATAGATCCATATCCAATCCAATGCATGAAAGAGCTGGGCTGGGTGGGGCCGGTCAACCGTTGACCATGGACCGGGCTTGGATCGAGCTTGAGCTGGGCTTGGGCCGGCCTTTGGGCTTCAAGCCCAATGATGAGGCTGTGGGAGGTTTAAGCGTTTGGGAAATTAATATTAAATTGCTACGATTTAGCTATAATTACTAAAGTGTACTATTATTTTAATTATATTTATATTGATGTTTAATATCCAAATTTATTATAAAATAATTATTTTTTAATTTTATATGATTTTAATCAAAATAATTTTGTTTAATCTTAATTATTTGATAAAATTTTTAGAAAAATAATTGTTAAAAAAAACATGAAAGGATAAGTTTTAAAATTTTAAAATTTAGTTAGAGGAGAGGCATTTTTTTTTTTTTAATATTGCATATTTTAAAACTATTTATAAAAATATACCAAAAAATAAACTATTTGTAAAAATATTGCACGATGGATTTGTTCGCGTGGCAACCCATCGTCTTTTGAGCACATTAAAAAATCGATATCTTTCTATTCAGATATGCAAAAATTTTGAAAGAGGTGCAAATGGAAAGCTATCACAGAGCTAATTTCACTATTTTTGGAGTTGTATATCGAAATATATAGGTCGTCGAAGTTGGGCTACGGTGCTAGAGGCTTTGTTTCAGATGGGACCGACGAAGACCCCTAGACCTGATGGATTCCCGACTTTGTTTTTCCAAAAATTATGGGGAATCACCAAAGCTAAAACTGTTGCCACTTGTTTGAATGTTCTAAATAATTGGGGCTCAGTTCAGGATTTCAACCACCCACATATCGCTCTGATACCCAAAAAGAAGCAGTCAGCCGAGGTAGCAGACTTTCGTCTCATCAGTTTGTGCAATGTGTGTTATAAGCTCATAACGAAGGTGGTGGCAAACAGACTGAAACAGATCCTGCCGATGGTAATCTCCGAGTTCCAAAGTGCCTTTGTACCATGTTTGTTGATCTCTTACAATATTTTGGTGAGTTATGAATGCATACACCACATCATGAACATGCGAGATGGGGGTATGGACTTGTGGCTCTAAAGTTGGATATGAGTAAGGCCTATGACAGGGTAGAATTAGCTTTTTTGCGAAGAGTGTTGCAAAAGCTTGGCTTTGCTGCAGGGTGGATCGAGTTGGTCATGGATTGTATATCTATTGTGAGCTTCCTCCTTCTCATTAATGGTCAGTCAACTCGTTTTTTTCGGCCCCAGCGGGGATTGAGACAAGGTAACCCGCTATCCCCTTACCTTTTTTTGATATGCAGTGAAGATTTGTCTTGTTTGTTGTCGTCGGCTATGGATCGTAGGGAGATTTCGGGTTGTCAGGTTGCGTAGAGTTGCCCAAAAATTTTGCATCGGTTTTTCCCTGATGACATTTGGATTTTTTGCAAAGCAAATCTGGTTGAATGTTTATATGTTCAAAGTGTCGTCGATGCGTATGCAAAGGCTTCTGGCCAAAGTGTGAACTTCTCTAAGTCTGCCATGTTGTTCAGTCTTAATATCCCAGTGCAATTACGCCTCTCGTCAAACAGTTTACTACAGGTTCGGGTGGTGGAAAACTTGGGGGGCTATTTAGGCCTCCCGTCCCACTTCTCGTGCAACAAGAAAAAAAAGATCTGACTTTCCTTCGTGAAAGGGTGCAAAAGGCTCTAGCCGGTTGGAAAGGGAATTTCTTCTCAGTTAGGGGCAAAAAGGTTCTTATAAAGGCAGTAACACAATTCATTCCTATATATACTATGTCTTGCGTTAGGATCCCTTAAAACGTATGTGAGGAGCTGACCAATTGTATGGTTCGTTTTTTATGGGGATCATCAGCGCTACAAAAAAAGATTCATTGGAAGGCTTGGGACAATGTGTGTTGGTCGAAGGAAAATGGGGGGTTTGGGCTTTAGAAGTTTGGAAAGGTTTAATAAGGCTTTATTAGCCAGACATGTGTGGCACATCCTACAGTTTCCAGATTCGCTGGTGACTCAAGTGTATAAGGGGAGATATTTTTGTGATTCTTCGGTTTTGGAGGCGAATCTCGGGTGGAATCCCTCATTTATGTGGCATAGCCTGTTGTGGGGACGCGAGCTCCTTTGTAAGGGTGTGCGCAAAAGAGTGGGGAACGGTGAGGAAACAAAGGTCTTTTGTGACCCGTGGGTGCTTAGAGAACATTCTTTTAAGATGATTACTTGTCTTCAACCGGGTAACATTGATATGCGAGTTTGTGAACTGATGACGGGGAAGGTCAGTGGGACGATGGGAAAATCCGAGAGTTATTATGGGAGGTGGATGTGGACCAAGTGCTAGCGGTTCCGATTTGTCGAACGATCATGGGAAATGGTTGGTTATGACACTTCAGTAAGGATGATGTTTTTTCAACGAAGAGTGCATACAAGCTATTTATCTCCTCTCATGTGGAAGCATCGTGTTCCCAGCCGGGTGGTATGGCGATATGGTGGAAAAGACCTACGGAGTTGTCAATTGCCAAACAAAATCAAGGTCTTTCCGTGGCATCTTTTTCATGATATTTTGCCAACAAATGGTAACTTATGTAGGAGGCGTGTGCTTGTCCACCCTTGGTGTGTAAATTGTCAGCGGGAGAGGGAATCAACATGACATACTTTTTTCTCCTGTAAACAGGCCAAAGCGATTTGGTCCTTTATTCTCCTTTCTGTGCGTTTGCAACAAATTTTGCTCATTTTGATCCAAGGCATGTGTGTGTGGGTGGCGGTCCATCTGAGTGCGGAATCAACTAGATTTTTTTATGTTCCTTGTTGGTCCATATGTAATGATCGGAACGCAATTAATCTAGGCAAAATGATTCCTTGTGTAGCGGTTCGAGTGGAGGGAATACGGTCTTTTTTGGTGGAGATCAGGTGCGACCTCCGAGTGATGTTGGGGTATCGGCGGGGGTGCAGAAGGAGAGCGGGGGTGGGGTTGCGCATAGGTGGGAGGTGTCGGTGTTGGGCATGCTTAAGTTAAATATTGATGCAACGGTCTCTCTCGAAAGGCGGCGGTCGGGACTGGGGATGGTGGTTTGGGATGCTGATGGGAGGCTGGTAGTGACGAAGGCAGAGGCTGTGGAGGGTATGATCGATGTCCTGTCCGCCGAAGCTTTGACTTTGCTTAAAGGGTTGCAACTTGCGGTGTCTTTGGGCTTGTCAAATCTTAATGTGGAATTGGATGCCCAAGTTTTGGTTTGAGTTTTGCTTTCTAATGGTCTTCTAACGGGTCCTCAAGGAGTTTTGTTGGGAGAAATTAAACTTTTGATGACTCAAATTGGTGTTACGAGCCCAATTTTTAGCCCGAGAATGACTAACAAAGTTGCCCATAATCTGGCGGGTCATGCTTTGTCCATAGGGGAATGCTCTATTTGGGAGCCAAGTCCTCCGATTTAAGGTATTTTTTCTTGTAGCTCTTTGGACATTTTACCTTTTAATATACTTGTTCCCGTTTGCATTAAAAAAAGCAACATTTTTTTTTTTTTGACAACATTCGAGGTGGAGGAATCAAACATGTGACCTCTTAATCACTAGGTCTTACATGATGCCGGTTGAGCTGCATCTTGCTAGAAATTTGTCATTATTTTTCAAACTTACTAATTTTGTCATTCTTCTTTTCAAACTTACCAATTTTGTCATCTACCTGCACATTATTAGACATAAAAATTAATTGACAAATTCACATTATCAAATGTGACAATAAATCAGTAGCCGTGAACTGTCAGTGAGTTCATCAAAGCCCACGTGGGCGTCAGCGGACTACGCTCTAGGAGTCTAGCTGCGCCCCCACCATGGCCAGTTCTCGCCCAACCCAAAATGGCTGCAAATCTTCAATTTCGATTCCGCTCGTCAATTGGGTCTTTTGACCCTTTATTTCCCCTCAGGTTCCCAACTTTTCTCCCTCGATTCAGATCAGTTTCCGTCTCTTTCAACTCAATCTCTGCGCCAATCTTGCGCTGCGACACCTTCATTTTGAGATTTGGTTCGAAATTCCGCCGGAATAATCAGTACCCAGTTGCGGCGGTTATGTTGTTGCCTGATAATCCGGTGGTCTCCGATATCTGCGCCACCGCCTTGTCCGGTGGAGTCGCCTTATCTTTGCTTCAATTATGGGCGCAAACGGCGAAACGTGGCCTTGAGCAGGTTTTATTTCTTTTTATCCACTGATTTGATGGGTTTTTTTCTTGTCTTTTTCTTACTTTTTTTCTTTGGAGAATTGCTTGCTTTCTACGAAAAATTAATAGGCTACACTATAAGACAAACTCATAACTGCAGGGGAAATGTTTTAGTTCATGGTTAACTTTTGGGGTTTTGTTGGGTTTTTGAATAAGTATTTTAGCAAAAAAGTGCTTAGTAGCAAATATTTTGATGTTTGATTCTACTTGTGCTTTTGGGCCAAGAACGATCTAGTTTGTGGGGGTTGATTCAACTTGTGCTTTTGGGCCAAGAACGATCTAGTTTGTGGGGGGTTCTTTTCCATAAAGCACTTTTAAGGTTTTTTACTTTTTTTGTAAGAACACTTTGATGTTGTTGATTTTAAGTGGGAAGTGTCTTGTCTATGGAAAAGTTACTTTTGGATTGGTATGTCTAAATCACTCTAAAGCATAATTCAGTGGATAAATCACCTGATGGTTGGATCTTCCACTCATCAATTATTGAACTCAAAAGCAAAACAACATAGCCTTGGTGAATTTCTTACCTTTTTCTCCCAAGCACAAATAAATAAGAGAGGATTTCATGTAATTGGGAGTTTCAGAAGGTCATAACTTAGAAGCAATGCCCCCAAATAGACTTTGGTGGTTGATATTCTGTTCTTGACCTTAGTATTAGTACTGATATACCATAAAAAAAATGATTGGTTCATTTCAACAAGGCGCATGTCCTGTGTTACAGTGCTGATAAATAATCAAAGCTATGCATATTCTGACATTGAAAAATGCTTATCAGTGGAAATGTCAAGGCTTCAAATTGTGAAAATCCAACTTTCTAATCCTGATCTTTTATAAAAGGTGTGTACTTACCTATAATTGGTTTAGAAATTGAACAGGAAGCTTGTTCATATAAGCATTGGGCTTGCTTTCATGCTTTGCTGGCCTATGTTCAGGTGAACTTAGACTGAAAAATGTTAATTCTGACCCTTCTCCTACTCCTATACTTGCACAAAAATGTTTGAATCATCAAATGATGCGACTCCTTATTGCAGTTCTGGTCATCGAGGAGCAATATTGGCGTCTCTAATTCCCGGTGTCAACATAATACGAATGCTTATCTTGGGATTGGGAATATTGAAAGATGAGGCCACGGTAAAGTCAATGAGCAGATATGGAGACTACAGGTATAACTTCGTAAAGAAGATAATCGAGAAATAAGTTTCTGCTTTCTGGGGTGGCCAGTGTTTTAAAAGGCGCGCCCAGGCGCAAGCTTGGCGCCTCACCTTGAAAAGGCGCGCGCCTGGGACGTTTATGCCCTAAGGCGCAAGGGATTTTTTCAACTATTAAAAAAAAAAAAATTGAAGTAACCAAAATCTGATTTTTTTTCTTTAGCGAGACCCCCGTACCGACCAGTCGTAGAGGGTCATAACAGATTCAAGGCATTCCAACTAATCATAAAGTTTTTCTTTTCATATTTTCACTTCAACTATGCTATCTCTTCTTTATAATTTTTTATATTTTTTTTCTATACAAAGTGCGCCTCGCAAAATAAAGTCCGCGCTTTATTGTGCGCCTTGCGCCTAGGCTCCAGAGGGTCTTTGCGCCTTTTAAAACACTGGGGGTGGCTGTGTGTTAGTTGATTTGAGCTTCCTATCAAGATCAATCTCTGACTGTACATACAGTTAACCAAATGAATGTTGTCTGCTTGCCATTACGAGTCCTTTGGTAGTTAAATGAAGGATATAGTTTAGTTCCTGCTGTTGAATCTTTGGGAGGGAAGGTATCCACCCCATTATTATTTTTTTTTGGTAAGAAATCACTCTTTCATTATCAGAAACGAATGAATGTACGAGGGCATACAAAAAAACAAGCCCCAACAAAATGAGTCCAAACCTAACTACAGAAAAGGACTCAAATTCAAAAGAAAAAGACCAAGCTCATAATTAGAAAAAGCTTATTAACTGAAGCCCACAAGGAGACATTTAACCTGACCGACTCACTACCACTCCATTTGTTAGGTTCTCCTTCCATTCATTGTTTGCCATTTGGAATTGTTTTTTGTTCAATTGTAATATCATTTACTAGTTCCACGTGGCTGAAAATTAAATGGTTGATAGTATTTACACCCTCATTTAAGAGTAGTAGTACATGAAATGTTATCTTCCAAGAGAATGCTAAAGAATAAGAACCATTACGCATATGTTGGACGATACTAACAAAAGCATAACGCCCATTTTTTGGTTCATTTATGCTTTAATTTTTAATTTGACCTGCATATTTTCCATCTATCAGGGAGCTTTTGAAGGGGCCTTTGTATTATGTTGCAACAATTACATTAGTTTGTATATTCTATTGGAGGACGTCCCCCATTTCAATTGCACTCATATGCAACTTATGCGCTGGAGATGGTACTTTCACTTTTGTCCATCAACTTATATTACCTCTCCCCAAGCTCAAATTTAGGAGAAATTATTTCGGAAGGTGGGTACAATGTGGCTGACGCCTTTCGTTGGAATAGGAGAGAGAAACTAAACATTATGGTTTCACCATACTTCCAACGGTTTAAAGAGTGGAAGCCACAATGTGGCAGCCGCATAGAATAATTTTCCCAAATTTGGAGCTTACCCAACACAACAACATGGCCTCGTGACATTTTTCACGCTTTGCTATTTCAGGGTTAGCTGATATCGTTGGAAGACGATTTGGAAGTCAAAAGATCTCTTACAACAAAAACAAGTCTCTAGCTGGTAGTGTGGCAATGGCATCTGGTGGTTTTCTTGCATCTGTTGGGTAAATTCTTTCTCTTCGTTTACCAACTCGAGCATCGAGTTACGAGTTACTGTCTTTGTGATCTTTCTGGTTTGGTTTAGTAACAAGAGGATATATTGTGAATGGCAGGTATATGTACTATTTTTCCTCATTTGGGTATGTTGAGGGAAGCAGCAGAATGGTTTTGGGATTCTTAGTTGTGTCTCTTGCCTCAGCATTGGTAGAGTCTCTTCCCATAAGCACTGAGATTGATGACAACCTCACTGTTCCACTCACTTCCTTGCTGGTAGGGAGCCTAGTTTTTTAGTATTTGGGGACTAAACAGAAAGTTGCTACTACTAGAAAGATAGGCAATTTGGGGATTTCTTACAAATCCTGCTTGTTATGTAGTATATTCTTATGTGACTTTAATAGATTCTACTGAACCAGCTGATATCAGACATTGCTAGTGAAATTCTATTGAAGCCATGGTTATGAAATCTATGTGATTATGTCATAGTAAAATGCATTATTTAGTGAAGTGCCAAATTGGGGTGATGATGTTAATTGCATTATCTTAGAGAGGATCTCTCGTTCTTGATTGAGGGGAGTTTGTTTTGAGAAAAATATAGAAAAATATTGTGATTTTTGTATGAATGGCCCGATATTTTCTTCAGTTTGTCAAAATGATCCGAATTTAAAAAACAAGTCAAATTGATTTTTTTTTGCTGACATCATCACAATTTTTTTTTAATATTTGTTCTGGCTTGTTTTCTAGCTCTCTCGTTTTCTCTCTTTCCTTTCTCTAAATATATTTTCTCTCTCTTCCATCACATTTTTTCTTCCTCTCACGTACTCATCGTTGGCGACTCTTCAGTGACGACTCTCATCTACGACAACTCTACCATGAAGATTCGAGGACCAATTTTTTTTTTTAGATCTGGAAATTCTAAAAATTTCGGATCAAAATGAGCACGAGCTAAAGCGAACGCAAATAATATTATGACGATGTCAGCAAAGGTCAATTTGCCTTATTTTTTAAATTCGATTTATTTTGACGGGCAAAAATACAGAATCATTCTTACAAATTTCCCACCAACAAGTCAAAGCACGAGTAGAAAGCACGAGTAGAGTAACCTCTAGAGAGAAGTACAAATATATTATATGATGATTGATTACATGGAAAAGGTACTTAAGAAAATTCTAAAGACTATTAATTGATTGTCACTGCTTAGCAAAAAAAAAAAAAAAATTGATTGTCACTGATAGTTTTATTTGGTATTAAAATCTTATTTTTCTTAGATGAATGGACAAATAATTAAACAATTTTCTTGGCCTAAATTATACTAATTCATACCTAATGAAGCAATTCTCAATTTCATCCTTAATATCTCAATGTTTTCAATTTTACCCTTGCTAACGACCATTCTAAAAAAAATGGTTACATTTGGTTAACCATTAAATTATTATTTATATTGTTTTGAGAATATTACATCACAATATAGGTGAGAATAACAAGTTCTGTTGTCGTCCAGCGGTTAGGATATCTGGTTTTCACCCAGGAGACCCGGGTTCGATTCCCGGCAATGGAATTATCTACAAAATTGTAGGCTATTTTATATTTGAACCACAAACCTTGGTCGTCAACACATATGAGTTAATGCTTCATCCAAGTATTATAAGAGGGACTAAAACTTTTGAAAAGTTTAATTTTATATAATAAAAAAAAAGGTCAAAATGAGACCTAAAAGTATTTAAGGAATTTATTCAATACAAATACAATATATAATATGTAAAATCAAACTCTTTAATAAATTCCGTTGTCGTCCAGCGGTTAGGATATCTGGCTTTCACCCAGGAGACCCGGGTTCGATTCCCGGCAACGGAATTCTTTTTACACATTTATTCTTTTTTAATATATTTATTATTTAACAATTATTACGCCCTCTTCTTCTTCTTCTCGATGAAACTTTTTTGTTCTTCCTAATTCTCCCCTCTTTTTGCAGTCTTGTCGGATCCCACTTGGCTTGAATTTGTAGATTCTATCCATTTTTGCTTCGAATTCAATCGCATATCAGTAAGTACAGCGATACCTTTCTGCATTTTTTCCCTCTGTTCGCCATTGATTTGACAGATTTTACGAACATTCTTGCATAAACAATCAGTTTCCCAGAAATGCATGTGTTCGATGCCAATTTACAAGATTTTAGAATGTTTAGAGATTTTTTTCTGTTCTTTTCTTGTTTGGTTTGGTCATTAGCTTTACAGGTTTGATTAATTTAAGAATGTGTAAATCTTTCTACCGTGTTATTCAATTTCAGCTATTGAATAGAATGATGTTTCTTAGAAATTGGATTTTGAATTTTGTTTGTTCTTTCTAGGCCTATATTGAAACTCGTCCTGCTTCTAGATCCATGTCAATGGCTAATGAAGATAATGCATCTTCCCATACTCAGGTAGCCTTTCCTTTTCTTATTTGGGTTTAGCAGCTTAGTATATGAACAATGAAAAATGGACTTAATAGCTATAATGGATTTGTTTATGGGGTAGAACCAAATCTTGAATTAATTATTGATATGGAATATGCAAGTTACAAGAGAATAATGGTATTATACCACTGTTATAAACGGTTTAACAATCTAAATAACTTAACTTACAAGATATTAATTAATCTTAATTCTTAACCACAAGGAACCTACCCAACTGGTAAGCTCTCTTTCACAAATTTCCTCAGTTTTGATAATACTCGACCAAATTTTTTGCTTGAATTTGAAATGAGAAATTTTCGTTGTTTGTGAGATTATATCTGCACCAGAGTGTATCTAGATAAACGGGGAGACAGTTTAAGTTTTGTGTCTCTGTGAAAATGGATTGGAATTTCTTCATTAAAGAAAAAAAAATGGATTTCTAATATGTTACTCTTTGCAGTAAATTTTCTTTATTGTCAATGGTATGTTCCAGAAATAGAATTGTATAAATGAAGTCATGTGTGTACAATATATGTTATTTTTCCCTGATTGCTAGGAAGAGTGACGTGCATCTGGCTGGTTCTTTTGAAAGATCTTATTGTATTAGCAATGGTCTGTCAGCACCTAAACCAACATGTCAAAGTCAAACTCAATGAATCAACGAATTATTTGCGAGCTCCGTCTGACTTTTTTTATGTGTGAGAAAAGGCCAAGTCTAAGGGTAACATAAACTTAGCTCGGCGGTTAAGACAACTCTATTTTCTTTAAGAGGTCATAAGTTTGAATTTCTCCACCTCACTTGTGATGTAATCAATGTTTTAAAAGACAAAAGGCAGCCTCAAGGCTTTTCCTCTTGAAGAGGCAAGGCGTAAGCCTCAATTTTAATTAAAAATATTATACAAATCCGAAATGTGTATTGATCAAGTATTGCTAAACATAATAGTTATATAAAAGTATAAAAAAAAAAAATCACCCCCGGCAATCGCCACTTAAACAAAAGTTCTAAAATGATATCTTGAACATACTACTATTATCACTAATAGGATTGACTTATCCATAAATTTCTGTCTTCAATGTTTTAAAGCCAAAGTATTATAGTAAATTAGTAATAGTTCAAAGTGTCCCAACTCAAACCTTTATGTTTTTTGAAGAGTGGGGCAAATTAATATTATTCTTCTAATCACTACATGCGGCGTAGAGACTTTAAGTCTCAATGTGTTTTCACAAAAGCATAAGCCTCTTATGGTCCAAAGATGACATAAGTCTCAAGGCTAAAAGTTAGAGCCTTGCCCTCAAGGCGTAAGTCTCAAAAGCCTTTTAAAACATTGGATGTAATATTCTAAAACAAAAAAAGGCTTAGCCTAAGTATGGGTGATGTGCCAAACATGCCATGAAAACTCCAGAAGTATGGGAAGTATTAGTAATCTCCAGAAGTATGGTAGTATTAGTAATCACTTTTGACTTTCTTATTAGAGGACACAGAGCTAATAAAACTGGTACTTCTGTTGCTTTCTGCTTATATTTGCAGCTTTCATCTAATTTCTTTGGAGATCTCCTGGATTCCGTGATTGTTGATGTTGCATCGGAATGTCATCGAATAGCAAGGTTATGTCTTGATCGTAACTTAGAAGAGGAAGAAGAAGAATTAAGACTTTCAGCACAGGCACGAGTAAGAGTAGCTGATTCTAGCAATAGTAGTGAAGCAAACGGCAAATATGTAGTTGATATTTTTGGACAAACTCATCCTGCTGTTGCGAACGAAATATTTGATTGCATGAATTGTGGTCGATCAATCGTGGCCGGGAGATTTGCCCCTCATTTAGAGAAATGCATGGGAAGGGTAACTCTCTGCCCCCTAATTAATATATGTTTTGCAGACACATTCTGCTTCTATTTTGTTAAATCTCTTTTCACTTTGTCTCATCAACTGTGGACACTACTATAGGGTAGAAAGGCTCGTCCCAAAGTAACAAGAAGTAGTACAGCTGCACAGAGCCGGTATTCACGAGGCAGTCCTGTTTCTGCATATCCCCCTAACCTGAATTCCACCAGCACGAATCGCTTACCTAATGGAACGTCTAGTCTTGCAGGGGAGGAGTACTCAAACGGTACATCCGAGGACCCATGAACAACAAAGCAATGGACAAATTGTTTCAATCTAGGAAAACATACTGTAATCTAAATGTGCTTGCAGGAATTTAATGATATCTCCTGTCATGTTCAGTTTTATTTTACATGACTTCTTTGTATGGGTTATCATTACATGGGAAAAAATATTTTGTCTGGAATCTGGATGTACTACGAGTTCATTACTTCGACTGTTCCAAATTTTGATGCTGAAAAGTTCTTGTACAGAAGTTCGAAAAAAGGAAGTTAAATGCAACTCTGATTGATTTCATATATTTAATCTTGAAATGTAATTAGAAAATGGAGTTCCATTGGTTAATTTGGATATTTTGTCGTTGTGGGTTCAATCTTTGATGGCTACCTACCTACCTAGAGCATACATATTATACAAAAAAAAAATTCAATGTTTCAAATATTGTAAGATTGAGTGGTACTTGAGGATCATTTAACAGTAGTAGCTAGGTCCAAATGTTTCAAATATTTCAATTTGCTTCCATAAAACTCAAGTCCTTATCATACTAGATCCTCTGAAAGGGGCCACAAAGATTGTAAAGGCAGTTAATTCTTGCTGTTTTCATTGTCTGACAGTTCCTAAGATCTTCAGCTCTTTTGCTAGAAATTCTTTTAACAATTTTATGGAAGCAAATTGCAGGAAGGTGGTCCAAAAGGTTGCCAATCTATACTCAACCACTGAAAACTAGAATGTTAGTTAAGTCTGCATCAGTGGTCTCCACGCTCCACTGTCATTTGCTCAAAGATTTCAAGTCTGATTACAGGGACCATAGCGCAGTGCTTGGAAGTTTATGAGACCTGAATGGCTGATTTCTTCTATTTGCAAATTGAACAGGAGTTGTGTTCAGAATTCAGATACGTCTCTCTCACACAAACCATTCTTATTTCTGCCATTTAATTGCTTTGAATTTTCAGACTGACAAACTTTTCAATTCTTAGGCTAATAGCTAATGAAGTGTTTGATAATAGCTTCTTGAACTTGCCCATTTGTCTTTGATCCATTTCATGCATTTGTATATAAAAACGAGTTGGACTAGAATCAATATTAGAGAAATTATTCAATGTTACTAGTACAATGTGGTTACAACTTTTATAATTTTTAGATTTTAGATATATGAGAAAAATTGTAAAATACTTTTGATTAGGCATCCAATTGTCATGAAGGTGGCGACTCTTCTAAATAACTTTTTCCAAAACGGGAGATCAAATAATGATTAATTTCTTTAATTCATATAAACCACAAATTCACCACTAATGAAGTGCAGGTGCTCCACTCAGCTAAAAGTAGTCTCTTTAGAAGATTTGGAGGAAAAAAAGGGTCCTATCTCTCTGTCCTTCTCTCTCTCTCTAGCAGGAATAAACACATCATCAAACACCGAAGGTATCATCATTATCTTCATTTTAATCATGATTAGAAACTTTATGAACTCCTTATAGTTATTGGCACACATGCCCTTATTTGAAAAGGTCATCATTAGCACTAACAAAAGAGTGGGAAGTGGATTTCCTTCCTTAGGAAGAAAACACACAGAACAATTCATTATACACACATTTCACTCTCTTTCTGCTTTTGTTTCATTTTCTATTTTGGCTTTTCTCCAATATATTATAGACCCTATTTTCATATCAGATTTTAGATATTTAATGTCACTTTTGAGGTGGATTTCTGAAAAAAAATTATAGTTAGAGGATTAACTTAATAATTTACATGAAACTGATAATCTTTTGTAATGTCATGATAAAATTATTCTACTTCTGAGAGTGTTGGATTTGTGTTTGTTTTTGCTGGTCATATCTATCTAAATATATATTATTAATTAATATGTAATTATTTCAAATATTTATAGTTTTCAACATTATTTCTAATATTTATTTGCATCATAAACTATCTTAAATCAAAGTATCGTTTTTTCTTTAAAGAATATAGCAATATAATTGTGGGGCGAGAATTCGAACCTTCGACCTATAGAAAAAATTACTAATTTCTTAATAGTTAACCTATCTTTAGGTTGACAATCAAATTATTGTATTGTCTTCTGTGATTCTTGACATTTCTTCTTTCAAACAAACTTATCAAGTCTTCTTTGAAAGGAGAAAAAATTATATTTGTAAATTGTCTTTGTTGTTGCTTTGTATAGAAAACAAGATAATTTGTAATTAATATGATCGATAGTTCATTTTCTTTTTAGCTTTTAAAATTCCTCCATGAACTTCCCATTAGATTCAACCTAAGTTCCGAATTTTTAGACACATCATACTTCCACTCGTGTTAAGGCCACTCCAATGTGATTAATTTTTGGTTAAAGAATAGAACCACTTGGTTTCATGTAGCTACTATAGAGTTCCTTTTGTGTATATGAACTAATCTAGTGGGAATGAGCATGAAGCAGCACAAAAAACAAGATGAAATTATGCTTCAAAATGTCCTTTGGTCCAGAGTGAATGGGATTCTGAGTGTGATCTTTCTTTTTTCTTTTTCACTGCGGGGCAGAGAAGTAAGAAAGAAAGAAAGAGGGTAATAGCCAGGTGGAATAATAAAGAAAGGACCACCTACAGGCTGATGATTGAGTTGTCCCAAAAATCAGAGAGAGATTGGTATTATTATTTAGAGTTGCAGAGGACACAGGGAAGGTGGCTCCTATTTAGGGAAATCTTTCAAGATTTTTTGTCACCGTTGTGAAAGTTACAACATATAAAAGCTTCCACCACTCGACTCGATATGGATTTTCTGGATATAGACTTATCTAGACTACATTTACACATGAGGTGGGGTTTAAAAAGAACCCCTTCAATATTTTCCCCCACCCTCTTTTTAAAGTTACATCTTTCACTTTTCAACCCAATTATTCTTTCCAACTCCATTGATATTTCATTAGTTCTTTCGAGTATGTCGTGCGAATATGGATCGTGAATTCTCGAATAAGATCTCTATACTCACTAGTGTATAGCCAAGTTATTTCCATTCTTATATGTCATTTCTAGTTCATTTTTTTTGTTTTTTTAGTACAACAAATGGGGTACGATGATTTGAACCTCTAACCTCAAGGGAGGGAGTACATGTCAATTACCGCTCTATGCTCACTTTTG
Source organism: Herpetospermum pedunculosum (assembly GCA_028017165.1). NCBI lineage: Eukaryota > Viridiplantae > Streptophyta > Magnoliopsida > Cucurbitales > Cucurbitaceae > Herpetospermum > Herpetospermum pedunculosum. The sequence goes on along the minus strand of CM051531.1, from coordinate 49,619,492 downwards.
TATGTCATTTCAAGTTCAAATGTATTATTTCATGATTTTCTAAGCCTTGCATAAAAGTTTACTATGGTCCCCTTTTATATAGTACATTCAACAAAAAATTTACCTAACATCATGAAGGGCTCGTGTTTCATATCATGTGATTGAAAATGGTTAGATGAACAGGAACCAAAATGGTTTTTTTTTTTTCATTTGAAGCTATAAAGAATAGTTTTTATTAGGGACAAAAACAAAAATTAGCTCATTATTATTGAAAGTGTATATATGGTGGTATGTACATATAAGGTGAGAGTTTATAATTTATATGTTGGATTTTTGTTTAGTTTGTGATTAACTAAGTAAGTTTGGGATTTATTAATATTGATATGATTTTGATCTTCATACCTCTCTTGGGTCTACAAAAAGGGCTGGTCTTGTAGTTGGTGGGGTTTTTGTCAACTCATGTAGCCTATTTCTTGCTTCTTTCTTCAATGCCTTTATGCACCATAAATCTTCAGGGCATGACAGCAATTTCCAATGTGGAATCTCTTCTCTCAGTGAGTCTTCTCCTCCAATCTCTGTTACTATCACTTTACAGTCCCTTGCCGCCGCGGCCATGTTGTGCACGTATTGGCACAGCGCTCTCACTAGCTTCCCCGTCCCCGCCCCCTCCCGATGAACTCCGTACATGAAGTAGAACCCGAACGGCTCGTAGAAATCAGGTATTGATGGCAGCTTTAGACATGGGAAGATCTTGTCTATCAACTTCGAGCTTTCCGTGAATATCAAGCATGACAATGGGGCTTTCCCAAGTCGTAGCTTGAACACCTTGTCAAGAAAATTAATAAAACGATTAAATATACTGCAACATATCAACTTAAGAAGCTTCTATGTTGAGTTGTAGTTTAACACTCACCTCTCCACTGTTCCATACACTCAACATTGCCCAACTCTTTGGTATCGCCATTTCTGATTTCCCGCCGCTTGTTTCGAATTTGGTGACGGTGGCGCTATCATCTTTATAGTAAGCGACCCACGTGCCGAGACTGAGCTTGTGTTTGAGCACACGATCGATGTCATGGGGGAAGAACTCGGTAGACGCCATGAATTTTCGGTAGAGAAACTCAGCAACTTCGACTTTCAGGTGAGAAATTTGAATGTTGGAAGGGAGGTAATATGGTTGGTAATGTTTCACCGGGTTCACCAAAATCGCCGGAACCCTGAAGTTGGTGTATCTAAGCTTGTTGATGAATAGCTTCACGGAGGCTTCGTTATCTTTCTCTGTTGCCATGTAAGCATAGTCCACGTCATTAGCAACGAACCACTCCTCGAGCCGCCGTACAAGGCTGCAGCCAATTCCTCGACGGCGAAATTGCGGTGCGACTCGAAGGCCTAAAACATAGCCGACCTTGGCTCGATCTTTCGGCGCTTGGTGTACTGTGACCACCTTTATTGAGCCTTGAATCACACCAACCAACTGGTTATCTACTTCCGCCACCTATAAACAATTTCAAAAGATTAAGTTGATAGGTTACGATATATACACGAGAGTCGTAAGTCGTAAGACGCGGAGGGAGTGGGGGGAGGGAAATACCAGCATCTTGTACAAGGGACTGTTTCTGATCCTACAAATGGGGTCACCCATAGTGTCTGTGAAGAGAAAAACTCGTTCAGATGGGCCTACCTCGCATCTCTTTTCTAGATCTTCCACTCTACCTCTATCTGCAGATTGCCCATCGTAGCTTCTTATTATCAAAATCTCTTCTTCGTATCCCATTTTTCTATATAAAAAAAAAAGAACTGAAATATATAAATATATATAACTTCTCTAGCTATTATATATTGCTAGCAGCTAGCTTCTTAGCTTTCTCTTTTGTGCAAAAGAAAATAAATAAATAAAAACTTGAGGGGTTTGGAAATTTTTGAGTCTGATGATTGGCATTTTATACCCAAATTTGGTGGGGTTCCATTTGTTGGATCCTTTTCTTTTATTTTCTCTCTCTCTCACCAGACTACATATTTATTGCAGAAAAAAAAAAAAAAAAAAAAAAAAAAAAAAAAAAAAAAACAGTGTGGGTTTTGAGACAAAGATATATTGTGTGGTTTTTGTTTGTAAGTTTTGCCATTTTTGATGTAATTTAATTTGATTATTACAACGTTAGGATAACCTCAGGCTCACGCCATGGAGCACACCTATAAGAATATGTTCTTCTGTGTGTTTCTTATTCATTGGTTCATAAATTAACCTTAATTTTTTTTTTATGTTTTTATTTTGTTTCATAGTATAGTACGAATTAAAAATTAAAAAAAATAAAAATCTTTCTCTTCTCTCGTGTGGATGTTATGTAATCATGGGTTTTAACAAAATAATAAAATAAAAGAGGTTTTTGGTAATGGTTTTTGTTGGATCTTTCTTTCGTTTGTCGCCACTTGCCGGCAGGGAAAAAGGAAAAACAATATCTCTCCCCATCTTGACCTAAAATTTAGTGCATGATTTTTGGATTATATTAATTGATTTGTTTAATTAAAAATCAAAGATTTGCCAACAAGAGTCTAACTCAACGACATGATGTATAGTCCTAGTGACTATGAGGTCCTAGGTTCAATTTCTCTCCCCAATATTATTGTAAAAAAAAAACAAAACCAAAGATTCTAGGTCCGATCACTAGTGGAGTTGCCAAAAAAAAACTATCATCTTTTTAGGATTTGACTTAATTTATTCATCGTCTAACAAATCATGTCAATTAAACTAAAATCAATCTAATAAATATGATGTTATATTAACGTTGTACTAGTCGACACAATAATACTTTTAAAAACGACAATTCTTCTATTTTAAGTTATGTCGATAATGAATTTAAATTTTAAAACTAGGGTTGAAAATAGGAAAATTTGGGTGAGGTTTTTTTGGATGGAGGGTAAAGTCCCTTTCTTGGATTTGTTTGTATATATGAAGATGGGTGTGAGGCTTTAGGTGGTCCTCTTTCTCTCTCTCTCTCCTTTTATACACAATAAAATTAGATTCGAAAGCCCCACTAAAACACATGCCTATATCTTTCTTTCTCTAATTCTTGTTATATATAATTTGAATGGGAATAATTATATATATATTTGTGGTAAATATTGATACAATATACTCTTTGTAGTGCTTTTAGAGCGTGCACATATATATCTTTTCATCTAAGCACATGCGACAAATAAGTATGTATCATACAATCCATTATGCTTTATATTATAAGTTAACACACCACAAAAATCATCTATTATTTATATTCATATATCTCTTACGTACACTTATATATTTAGATTATGAGAGAAGAATGCAAAAATTTCACCTAAAGCCAACAAGAGCATAACTCAATAACATGATCTATCCTCTAGTGACCATGAGGTCTTAGGTTCAATCCCCCACCCCAACATGTTGTCAAAAAAAAAAAATCACCTAAATTATATGAATAAACGAGACCGTTACAAAGTAATTAAACTCTGTCTTAAACCATAAGAATTATTGTTAAGCATGTCTTTTTTCTCCGCGGGACGGCCCCCGTGAGGATCCGGCCCTAACGAGACAAAAAAATTCCATTTATGCGGGGAACATGAGTGGAAGCGGGGACAAAAAAAAATTCGTTAGCTAAACGCGAGACAAGCTGAAATTAATGAATTTCTACGGTTGTCGCGGGCGAGCAACGTAATAGAGTCTCCAGGACGAACGACGTGAGTGAGAGTCCAAACCATAGCGGCTTTAGAGACCTCTCTCGACTTTTAACGACGCCGTGTGAATCTGCATACAAATAGGATCACTATTCACCTACTACTAAGGTACACCACCGCTCGCGTGGGTGCTAGGCGGAACGCTCTCCTACTGATGCAGGGACAAGTTTCCACGACCCGTCCCGATCTCGAAATAATTGCTCAAATTGAAAATTTGAGCAATTCAATTATAACAACCTTGTAATTTTCTTGATTGAATAAAAAAAGTTACCACATGCATGTGTAAGTTTTCTCATGTTGGGTGCTAAGAAAATGTTATATATTGGTTTTGTAGCAAAAAGATGATGTATTGAACTGTCTCATTCTTACTATGAACCTAGCTAGCTGCCTTTAACCATCTACCTCAAAGTCAACTAATGAGTTGTAATGTATCAAAATAAATTTGTCCACCTCTTTGGTAGGATTTCATTTACACACAATAACATCTTCTTCCTTTGGCCTTTCCTTTGGTTTTATCATTTAATGTCTTCCCTAGCCTATCTACATATCTAGCGACGTAACTCGGTTGGTTTGATTCGATTTTTTTTTAGCTAAAATTGATGTCAAACTAACCAATCGACTTAAGAAAAAAAAAGATAAAATCTCGATTCCCTTAAACTTGATTTTATTCTTCAGAGAAAACCAATTGAAATTGGCAAAATAAACTCAAATTGACCCAACCATTTAAATCTTTTTGGTTTAATATAAAGTTGGTGAAAATAATATGATTGATATATTTGTTGTTTAAATTGGTTGAGTTGGCTCAGTTGGGTTAATTTCTTATTAATATATATGATATTGTTTTTTTCCCCTATTATAATTTAGTAATAGAGTTTTTTCTTAAATTTTGTCTCATCGTTCCTATATAATTTTTTTTTGGTTAGTGTTTCTATATAATTTAAACCCACTTGGTTAAAATTGGGCTTGGATAGTTATTATAAAATATTTATTTAATTGGTTTTAATGAAACCCTCTCTCTATATATTAATTCTTGTTTTTAAGTAAATTTATATATACTAATTATGATGTCAAATCGAATATAGCTCAATTGGCATAAAGTTGTTATTGTTCGAAAAATTATATTAATTATGATTTTTTCTAATAAAAGCTTAACCTCCAAGGCTTAACTACCTCTTTTATCCTAAGTGGTTGACAAAATCATGTTAATTAAACCCTTAAGACTTCAATATCAAAGTCTCATTCTTATTATGACCTTTGTCCCTCAAATTTATCTTCCTTAGTTGACTTAAAGAAAAAGACATGTTTTTAGAATAAATTATAATCCAACTAAATCTTAGGTGGATTAACAAATTGTCATTCTCCGTGTAATTAATGTAGGGATTGAACTCATGATCTCTTAGTCAAAGGCACAACTTTAGATCAATTAAGCTATGCTCGATTTGATATTATATGATAAACTTTACTCTATTATTGTAATATAGCTTAAATATTCCACATATAATAATTTTCATTATTTTCTCACTTGCTTCATATTAATTTTTTTTTCTTTTTTTTTTTGATACATTGATTCGTATTAGTTGTCCACTCGTTAAAGGTATGGAAGGGTGTCCCTCTTGGTTTGTCTTAAATTAAAAAGTATATAAACACCAAAGGTTTAGATTTTAAAATTCTCTCTTACTTGCCTTGTCTTTCTTCTCTAATTTTTCAACAAAAAAAAAAAAATTATTTTAAATTCAATAAAATAACATTGTGGAGGTGAAAATTTAAATTTCTAATCTTTTGATTGATGAAATATATGTCTTAACCAGTTAAATTATCTTTTAGTTGATTCAAAATTAAAAGATTATAACATAAAAAGTTAGAACCTAAAATTTTACTCCTTATAGAAAATTATGACTTCACTCATGCCACGTATTGCACTCTGTGAATCAAGGGATTTTTTTTTTGACAAAAATAATAATAATAATAATAATAATAAAGGGATTTTTTTTTGACGAAAAAAATAATAATAATAAAAAAAAAAACTTTTTTTTATAAAGGTATTTATAATTAATAAAGTGAGAGGATCGAATCTCTAACTTCTTAGTCATTAGTTCATACTTTATGATAATCGAGTAATGCTCAAGTTGACAATAAAATAAAAAAGAGAAGATAATAAATTTAAAATTTACTAGTTTCATTAATTATTGTTTTCGATGAACAACCAATTCTTTCTATTTTTTTTGTCAATATGAACATAGTTCAAGAGATATAATATACATTTCTTCCTAATCTAAAAAAAATAAAATAATAATAATTCATTTTTTAATGGGTAAATTTAAAAAAGATCTTTTTTAGTGGACTTGCATGTCAAATATGGATGATTGGTACATTATCTAAAAGATAATAATTTTAAAATTTAAAAAAAAAAGAAAAAAGAAAAAAAGCAGCAGCCAAATCAAACAGAAACTATATAGTAGCACCAAGGATTTAAATTTCGATGTCGACGGAAATATCGAGGTCTCAATTTTATGGAAATATCGATGTCAATGGATATTTCTGGAAGAATTTAAAAAAAATATATATTAAAATTAATAAATGATACTTTTAAATGAATTAAAATATACTTATTATAATATTATATTCACATTAAGTTACATTTTGTTGTTCTTTTAATATTTCATCGATTTTGTATGGCACGATAGAAATGTCGATTCATTTCTCATGTCGATATCGAATCAATGAATATGTGAAAATGTCGATGAAAATGTAGTCATTATCGACGATTATTTAATACCACACACAATCAAACCACAAACCTATTGGCACTGAATTAATGAATTTAAAGTTGATCATTTCACTTAAAGAAAACACTTATTAAAGAAAACACTTATTAGAAGCAGCCACTCACTAAGCCATCACAATCAATCCTTTTTCCACTTTTTTTTTCTCTCTATTTTTCCAATTGTCGCCAAAGCATTTTATTTCTCCTTAAAAATACATTTTAAAAAAATTAAACTTATATGTCATATCTTAGTAGTTTAACCCATTTAAAATTTAAAATCTCATACGGGACCACTGGAAATTCAACATCGATCACTTTCTAATGAACTATCTTTTTTTTATTTTGAGTTCCACAAGATCCATCGATCAATCCTTTCATAATTACTTGGAAAGAGGCACAAACTCCAATACCATGCCCATTTCACCAATTACAACATGTACACGTGGAAAATAGTCTCTCTCAACTCCCACGAGTCGGTCTAGTGGCTAATCCCTACCACCATCAAAAGTCATTGTGGCCCCGACATTCTCGACCTGATCACGTCACCATACTAATCTTGAACTGCTTATGAGAGTCGTGACTAAGTACTGTCCCCACAAACAATACGAGTTCTTTCAGCATGTTTGTCTTTACTCTCCTAGGAAATTTTTCAAGAGATCACCTAACGTAGGATTGCTCCAAGTCAAACACACTTAACTTGAAAATTTCTATGATTGAGCCACCGAAAAGGAAGGTGCACTGCGAAGAAACTATTTTTCTTGTTTTTTTTCCCTTCAAAATACATCACTGTGATCAATATTTATACAACCTTAGTTAAACATAATTCCTAAGTTAAATAGAGAATAATAAATATAGGAAGATATTTTTCTAATATAGATAGGTAGATATTTTTCTAATACACATAGGTAGATATTGTATGAATAAACATAGGTAAATATTTTTCTAATGATAAGGTAGATAATATCTTAATACTCCCTCAAGTTAGAGCATGAGAATCACAAATGTCCAACTTGAGAAGAAGGTATCGCAAATGCCCAACTTGAAAAACAGGTAGAGCCTCTCGAACTCTGGTCGGTGCTCCAATCTTCAAGTCAATGCTCCTCATTACATCTTTTTTCTTTTCTTTTGGTTTGGAGAAAATCTCGTCTACAAACACAAAGTTTCCACGAGCCTTCAGCGAGAGTATCATTGTTGTTGTCCACGGAATATAATTTTTTGCGAGCCTCCCAAACGTTGGTCGGAGTTACAATCTTCATGTTGATGCTCCTCATGACATCTTTTTTCTTTTCTTTCGGTTTGGAGAACATCCCATTCTACAAACACAAAGTTTTCCCGAGCCTTCAACGAGAGTGCCATCACTCTTGACCACGTAATATTAATTTTCTACGAGCCTTCCAAACGATGGTCGATGCTCCTCAGGAAGAATCAATTTTTGGTTCATTGATGATATAAGTAGTTACTATCATTTCTTTTAAGCTTCTCTCATTCTTATGTGATGTGTTGGTTCATTCATGTATCTCTCCTCTATTCGAACGTCACAAAAACAATACTAAATAAAAACGCTTAATTCATGACTTTTTCTCCAAAAGAAAAAGAAAAGGAAAAAGAAAGAAAGAAAGTGTTGTTAAATAATTAGAAGCAGGAACTCAATGTGTGTTTAGTTTAATAGAAAAGTGGTGTTAAATTGCCAAATTAATTAAAAATTAGTGTGTAGAAAATTTCTTTGCATGCATTATGGTGTGTCCTTTATGGGATGGGGAGTGAGTTTTTGGTATTTGGAGAACGCACTTACAATTGTTTTCAAATCATTTATTTTGGGACCCAATTTTAAAAACCAAACAATTTAATTATGATTTAATTTAATTTAATTTAATCACTTTCATAATCATTCCATATGTTGTCTAATTCCTATCCTAAACACGCCCTCCGTGGATGCCACCTCAGCTCTCCCTTTTATATATGCTTATGTTCTAACTATCGTCATAATTATTTATTTATTTTTTTCCTTATATCTATGTCTGTCGTTACGAGCATAGTTCAAGAGTCAATACATCTACTTTTCCTCTCCTAAGATTGAAAGTTCAAATCTACGTCTACACATTTATTGTACGATTTGAATTTAGTTTATGTTTGGTGATCTCGAAGTTTGAATTTTATTTTTTATAATTAGTCTTTGAAATTTGAAATTGGTTTCTAAATTATTCATGGTGTAGTTTATGTTAGTTGACCTAACAAAATGATGAGGTGGTATGTAATATATGCTTACTAGATTTTGATGATGTAATTTATTTTAATGAGTTGGATTTTTTTTTTATATATATTTTTAATTTCTATAGTTAGGGGACCAATTATTAGAAATGAATTTCAAAGTTCACAGATGAATTAGAAATCAAATTGAAACATTGAGGATCAAACATGTCACTTTTTGAAATCGCAATGATCAAATAGAAACTATATTCAAATCTTAATGACCCAGAGTATTAGTTTTGAAAATTCAGGAACCAAATCAGGAACCAAATAGAAACTATATTCAAATCTTAATGGCTAAGAGTGTTAGTTTTGAAAAATCAAGAACCAAATAAAAATTTAGTTCAAAGACCAAAAATGTATTTTATAAAAAAAAAAATAATAATAATAATAACTAAATCTCATTTTGGTTTCTTAAACTTTCTTCTTTTTCATTTTGAATTTTGGTCTCTAAATTTTTTTTTTTTTTTTTTTAAATTATATCATTTTGATCTAATTTTTGCAAAAAAAAAAAAAATTAGGAGGTAATAAAACATTTTTAAATAGTCCAACCTTAATTTTGATTTTAACAAATTAATAACATGACTTCAATTACGTGTATGTATTAACATGTGTACAAATGATTCAACTCCTTAAGTTGAAATTGAATAAACGAATTTGTAAGTGGGAAAATAATATGACAAGGACATATATATATATATATATATTTTAGTACTAATATAAATATTTTCAAAGAACTAAAATAGAGATTTTACTTTTTTTTGGCTGTTTTTTTTTAATATTGTATTTTTTAAAACTTATTATAAAAATATTGTAAATTTCAAACTATTTATAAAAATATAGCAATTTTAAATGGAGGAAAAGACGACCTCCACATCTTGATCCACGTGGATGAAGGTGTCTTTTCAGGTTGTCTTTTGAAAAAACGACCATAATCGTTATCTACCTCATTTATTAAAAAATTCATATCTTTTTAACCAAATATTCAAATTTTTCAAAAAAGGTATGGTTGGAAAGCTAACAGCGAGAGCTTCAATTTGATACCTGGTTTCACTATTTTTAGAGTTGTGTATCAAAAGATAAAAACCATCGAAGTTGGACTATAACTCTGCAAATTTCAGAACGGAAGATTGTTTTGAGGAGTGCATTAAAAAATTGACATCTTTTTACCCAAATATTAAAAAAAATCGAAAATGGTACTGTTGGAAAGTTAACACAGAGAGCTTCAATTTGATACCTAGTTTCACTATTTTTTGAGTTGTGTATCAAAAGATATATATCGTCAAAGTTATGAAAACTTCACTAAACCCAAAACGGAAGATACGACTAAAAACTTCAAAACTGTAGCTAAACTTCGACTATCTGTATCTTTTAATACACAACTCTACAAATAGTGAAACTAGATATCAAATTGAAGCTGTCTGTGTTAGCTTTTCAACCGTATCTTTTTACAAATTTTTTAATATTTGAGTAAAAATATGTCAATTTTTTAATGCACTATTCAAAAGAATCTTCAGTTCTAAAATGTGCAGAATTATAGTCCAACTTCGATGGTCTTTATCTTTTGATACACAACTCCAAAAATAGTGAAACCACATATCAAATTGAAGCTCTCGCTGTTAGCTTTCTAACCATACCTTTTTTGAAAATTTTGAATATCTGGTTAAAAATATATGAATTTTTTAATAAATGAAGTACATAACGATGAAGGCGACCTCCATCCAATGTGGAGCAAGATCGTCTTTTGAAAAGACGACCTTCATCCACGTGGAAATGTGGAGGTCGTCTCTATTTAAAATTGCTATATTTTTATAAATAGTTTGGAAGTTACAATATTTTTATAATAAATTTTAAAAAATACAATATTAAAAAAAACAGCCCTTTTTTTTAGCATCTAAAATATGAGAATGAGATTATCGAAGAAAGCGACCACAATGTAGTTTAAGTTATTATTATTTTTTAAAATATTTAACTTTTTTTTTAATACTTTTTAATTTATTTACCCTTAAATTTTAGGGTTTAGATTTTAAAATTTAGGTTATCTTTAACGATAAATCCTAAATACTAAATTTTAAAATTAAACTCTAAAACTTAAATAAAATAAATAATAATAATAATATACCACGTGAAAATGGGTTGTTTTTTAATAATATTACATTTTTTAAAACTTATTATAAAAATATTGTAAGTTTGAAACTATTTATAAAAATAAATGGAGGTCGTCTTTTCAAAAGACGACCTCCACATGCAAGCAAAGATTGGTCCACATGGATGGAGGTCGTCTTTTCAAGACGACCTCACTCCACATGTATGGAGGTCGTCTTTTGAAAAGACGACCTCGCTCCACATGGATATTGGTATGTACTTCTTTTATTAAAAAAATTGATATCTTTTTACTCAGATATTCAAAATTTTCAAAAAAGATATGGTTGGGAAGCTAACAACGAGAGCTTCAATTTGATAGGTGGTTTCACTATTTTTTGAGTTGTGTATCAAAAGATAGAGACCATCGAAGTTGGACTATAGTTCTGCAAATTTTAGAACTGAAGATTATTTTGAGGAGTGTATTAAAAAATTGATATCTTTTTATCCAGATATTCAAAAACTTCGAAAAGGGTATTGTTGGAAAGTTAACATAGAGAGCTTCAATTTGATACCTAGTTACACTATTTTTGGAGTTGTGTATCAAAAGATATATATCGTCAAAGGTATGAAAAGTTCACTAAACCCAGAACTGAAGATACCACCGAAAACTTCAAAACAGTAGCTAAACTTCGACGATCTGTATCTTTTAATACACAACTCTACAAATAGTGAAACCATATATCAAATTGAAGCTCTCTGTGTAAGTTTTTTAACCGTATTTTTTTCGAAATTTTTTAATATCTGGGTAAAAAGATGTCAATTTTTTAATGCACTCCTCAAAGCAATCTTCAGTTCTAAAATTTGAAAAACTATAGTCCAACTTCGATGGTCTCTATCTTTTGATACACAACTCCAAAAATAGTGAAACCACCTATCAAATTGAAGCTCTCGCTGTTAGCTTTCCAACCATACCTTTTTTGAAAATTTTGAATATTTGAGTAGAAAGATATCATTTTTTTAATAAAAGAAGTATATACCAAATCCATGTGGAGCGAGGTCGTCTTTTGAAAAGACGATCTCCATCCATGTGGAGCAAGGTCGTCTTCTGAAAAGACGATCTTTGCTTGCATGTGGAGGTCGTCTTTTCAAAAGACGACCTCCAATTAAAACTACATTATTTTTATAAATAGTTTCAAACTTACAATATTTTAATAATAAGTTTTAAAAAATGCAATATTATTAAAAAACAGCCCGTGGAAATGGGGAGGCGACACCTCAAAACTAGAAAGTTTAAGTGATCAAAATATCAATTAAATTGTCATTAATTAACTAATTAGACTTTTCAATTGATTTTTTTTTTTTTTTTTAATAAAGATTTTTGAATTGATTATCATATCTAAATACCTGCATTCTTATTCTTTTGTTGGTAATGTTTAAAGGTAGACTCTTTGGATGTAGACTATTTCTTCCATACTAACATGATAAGATTTAAAAAAAAAAAAAAAATATGAATGTTTTATTGATTGTATCTGATTATTTTTTTTTAAAGAAGAATGTATCTGGTTATTAAATGTTTGTTTTTTAATTATATCTTAATAATAATTTTTTTTACTGGAGAATAAATAAATGAAAACCACAAGGAAAATAATATTTTTAAATTGAAAACGATAGGGAAATAGGATATAGTTTTTAAAAAGGTTAATCTACAAAAATAGTGTTTATAAAGACACCCAAAAAGCCAAAACAGCTCTGAAGGAAAAATTCTTTTTGAATTTTGTTTTTTAAATTAGAATTATGTTTAAATAATTTATCTTTCCCAAACTTATTTAAGGTTGTTCTTTTTAATATGCTTTCATGTGTTTTTTTTTAAATAAAAAATTATTAATTTTTTCAGAGAGAATCTCTCTTTCATATACTCCATCATGGACTTTAATATAGTGATTTTTTTTTAAACGATCTAAAACGAGACTTTTTATAGTTAAGATTCGAACATTTGACTTCTCGATCGAAAACATATGCTTTAATCCATTAGTTATTAACTTCTCGATCGTAAACATATGCTTTAATCCATTAGTTATTGGTTTAACTGAGATTTATTTAAATTACTTATAATTAATTAATCTTCTTAATCATCTCGTTGTTATTTTTCAATTCAATTCTTTTTTTTTTGGAAAACTCAAGAAGGTATTTAAGAGTTATAAATCTCAAAAAAAAAAAATATATATATATATATATTTTAATTAAAAAAAAAAGTTAGAAACATGTTTGAATACATGTTTCGTGTTGTTATTATTACCATTATTATCAATAATAACTTTTAGCTTAAGCCGTTATTCTTAAAATATAGCAAGGTAAACTTTTATATAAGCAAACTCAATTTTCAGTTGCCAACTTAAACATATTTAAAATCACATAAAATATGCTTTGTAGACGAAGGCTAGATGTTCAAATTAAATCTCTTATTTTATATGTTTGTCTATTTGATCTTTAAATTTTTAATTTTGTGTCCAATAAATTTCTCAAAATTTCTATTTGCGTCTAGTAAGTCGAATTTTATGTGTGAAGTACACATAAAAAATTTAATTTAATATTGATTAGTTAATTTTGTAAAATTTAAATATATCGCTATTGACCTAATAGACACAAAATTGAAATTAATTCAAGAAACTATTAGATAGTTTTAAAATTTAATGACCTATTAAATATAAAATTACGAAAATTTATTAAGGTTTATTTTTTTTTTTTTTTACAACATGTGAGGGTGGAGGATTGAACTAAGACATCATAATCACGAATGGATAGTCAGTTGAGTGTCAGTTGAGTTATACTTTTGTTGGCTTGAATTAGTTTAATTACTTGTATTGACAACCACCCAAAATGAATTTTATGGGAATGAGTTTTTGAAATAATGCAAACACTTTATATTAACTTTATAAAAAAAATGTTTTTGGGTGTTTAATTGAAAAACCTACCTAATTTTCATATTGTATTAAAATTACCAAAATACCCTTACACTACTCCTTTAATTGCCTGCCCGCCTAACTCCACCGACCACCTTCACTCTTATCCCGTCACCGACACAATAGTAAACATCCGTCATAATTTTTAAAATATAAATTATTATTTTTTTTTTTTGTAAAATTATTTAATTAATGCGGGATGAAGAGATTAAACTTTTGACCTCTTAATCAAATGCATAACATTGTGTCAATTGAGCTATGGTTGGTTTGATAACTCAATTGAAAAATATAAATTTAAACTTATTAATCATATTGTTTATTAATAATTGATTTTTATAGTAATTTAAAATTAGGAAAAACATTTTAGTGTAGAGCAAACCAAATACATTTGTAGATAAAATCAAATACATTTGTAGATAAAAATACTTTAGAAAATGTACCTAAAGACATGAGTGTTTTAATTATAAATATTTTTAGATAAAATATTTATAAAAAATATTCTTTAAAAAATATTTTGTCCTAAGTTAAAAAAAAAAAAAAAAAAAAAAAAAAAAAAAAAAAATCTTAGTTTACATATCTAATCCAAAGCAATTAATATTAATTTAATTCTACCAAATAATACAAAGAGGTATCTGATACAGACAATTGTGGGGTTTTTCTGTAAGAAAAAAAATAATAATAATAATAAAGGGATAGGTGTCATTTGAGGGTATTAAGGCAAAAAAAGAAAAGACCTAATTTTTTTTTTTTTTTTTTTTTTTTATATTTTTCAAGGAACAAAACACTGTGTCTGTGGTCCAAAAATATTTAATTAAATATATATATATATACACATAAAATATTCAATGTGTGATACATAGATTATGTCTGCCACTTATACCAAGTTAAATGGACAAATGCCTTAGAATTTTATAAAGTTGTTAGAAGGGCAAAGCTGCAAATATGGAATAATATATGTGGATTGGGAGAGGGGAGTGGGGATAAGGTACCCCTACATACTTTAGAATTTGAAAGGGAAAATGCCCTAAAAAATGGAAAAAGAAACGCTTAGTTTTTTTTTTTTTGCAACGGTATTTTTAATTAATGCAAGGATTGAACCTATGACCTCTTAGTCAAGAACACAATCTTATGTCAATTGAGTTATGCTCGGTTTGGCAAAATGAACACTTGTTTTTAATGCGAGGATTGAACCCATGACCTCTTAGTCAAGAGCACAATCTTATCCCAATTGAGCTTAGTCAAGGACACAATCTTATGTCAATTGAGCTATGTTCGATTTGGCAAAAGGAACCCTTGTTGTCCCTAAAATTTAATTCAAATTATTAATTGTAACTGATTTTTTTTTTTTTTTTTTTTGTCACATCGGATTAATCTCAACCATCAATGTTGAACCAAATCATAAGAGTTGTCTCTCATGAAGATCTTTGTCGAGCATTTCATTACTTCCCCTACAAACTAGTGAGAATTGTGAAGTTTGTAGATTGAGTCATGTGTGTTTGGGTTTGGAGTCATTCCATCTCGACATATCTTATCTAATAATATCAACCTAATTTCTATAGGGAATACCATCCATTCGTTATGTGCAATATGTCAATTGTTAGTTATCGAGCATGTGTTGGAATCATTTGTCTCGACATATATATCTTACGTACTTATAAATAACAACGTCAATTTTCGATGTCCATTATAGTCTAACTCTTGTTATCCTCTCTTTTTTCCTCTTAAAGTCCAAGACACTGGACAAATATATATAAGTACAAGTTTGATCTCTTTAAGCCTCATTTGATAATCATTTGGTTTTTTATTTTTGAAAATTAAGTCTATAAACAATACATTCACATTTGAATTCTTTGGTTGTGTTATTATCTTTTGAAGTGTTTCCAAAATCAAGTAAAAAATTGAAAACAAAAAAAAAAAGCTTTCAAAATTTTGTTTTTCTTTTTGGAATTTGGTTAAGAGTTGTAATGTTTGATTAACAAAAATGAAAGTCATGGTAGGAATTCACATGTGGATGTATGATTTATAGGCTTAATTTTCAAAAACTAAAAACCAAATGGTTATCAAACTGGGGTTTTAATTTTTCGAATTGTGTCAATTTTAGAGCTTTCAATGGGTATATAGTGGGCTTTTGGGCTCAACCATTTGGATTTGAGCTTTGTTAGCCTTGGGCCTAAATTCTTTGGGATTTGTGAATGTGTTTTTAAATATCCTTTTGAACCCTTTAGACCTTAGCCCAATTATCATATGACCAAATTTGATCGGCTAAGCTTACTTGATTAAATGATCACAATGAAGACATGTGACATTTATTTGGGAATTGTCAATTTTTGTTTCAAGTTTAATTTGGGACACATGTCAGTTTATGCTTAGTCTCAAATGTAATTTTGTCATCAATTTGTTAATAATGATGTGACACTCGGGCTGAAATTTCTCCGACAACCACGGTCTAATCTATCACCCTTAAGCTATTGAAAACCATTTGATTTCTTATCTCCAAAATATTCCACACAATCGATATCAAGCACTCAAAATCTTCCTTCGAACCGTTATCTAGAAACCAATCTCAATGCTCTTGGATAATCCAATGGTTCCTGTTATCACAAAAATGAGTCAACAAGTCAATAGAGAGTTTAAGGTTTAGGAAGGCCTCCACCCACCGTTGGCGTCAATTGGTTGCGTTTCTCGACTGGCTGAAGATTTCCTTTCTATCAGCTATCTTCTGGTCATCCATTTCTAGAATCTTTGAGATGAATGGAATGTAGTTGACAATACTGGATAACACAGTCTGATCATCCTGGATAACACGGTCTGATCTGTCACCCTTAAGTTATTGAAAACCATTTGATTTGTTATCTCACAAATCTTCCACACGATCAATATTGAGCACTCCAAATCCTCCTTTGAACAGTTGTCCAGAATCTAATCTCAATGCCTTTGGATGGTCCAATGATTTCTATTATTACAAAAATGATTCAAGTCAATAGAGAGGCATAACGACCAAACATTCTTTATTTTCTTACAATGCCAGAAGAGGTGTTGAGAAAATTCCTCGTTTTCCCGACAAAAAAGACAAAAATAAAATTATCAATGAGATTTCTTTCTTTAGGAGGTTTACTGACAACGCTCATTTATGAGTGTTTTACAGCCCTAAAACTTAAGCTTATTGTCTTAAATTCATGTGTTCATTGATAGAACATTTTTTAGTCAAAACAAATAAAGATCATGTTTAGAATCATTATTTGCTAAGTACGAATATTAGGTAATTTGTGGGTCGAGTCTGATGCGCAAGTTTTGGTAAAGGCTATCCACTCTCATGACCTGCAGTTGTCCCCCCAAGGGGCAGTGCTTGAAGAGATTCGAGGATGGATGCATTTTCTTCAGATTAAGGGCCTTGCCTTTATCCCAAGAACAATTAATCGGGTCGCTCATAATGTGGCAGCTCAAACTTTTATTACGGGGAGCCCCTCCACTTGGGAGGGTCCTCTCCCATATTGGTTTCAACTTTTATTGCTTAATGATTGTAGCAATTGTAATCCTTACGTGCCTTCGGGCCACGTTTCTTGATTAATGAAGTTTGCTTGTTTCAAAAAAAAAAAAAATACGAATATTAGGGGTAAAATAGTTATTTATTGAATGTTTTGATGTGTTTTAAGTTTTTTTTTTGTTGAAGGAACCATTTTAGCCTAAGAGTGGGCCAAAATTGCAACCACAATTTGGTCAGAAGTCAAGAAAATTTCAAAAAAAATCAAAAGACTAAAGAAGCATTATAAGTCAGGAATTGCGCCCACAATTAAAGCCTTTTGGCTGAATCGCAAAAAAAACTTCAAGATTTGGAATATCTTCACAAATTCTCTCCAAATTGTGGAATTATATGATCATGGTGGTTCATTGCACTCCAAGGTGGTGAAGCCCTAGACCTTGAGGTCTATAAAATGCGTTCAAGACCCCAAAGTCCACAGAGCTGTGATTGATTAGTTTTATTTTAGCAATTTTTCTTTTCATCTTGTACTCTTGCAATCGGAGGCTCTACACTCTCTCTACTTGTGTATTTTTATTCTTGACTCTTGTATTGAAAGAACATTCTGACTCTTGTATTGAAAGAACAAAGGTAAAGACTCGATTCATCTTGCAAGAGATTGAATTGAGTTAAATAAAGAACAAACCTTGAGTTGTTCTTAGTTTTACTTTTTGTTTTAGAGCTTAACCTAGAGTTGTTCTTAGTTTTACTTTTTGTTTTAGAGCTTTACTTTCCTGCTTTTAGTCATATTTACTTTCTTTACTTTCAACTTTTGTATTCCATTTTTCCACCAATTAGTATGAAGTTTATTTTCTACTTTTCTTGTCTTGTTTCTCACGTTATGATGAGCTAAACCTCATTTTAGAGGGTCAAAATAGGTCCTGACATAAGGTTAGAATTCTAGTTGTGGACTCTTAAGGAAGGATAAAAGTCTCACTTGTGTCTTTTTAACTTTTCTCAACATTTAGTAGCTTTTAGCTTTATTAAGTATTTTATCTCCATTGTTTTTACCATATTGAGTCTAATAATCAAAAGAGTTAGATAATAAACGGTTTTCATAAAGCTTTATAGAAAGAAATATCCTAGACATAAGATTTTAAGTTTGACCCTAGAGATAGGACATTGCTTATAGGACCGTTAGAATTGCATGTTTTATTTACCGAGGCTCTAATTAGTCGTAGACATATGAGTTTATTGCGTATTCACCTAAAGACTTTTGTAAAAGTGGTTGAATAGATGTTGAATTTGGTCTAAGCTACCAAGTGTCAGAGGAGAGGGTACATGTGAAATTATGCTGTTATGCTTATCCCTTTCCGGATTCGTTTGAACCAAAATTCGGGCGCATTTGGGTATTAACCTCTAATTGTGTTCTTTTTGTTTGAGAGATTTAATTGCGGGCACATAGTGTGCGCAATTTTCTTCTTGAATGATGAAACTATTTTGAATTACCTTCCATTTATCAATAACTTATCATCTTATGTTTCCTTATTGTTTTCATTTAGAGTCATTACATTTTACCTTGCACTGCTTGACAAAAAAAATCAACCATATCCAACTTGCTAATATTGACTTGCTAATATTGGTTACTTGGTTGAAAGTTTGAGGAAGTTTTTACTATGACTTTGCTTCTTTGTAAACCTTGTTGATCTATTGTAATTCGATACTCGAAATACTTCATTTTATATTACTTGATAGACAGTGTATACTTGTACTCGAGGCCGAATATCAACCTTTTATATATACTTTTTACCTCATTCGGTTTGCAGTCATCATTTAATCAATGTGATAGATATTAAAAAAAGAATGTAATTATGTTGGTCAATATTATTTTTGTTTTCATCAAAATCTCATTCTTAGAATTATTGAAATAATTCCTTAATAATGAAAATTTGAAACATCGTAGAAAAAAGCTTAAAAAAATAGTTAAAATAAACTCATACTTCATAACTTCAGGTTTAACAACTATTTGCCTCAAACACAACACAGACGTCAGAACTACAGGTTAAACAACTCTGCCCCACAAACACAAACTTCTTAACTCCTACTCTCTGCAACTCCTTGCCCCAAAAAATCCTTAAAACTCATATCGCCATTTGTCTAACACACATCCGACTTCAGGAAGTCCACTCCAATGAATCTTCCTATTGTCAGAAGTTGAGCCCCACGATATTGTATGTTGGAATATCTTGAACCACTATTTATTAAGATATTTTTGTCTTTGAAGAAAACAACTTTTGTTTCCAACCCTTGAGGGAGAATACCCAGATACCGACCTAACGTGATCGTGCAAGTAATCCCACCACTATTTTTATTAAGATATTTTTGTCATTGAAGAAAACAACTTTTGTTTCCAACCTTTGAGGGAGAATACCCAGATACCGACCTAACGTGATCGTGCAAGTAATCCCGAGCTCACCTTAAATCACAGCAATTGTCTCCTGGTTGACATCATTAGTTTAATGTGTCTGACACATTGATTGTATTATTTGATGAATAAGTGGTTTTTTTTTTAGTATATTGGGGTTGGGGGGATTCGAACCACAGACCTTTTGGTCATGAACACATACATGTGCCAGCTGAGCCATGCTCGCTTTGGCTTGATGGTTGAATATTGCATTTAGACAAGTTCATGTATTTGGTGACATAAGTGTTAAATTGATAGTTAACGAGAATGACATGTTGGAAACAAAATTTAAGTTGTTTAAGGGATTATTAGAATATAATATATATTATCCCTACCACCTTGATACCAAAGTTTTAAATGATGATGTCGACGAAAATGTCGAAGTCTCCATTTTATAAAAATATGGATCGAAATATTAATAAAATGATGATGTGGATATATATTTCTAAAAAAATTATAAATTAAAAAATTAGTAAAAAAAATATTTAAATTAACAAATAAGCATTTCACCCTTTTTAAATTAGTTTAAATTCCTTGTTATTAATATTAGGTCCACATTAGCAGGGGCGGATTCACTAAGGGGCCGGGGGCACGTGCCCCCCCTCGACTTTTTGAACTTATCTATTATATATTAAAGGCTAAGTTAAATTTTTTTAAAATATTAACCTATGTATTATATATTAAAGTCTAAGCATAGTTTTTATAAAAGCTGGATTGCTCTGTTGGTTAGCTCTATGCCCCATGTGTGTACCCCTCCGCCTGTGCACAAGTTTGATTCTTAGGGTATACATATTTTATTTTTGCATGTAAAATTTTGATCACCAGATTTCATTTTGATAAATAGATTTTTTATATTTTATTAGTATTTTGAGACTTATTCTATTTTAGTCCGTATACTTTCCATTTTTATTAAATATACTTATTTATTTATATAAAAGTAGTTAAAAATATTTTTTTTAACTTTGGTAAATTAGTTTTTTAGAAAATGAATTTCACAAAAAAAAAATTATATAAATATATATAAATAAATAACTTGCTTTTAGAAACAATTTACTACTTCTTTTCGCCTATTTTTATTTAGATGATTTAATTATATTTTTTTAAACATTTTCTAATTCATGGGGCAAAATAGATATAAATGTGAAAATCGAGAGACTAAACTTGTAATTTAACCTAGTCGATATTACTTAATTTGAATATTGCATCAACAAATCTAAAATTAAATTTATATGAATTGTGCCCCTCCTGACATAAAATCCTGGATCCGCCCCTGCACATTAGGATATATTGTTGATATGTTTGTTATATTTGGTCGATTTTTTTGTGATATAATGGAAATGTCGATCCACCCTGTATGTCAACAACGAACTATGGACATATGAAAATATTAACATGTGGACGAAAATTTAAAATCATACTTGATATTTTATATAAAAAACTAAAACTACTTCCATAACTTAATACGGGTTATTTCAATATACGCAGGGATTGAACTCATAATCTCTTAGTCAAAGACACAACCTTATGTCAATTGAGTTATGCTCGGTTTAGTTTATTTCAATATACTTGACGTCTTCAGACTTTACTTGCATGCTTTCTAGTCAAAACCGGCTCAAAAGGCAACAACTCAGAACTACTCTAAGCTAAACACATAATTAGTTGTGGAGTTACTCTCTAAAAAAAAATTCAAGAAATGGATACTTTATTAGTATAAGTAAATACCCGACTTTGGAGATTTGAATCTTTGAGATCTTGATGAATATGTCATACATTATCTCAGTTGAGTTATGCTCATGTTAACTGACAATTATTCTTTACTTTTTTTTTTTCCTTTTACTCTTAACCATTATATTTTATAAAATTATAACGAAGAAAATCTTACTTTGAATTATTTCATAAATGTGTAAAGGACCAAAGTAACCTCTAAATTAACTTTTATAAAAATATTCATTAACATGACAAGTAAAATTAAAATTCCACACTATAAACATAATCATAACGATGAAGATTAATGTTCTCTAAAACAGTTTTTGTGTAAATGTTTTGGTATGTTTATATGGATAATTCAATCATACTTTCAACTAATATCAAATTATCAAATTATGTATGCTTAAAATTATAACATTTTAGTATTTATACTAAACAAACTAATATCCTACGTAATAGTTTATTATAATTTGCTAATCAATATTATACTTAATCTAAATGTTTATAATATTTGTGCATTTAAAATTATATTTTTGTGATTTGTGCCCACATGATGTTCTAGATCAGCTACTAAATTTCAAGTTTATGTTTTTCAAAATTGAATATTTTTACTCACGATATTTTTTTTCTCCCTTTTTTTTAATAGATTTTAAATCTCTACTAACTTTATAAAATATTGAATTTTTTTTTTTTTTTTTTTTTTTTGAAAGATTAAACGAACGTAAGACTTTAAAGTCACTAATCGATACATGTCAGAAGTATACTCTTGTTTGAAAATTGATAAATAAGTTACGTATAAAAGAAAGTTTGTAAATGAAATAAACCAACCGAGTTTAACCCTATTATATATATATATATATATATGAAAATATTGGATATTAGAGAATCATTTTTTTGGAGTGTTGTACCCAAACATTTCCATTGAGATTTTCGATAATGTTATCAATGTATTTTTTAAAAAATATTTGATCAAACAATTTTATAATTTATCTTTATATCTTTACAATATTAATAAAATGTGGGATATATAGTTGAGAATTATTTTTACATTTTTTTAATATAATTTTAATTTTCCAAATCTTCACCTAATAATAATATATAGTTTATTCTTGAATGTATTTCATGTTTTACTAAAATTAAATCATATATATTTTATAAAATTAAAACTAATTCCATTAAATAAGAAATGTTTGTCGAATCATAATTTAAATTTATTTTTTAAAAAATACTATAAAGTCATATATTTTTATTATTACTAAGATTTCAAAAATAAATTTTAAAAGAAAACATAAAATCGTTATCTTCTAGTATTTTAAACAAAAAAAAAAATATATATATATATATATATATATTACAATTCTTTAGTTATTGTTGTATTATAAAAACAAAAACCATTTTTTATTTAACAATCCGTTGTAGTTTAGTTGGTTAGGATATTCAGCTCTCACCCGAAAGACCCGGGTTCAAGTCCCGGCAACGGAATTAATTTTTTATTAAGTGCCTGTATGTATAATTTGAAGGACACCCTCGAGCCGACCTACGGAGCTTGGAAACTACCGAATCACCTAATCTACTAAATTCATTCTTAATCGAGCTGAGGTGCCTGTCTGTCACCAACGGGACTCCATTGTCATGTCGGATATATGAATTTTTCAAGAGACGACGAAAAACTCTATAAACTGGATTCATATTCATTTATTTGAATTGTACTAAGGTTGCGTTTACCTCTCCGTAATGTAATTTCCTCAACAATCGTAATAAATCAATTGTAATGGATTATGACTTCAATCGTAATCGATTTACCTTTGATAGTGTTTACTTAAGGTTAATTCAAACGAAATCTGAATTCTATTGAGGTGTTTACTTGCACGTAATCATTCGTGAATTTACCATAATACTCTTTCGCTTTAATCGTGTGTTGACTCGTTTTTTAGACGTTACTCGTGTGTAGACTCGTGTAAAACAAACTTTATTCTTCTCTCTTCCTCACGTTTTTTCTTCATTCAACCACTCTCTCTCAACTCATGACTCTTTCTCCAATCGCCACCATCTCACGCCTCTCTTCTTCTCCGATCTCATCTCCGAGAACACACCAATGTTCAACGGCGGGCAAGCGACGACTTCTCTCATTTGCGTCTCCGACGAGGGCGCGACGTGGCAGTGGGTAAGTCTTCTCCTCCTCTGATGATCTCTCGTCTTGGTTGGTTGAGCATTGATTTTAACCCGCAATCATTTGGATTTCAAGTTTTGTTAACTTGCAAGCGTTCTATTCAACTTTGAAAGTCATCCCCAACTTCGTCCAACGCTAAATTTGTGAGATTTGGGCTTATTTGCTCGTTGTCCAACATTGAATTTTGAGCTAGATTCGACATTTGGCGAGTACCCAAAAGGTGGGATGGGTATTAATGAATTGTATACAAGCCTATATACAACCTCGGTGGACCTGGACGTGAGGGTACAAAAGTATGTCTGGAGATATATTATACGCGTAAAATGCAATTTTTCATTGTCCCCCTGTAGTTGTCAATTTCTTTATTTGAAAGTTTCTGTTATTTTGACATTCATTATCTTTCTCTCTCTCATCCTAATCATTTTCTACTTTAAAGTATTATTTCATTTAATCGTTAAAATGTATAATATAATAGGAGGGTATTTTTGTCCACTTAGTGTGTAGGTTTACTTACTAAATTTAGCTTTTAGACATTTTAACCAAATGAAGGTGGTTTAGACATTTTACATGTTGCACTCTCCCTTTTAGACATTCTTCTTGTTGCCCCTAGTAATTTTTAGGGAAATCGTGAGAAATAACTAATAATAAAAAACTAAACTGAAAAATAACTAAAAATGTTTCATATTTGGATTCTATGGCTAGAGTGTTTCTAGAGATGAGTGTGAAAATTTTACATTCCGACTATACCCAACATTATTGTAACCAAAAATTGATAAATAAATAAAAATAACATCAAATGTTGCACCCCTCCTCCTTAATTATCACAGGGAAACAATTTGTTCTTAGTGTTACATTCACATATATGTATATAATCATATATTTGTTTTCAATAAGTTACACTCACATTCTTATATTATATGTCTATACTCACGTAGACATCTTATGACACTGATGATTCGAGCGAACGTAGTCTATACACGTATATTCTCTGACGGAACGTAGTATATACACGTATGATTCGAGCGAACGTAGTATATACACGTATAATTTTGGAAAATCTCTAATAAGCCCCTAGATTCTCACAATTTGAAACAAAAAAAATACACAACCATCGAGTAAAAATAAAAGATCAGTATGTCCCTCTCTCATAAAACCTAATAAAAAGGCGCATCATTCTCTCTTCTGTTCTTTCTCCAAATCTTCATCACCTTTGGTCGTAGTTGATGGTGAAACTTCGTGTTATTTCCTTTTCGGGGGCTGGGCCACGCTAATAGAGTATATCGGTTTTTGAGGATTTTTTTTGAGTTTTTACAGAGAGATTTGATTTTCAATTTTCAACAATCTCAGTCAACGATCTTAAAGTTCATTGAACGAAAATGGATGAACAAAGGTTGAAAATAATAGTTTACGACAAAGATTGTCGGGGGTTGAGCCACGTTAATAAAGTATAATAGTTTTTTAGGACTTTTCTGAGTTTTTACAGAGAGATTTGATTTTCCGATTTTCAACAGTCTAAGTCAACACGATCTTGAAGTTCATCGAATAGAAAATAGAAGAACAAATGTTGAAAATGGAAGTTTACGACGAAGATTTCGAGGATGATGATCTTCTCAACTAGGCATTGATGCACTCAAATCTCTCGACAGAGCAAATTCTCGACCTGATTTTGAGCTTGTTGTTTGTCGGCCACGAGACGTCATTGGTCGCCATAAATAAATCATTGATCATTACCCTCTATGAAGAAAGAGACATTGTGTGGATGTACGATGACTGTTATCTTGTCGTGGACGTTGAAGTTGTAGATACTAACACATACAGACACGAAAAGGGAATAACACAATCATAAACAAGCTTCAGACACTTGAGTTTGGAAGAGGTGAGATTTTCAAATAACACAATCAGAGTTTTAAAAGTGTTGAAAACCAATGTTTTCGATGTAACATGAAATGACATTGATCTCGTACCTATTGTATGTCCAAACACTTGGTCGATCTCTACCAAGCATCATTGAATAAAGAGAAAAATGTGGAAGCAAACTTCGTGTATCAGGATGATGATGTATTTGATCATTCAAACATGACACATTTAAATCTTGTCGATTTTTTTGAGTCTCCTGAAGAGAAAATTGATAACATTGAAGAAGTAGGAACACTTCATATGATCAGAATACCAAAAATTAGTTTGTTTGTTTGCAAAAGTATTTAATTAATGCGGGGTGGGGGATTGAACCCTAACCTAGGTCAGGAGCACAACTTTATGTCGATTAAGCTATGCTCGGTTTGGCCAAAAATTAGTCTTAACTATAAGTTTTATTTATGTCGCTAGTTAAGTTTAATTTTTTTTCTCTCTCCAAGTATTATTTTTGAAACTTGTTGTAATCTTGTTTTTCTTTTCTTAATGAAGAATCATGGAAATTTCTCATATTTTGGCTCATTCGAAGATGAACATTGAAGATTTATGTTTGACAGATAATGCAACTACGCAGACAATACTTAAAAATAGAAAATACTTTTATAAATTGACAATGGTTGAAGCAAATGCCAATACAATATCAAGTTGTACAAACTTGATTGAAGGTTTTGGAAAAACAATTCTTATTTTTCCTAGAGGAACAAAATTCACAATTAACAATGTTTTGTTCTCTAGTAAATAAAAAAGAATTGGTTGAGTTTCAAACATATGCGTTAAAATGGTTATCATGTTGAGATAGAATATCTATATATTATATCTAATGTTTCACATGAAAAACGTATATTAGAAACACCGCCTATTTTTTTTTCTTTTGAATTATATTATACGCATATACGAGTAATTTCTTTTAGAGATGCATTTTTAAAGTCCAATTAATTTTTTTTTATTTTTTTAAAAACAAAACGAAATTTCATAAAGATCCGTTAACTGCCACTTTTTGAATTCTAAGGGCCCTACGAGTAATTTCTTTTAGAGATGCATTTTTAAAGTCCAATTAATTTTTTTTTATTTTTTTAAAAACAAAACGAAATTTCATAAAGATCCGTTAACTGCCACTTTTTGAATTCTAAGGGCCCGTTTGATAATGTTCTCGTTTTTTGTTTTCTGTTCCTGTTTCTCATTTTTTAAGAAACAGACTTGTTTGATAATTATTCTCGTTTCTAAATTTTGAGAAACGTTTCTAAAAAAATGACAAAATTTGAGAAACACCAAAAAATGTGGTTGGTTTGAGATGTGCTTAAATAAGCCTTTTACATTCAAGGTACTGGGTTCAAATCCTAGAAGTAGCATTTTTTTTTTTTTTTTTTTTTTTTTATCTTTTCTTCCTCTTAATTTTGCAGTATTTTTTTATATATTATTTTAATTTTGAATATTGTCACTTTTTATTTTTGTTTTGTTTGAGAATATATTAATACTAATATGAACCTAATATTAATAATAAGTTTTTTTTATCATATCTAGCTACGTTAAAATGTTTATTTATTAATTTAAGTATATATTTTTAAATTTTTTTCTTCATAAATATCTATCCACATCGACATTTTATCGATATTTTTTATCAACATTTTCATAAAATTGAGACATTGATATTTCCATCAACATCCACATTTTAAACTTTGCAAATAAGCATTTCACGGTTTTTAAATAAGTTTAATTTTCTTAGTATTAAATATTAGATTCACAATAATTATATTTTAGTTATATAACGTCAATTTTTCTAAAATATAATTGAAATGTCGATTCAACTCTCATGTCGTTCATTGACACATGAAGATGTATACACGTCGACGAAAATTTAAAACACGGTTCATAACAAATAATGACAAATTGGTAATGACTTTGAAATTTTAGAGAAAAGAGACATCATCCATAAATGTTTAACTACCGACATTTCTCACTCCAAAATGTTATTGAATGTTGTTTTGGTGCGTAGAAGGCTCAATTACCTATTCTTAAAAAAATGTCTCCTTGGTTAACAAACAAAAACATATACTAAATCAAATTTGGGTAACATTTGAAGTATAAATACAATTTTATGATTGTTTTTAATTTTGTATCGAAACTTATTTGTATTCGATTATGTAAACTTTAGATAGCTTTTTTGTATATATATTTTAATGCATGTTATATATTTTTTATATTATGTATACTAAATTATATTTAAACTATAAAAAAAAAACATAAAGAAAAGAAACAATTAACAGAAAATAATTATCAATCTATCTTTCAAGAAACAAGAAACGAAAAATAATTTCATTATTATTTGACATATCTCGTAAATTATAGAAGGGACAAAAAATGCGGTGAACGTGGATCGAACACGTGACCTTCAGATCTTCAGTCTGACACTCTCCCAACTAAGCTATCCCCGCTTATTTATTGTCATTTACATATTAAAAGGTATTAAATACTAACAACAAAATATATATATATATATATATATATATACCCTTCTTCATTGTTCTGGGGGAAAGGAACCATCTACCTGTTGGGAAGCTAGACATTAAGTAAGTGGCTATTGATTTGTCCCTTGGACTGGACCTATTATGATTCTTAATTATTCGTCGCTACGATGTTCCCAAGGACTAGAAAAATCGAAATAGCAAAATTTTTGGGTCATCTCAATGGGTTCAGAAACCACACGATTCTCCCGGAACGCTAGCTAAGCTAATAAATAGTAATTTTTTCCTTCAATCAAATAAAAAAGCCAAACGCGCTTACAAGGCGGGCAATAAGAATAAGACCGATAGAGACTTCATAAGGGACCATTTGAGTTGCAGATCGTAATGCTCATAGGAAGGCATATTTCGAATATAGAGGAGTGAAAGTTCCCAACAATCAACGAGTTGATATATATATATATATATATATATATATATATATATATAGATTGTTAATTTACATTTTTCATAACCGGTTAACTTCTTTGTGCACACCATTTAAAAAAAATGAAAAAAATCAATTTATACCCCTAAACTTTGAGGGTTGTATCAATTAAAACCTTAAACTAACAATTGTATCAATTTAAACTCTTAACTTTCATAAGTGTATCAATTTACACATTTTGTTTGATTTTATTTGAAAAAAAATAATTTAAATTGGTAGAGACTTATGATTTTAACGATTAAATCCATAAACTTTCCTAAGTGAATCATATGAAAGTTTTAAGAGTTTAATTGATAAATTACAAGTCTTCACGCAGGTAAAAACTTAACATTTTTATATTAAAGGGTATAAATTGATACACTTATGAAAGTTCAGAGTTTAAATTGATACAATTGTTAGTTTATGATTTTAATTGATACAACCCTCAAAGTTTAGGAGTATAAATTAATTTTTGTCCTAAAAAAAAAAAATTGTCACCGCTTAACCTTTAAGTAATTATATTTTCAAAAAACATTTAAACAATTAGAGAAATTACAATTATTAAAATTAATTCCTTATTCATAATTAATGTTGATGAACTTATAAATTAAAATAGGGAGAACAAAAAATTCAAACATTTTAATATACTACAGATATGGGCATCTAACAGAATGGAAAAAAAAAATGGAAAAAAGGGGCAAAAGAAATCCGACCTACCGGATTCGAACCAGTGACCTAAGGATTAAGCTGCTTTCGACTACAGTCCTCCGCTCTACCAACTGAGCTAAGGTCGGATTGATGGTTATCATGTCGAATATTATTTAATTAAACAAAAATACAACTTTGGAAAAATCAATTTTTACCTCTTTTAATTATTATACCAATTTTTGTCCGCAAGGTTGTATGGAGTTTTATCATAACTTTCAATTAAATTATTTTTTTTTATATTCTTTTTTAAAAAAAGAGTTAAATTAAACTCTATATTCAATTTACGTTAAATTCACCTATTAATTGTTAATTTCAACTAAAATTAATTCTGGCACAAAATCAATAATTGAATAAATCTTTCCAAACAAATTTCAATTTTAGTGCTTTAAAGCTTAATTTTATTTTTTTTACATAGCTTAATTAATATTTTTGACAACATGTTGAAGGTGTGGATGAAACTCAGGACATCTTTATCATTAGTCTATACAATATGTCGGTTGAACTATGTTCATGTACACACATCCTCTTATGAAAAGAGGATATCTGGTTACAAGGCAAAAAATTGTCACTTTGGATTTCGTTAATAAGTAAAATATCATTAATCTATATACTGAAAGGGAAACGTTGTGAGTATGGTTGTCTACCTTTTCTATTAATCTCGCGACCTAAATCCAAACCAACTAGACGTGATTTTAGTTAAAACAAAAAATGTCAATTTGAACGATCAAATGACAAGTCAAACCATGTGACAACACTTCACATTTGATATATAGACTAATGATATTTTACTTATTGTAGACGGAGACAAAATTTAAATTGACAATTTTTGTTTTCTTTTTTTGTCATGTCAATAGATATCGTGACTATGTATATTTAAAACAACTATATTTTTATAAATATATTTTTTTTAATGGTTAAAAAAAAAAAAAAACTTGAGGGTTTTGCAGCGGAACGTGGTTTGTGACCCTCATCTGTTCAAACTTCGCAGGGTTTTACAAAGATTTTACAGGCGAAGCTTACAATCTCCAGTTCTTGTAAAACTTCAACAATGGCTTCCCTCTTCTTCCCCATTCCAACCATTAATGGCAGCATTAAATCCTCTCCTCACATCCCTCTCAATCGCTTCATCTTTTCCCAACCTCGCTCTCTCTTTCCTCCCAATTTTTGTCCCTTCCGTTCCCGCTTTCACTTCTTCCTCACCTCTTCCCATTTCATTCCGCTCGCCTCCACTTCCTCCGACGCTCTTCCCTCTTCCGATGGCCCTCCAGAAGACCCACTGGCCGAAGCCCGACTTGCTGTTTCCGAGTATCTTCAACGTTTCGGGGTTTCGGAGGAGGAATCTGTCTTCATCGCCTCCAATTCCCCTCGCTTCTTGAAGATGCTCGTTGATGGAGTTCGTGAATTGGACGAGACTTCCATGTGGATTTCTTGGAGTAATGAAGGACGAGAATTGCCGTTCGGTGAGGGTTTAGGGTTTAAGGAGAAGGTGGCTTTGATGGCCATGGAAAAAGGTGACCATGGGAAGGTTGCTTTCTTGGAGAGTGCTGGTATGAATCTTTCTTCAGCTATGAATGTTGCTCGCTACCTCTCTGGGGAGATGCTTCCATCTCTCATTGATAAGGTACGACACTGTTTTAGAGCTTATATGCTGAATTTTCTTCAAATTAGCACTCTGTTTGTCCCGACATTTCAACAGTTGATCAATTGGCAGATGAATGAAATTAGTTTCTGATTCGAACTGCCTGAGTTCTTCTTTACTTGAGTTGATATCTGTTTGCAGTGTACAAATTGAAGATTGATAAGCTCGCCGACGTTGGTTTATTTTTACATTTGCTCTTTAGGTAAAATATATGAAGGAACTCTTCTTTTCTGGCAGCGGTGATGGAAAACTCATAGGAAAAAGTGCTCGCCGAATGATGACGAACTTATCGATTCCGCCTGATGATGATGTGCAACGGACTTTATCCTTTTTTGAGAAGGTCTTGTAACATATGTAGTTTTCAATTTCAAAGTTTTAACTTGTTTCTGTTTCATTCTTTTTTGGATTTTCATATCATAAGATGTCTTTATGAATATTGTCACAGATTGAAGCAAGGCGTGGAGGCCTAGACATGTTGAGTTCGAATGAAGAATCCTTTCGACTTTTACTTGAATCATTTCCCCGCATGCTTTTGTTGTCAGTTGAATCCCACGTGAAACCAATGGTAGAATTTCTTGAAACCATTGGCATCCCTAAGGAGCGCATGAGGAGCATATTTCTGTTATTTCCGCCCATCATTTTCTCCAGTACTAAAGTCCTCAAATCAAGGATAATGGCTTTTGAGGAGGTACTACTGGTTACACCTTTATGGATTTATATACACGCACACACACACTTACATGCATACATTTCAGTTTTCGTACGTAGTACCAAGACCATGTTTCTTAGAAATGAAGTACAAGATTCGGTAATGTAGGTTGTTTTGAATTTATAGTTTACTGCAATTTATTGGTGTCAGATATCATCTTGCCAGTCACTCCTTTCCTCTCTAGCCCTTCTCCTTCCCCCTCTTCTCCCCAACCTCGACCCCCATTACCAGCCTAGATCCCTTCCTTCCTTCCCTCTCGTCTCCCTAGCTCTCGTAAGTCACCAGATGGAATTATGGACAGCCAAAAGGAAACCTTTTCCCTAGGCTGCCAATTGCAATGGAAGCAACGCATTTGCATAGAACAAGCATTGATCTTCTCCAAAATCCATTAGATTTTCAATTGTTCAAGAAGGAAAGATTTGAAGATGTATCGATTTGGATACAAAAAAGTCTAGCCAATATGGTTGGTTTGTTGGAATCACGTCTCTTTTCCGTGAAGGAGTTACAAGGCGTATATCAATTCCTTGAAAAAAAATGAGGCAGGATGGAGTGAATTTTGGGACATATTTATATCGTTAAACTAGTTTGATAAAAGTTACAAAGTACAACACTCTCTTTAGGAGTTTGATGAAAACCCTCAAACAAGAAAATAATCCTGATATCCTTGAGAATTGAAAAAATGAACAGCATAGCGAGGTCACTCTTTGTGCTGCTTGGAACATGGGTTTTGTGAGTGGGAATGGGAACGAGTAAAAGATTCTCTTGTTTGGTGTGCAAAATTGTAAGGTTTATATATATAATCAATTGTTTGGTGTGCAAGTTTTTCCCAGGCGTGCTTTGTTGCTTCTCTACTGGTCCAAAATTAGATTCAAAATGAGTCAATGACTTTAAGACCAATGTGTTAGGTATCCAAATACCTTAACCTGCAAAATGAAGAGAAATATACCAAACACACCAGAAATGGATAGAAATATACTCCCGATATATTGATAGTTCTTCAATATACCGTGGTCTATATCATATATACTTGCAAAATAACACCCAAGATAACCATAGCCATTCGAGAGGGCTATATCTCTCCCAAGGAGTCCTATGGACAATCCACCAAAATGATTCCCTACCCTCTAAGGCCCTAACACACTCTATTTATAACCAAGGCTCCCTTAACTAATTACCAAAATACCCTTTACTAATAACATACTAATATATCATAAACCCCTAACTAGGACTCTCACACTACTCCCTCCTTTAAAGACACCTTGTCCTCAAGGTGTGCTTTCAAAACACAACAAAAAAATGACAGAAATAACACAAAACCTAAGCAAAATTAACTTCCCAAATAAATGAAACCAATCGATCGGTGCTCCGACGACGACCAGGTGCCGTGTGCGGTGGTTGGCGGTGAAAACTGAGGTGGTAGGTCGAAACTTGTGGCTGACGGTGGGCGGATGGTGGTGATGGCCGACGGCTGTGGGCGACGACAAATGGATGGCCAATGTGAGTTCATTGGAGATGGCCGGCGGCATGAGGTAACAACTTATCTCATTTGTGATGGCTAGGGTTAGGCCTAATTTTTTCTCATGGAATCGGATTGGGTTTAAAACAAACAAAACAACTTGGCCCACGATCCATATTGTAGAACCATCGGATTTTGTCTTATGGGCCTCATTTAAACCATGTAAATTCAGCCCACCAAAATCATACTTATTCATATTTTGCCCCAGCCCCACCATTGACACTCTCTCCATTTGAAAACGTCTGGCCCAGCCCATGCAATTAGGGTTAGCCTCTGCATCTGATTCTTTTCCTTCATCTTTTTCAATTACTGCCCATTCACCTTCCTTCAATTGCTCATTCATCAGCCCATTAACCATCAGTTTTATAGCATCTCTCCCAAGTCCAAGCCCAAGAGACGTAATTCCTCTAAAATTCTTCACGTAATAAAATTCAGATTTAGCAAGATGTCTTTTTCCAACCCAGGGCCCCACTTCCTGACACTTCACGTGATTAACCCTAACAAACATCATCTCCATCATATTCCCTTCACGCAATTGCCGTTTGCGTTTCCACCTAGCCGTCTTCAACCTACTTCTTCGCTGCCAGCCATGGCTTCCAACGAATATCGAACGACGTTTCCACAGGGCCTTTATCTTCGACCATCGTCTCCGTTGCCGATAATGCCTTCGATGAAGCTTCATCTCCGGCCACACAAGCGATTTGTAACGATGCCAACGGCGTCCTCTTCGATTCTTCTTCTCCGGCCACCAAGAACGCTTTCGGATCTTCTTCTCCGACCACCACAACACTCCCCGCCAACAATGGCTTTCATCCTTCCTTTTTCTCTTCTTCTTCTCCGGCCACCAAGGCACTCTCCGCCGACGACGGTTTTCGTCCGTCCTTCTCTTCTTCTCCGGCCACACACCCAATCGCCGCCGGTAATGTCTTCCGACGATCTTTCTCTTCTTTACTCCTTCTTCTTCATGATCGTCCGCCTTCGATTTCTCACTCGCCTCTTCACGATCCTTGAGTCTGGGCTTCCTCCAAGTCTTCTTTTTCGACCACATGATCGACGGCCAGATTTCTCTTTGTCGTCTAGCCTTCCAGCGCCGCCGATTTTCTTCTGCCATTTTCAGCATACACAACTTCTTCATTTGCTCACCGGTGAGTTTCAACATTTGTCGGCCATGACGATTTCTCTCTTGGCATTCTTCCTCCGCTGCCTCGAGCATTCTTCCCGCTGTCTTCAAACTCCAACAGAACACAGGTCGGCTTCCTTTGGATCGCTGAACATCCTCTTTCTTTCGCCATTGTCGAAATTCCTTTGCCTTCCCACCTCGTCGTTTTTCTACTTCCTTTGACTTCCAACCTCTACATTTTGCTACCCTTCTTCTCCATAGTCGCTGAAAACTCGACTGGTCTTTTCGTTTCTTAGACTCAATCCTATTGTTTCTTCTAGTTTTCTCTCCATCTCTCTTGCACAATCTCATCTGATTCCTACCTTGTTTCTTTTGCTTCTTCTTTACTCTGTTTTTGTTCCTCTTCTGAGAATTCCGATGCTTCAACCTCCGTTTCCATTCTCTTTCCTTTCTTTTCTTTCTTTCCTTTCGTTTCTGTTCTCCTTCTTCTAAACGGTGACATAAATCCTTCATGTGATCTTGTATTTCTTCCCACATTCGCAGCTGTCTGTCATGACATTTCTGTATTACTTCTTGCATCCGATCAAAGTCCCCCAACACAAGATCGTAATCCATGGTTGGTACTTCAGGACGAACGTGCTCTGATACCAATTGTTAGGTATCCAAATACCTTAACCTGCAAAATGAAGAGAAATATACCAAACACACCAGAAATGGATAGAAATATACTCCCGATATATTGATAGTTCTTCAATATACCGTGGTCTATATCATATATACTTGCAAAATAACACACAAGATAACCATAGCCATTCGAGATGGCTATATCTCTCCCAAGGAGTCCTATGGACAATCCACCAAAATGATTCCCTACCCTCTAAGGCCCTAACACACTCTATTTATAACCAAGGCTCCCTTAACTAATTACCAAAATACCCTTTACTAATAACATACTAATATATCATAAACCCCTAACTAGGACTCTCACACAATGTTCATCTCTTGTATGTATAAGATTATTGCTAAAGTTCTTTTGAGAGGCCGGAAATGCCCCTCCCCTCTAGTTTGCCTCCAATTGCTAAAGTTTAACGAATCTAGTTTCTTATGAAAAAAGAGAGTTTACTGTACAGTATGATGTTATGTTGATATTCTCTCACTATTTGTAGTTTATTGACCTTCAATTATCCTGTAGGTTGGCATAGAAGAGACGGGATTTGGTAAATTGTTACTTAAGTATCCATGGATTACGTCCAATTGCATCCAAGGCAACCTTAAACAAATTGTTTCTTTCTTTGAATTGGAGAAGGTACACCTTCTGTCCGGTCATTTTTCGTTGCTTGTACTAATTAGTATAATTGCATGTTTCAAAACCCTCTCTAAAAAAAAATTGATATATAACTATGCTCGTGAGTGCTGTTGGTTAATATTTTGACTTTGATTGCAGCTGCCAGCTGATGTGCTAACCATTCTAAATCTCATATTCTTATTTAAAGAATGACTAATGT
The DNA here is from genome assembly GCA_028017165.1 of Herpetospermum pedunculosum. Taxonomy (NCBI): domain Eukaryota; kingdom Viridiplantae; phylum Streptophyta; class Magnoliopsida; order Cucurbitales; family Cucurbitaceae; genus Herpetospermum; species Herpetospermum pedunculosum. The sequence continues at coordinate 49,583,918 of CM051531.1, read as the reverse complement.
ATCTTTTGCAAGTTGAGTGGAAATAAGAAAAATTGAAAAGAAAAAGCAGAGATGGTAGTTGGGCCAAAGTGCAACTTTCCTTGGGAGGGCTTCAATTGAGAACCTGTCCTTTAGAGACTTTTTCTGGGAAGGAGCTAAAGCGGAAGGGGATACCACTCGGTACAAATTGGGCCAAGATTCAACTTCCACTTGAGTTTGAGGTGCTTGGCATTGAAATCTAACAATAAGAAATTATTCTCGTCTTGCAAATGGCTTTGGCAATTCCACTTTGAGAAAGAGGATTAATGGAAATTCCACTTCGAGACAGAGGGTTTTATGGAGAAAAGTTATTGTGGCTAAAATTTGAACACCAATCATGGTTCTTGGCTGGGCACTTCCTTCAAACTTCCTTTTGTCTCGAACAGGATTGGAGTCTTTGTGGGAAATCATAGTTCTATAAGCTTTCAGAATGATTTTTTGGATTGGTAATGAACCCTTTCAAAGGCTTTCCCAAGAACATTCTCTCTTTCCAATTGGAAAACCTGTTCTATCAAAGACATTTGGAATCCCCTGCTCAAAATTGGGACATCGATTATTGTCTATTGAAGTATTTTTTTGGATATGTAATCCAAGATGTGCCTCTATCTCTTATTTTCTCACCTATTTCTCCTTAAACTCTCTCTTTTGTACAAATGGATACCCTTATCTAACAATACAGGGGTCTCCTTATGCTATTCTTTTTTGAAGGATATTGTGAGCAAGGATGTCTCAAAGAAACAATTTTCATCCACCTAGTTCAGTTGACTCCATGGTGAAGTGGTTACACTAACACTTTTTCTGTCTTTGTCCTCTGCTGTTTAAGCTATCCCCTCACATCTTGTCTTCCTTCATTTCTGTGGTGTCCATCCATATCCTTCTTATTCGCCTTCCATCTCCATCTCCATCTCCCTTTGTTTTCATTTTTTGACTTCCTAAGACTCAAACTCTTAGATGAAGAGGTTGTCAGGGAAAATGGTAAGGTGAATTTGTGTGAAGAACTTAGTGGGAAACATGATGTTAGTTGGAATTTGTAGCGTCAAGATGCAACGTTTGATGTTAGTTGATCTTGTACTAGAGTTAATGCATTTCTTTGGGCGTCGACTAAGGAGTTTTGTAATTATTCTGGAGGACTTATTCTTTTGGATTAAAATCATTTTTTATTTTTAGTCTATGTTTTGGTTGGCCCCTTGTTGGGTAGTTGTTTTGTAGGCCCTTTTATATTCTCTCTCTTTTCTCAATAAAATCTTGGTTTTCATCAATTTTGATTGGAAGGGTGAACACCTTGCATTGTGTTTTGAGGCATTTCATCATATTCTCTGGAGTTGCTAGTTTACCTATCTACTTGTGATTGTTTGTTTTAGTTGTTTGATGTCTGTTTGGCTAGGAACGGGGTTTGCTTGCAACTCTAAGGTAGAAGGGATTCTTCGTAATTTTCCTTTTCGTGATAGTGGCCAAATTTTGTGGTAAACGAGGCCTCGAATTTAGAGGAATAATAGGTTTTTAGGGATTTTGAGAGTTCTTGGAAGGAGGTTCGCTCACTTGTTAGGTTTAATGTCTATTAGTAGGAACAAACCAAACCGAAAAACCGACCGAAACCAACCAAATCGACATCGGTCGGTCGGATTAGAGGGCTGTTCGTCAACGTCGATTTTATAAGGGAAAAAACCGACGTTTGGTAAGTCGGAGTGGCCAAAAAGCACAATTCCGACCGAAGGTCACTTGGCATTCGTATGAATCTGAATGCTTTGGTTCACGTGAATCTCAACTTTTTTAATAAACCTTTTAAATCACTTTTCAAAAGTCATATCTACCTTTTCCCCCATTCACGTAATCTCTTCCCACCACTCTTTTTTTCATTTTCTCAATCCCTCCCCATATCTCCTTCCATTCTCCCTCTCTCTCTCTCTCTCATTTTTTCAGTTCTCCCTCTCCCTCTTTCATCTTTCTCCATTCCCCCATTCCTCCATCTCTTTCCTCTTTTTCCTTGTCTCTTCCCTTTATCTCCCTTTCATTTCTCTACTGCTTCTTGATTGTTTCAACCATGCTTAGTCCTCCACACGCTCAACCTCCAGCATCCACTAAAAATCGACCAAAACCGACTGACTGAATTGGCAGACGGTCGGTCGGTTTGCATAAAGCTACAAAACTATAAGTTTCCGACCGACTGAAACCAATTGGTCGGTTTTCAGCGTTGGTTTTGTGCTAGAACCAACACCGACCGACCGATAAACACCCTTATCTACTAGGGCGTTGATCTCTAAGGATTTTGTACTTGTCCTCTTGGTCTTATCATCTTAATATAGAGCCGCTTTTTGTATGGTTAGCTTTGAGGCTCCTTTCATTAGTCTGTCTTTTTTTTTATGCCCTTTCGCTTGTTTTTGTTTTCTTTCATTTTTTTCTTTCTCCTTGAAAGCTTGGTTTCTCAAATCTAACCAAAAAAAAAAAAAACTTGTTCATTTTGATTGACCGTGCAACCATCAAATTGATTTCAGCACAACACGTTTGAGAAATTTTTATGAAGATATAGTTTACCAGATAGTCGTCCCATGAACACGGTACCTGTCTGGAGTTTGGAGACAGTACCCATGTAATCCTATGTTTTCAGTTTTCAAAATTTAGAATCTAAAATGATTGAAACATATAAATATTATTTTCAAATTTTCTACTTTTTGGGTTAAAATATATAAACTATTTTAAAAAATAAGCCGACAACAAAAAATTTACTAAATCCATTTTAACTCATATATTTGAAAACAAGAAATTGAATTTGGATTGCATACCATGCGTGCCTTTAGTTTCTTACCCAAGAAAAAAAGATGGCAAAAGATGGCAGTTAGCAAGATAGTTTTTTTTTTTTTTTTTCAATTAGCGTGGTTTTGTTAGTAGGGGCGCCCTTTAAGCTGTTGAAAATCCAAGTCTGTGAATAGGACAAATGTGCACCTTAATTGGTATATACGGAAAATCTTGTTTACCAGATGTTATTTCATGACAGGTGCCAAATGAAAGCATTACCGATTCAATCAGAAGTTGGCCGCTGATTTTAGGAAGCTCAACTAGTAAATTGGAATTGATGGTGGACAGGTTTGGTGAGCTAGGTGTTCGAAGCAAGAAGTTGGGTCAGGTGATTGCCACAAGTCCTCAGATATTACTTCAGAAACCTCAAGAATTTCTTCAGGTTGGTAACTATTATAATCTACCATTCTTTGTTGTTTCCTGTATTGCAATCATGTCAAGATAAATTCATGAATACTTCCAAGGTTATTCATTATTGATGATGTGTTCTATCATAATGCTTTAGCTCATTTACCCATTTATTTCAATATCCTTGTAGTTGTATCTTGTATTTTAGATATATGATATATCATACAAATTGTGTACGTCAATTTATTTCGCCATATAACTTGCCATCTGTCTTGTTTCCCGTTTTTACATTTATATTCCAGATTAATTAGAAAATATTATATCATTGTGAAATTTGATAATATTCTCTCCGATTTTTTAAATTTCAATTGTAGGAAAAAGCGTAAAAGCTATCCTTCAACTATAGGGGTTACAAACTTACAATCACACCCTCACTCTTTCAATTTAATCAACCACCTCCTTAAACTTACGAAGTTGTTGCAATTAAACTCTTAATATTGTATAATGCACAAACCACCTCTGAAGTATAAGAGTTCCAATCAAACCCTCGAACGATAGAATTGTTACAAACTATCTAATTCAGAGGTGGTTTGTGCATTTTGCAATATTTAAGGATTTAATTGTACAATTTTGTAAGTTGGGGTGATTGATCAAATTGAAAGTTTAAGAGTGATTATTATAACATAATTCACGGGTGGTTTTTGCAATTTTCCCCTCATTTTTAATTGTTGGGGAACTTCTGAAGTTTATAATTATGCAAATACAGGTGGTTTCATATTTGGAAGAGATAGGGTTTGATAAAGAAAGTGTTGGCAGGATAATTGCTCGTTGTCCAGAAATATCTGCAACTAGCGTTGAGAAAACGCTAAAGAGGAAGCTTGAATTTCTAATCAGTATTGGTGTTTCTAAGACTAATCTACCTCGGGCAATTAGAAAATATCCCGAGCTTCTCGTGTCTGATCCTGACAGAACTTTACTCCCGCGGTAATGCTCAGACTTCTGTGTATATATATGTGTTCATGTGGTTCAATTGGTGGGCATAGGTTTCATTTTTTGAGAAGGGCAAAAATTATATGCATTTCAAAAATACATCTTTATGATAAAAGTGTTCTTCAAAGTAATTCACATTGATTTATTATGTCTTTTTTAATAATTAATTTTTTTCATTGAATTTCTGGTTTTTTTTACTTTTAGCATATTTTGTTGAGTCAAAACTGAAAATGTCTAGATCATGTAACATTTGAGTAGGTTGCTCTAATTGAACCACCTTGCAATTAAAATTTCAGTTGCACATCAAGACTTTTCTCACCTCACTACTTAGAAGTATAGAAAAAAGAAGAATCATTTATCTATTTAAAAAAATGTAAAATTGTTGTCTAAAATTATTGTGGTTGTAGTTGAAATTCTCTTAGATCTTTACACTACATTATTGTGTTTCTATGATGTTCTGGCCCAAATTTTAATAATAATCACAAGGTTTGCAGTATTAGGTACCTGAAGCAGAGAGGGCTCACAGAGAGGCAGATTGCCTTCATGGTTGGTAGATTCTCTCCTCTACTGGGGTATAGTATCGAGGAGGTATTGAAACCCAAATTAGATTTCCTTGTAAATATCATGGAGAAGCCAATAAAAGAAGTGGTTGACTATCCAAGGTATTTTAGCTATTCGTTGGAAAAGAAGATCGCTCCGAGGTTCCGGGTGTTGAAGGAGGGGAGGAATGTAGAATGTAGTTTAAAGGATATGTTGGGTAAAAATGATGAGGAATTTGCTGTTGAGTTTATGAGCAACAGTCGAACAGAACATTTAAGTCCTTCACCCACTGAAGTGTAAGAAATTTTGTCTCTGTCATAAAGTTGTGTACATAATCTTATACATTATTAGAAAACTATTTGTAGATTCTAGTGAGTCTTAAGTTAGTTTCAATTCACGTGGTGGTGTCCATTTATGAATCATCAACACATTCGACATTCAGGTTGTCGAAATTTAGCCTTGTAGTTGTTTCAAGTGACAGAGGGAGCTGCCCCCAGGGGGGAAGAAGTGTGGAGGTGTCGTCGGTGAATGTCGGTGAATGCCAATTTTCGAACAAAGCAATTCAAGTTTTAGGTATGTTATCATTCATTACCAATACTACTTCCTCGTTGATTTCTTAACTAATGGTCGAGTACAGGCAGGATTTAGTTTTTAGAATATATATATGCTTTGATATATCATAGTTTTTGATGAAGTAAATTGTACAGAATCTATCTGGCTCTCTAAAGAAGCTAGAATTACATTTGTTGTTACGGGGTCATAAAGTTTATGAGTAGATAGTTAGATTGAGTTATTGCAAGAAAGGGCTTTAGATAGTTGATTCTTTGCTGCAAGTTCAACATTAATTTTATTAGTTTAGAATTTGTGCAGCATGGTCAACTACTGGCGACTAGCATTGTGATAGAATCCAGAACCCAAATATATTGCAATTAAAAGATAATCAAACTATGAGATATATTGATAAACTAAGTGTTTCCTTCCTCTCTAGTCTCTTGCGAAAAAAAAAAGATTAGAGCGAAGGGCTACCAAGTTGGGGAGAAAATGTTAGTTTTAATGGTCAAAACTCTTATTTGACTAATTTAAAATAACTTTCTCTTAGTCGGTATTTATAGGCCATTGAAAATCACATCAAAGGTAAAAATCAATGAATTTATTACTCGCAATATTTTCTCAATTGAAATAGATTTTAGGCCAAAAATGAACAAATATTTTATATTATAAATGAATACAAAAAATGAATTAAATATTTTATACTCATAAATGAATATCAAATTTTAACCCAAAAATAAATTAAAGATTTTATATTTAAATAAATGAATATCAAACTTTAGCCATAAATTAGTTACATTTTAAATGCAATATTGATTTGTTTTTAATATGCTACAATATTTTTTACGAAAATAATAGTCCAATAAATATATAGATACGCTGTTTGTTTTGTCGAGCCGACCCCTTGGGGTCGGCGTGCGTCCCTTCGGGCCCTTCCCTTGGCCAATCCCATATGGGATTGGCGGCTCTTCTGTGGATCGATCTTTTAGAGTATACTCTCATCTTTCTTGGATCTTTTAATGGACTTTGTCTTGTTTTTAGTAGACATTTTGATAGAGTTAAAAGTTATTGTACTCATAACAGTTTTCAATATTACTTTAAAAAAGTAATTGTGATCATTATTTTTATTTTTTTTAATATTTATTATATATATAATATTTGTGTCAACTAATTTATGTAGTTTTAATATATGCTTATGTCAGCATATTAATACACATGTTGAAAGTCTTTATTCTAATCTATATATTAATTAACTAGAATAAGAAAAGAATCAAAATGGTTACTTTTTTTAGTTTAAGGCTAAAATGAAATAAGTGGAGAGTTGAGAGACAAATTTTATACGAAACTGTCAATTTCCTAAATTTTGGGGCAAATGGGAGAGAGAAATGCGACTTTTTGTTAAGGTTATGGCCTCTCTCTCTCTCTGCAAAGTCAATAAAACAAATACAAAATTGACTCTGCCCTAAAACGACACTGCAACAACCTCGAAACATTGACCACAAAACATGGATTTTTTTTATTTTTTAATTATTTAATTTTAGTGCACTTTCTCTCTCTTCACACTCCAAAATTTCCACTTCCATTTCTTGTCATTAATTAAACTTTTCTCACCCTACCCAATTATAAATCTTTACAACTGCCCATCCAATCAATTTTCGATCTAATTTCTTAGTCGTTGATACATATTTTATACTCTGTTTATGTTGACTTTTATTACTTCATAATAAGATTTCATTACTTTATTCTCAATTTTTTTTTTAAATTTATAGTAAAAATAGAAATGAAATTCAAATCGACAACTTATATATCATAAGTATAGACTATGTAAGATCACAACTTTTTTCTCATCCCATATCTTAATTATTGATCACTAAACAAAATGAGACGAATTATAAAGGTTTGGAATAGAATTCAACTCATTCTATCATATTCCTTCCATTCTTAAATTTATAGGATCGAGGTGATGAATTTCCAATTCTCAATCAATCTTTTTGTTTTACTTTTTCTACCATGACTTAATATTATTATTATTTTTAATTTCTAGGTTAACAAATATTTTTTAGCCCAATAACAATTTAGTTTAGTTTTTAAGATTGTGTATCTTCATTTCAAATGGATAACAATTTATGTTTTTTTTTTTTTATCAAATTAAGTGTCAATTTTTATTATACAATCATTTAGATTTTTTTTCCCAAAAGTATTTAATTAATGTGGGTGGGGTGATTGAACCCCTGAACTCTTAATCTAGTTAATGCACAATTTTATGTCAATTGAGTTATGCTCAGTCCGACAATAATATAATTTAGTCTTTGTAATTTATACACATTTTGAGCTTTCATCCGTTTAATGTTATATAAAAATTAAACCGTGACACACTAGTCAATATCAACACAAACTCAACAAATTATCTGACATAATGTATAAATTAAGATTAACATATACCAAATATGACGAGGATTTCAGCTCTCACTCAATACTCATCTAGAAATTAAGTAAATTCAAAATAGAAATTAAACTAATTTTCCTTCGTACGTTATTTTAATTAAATGAAATGTATGTAAAAAAAAAAAAAAAAGTGAAGCAAAAAAATCTGTACAAATGGCGGAGAAATTCAAACATCCAATTCGTCGCCATTGGAAGAGGGAAAAATCCTACCTTCTGTTCTGTTTCTGCTCAGCATTCTCTTCAAAGATGCTCCAAGCGACATCAATGGCGGCGGATCCATCGAAGAAGATGAAGAAGAAGAAGAATTAAACTGACCCATTTGCCCCTGTTCATCATTACTCTGAATCTCACAGTTGTTCCGCTCCTCCTCCATCACAATAATCTCCTCACCGGAATCCGCCGCATCGCCAACCACCGGCGCTCTACAAACAGGGCAATTCGCGTGAGAATTCAGCCACATATCGATACACTCGAGGTGAAATCCATGGCTACATTTCGGCAGCCGTCGTCCAAGTTCTCGTTCCTCAAATTCACTGAGGCAAATCACGCACTCCGTCGCCGCCGCGCATTGCTTCTCCTCCGATTCGTAAACGAACAGAGGAATCGCAGAGATTACAGATGGGTCGAGGCCTTTGGACGGAGCCGGCGGTCCGATTCCGAAATCGAAACGAGAGAGGCGAGGAGGAGCGAGGACGTAGGAGACGGTGACTGAACTCCGACGAGGTAGGCGGCGAGGGTGGGGGAAGAAGCAATTGGCGTAGGCGTGGAGGAGAAGGACGAAGAGGACGACGAGGAGGAGAGAAATGAGGGCGGCGAGCATGATGTTGCTGTTGTAGGAGAAAATGCTCTGAGCGAAATCGGATAGTGAAGTGGAATTATTGGACGCCATTGATTCCGGCGGAAGGAAGGAAGAAGAAGAAAGTGAGACGGTTATTTATTGCGTTTGCATTTGAGAACGGAACGAATCTTTATTTCCGTCAAACAAAACGGATTAAATTCCGGGTAGCGTAACATTTACTTGACATGCCCGATATTACTCATTTTACTAATCAATTCATTTTCTTTTTATTTATTTATATTTATATAGTTTTCACGAGTGGTTTCACATGCTCGACTACATCTCAATTGACAGAACATAACTCAATAATAATTAACATGTACTCATTCTCTTGAAGATTGGAGATTCAGATCTTCATACCTGAAATTTATTGTACTAAAAAAAATACAAAATTCATTTGTATCATGGATATAAGTTATAATTTTATTTTTTTTAGTTCAAATTGGGTGAGAGGGCCTTCCACCACATCATTGGAGGCTCATCAATATCTTTATTTGACACCCGAAGATTTTACAGACATGCTAAGTCAGGGACATAACTCTGATACCACTTGTTAAGAATAACGAACCTCCACATTGGTATGATTATCTCCAACATTGTCCACTTTGGACAATTCGAGCCTCTCATCATATATCCACCAATGACTACACCTCCTTTGAGGCTCACTAGACTCTTTGTTCGGCACCTGAGGATTTTACCCGACACGGTTAATTTTAAGGGCATGGTACTGATACCACTCGATAAGGATAACGAATATCTTCACAAATATGATATTGTCCATTTTGGGTCTTAAACCCTCATGATTTTGCTTTTGATCACTCCAAAATGTCTCGTACTCGTAGAGCATGTTGTCACTCCTTATATACTCATGATATTTCTCTTCTAATCGATGTGAGACTTTGGTCGCACTCCCAATTATTAAGAGTAACTTGAAATAAATAAACCAACACTAAATGATATTGGTAGTTATATAATTATATCATCAAATTTATAAAGTATTCCAATTAAACTCAATAACTTCTAAAGTTATGACAATCTAGTTTGACGCAATTATTATCCATACAACTTTAAAGAAGTAATTTCTCTTGACTCAAAAAAAAAATATATATATATATATATATATATATATATATATATATATATAATAATAGTAATAATAATAATAATTCCAAAAAAGAACAAAAGTTACTTGTTTAAAAAAATAACTAACGCCAAACTTTTTTTTCCCTTTAAAGAATATAGGATATAGAAGGAGACACATTTAATTTGTTAGTCAAAAATATGTCTTAACTTGTTGAATTATGTTTAAGCTATAGCAACTCAACTGGTTAAGTATTATACTCTTGACTAAAAAAATTAAATGTTTAAATTTAAGTCAATTTAAGTCTAGGTGAACAAGAATTAGCATGTATTTTTTTTTTACTGTTAGAGTAAAATAATTAAAAATATAACATTTATTTTAAAAGATCTGTAAATGACAATTTTTATCAATAATAGCTTTCTATCCGCATATTAATAATTATTAGTGATAGCTACTTATATATCTCTATATTTATAGAATTTTGTCAATGATTATCCGTAATCTATTCGTGATAGTTATTTTAATGGTTATAAGTGATAAGTGATAGTGTATCACTAATTTTTTACCATATTTGTAAAATGTTTTATATTTTGTTATATTTACAATTATTTTGAGATAGATGGTTATTTATGCAACCAACCTCTACCTATATATATATATAATTGAAGTAAATAAAAAATTGACCCAAAAAAAATATAATTTAACTCTCATTTATTTACATTGAATGGGGTGTAATTTTATAATGTCGACGCATTAATTACATTAATGAATGCAATCAATATTTTAACATTATTAGATGAATAATTTACATTATAGAGACTCTCTATTTTTCCACTGTTGCGTGTACAACTCACCCTTCTCTCTCTCTTTTTAGACTAATTACAGAATCCCTAAATTCGAGGAAGAGAGAGAAATGGAGGACTCGTGAAGGCGACGGCGACCGGTGGCGGGAGGGTGGCGGCGGCGGCGGTTGCGGTGGCGGTGGGTCTCAATTTTTATTGTTAAATTAATTGTGGAAAGGATGGGGAAAATCCCAAGATTTCATTAACTTTTTGTTTTTTTTTTGCCCTTCAATTCATGGGTCCCATGTGACTGAACCTAATTTTGTCCCAAGTTTTGAAACTAATTATTGTAGCGGTGTTATAGTTTATAATTGAGCTTGACTCTTATTTCAATTAAGGACCTAAATGCATAGATATATGTCTCTAGGTCGCCCCTTTTTTTTTCCTTTGTCTTTTTAGACATTGCTTTAGGTACCATTAATTGGTTAGCTATCAAACAATAATATAGAAAGAAAAACACTTGGACTATCATTAATTTGATTTACTATCAAGAGTATGTCTCGAGCCTTGCGATGGTTTGGCTAAACAAGTGACTCATTCGACGAGGTGTGACATTTGACATGTGTTATGTACGGTTACAGGTCCATCGGTCAACAAAGAAGAGATTGAGAAGATTTGTTAGGTTGTTGAGTTTTTTGGTTCATATGCTAAATAATATAGTTATTCTCTTGTGTATAAATAGGAACATCACTATACTTTTTACACATTGAAGTTTTGAAGAAATAATAATTCATACTGAGGGTGAGAGTCAACCCACGTATTTCCTAATTTCTCAATTCGTGTTTAATTGGTATCAGAGCGTAAAATGGCCAACGCCAAAAATACTGTTTTAGTCTTCACCTCTAAATCTGTGAGTAAATTCAGTGGCCATCCCCTCGATTAGTTGCTTAATCAGATTACCTCCATCAAGCTTGATAGGAGCAATTTCCTCCTATGGCAAAACCGCGCATGGCTCATTCTTTGGAGCAACATACTAGATGGTTATTTGATGGGTAAGAATCGTTGTCTCGCCATGTTTCTAAATCAGACTAGAGAAGACACCATTCCCGCTCAAGGTGCTGTGACGAATCCCACCAATGTCGTAACAACAAGTGTTGTGGCCGATTCCAGTGTGGTTGATTCCACGAGCAAAGTGCGGCCAGTCAAGCGTTGAATCTCGCCTATTATTGTTGCATATGTACTAGAGAATCAAGATGGTGAAATATGAAGTTTGACAATAAAGATCTTCCCTACACAATATTAAACAATAATATTTTCTTAATCTTAGCATCTCTATTTTTTTTTTTTTTTTTTTTTGAAAGGTCTTAGCATCTCTATTTAAAAGATGCTACATTAGGGGAAAAAAATTAATGTTTAGTTGAGAGCACAAAAGATAATTGACATTTACCTATTTTTAAGAGGTGAAATTATGTCAAACCAAACATAGCTCAATTAGTATAAGGTTGTGTCCGACTAAGAAGTCAAGAGTTCAATCTATGCATTAATTAAATACATTTGCGGAAAAAAAAGAGATAGTATTATCTCATCTGTCACATATCAAAAAACGATTTCAAGCCTCTGTCCCGGTCCTCGGTGTGTGAGGAGACTACTACTCTCTTCGAAGGCTGGTTGAGCCTTTCTCCAAGGTAGAAGTTAGTTCTGATTCTTCTGTCCCTGTCTTCGGTGTGTGGGGAGACTACTATTCAGGCTGGTTGAGCAGTTGAGATTCTCCAAGGTAGAAGTTAGTTCTTATTCCTTATTCTTGATATAAATGTTGAATGAAGAGACCAAAATCTTGAGTGAGGTCCACACAATAACGATGATTATTTTCAGGATGGGGGTTGACTTCTGTTTTGTGCAATATTTTTTATATTAATAGTGAGAGAAATGCTCTAGCTCACGAATTAGCAAAGAAAAGATTTTCTCAAATATCTTCTCTTTGGTTCTTTGGCTCTTTGGCTATTAGCTTTTCTTGAAAAAAATAATTGTATTGTGGTAGGCTTTGAGCCCGTTTCTATTCCAATTTTATGAAGTCTATTTTCTCACCCAAAAAAAAAAATGTTGAAATTATGGTAGAAAAATGTAAATCAGTGGTAATTGACATGACTCTTGAGGTCTCGAGTGATGAAATCTCTAACGAATTTGTTTGTACTTAAAAAAAAATAATAATAAATAAAAAAATAAATGCAAGTGCTGTAGAGACTATAATAAATAAATAGATAAATAAGGCACATGCCAATTTTGTTTATTATGACTGACCATTTGGACTTCTAGTCCCAAGTTTTTTTTTTTTTTTTTTTTTTTTTTTTTTTTTTTCTTTTTAGTTTCCAAAAAAATAAATATCAAAATTTAGGGGTTTAAATTTGTGTTGCTTTTTGGTTTGGAAGTTGGAAGAACTAATAAACTCATGAGCTAATAAACTTAAATCCTCAAATCCCTTAAGTTGATCTCTTTTTTCAAGATTCCTCTGCCATTGTTAACATCCTTTGCTTTTTTATTTTCATTTTTTCTCCCAAGCCCTTAATTGTTATACTAAAAAAAAGAGAGAAAAAAATTTGAAAACATTTTTTTTTTCGAAATGCAATGTAAAAGGTAATTAATTAATATAAAAAAAACTATTTTTAAAGTTTTTTTTTTTGTGATGTAAAATTAAATTCTAAAATATTCATACAAATAGAATATTGAAATCTTGAAACTATAATCTTCTACTTTATAAAATTAAATTATATTCTAATTTTTAACTATTTAATATTTTTTATTAACTATTTAATATTTTTTATAATTTAAAATAAAATTGTGTATCATGCGTGTTTCTTACTAGTCTATTAAAAGACGTGTAAGAAAATACTATCATAGTGTGGATACCAAAATTTGGTCAACAAAAAATTTGTATCTTTGACGGAACAAGTATGGACTTGCAAGACAGAAGGTAGGCGATGTCTTGATCCGATGTAGTGTTAACCATACGAGCTCCGACGATCAAGATAAATTTGAGAATAATTTATGAAATTTGGAGAGAAACTATTATTACACAAATGTCTAGGGGTGGCCATCGGTCGGGCGATGTCGGTTTTGGACGGAAATCGCCGCCGACCACCGACATGTCGGTTTCCGTCGGTCGGTTTCCGACGGTTTGAAAAAGGTTAGTGACGCCGGCCGACCAACCACACGGTCGGATGGTCGGTTTTGGTCGGTTTTCGAATTTCTGGCAAACTGAAAAGAAAAAATAAATGGAGAAGAAAATTAAATGAGAAGAAAAAAATCAGAAAATAAGTAAATCAAAAAGAAAAAGATGGAAATAAAATAACAAACTAAAAAAAAAAAAAAAAGTAAGAGAATGTTGGAAGAAAAGAGAGGAAAGAAAAAGAATGAAGAAGAAGGGAAGAAGATGAAGAATCCGAATAGAGAGATAGAAGAAAAATATTGTTGAAATGAGAGAATGACCATTCCATAGATTATTGAAACGAAAGAGAGAATGATATTAAAGTGGAGAGAGTAAGTGGCATGGGAAAGATAAAATGAGAGAAAAAAGGAGGGATGTGAAGTTATGATTTGACATATTAATAAAAAAACAAAACCTCACGTGAATCAAAGCTAAAATTTGGGAATGCAACTAAAAATTTCATCAAAATTTTAAAACAAGTAAGAGTTCGGTCGGTCGGTCGGAACTGTGATTTTCGGCCACTCCGACCGCCGGACGTTGGTTTTTTTAACATAGAAAACCAATTCCGACCAAGCATCTCTCTAAACCGACCAACTGATCTCGGTTTCGGTCGGTTGGTCGGTTTTTCGGTTTCATTTGTCCACCCCTACAAATGTCCACTCAAACAGAAATAAAATACAAACAAAACAATGTTTAAATTAACGAACCTCGAACTAAGGATGAAATTTGATCTACTTTAGACCCTGTGAATAATACACAAAAGTGAAGTGAGAATAAGTTAGCATTCAAATAGATTTAGTACGAAGAAGAAGATGAAATACTTTACTAAATCATTCATATAAATGGAAGAGTGTGAAAAAAATAAAACCACAAAGAAGATGCTAACCTCAAAAGAAATATTGGAAGAGGGAAAGCGGCGACGGTGCTCGATTTCAAACTGTTTGTCCAAGTATTTGAACCCTATCAAGAGGAAATGATGAATGTATAAAGGAAGGTAAAGAATATAACAACAAATATTAAAAGAAAGAAAAAAATGAAGAAGATAAGTAATGGAGGTGAAAGGAGAAACTCACAATTTCAAATGGAGAGAAGAGTGTTGGGGTGAGGTAGTTCTGAATTTTGACTTCTTTATAAAGAAGGCATGAGGGGTGGTAGGTGACAATCATCAATATGAAAAAAAAAAGTGGGAAAAGACATGTGCATTAATGAGAAAATATCAAATAATTTTTTTTAAAAAAAAGATAGCCTCATAGATGTGAAATTCAAATGTGGGAAACATTTGAATTTTAAATAAAAATAAAAGTATGACTTATGCAATGAATAAAAGACAGACTATGGAGGTGACATCTGAGAGGACATATCATTAACTTCATTACATTGTAACCCATCACTTTGAAATCAGAATTGAATTGAAAACCAGAAGAGAAATATGAAAACAAAAGATAATTATAAAGACAAAGTGGATGGTGAGTGATATTATGAAGAACAAGTGAGACTAGACATCCTCATTAACTTCATGAATAGACAAAGTAGATGATCATTCATTATGACTTATGCAATGAATAAAGAAGAGTCAGTGTGTAGATATGGACCAGAAAACAGAATTGAATTGAATTGAATTCCAAAACAAGAGAGAAGTATGAAAACAGTAGAGAAGTATGGAGACAAAGTGAATGGTCAGTGGTATTATGAAGAACAATTGAGACTAAACATGAACATTAAGTTCATTTAATTTATCACAATGCAGACATGTCAAAATTTGGAGTAAACAGAAGACCAAACATGAATAAGTATAAATGAATCAGCCTCAGGGATTGAAATTGAATAAAATGTTTTGAATTTCAAATGATAAAATGACTGAAGAAAATCAAAGCAAACAGAAGATCAAACATCAATAAGTATAAATGAATCAGCCCAGGGATTGAAATTCAATCAAATGTATTGAATTTCAAATAATGAAATGACTAAAGAAAATCAAAGCAAACAGAAGACCAAACATCAATAAGTATAAATGAATCAGCCTCAGAGATTGAAATTCAATCAAATGTTTTGAATTTGAAATAATGAAATGACTAGAAAAAATCGAAGCAAACAGAAGAACAAACAACAATAAGTATAAATGAATCAATCTCAGAGATTGAAATTCATTCAGAACAATAAGTACAAACAATAAAAAAAAATAATTAAATCAGAGTATAAATGAAACAATAAGTAAAAAATCGAAGCAAACATAAGAACAAACAACAATAAGTATAAATGAATCAATCTCAGAGATTGATTGAGATTGAAATTCAATCAGAACAATAAGTAAAAAAAAAATTAAAAAAAAATCAATTAGGGTATAAATGAAACAATAAGTAAAAAATTGAAGCAAACAGAAGAACAAACAACAATAAGTATAAATGAATCAATCTTAGAGATTGAAATTCAATCAGAACAATAAGTACAAACAACAAAAAAAAAAATCAAATAGAGTATAAATGAAATAATAAGTAAAAAATCGAAGCAAACAGAAGAACAAACAACAGAAGAAGACATGCATATTCATCATCGGTTGAAAAAGAAAGAAGAAGAAGACATGCATATTCATCATCGGTTGAAAAAGAAAGAAGAAGAAGACATGCATACTCATCATCGGCTGAAAAAAAAAAAAGAAAAAAAAACACATGCATGTACTCATCATTGGCTAAAACACTTATCTTTGAAGAGCTCCCCCACCGAGCTCTTCAAGATTGGTCCAGCATCCCCTACCTACCATTGAAACATGCAGCCTCACAGATCCCCATGCAACGGCGGCAAAGGGGGACCGATCCCTTGTCGAAGCGGCAAGGGAGCCTAAACGTTTCCAGATCTGTTTAAAAAACAAATTTGGAAACCCTAAAATTCGTGGATCTAAGAAATAGAAGAAATCAGATGAAATCAATAGATCTAAGGAAGAGAGAGATGTGAAATGAACTTACATAAGAGAGAGGTGAAATCGTCTGAAGAAGACGAAGTTCAGAGGGAGATAAAGAATCTCGTTTGCGAACGAAAAAGAGAGATCTCATCTCTCAAACGCCAAACGCCAAACACATAAACAAAACCAAGGTAAAGTCAACTCGTTTTCTTCAGACGAAAGAGAAAGGTGAAATCGTCTGAAGAAGACGAAGTTTAGAGAGAGAGAGAGAATTTCGTCTGCAAAATCAAAGAGAAAAGAAAAAAATTCGGCTGCAAAATGAATGAAGGAAGAGAACCCTAAACGCCATCACGAAGATCAAAGAGAGAGGGAGAATTTCGTCTGCAAAATGAAAGAGAAAGAGAAAAATTCGGCCGCCAAATGAATGAAGGAAGAGAACTCCAAGCGCCAAAGAGTAATCGGTGTCAATACCAAGGTAACCCACTGATATCTATAGTGGGTTACACTGTTCATAACCGGGGTTATAATAACCCATGGCCGGTTCCCTCAACCCGCGCCCCAAACACCGGGTGGGCTTAAATAGCCGACCCAACCCTACCCGACCCGGAGGCCCAAACAACCCCTAAAAGTTCTCCAAACACCGGGTGGGCTTAAATAGCCGACCCAACCCTACCCGACTCGGAGGCCCAAACAACCCCTAAAAGTTGAAAAGTTGAAAATACCCTCTCCCCAATACTCTAAAATAATCCTATGTTAATGACTAACTTAAATGATTGCATGTTGATACAGTTCTGATATTCTTGAAATGATTGTTTGCTGATAAACATTTAATTTATTTGAAATGATTGTATGCGGATATACATCTGATATACTTTAAATAATTGTTTGTTGATATATACCTCTTATATATTTGAAATGATTGTCGGCTAATATACCTCTTATATACTTGAAATGATTGTCTCGTCATATACCTTCTTCAAAGTTGAAATATTTGGTGTATCAGTAGTTGTGACTGATGCACAAAAAATAAGATATATTAATTGTAAAATTGATAAATCTTATAATTGTTGTATCAGTCACACTTGAGATTTACTTCGGCTTAATATGACATCTTATTTATTATTATTATTATTTTTTTTTTATAAAAATACAGTTGCAAATAATTATTTTAAAAGCTACCGCAATCCCAAACACAACTTTAATCATAGTCTATTTTAGTTCTGGAAGTAAAAAAAAAATGTACTTACCTTATTATATAAAAAAATATTACCTTGGTTAACTTAATCTAAATATTATACATAAAGTTGTGTACATTTATGTATGTATAAGTGTTTATTTAATAAAAAAATATGATTGATTTATCTATATAAATATACCAGATCGAAAAGTGAAACTTGAATTATTTAGTATTATTTATTTTATTAGAATTAAGTTTCTCTTTATGCAATTATTTTTTTTTAAAAATAATTTATTTAAAATTCTTATTTAAATCATTTTCATAAGTATTTGTCACAACTTATAAAAAAACTTATATTTTTACTTTACAGATAATTTTGAATTCATTTAATAAAATAAATTTACGATAGAAAAAATCTAAAAATTTCATTATATATTTGCAAAAAAATATGAACACTATATAAGTAAAAGAAAAATGAACTTAAGACCTAGAAAGATACGTTAATGTTATGCATGTCAGTACCCCTAGTCTTTACCCTAGTTTATCGACATGAATGAAAAGAAATAACTAATAAAATTGGATCGGATAAACTAAAACTAAAGATAAATGATAAGTTAAGAAGGACATGTACACTTGACCCGAACGTAGATCCGCCCCTATAAATAAGTAAATATGAGGCTACAAAATAATTAAAAATTCCAAAAAAATTTCTTAATGAAAATTCAAGAATCAAAATTACAAATTTCAAGTTTAGATAGTAAAACGATATTTAAACTTTTAAAATTTCCAAATTATATATTATCAACTTTTAAAATAAGAAATTGTCTTGCTAGAAATTGCTAATATATGTATAGTGGACCTTAGGGATTGGATCCGGCTCTTAATGGGCCGGATTCTACAATCCATTTGCTATTTCCGGCCCAATTAGATTTAGGGTTTTCATATAAGTACGGCATCATCTCACAACGCAGGTTGATTCTACGGTGTCCAACATTTTCTTCCTTCAGCCGTTCGTCTGCATTTCGGGGACGAGCACTCGAGCTTTTTTCGCAGCGTCGCCATGAGAGCTAAGGTAAATTGATGTTAACATATATCAATAGATTCTACTTGTTTTCGACTTTGATATGCTTTTCGAGATGATCGATCGACGTACTGGTGCGTTACTTTTATGATTCTGATGATTTTTTTCGTTTCTGGCAGTGGAAGAAGAAGAGAATGAGGAGGTTGAAGAGAAAGCGCCGAAAGATGAGGCAGAGATCGAAGTAGTCGCCATAATCTGAGGGATGGTTTCGACCTAGGGTTTTGGTTACTGTTTAGATTTCATTATGTTATCTTAGTTTTTTTTTTTAATTATTGCGTAAACGTTTTGAATTGTTTTGAATTGCTATGTGATCGATACATTTAGTTTATCTTTAATCGAGAACAGGATTTCCAGATTTATAGTTTTTATCAAGTGATTTTCTTATGCTATTTTTTGTTCTTCTGATTGCTCTGTCTTTCTGCGAGAATAGTTTTTTTTGTTTAGTTTTCTGCTGCATGAATAACCATCTTTGATACGTTTTATTTATGCCTATTCTCTTTAAACATCAGCCATTGCCAATTTTTTTTAGTACCCCTGTTTGCCATTCTGTGATATCTTTATTCCGTTTTGTATTTTTGAAATTTATGCATGTTAACTCCCAATTTTCTTACTATGGGGTTTTGTTAAATAAACCTTTGTATTCTTATTCCAATTTATTAAACAAAATCAAGTTTTGAATAGCTATTTTTTTCTGTTTTCAAAACTTTCTTAGTAAGGAAGTAGCTAACAAAACAAATATACTTAGGCAGTGTTTATAAACTTAATTTTTAAAAACCAAATTGTTATCAAACCTGTTAATAGGTAGAAGTGTAGTTTTATAAACTTTATTTTTAAAAACCAAGTTGTTATCAAAAGTGGTCTAATCTTTGAGACCCATATTAAGGGTCTGTTTTGAATTAAAGTGCTTAAAATTAATACTTTTGTGAGTGAAATAATGTTTTTAAGCCTTTAGAAAATGATTCCAAAGAGACCCTTAGGAGATGATGTTTGGGGGTGTTGACTGAGTTATTATAATTGTTTGTTATAATTGTTTCTACTGGAGTCATTATAATTATTTGATTGATTGTGAGTTATAATTAATTTTTGATTGATTGTGAGTTATAATAGTCGGTAGATTGAGTTATAAAAACTCCCACCCAATTTCGAGTTGGTGTCCCACGTCCACTTAGGATACCAATATAGGTGGGGGAGTTGATCCCAATACCACATTATTATAGAAAAGAAGTGTATGTTGAAAATTTATCCCATCTTGCCTTTGTTAGGAGGATTCAATTTCTTCTTTTTGATAGCTAAGATTAGTAATGCTGTTATGCTCATTTGCCTATAATGGTATGATGAAGTTTAAACAGGATTGATTTTGTATAGAATTCCCATTCAAGCATTCGTATATTACATAATTTTTTGTTGAATGTGTTCTGTTCTACGATGCTTTGATTCTCACCAGAGCTGTTTCCTATAGTCCATCACCAAGAAGCCTATTTTCTTTGACTTAGCCCGACTTTTTTCAGAGCTTCAAAATCCACTATAGCCTCCGAATCAAAACCACCTGCGTACTGAAAAGGTTCGAGTATTAGTGAAATCCCGAACCATCAACCATCGAAATTGATTCTACTAGTTATCATTCTGGTTTACCTGGTGAACCCTGTAAGCAAAACGAACCCCTTGAAGAAAAAGGTTTTCTGCTTGTGGGGTTTCGTTTGATTGTAGTTCTCTTGTTATCCTCTCCATGTATTCCTTGGCCAGCCTTAATGAACTCAACTTCATCTGCAAACAATTTATTATTTGCTATTGTTTTTCTGAATGAGATTATTTTTTGGCGTGTTGAACAATTTTTTAAATCATATAATGGTTAGTATATAAATTTAATTCTGAAATTTGATTATTGTGTTATATTCTTAAAGAAAATTCAATTATGTGTTTTAACTTTCCATTCTATTCTATTTAGTTTTTATTGTTTACACTCACTATTATTAAATGATGCGATTATGGCAAAATAATTGGTTGAAGAAGTGTGAAAAGTTGTACCTGACCGAGCAAGCCGGAGTCCAACATCCATTGGCAGGGGATTTGAAAACCCTGGTACTTCTTACAATTGAACTCCCTCGTCCTCTCCACAGTACTCACACTCTGCTCCAGCCTGCACAATCCAAATATTCTCAATAATTAATCAAAGTCTATTTCCAAATCTGCCTTTAAACCAAAGCAGAAAAGATAAACAAATGAATCCAACAACAGATTGTACATTCTCGCCTGTCTTGCAACGCCTGAGCCCTCTTCAGAACCACATTCATCTCCTCTCTTGGACTGTCTCTGAACGAACACACTTCACTTTCTAAGCTCTTCAGGTCTCTATAGCTGAATGCTGCCTCCCGCATCGCGTCCGCCTTCCCCTCCGGCCACCGCGGGAAGTGCTTCAACACCGCCCTTTCGTCCACCAACGACGCTAGCTCCCCGTCCAGCCGCTTCACAAACCTCTCCACCTCCCATATGTCTCTTGGCGCCGCCGCTTCCACTTCTCTTATCAACCTATTCACAAACTCCCCATGTGTTTCCACCTCTGATTTTATCTGCGTGTAATATGGTTTTAAGACCGTTCTCAATTTGGTACTCCATCTTGTAAAATTCTAAATTCTATCTTTAATAGTAAAGTTTTTCAATTAAGTTCAACTTTATTAATAGCTAAAATTTGTCAATTTAATCTAGTTGATTAAGAAGACAAATGTTCGAATACTTTCGCCCCACATATATTGAACTAAAAAAAGAAAAAATAAGAATCATTACATTATTGTTTTATTAAGATATTTAAATAGATGACATTTCATTCAAATATTACTTGAAACTAATTATATATATATATACCATGTTGGGCTACAACTATGTTTTGTAGCCCAGCTATGTGCCAGAATTTAATTGACCAAATTTTATGTTATTTTTTTTAATTAAAAAATCATAAATGTTTCACGTCACTGTTTTTTTCTTTAGTTTTTTCTCTTTTCCATGACTTTCAATTTCCGATTTCTCTCTTCAATCCTCTCCAATATCTTTTTTTTTATGGATGATTTGGAAATGTTTACTAAGATTTGACAATAACAAATCATTGATAAATAAAGAGATTCATGACAGTTTTTAATAATAATAATAATAATAATAATAATATCTAAAACCTCACGCATCCATTGTCCAACATCCTATGACAATTTTTTAATAAAATTTTTCTTTCCTCTTCTATCTAATTTCTTTGCTTCAAGTTTTCAACTCAATTTTACTTCATTTATCATAAATAAATAATTAACTAACTATTATCTTTCTAAATCAATTAAATAATAAAGATCTTGTTCCCGCATTTTGATTTTTAAAATTTAAGTTCGATAAAGAACTTTTTATAGAATAAAAATATTTTGAAATTACAAAATGAAAAACGTATACAAAGAAAAAAAAAGTCATAGATAAAAAGAGAGATTAGAGAGATTGAAGAGAAAGGTAAAATTGAAAATTGAAAATCATGCAAAAATTAAAAAAAAAAATGAAAGAGAGAAAAAAAAAGTAGCATGCAATTAAGTTTGACTCAAAAAAAAAAAAAAAAATTACTTACCGCAGAGAGATATGCTGATCGGTTTTCGATTTCGCCGATCATGTTTTTGGTGAACGCCACCGCCGGAAATCCGCCGTGTACGGCCTTATTTTCCTTCTGGGCATCCCTTTTCGTCAGTGAACGGTACAGCTCCAACACTTCCGGAACTCGCCGCACTGCCTTCGATCCTCCGAGCAGCTTGGTCGGAAGCGGCGGCGGAGGCGGTGGCACCGGTGCCGCCACCATTATCTGATTCTCGTTCACAACACTCCAACCACTCTGTTTCTGCGATCTGACCGGCTCCCGTTTATCAGCCGCCGCTGTCTCCGCCGTACTCGGCGGTGGCGAATCGGCTCCGGCGACATCCATGGAACTATGAAATTTCTTCCAGAGAATGGGTTTTCTGTCGTTGTTGTGAGCCTTCAAAGACTGAATCTGGGATTTCAGTCGACCCAATTCTTGTCTAAGCTCTTGATTTTCTTTCTCGAGAAAATTAGATTTTTGGAGAGAAATTTCCAATTGGTTTTTGAAGCTGATGATTTCCATGGCCAATTCTTCATCTTCTTCCTTTGGCATTCTCCTTTGATTTTGTGATTTTTTAATAAAAATGGGCTGAAGGAGAAGCCAGCCAAGTATAATTTGCTTGATTTTATGGACTCGTTTATTTCAATCCCTTCTTCTTGCTTACAAATAAAGAATGGTATATATGCACCAAAGTTTATCTGAAAAATATATTCCATGGAATGCCCTTTACTAAAATGTTTTTTTTTTTTACAACGGTATTTTAATTAAAGCGAGGAGTGAACCCATGACCTCTTAGTCAAGCACAACCATATGCTAATTGAACTATGCTCGGTTTGACCCTTTACTAAAATGTACCGTGGAAAAAGAAAGAGGGTGACATTTCAAATCCATGTTTAACCATGGTCATTTACCAGTTTGGTCCTTCTAAAAAGGACTTTTTTCTTTCTTTCCATTTTTAGGAGAAAATAAAGTGGTCTAGAGATTTTATTCCAATTAATTTTTTTTTTGTACATTGAAGGATTGATATGATTGGATTTGTAAGAAATACTCAAATTTTCATGTTCCCGCATTTACTTCACTCCATTCTAAATGTAATCAATCAAACGTAATTTTGACAATGTTGTTTATCGAAAATCACACATAATAAACGTATGAATCTCACGTCGTAATCTTCAATCAGATTATTGCCACTAGAGATTATATCAAAGAGAGTCTTCAATGAGATTTTCATTCCACACTAGTCTATGTGAGATTCACCTTTCATTTTTTTTTCATCACTTCTATGTTTTGCTCTCTCTCTCTTCTTTGAAATTTTCAACTTCATATTTTTCTCTCATTCTTGAAATAAGTTTGTCTTGAAATAATCTTCAACTTCCATCTTGTTCAAAAGATTTTGAAATGAATACATCTTGAAATAATCTTCAGACTTATAAAAACCTTGCAGGAACCAGATGTGTGCGATGATTTAGGTATGCTTAGAAAACCAGTAGAATGAAGAAGAAGAAAGTTGTGAAACAACTCAAATAGCCTTTAATCGTAGACGAAAGTCCGCTAAAGAATTAGAGTCAGACAAAGAGTTTAAACAAGATTCAAATGAAAAGAGTATTATGGTAAACTTACAAAATTTAAAAAGTAAGTAAACACACCACCCATGGAAATCAGATTACGTTTGAATCATGTCTTAATTAAATAAACAACATCAAAGAAAAATCGATTGCGATTGAAGCCTTTTTTTTTATTAAGATTGATTTTCATTACGATTGCAAACCAAATTACATTGCGGCAAAGTAAACAAAGCCTAAGATTAACAATTAGGTATCACTCCAACTTGAGCATAACTCAATTGATTAAAACATATATCTTTGACTAAAAAGTTAAAAGTTTGAACTTCACCAATCACTAAACACTTAAAATTGTTTGATAGTTTTTAAAATGCCTCTAATAGATTTTTAATCTTTTAATTTTATGCTTAATAAGTTCTTATATTTATTATATACTTTTAAAAGATTAAGAATTTATTAGACCTAAATAAAAAGTTGTCGAACTTATTTGAACTTCTTTTAAAGTTGAAGGTATCTATACCAACTTGAACATAATTCAACTTATTAAGATATATACTTTCAACCGAGAGGTTTGAATCTTCTATCCTCACTTTGTAGTTGAAAATTTAACTCTTATACTTTTAGTTTAACCGCCTTTAGATAAGATATCGAAAACAGTAACATAAAAAAAAAAAAAAAAAAAAAAAAAAAAAAAAAAACTATGCTACCTAATCAAAATTTCCTAAGAAATTGAGCTACGCAAAAGCTAAGTAAGAACAAATGTATAAAATTTGTTTAAGAAAATGTGAACAAAATAACATATTTTTATTTAATGTCAAGATAAATGATTGTAAGAGATGTTTCTCAAATAGACAGTTTATCTTAAATTAAATTAAAAAAAAAAACTGTAATTGAAGTTTGAATACATGACCATTATAGGTGACAAGTTCCCTACCCTTTCTGGCATGTCATAATATAGTGATGGTTGTCTTTAACAAGACATGTTAAGTTAGGTACAACATTTATAACATTTTTATCTTAAAATTACTCGAGTTACTCCCCTAAGTCTAATATCTTTCGTGCCATTCGTCGACGATGTTGCGTGGATGGTTAAAAATCTTCGAGCAAATGTTTTCGAGTCTTTTGTTAAAGATAGTAGAGAGCGTTTTAAAATCTGCATTCAGAGAGTTCACGTTTAGAAAGTTATTGTGATAGAGCTAGTGAGTTTGAAACCTATGAATTATTTGTCCAACAAAACGCTACGTCTATGAAAAAATTATTCAATGTGTGGTTACCCATGTTATGGCTACCACCCTCTAAACCATTGGATTTGATGTATGGTAAGAATATAAAATTTATTTTCTCTGGTACGTCTAACGATATAATACTGTCAGTCACAATATCCCAATTTTTTCTTGAATAAAATTCACCCAAACGTATAAGTAAACCTGCACTCCAAATATTGGGATAATTGTACAACTCACTCCCTATTTTTGTTCGTTTGTCAAACTAATCCGAATTTGAAAAATGAGTCAAATTGACCTTCGACTGACATCATCATTTTTATTTTAATATTATTTTCTAGCTCTAGCTGCGGGCGCGGGTTGATCTCACTTTAGCTGCGGGCTGGTCTCGCTCTAACTTCATTTCATATCTGAAAATTTCAATATCTAATTTTTTTTTCCAGATTCAAGACTAGCTTGCGGCCGCAGCTAGAGGTAGAAAATAATATTAAAACAAAATGATAATGTCAGCAGAAGGCCAATTTGACTTATTTTTTAAATTCGAATTAGTTTGACAAATGGATCAAAATACCGGGTCAATCGTACAATTTCTCCCGAATATTCTCTTAATAGAGAGCTTTTAGTGTATGAAATTCTCATTTTTCTTTTTGAGTCTGATATTTGTATTGCAGTTTGATAAACCTCTTTAATCATTAGTGTTTTTTTATTTTTTTTATTTTTTAAGAAAATAAACAAACAAACTGTGGAATTTGGGTTGCACGCGTGCCCTCATGAATTCGAGTCTGACTGTGTACATTTTAATCTCTCATTCTGCTACAGTAGTCATTGTACATGTTAAGTATTTTCCTGTGCCTGAGTTCAAAACACAATCATAACAATAATTTATTTGCTTACAATAATTTATTT